>JAEVFN010000035.1:628088-1255781 GCA_030449075.1 Murraya paniculata | reverse complement strand
AAATATAATTACATTATTATGATAGTAATAATAGTACCCTTATAAAATAATAGAACAAAAGCAAACACATACTTTAATAGTAGTTCTAAGGATAATTCTGTTCTTCTAGCCGACAATTGACACATATTTTAAATGATGGGTGAAAAAAAAAAATCAAATATTTATAGTATTACCAAGCTTTTAAGCTATTAGAGCCAACAAACTTGTGTGTCCTAATGGTATGTTTGATTTGAAGAAATAAAAGGAAAGGAAAGCAAAAGAAAGGAAGAGAGGGAAAGAAATAAAGAGAGAGAAGATAAATTTTCATATGAAGTAACATGAAATTGACCCTCTTTTTCTCTTATTTTGATAAAAAAAAAAAAAGGAAATAAAGAAAGAAAAGATAAATTCCATATTAAACAAAATGAAATTGACGCTCTTTTTTCCTTTATTTTGATGAAATACTACCTTGTTATAATGACTAATGAGAAGCTACTGATTAAATATCAGAAGATCTTTACGTGCACCTATGTGCAGAAGATCTCCCCCTTAACCTCTCGGGCAGCCACATTACCCGTTGATGGTGATCAACTTTTAATTTACCAACTGCTGCGACCGCTTGCACCAATTTTGCCTCCATTTAAGACAACTTATTTAGTCATTTTACTATAAACAAAGAGCAGCGATAAGCTCCACTAGCTAACAAGGTTAAGACAAGACTAGAATGTGAAAATCAGTAGGTGTTCACACACAAATACTAAATTATCAGCTTTCTTTATTGACAGTAACTACGGAAGAACTCTGTAACGTAACAAGAGAAACGACTAATAAGCAAACGGACATAGGATGAAGAAACCAAAGAGACGAAACAATCTTTCACTGATTTTGTATCCAGAAACCATAAATAAAATCACAAATGGCTAATTTGTCGCTGTGATCGAGAATGAAAAATATTTGGGAGTTTTCGGCTTTTCTTCCCTTTTACAGATTGTTCAAGTTTGATTCAATAAACATAAAGTCGCTCAGAGTATGCTCGGGACATTAATCAAACTTTGACATCTTAACTCCGACCGATTTTACTTGCGAATGGGGTGTGTCCGTACAAAAGAAAAAGGTTGGACGAACCAGCTAAGATAAATTAATAAAGACCTGAATACGTACAGCTATACAGAAGAGTTCACGAACTCGTACACCAAACCGAAGAGAATTGTTAGATTTCTAAAACATTTTATAGTTAAAGTTTTACTTGCAAATGCCGCTAGAAGAATAGACTGATTTCTCCACCATAATTCAATACCTTCAAAAGTATATAACACAAGCTGTTACACACGTTCTTCCTTACCAACCTCTTTTTAAAAGAGACTACTCTCAGGGATCCCCATTTCTGAAAGAACAGATGGTGGCTTGTCAGTCAGCTAGCAGCAAACTTAAACAAAACCCACTGCATTTACTTATAAATAGCATCAATTGTTCTACTCATCATCGGGAACAATCTTTTGCTTTTTCCATTTATAAGCAGCTTCTAGTATCTTGAGGTTTGTTGTCTGGGACTCTTCGGGGAATAGGTAGTCAATGTACTCCTCATACCTGTCGGATCAAAATTTTGGAATCAGTAACTGAGGGCAACCATGCTTACAATCTAACATGACAATCAACAAAAATTAACTAGTTTTGTATGATTAGTTGACTAACTCCTGGCATACTGGTGAAGCAATACCACACAAACCCCATATGAGGACTAAAAAAACTGCTAAAAGTGCATTGTGCAGATGAAAAGATTGCCACTGGTTGCAAAAGCTTCAAAAATTGCCAAACCATAAGGACAACAAAGCCATTAGGATATCTTAGTAAGAGAGAATATATCTACAGTTAACTGGCACATACCCAGCTGCCAGCCCATCATCGCTGGCAATTTGCCTCCTCTTTTTAAGTTTCTTTGGCAGCTTAGACTGTACTAAGCTAACATCACCAAGCTGACCAAAACTACTCTCCATGTTCAACCACTCTTCCAACAACATAGCCCTTTCTTCCTTCAGTTCAGGTGCAGATGTTCTGTAGTAGTTTATAGCTTTCTCAAAAACTCCTGAAAAAGATGAAGGAAAATATGAGACTAACAAGATGAAGGAAAATATAAGACTAACATTCATACTGGTGATAGATTTCAAATACTCAAATTAAACAGATAAAGGGTAAATTATAAAGCAGGGGCAGGAGTCAGGGTGCTCACTTCTTGCACGCTGTATGCATTGCTTCGTTTGTTCATGGAGATCTTCCTGGAAATCATTTTCAGGCAAGTTCGGATTTCCACCATCCTCGCCTGTAGCAGAACCCTCAAATTTCGCATAACTAATCCACACCTTCAAGTGCTTTGTTCGATCTAAGAGTCTCTCATAAAGTGCTCTTGTTCTTTCATATTCACCTTGTGATATCTCAAAATCAATATATGCCTGCAATTAGACAACATAATGTTACACTCAGTTCCTATGTGCAATAAAAATTGAAAATACAAAGGAAGAAGCAGAGAAAGGGGTATGTGCAAGGTTCATTTCCAGGATCTTTAGGTTGGCACTTCCCCCCCACCGCGGGCGCCACCCCCCCCCCCCCCCCCCCCCCCGGGGCACGGGGGGCCAACAGAAAACAAAAAAAAAAAAGGCTGAAACAATTGATGTAACTTCCTTTTAATTGTGTCTCTTGAACGCTGCAAATCTAAGCACTTTAAAGGGTAAAGTACGCATTTTGTGAGAACAGCAACAAATCAGTGATAAACAAACAGCAAATGCATCATACTAGTAATGAGCATAGAAATTAAACAGATGTTTAAAGTAACCAAATATATTATGTACTATATACAAAAGTCAAAATAGAACTGGAAAATGAAGCAATCAACGGAAAAGAGTTCTTATAAATAACAAAAGAAATGACTATGGGAGGGCAACTCTAAATCAGCCAAGATAAATTATCGGCAGCCAAAAGGACATAAGGATCAGGAAACCAAACAAAAGAACCTTCTTTCAAAGTGTCTGCCAATTCAGGAACAAGGATCAACATACGACAATCACAAGCGACTTGAAGTTAACATGTTTAACAATAATAGTAATGAAATAAGTAGATAAGAGATTGAGACATGCATGGTGACTTTACCTGGGACAGTTCAAAATAAGACATCTATACATATAATATTATTACATGAAGTGAGGAAAAATGAAAAATAAAAATTATAAAAAAGTCTATTCAAGTTACCTTCCACAACAACTCAGGCATGTCCAAGGCCGGCTGGGCAATTGCAAGCTCAAAAATAGCTCTGGCTCGCTCATTTTCATCCAAAGATTTCTCCAGTTCGGCATATTTGCTCCATGCATAGCAGTTCTCTGGTGACCATTCCAAGTACTTCTCGTAAAGCTTTCGGCAACGATCAATATTACCAAGATGCAGCTCTATCTCAATGTACTTTTTAAATATCTGTTTGCAGTAAGATATAAGTGAGAATATATCAACTTGATGTCGCCAAATTCAACACAACTTTACAATCAATCAGAATACTACCTTATCCTTAGGAGCTTTTCCAATTGCATTGCCTAATATTTGTCGAGCACCATTGAGATTCAACTGCCGTATTTCAAATTGGGCAGCTAAGAGCCATATCTTCGCAAATGAGAATTTCTTGTGTGGAATCAGCTTCAGACACTCACTGGAAACATATTAAGCGAGAGTCAACACTCTTAATTTCCAACCATAACAAGAAAGAAGAAATAGTACTTAAAATATTATAGTATGGCACAGATTTGTTAGGCTAAGGAAGCAGCGGATAACAGATGCCAGGCCTGGGAAATATGATAATGGCCTAATGGACGATAAGAAGAAAGAGATGGTAAGAGAGAGTTTCAGTGGAAATTTTGTCCAAAACTTGTACTCAACGCTTGGGGATTTTGGATTTGAAAGCATAAGTTGGATGAGGCACAAATCTTAAGAAACAGAACAAGAAGCTTCCTAGCGATCTTGTTGCTTTTGAAGCTAGACGGCAGCTGTTACCAGTCATGCATGATAAACCAGCAGTTCTTATTATGGATCCATAAATAATTTTCAAATAATATACATATTCTTAATTGACTCAGTAATCCCAAATGAAAATGCCACCAGTTACAACCAAAAAACCAAAATAAGTAATAATAATCAACATTTTCAAGTCAATGTAATGCAAGCTTACCGATATACATCCCTCGTCCGCTCCATATCTCCTGCATCCAGCTCCTCATACAATGCATAGTTAACCCTAACAAGAGAAATTAAAAAGGATTTATAAAAACATCACACAGATAAACCTCTGAACTTCCAAAATCCAAAAGAAAACAACAACACTCCAACTAAAAACTAACCACAAGTAAATATATCTCTGCCAGTATCGCTTCTCCTCAGCTGGTGGCACATTGGCAATGGCACGCTCATAAACCTCCCTAACTCTTTCCTTATTCCCCACACTCTCTTCTAACCTAATATAATCAAACCAAGTATCATAATTCATCGGATTCTTCCTCACCTCATCCTCATACTGAAACCTCCTCTTTCCCACGATGGCATCCTCAATTCCTTCCCTGTCTCCATATTGCTTCTCAAAAGCGACAAACTTCCTGTACAAGTCTTCTGCCCTTCCTTTTGGTATATGATCCAAGGCAAACTTATAAATACATCTCGCACGCTCTGTCTCTTTACATCTCTCCTCAAACTCAGCAAAGGCAACAAACAACTGCTCAGCCTCTTCATCGTCCGCCAATTTCTCCACGGCACGTTCATACACATTTCTTGCCCGATCAACTTCCCCCATTTTCATCTCAAACTTAGCATACTTAATCCATGTTGAGACTTTCGGGTGGCACTGAACAAAACGTTCATATATCTGTCTAGCGCGTTCTATTTCATTATATCGAAGCTCAAACTTGATGTAAGATAGCCATCCTTGCTGATCGGGCATCCAATGCATCCACCTTTCGAAAATCTGTCTGGCTCCAGCCACATTCCCCAACATCTCTTCCATGTGAATATACTTATACCAGAGCTGGTCCACTCTCGGTAGCAAAGTAACCGCACGGTCCCAGACATTCCGCGCATGGTTTATGAACTTGTTCTTCATCTCAACTTCGGCGTACTTCAACCAAAGAGTATGATTTCGGTAATCCACTTCAAGGGCGCGTTCCCACACGCTCCGAGCCCGGTTGAAATCCTTCTGAGACTCTTCCCATTTCGCATACTTTATCCAGACGCCTGTGTTCCATCGCACTCGGCGGATTAAGTCTTCGAACTCCTTGCGTTTACGGAGGCGGTATTCAGCGAGTTCGGTGGAGTCAGTGATTTTCTGTTTCGGTGGACGGATTTCAGCCTCCTGGCGCTCGCGAGCCTCGCGGAGGAGTTGCTCGGCGGTGATTTGGATTGGAGCTGGGGTTTTGTTTTTGACTCGTGTTGGACGCGGGAGTTTGACCTCCGTGTCCTTCCGAGTCAGATACCCCAGCGACGGGTCCGCATCTTTCGATCCCATCATGGCAGAATCAGAGAAACAATGTTCGCAAAAAAAATCTTGAAATAGCAGCTTTCGAAGTTCTGCTTCTTCTAGATACTGACCTGAGATAACGAAAATATGAAATTTATTCTTCTTTATTTTTATTGTTATGAAGAATTACGGAATTTTGAGACTACGTCAGTGTTAGGGTTTCTTGGTTTTGGCTGATGATAGTTGTTGATTTTGGCTATTCCGTACAAAATTAGTAAAATGAATAAAAAGAAGTAAAACGATAATGAGACTGGTGAGAGCTCGGGAAAACGGAAATACGGGCCGTGTTCGGTTTCTTATCACCCGGATCTGGATTTTACATATATAAATATAACACAATGTATCCACGTAAATAGTTAATTAAATGCTAATTTTGAATACTGGACTTAACAACATATTTAAGAAAATTGTTGGAATAATAGTAAATATTTTTTTAAAAAATATTAGTAATTATTATACTTTTCAATTTTTATGGAAAAATGAGTTGACTAATTAATAATATTATAAATTATTAAAATTAATTAATCAATATCAATTTAAGAAAATTGTTGGAAATTACTTGGAAAATGTACTAGTACTCAATTTGAGACAGCTTAAATTATTGGAATATTAATAAGAAAATCTACTATCACTCAATTTGAAACATTATACCGTCTCCATTTAATGAAGTTGTTTTAACAATATGTTTTAAGAAAACAAATTTATCATAAATATTTTTTGTTGGAGCAAAGTGAAAAAAAATAATAAATTAAAGTTGTTGACACAAAATTTTACTATAAAACTAATAAACGCACAACACGAATATAAATTTTTTTCATTATAATAAAATTGTTTAAAAAAAAAAAGAAAAGAAATCAAAAGGGGTTGGAACGAAAAAACGAGTGCAATACTTAAGCTAGGCTTGAATACGAAAAAGCGAAAACACAAATAAATGGCTTCGGGATCAAAGCGTAGTCATTGATGTGGAGTTTGATAGTGAAAATCGGAGCACCAGGGAGGTATTTTCATTTGCTGAAATCGAGTTTCCGCGAGGGGGAATTTGCGAAAGTGGAGTTTATTTTAATTCAAAGAGAAGAGAAATTGAAAGAAGAATTGGAAAGCTTAAAGTCGATAAACAGTGCGAGGAGCTGCAATAATTGACCAGATCCATGTGTCCAAGTGAAAGAAAGAGAGTCACCAGTCACGCTCACCCAATTCGCCTTTTGAGTTGTTCGTCTTTATACCCTTTCATCGACTGATCTGTGACCTGTCTGCTTCATTTCTCTCGCTCAGTCTGAGATTAAGAAAACAGAAAATGGGTTATAGATCTGGAGTAGTTATTGATTTAGAATTCGATTTTGATGGTGGTGTTGAAAATCGTTGTACTAGCGAGTTAATTTCGATGTTGAAATCCAGTTTCAGAGACGCGGATTTTGCGAAAGTGGAGTCTATTTTAATTGAAAGGGAAGAGAAAATGAAGTTAGATCTGCAAGGCACGATGCAGGTAAACGATTGGCTCAAGGAAAAACTTGACGTGTCGATAATGCAAAAACTCAAAGCCGAAAGCGAGCGGGATGAACTGATTGAGACAAAGAGAAAGGCTGAGAGCTTGATAGAGTTTTGGAAGAAGAAATACGAGGGTCTGGAGTCGAGGATTCGGCAGTTGGATGCTGATATAATGTTGTTGGCCGGTGCGGAGACCCACGCTATGGTTTCTAGTCAGAATGGAAACAATGTGGTTGAAGAGACTCCTGCTCCTACTGCCCCTGCCCAAGGTCAAGGTAATGCTAATGCTAATGCAGATTTTAGTTTTTTTTTTTTTTTAAAAAAAATTTCTACTTCGAGGCTACTACAACTTTCTTTCTTTATTGGATTGGTGATGTGGTGTCGTTGTAGATTCTTGTTTGCAAGCATTTATTGTAACCAGTTTTTTAGAGTTTTGGTAAATTTGCCAGCAGATATTGTACCGTTTCCCGTTGTTTTCGAAACAAAACTTTTAATTTGATGTTACTCTTTCTCATAACTTCTGTTGGAAAATTTTTATGGCTCCGAATATCTCCGTAACATTCATATCTTCAATGGCAGATTGCAGGAGACTTCCGTCTGGAAGCATTATTAGAATCATTGACAGTGACGATGACTGTGCTTCAGAAGAAATTTTGAGCCGAAATGAAATCACTTCTCTAAGAGTTGCTAAAAGTTATCATTCAAGTCAGACTGGTGCCCAACGTGTGACAGGAATGCTCAAAAGAAAGCATGATTCATGTCCAATTGTAAATGAGAACAAGAATAATAATGGTGACGGTGTTAAGGATGAGGACATCGATGATAATTCTTTCACTGCTGATCATATGGTAGCAAAGATTCAGAAGTTGAGTCACGGACACAATGTTTCTCCTATCAATCATTGCACAGAGCCGGCTGTTTCTTCTAGGACCAGTGCAGAGAAATTTTTCACCCAATCAAGTGCACTTCTTGGACAATGTGAAAATAAGCTGGGGGCAGAGGATGGTTCTCAAAATTTTATGAGAGAGTTTCTTTTAGATGTGCCTGGTGTTTGTAACATTGACTGCAGTTCAAGCTCTAGTTCCAGTTCCTCTGGTTCTGAAAGTGATGTGGATTTGGATTTTGACTTTCCTCAGCTTACTAGGATCATAAATTATAGAAAATGGGAGTCTGAATCAGAAATGCTTGCTGCATTTGAGAAAGAGAGTGAATTATATTTGAAGGCTGTTTGTGCTCTCTATAGAGAGCAAACCACTGTGGGGAAATCGCCAAGGAGTTCGTCGTCTTCCAACGATCGAGGCTTTAGCCAGGCTAACGCACATCAGTCGTCTTCCAACAATCGAGGCTTTAACCAGGTTAACGCACATCGGTATGATCAAACAAGTGGTTTCATTGCTGTTGCTGCTTTCTTTTTCCTTTCAAAATTTCCTACTACATTAATGATAAGAATGCATTTTGATTACTTTTAGGCCTTGTTTGGTATTGTGGTTGGGCAGCTGTAACTTAAAAGCTACAACACTAAAGTGTTTGGTAAACAATAGCTATTATGGTTCGGCAGCTAAGTTGATTTTATCGCACACTTGTATGATGAAGAACCTATAGTATCTTTATTATTTTTGTCGAAATTAGTATTTAAACGTGATATTTACCATCCACTATCAAGTATCAACTTTTATTCCATAACTACATATTATTTTTTCCCCACAAGCCACAACACCTTATCAGACCGGACCTCAATGTTGTGAATTTATTTCCACTTTGCCTTTTGTTGCAATCAGATTCATGCTGACTTGGTCATAGAAAATGGTGTAGTCCTTCTGTTGTCACACTATCAAGTTTTGAGCTAAAAATTTCTTTTTGTTTTTTTTTTCTTTGCGTTTCTATAAATAATATATGTGTGAGTAGCGTATTATGCAAGGTTAAATTTAGGGACTGCCTTCAAAGTCCCAGAGAGTTGGTTACTCGCATTAGAGCATGTTATACTTGCAGTTGTAATTGACATTTATTAGGAAACTTCTTTTAGATATTAATATACTAGTCAATTAGTTGCAGGGTAACTACATTGGCTGAATTTCTCATAGATGGTGATTCACAAGGGAATATGAAGAAATCTCTCTCAGAGTTGCAGCAGCACGACCCAGATGGTCTTGGTGACTGCAAAAAAATAGCTTTTCATTACTCAAAGCAGTTATTTGAGATATACCAGAAGAAAGAGGATCCTTTATTCATGTCTTAAATTGGACTCAACACTTGCTGAGATCAGAAGTGCTGCAAGTGTCCGGGAGGATAGGATCTCCTTTCTGTTTGTGCGCCACAATCTCAAGTTTTGCTGTAGATAGTTACATGCACTTTCTTTCTCCTGGTCTTTAACAATATTTTTAAATGCAACTCTGAGATTAGTACATATTTGCTGATTCTGGTATTACAGATATACATGCATGTGTAGTCTTTGCATAAATTTGCTAATTGTATGGTGTATGGTGTCTGACACATGGGACTAATTGCCATTGCGGTGGATTTACGGCTAGTTGATAGTGCCAGGGTAAAATATGAGTATGTTAATGGTACGTGGTAAATGTTGATCTAGATGATCTTCTTTTGAATGCTGATGCTGGAATGTTATGGCAGTAAATTGTTACCCCTTTGCATGTTTCAACTAGAGCTCATATTCAAGTGCCATTATTGTTTCCCTATTAATTAATCAATCTTCTTGGCTTGATTTAGCTTGGATAATATCTTTCAAAATCAAAAGAAGGTGATGGTGTCATACCCTATTGTGTGGAGAAATTATGGAATACATTGGAGGTATTATATCAATTATATAACAAATAAATAATATTATGATATTTATTCATTTATTTAAAAAAATAAAAGTGATGATTGTATTAAATTTAATTACACACGTTATATAATTTTAAAATTGCTTTGATGTGTGGTGTGTGCACTCAGAAATGATCACAGACCAGTCCAATCTCAACATGTGCCCATTTTGTGCTTCGCGTACAATTTTATTGTTTAAAAACAAAACACGGCAGTCCATACCCAAGGGAATGGGCTTGAACCTTGCTCATGACGCGGCAAGAAATGAGCCGAATGGTCTGGGTCTGGCCACGTGATATGACCAAGATCACCTTCTGTTTCGCGCGTGCTTCACCCTATCTTGAAACGACGTGGACCGTTGATCTACATGTGATGGTTCAGTTCACCTCTTTAAGCTGGCCGATGTTAAGAGCTGTGTACGTGGTTTTCTTTTCTTCTCATATGAACGATAATTTATCATCATGCATATGCGCAAACTGCAATGCAGCCCCAATATTATAATAATTATTATTATCTAATCCAGATCTTTCAATAGTTACATCAGTTAAATTAAAAATGAATCACTGTAAATCGAACGGCAATGACAAATTTCCGGGAAATTCAATTGCATGGTTGAAATTAGAAAAAAGCACTGAAATTAATAGGTGAAACAAATTTTGTGGATCAAATTCATTTTCCTCGAAATTGCACAATCGCTTGAACTCCGAACATTGAATGAAAGGAAAGGGACACTCGATAAGAATCAATTAATCCTTGTAATTTGACATGATCCGACCCGAGCTCATTGTTGGTCACATGATCGAGAGTTGAACATAAGACATGTTGAATCAACGCGAATTGAGCCACACAATTGAAAAGTGAAAATGAAAATTCGTGGCACTTTAGTAAATACTGAACTGAGCGGCGCTGTATATAAGAATTACAAAAATAAATAAATAAATAAATAAATAATACATACATACATAAATCTCGTAAACAAAATTACTGGCCTCTGTTTTTCCACATATCAAAGTTTTATAGATCTACTGATGATGAGACCAAAAGGTATTTAAATTCGCCCAACAATAATACCGACAAACTTAAAAAAAAATCAGAAAATTTTTATCCTCTTATCTTGCGAAGAAAAATAAAACACAGATTAAAGACATAAATTCGCATTTCGTCTTTTTATCCCAGGGAAAGATATTTTTTCCATTTCGGCCAGACTGCTGTATCTCTTCTTCTTTAACTTTCTTATTCAGTGGGGTTTCATAGGGCTTTATGACTTGCTAAGTTTTACATTTTTGTCCCCGAAAATTGTACTTCAGATATGGAAACCTGCGCATTTTAGCTCTCAGTATTTTGGGATTTAGTTAAATTTTGGTACGTTATGCTTCTAAGTTTTATAATTGTTTATGCATTTAATTTTCTTTAATTCACTTTCTGTTTGGTTCTTGGGAAAATCAAGAAGAGTATAAAACAAATGAAATGGTTAGTGTTTCTGTTTTTTTTATTTTTTGGTTTATTTGTTTGAGTGAGTAGCTAATATCCCTGTCATTAAATTTTTTTTCGTATTTTTTTCTCCCATTTTCTTGGCTTCAAACTGAGCATTAGTAGGTGCTTGAACAAAATTCAAGTTCACAGTTTATGTTTTAATAAACTGTGGTTGAGTTTTGGAATCGGGTAAGTTTGATTATATGCGGCAGTAGTGTATGTCTTGTTAACAATGATTAGACGTTAAGATTTACTGTCGAATTACATTTTATTATATTTGTTGGTATCCCTTTTAATCATTTGGATGATAGTGTATATATGCGATTGTGGTGTCAGTTGATTGTGGTTTCTGACTGAAGTAAGTCTGGTTTTACAGAACAAGTTAATCTTATGAGTTAATGAAGTTTGTATGGATGATATGGACGAAGGAGTGGGTGATGAAGTGGCCCCAGTTAATGCAGCCGAGGGTGCTCCTCTCCAGAATAAAGAGATTGAGTATTCGTTGAGACCTGAAAGCCGCAACAACATGTTGGAATCTGGAGAAATGGCCATACCTGAGGGCACTTCTCCTGACGGCTCCTTTCAAATACTTGCAGATATGTTGGAAGGTAAGAGTGTAAATAGGATTGTAAGCCCCATGGATGCTTCGGAAAACCAGTACCCAGACAATGCCAGTGATGCTGGAGTCATGGTTGAAGAGTTAACTGTGCAAAAATCAAACATTTCAAACTTAGCGATTGTTGGTACATCAAACCACAGAGAGAGAATTCTGACCAGGCATGATAGGTGGCAGCATCTTTATCAGCTGGGGAGCGGATCAGGAAGTGGGAGTTCACGTGGTGACAGGGGCCATGGCCGCACAATGTTGGGTGCGTGGGAGGATGTGGGAGACACATCTGCCCATGATTTTATGACTCAAAAACCACTAAATGATGAGCACGGTATAGTCTTGGAGCAATCTGCTAATACTGAAAATGATGGTTTACCAGGCAATATGTTATCTCATGGAAGTATCCGTACAAAGATGTTATCCAAGTCAGGCTTTTCTGAGTTTTTTGTGAAAACTACCTTGAAGGGTAAGGGGATAGTATGTCGAGGCCCACCACTTAATGCATTTAAAGAGCGAAGAGATATGATTGATACAAAGGCATTTGTTACCACTACAATGCCTTCTGATGCTGCACCGAAGGCTGCTGGAGCCATGATGGTTGCTGCTAATGTTTCACCAAGGCCTGTTGGTGGTGGCACTGCTGTAGTTTCAAATGTTTCACTGGACTCAGGTGCTATAACTGGTGTGCCTGCTTCCTGTTGGATTGGTGGGCTCAGGCAGGGTAGCTCTGATCATGGGGTGAATTTGAGGGAATGGCTGAAAGCTAGGGATCATAAAGGGAAAAGAATTGAATGTTTGTATATATTTAGACAGATTGTATATCTGGTGGACTACCATCACACTCAAGGAGTTACCTTGCTCGACTTAAGGCCATCTTCTCTCAAATTGTTGCAATCAAACCAGGTTAAGTACATTGGACCAACCGTCCAGAAAGAAACTTTAGAGAGTGCTTCCTTAGATATTCCTCATTCAGAGAATTATAGGCTTCGTAGAAGCTCAGCTGAGGAGGAAATGTTCTGTACTGGTATTGTAAGTGCAAAGAAGCAAAAGTTCAACCATAATATGAATTTTTCAAGATGGTGGTCTCTCTTTCCTTCAAAATATGGCAATAAAATTGAAACAGCAAATGAGAGTGACATCAATGAAGCTAGCGTACCACATTCTCGTAATGATACAAACGAACATCACACAAATGCAGGATTTGGGACTTACAACAAGTCCAGCAGCCCACTTGTGTCTAATACTGCACAACAGCAGTCAACTTCTGTCAGTGAGCAGTTGGAAGAGAAATGGTATGCAAGTCCCGACGAAGTCAGCGGGGGGGTTTGCACTATCTCTTCGAATATCTATAGCCTTGGTGTTCTTTTCTTTGAGGTACGAAGATAAATTATTCGATCTTCGCCATTTTTCATTTCACTGTTAGCTTGCATATTTCATTTTCTTTTTAACAAATTGAGGCATGCTATTTGCAAGTTTCTAGTAATGTATTAAACGTTGTTCAAGCTTTATCATATGTAAATGCAATCATGTTTTGTTTATATGCAGAATTTACTCTTCCATACTAGTATTGTTTATGAAATGCATTTCCGTAGAATGCCTTATTACCATTATTCCAGGAGCTTTCTGCAGATCATTAACTATTCAAGAAGAGAGAAGATTTTCCTTCTTTTTGAGAATATATAGACCCATAATTTTTTCTTTTTGGCGTGATTTATTTGTTGTCTGTCTTCTTCTTCTTCTTTTTTTTTCATTTTTTATGTAAAACAAGTAATGTCTACTGTTATGTGATTAATCTGGGTTTCTTTTCAGTTATTCGGTTGTTTTGACTCTGAAAGAGCACTTGCTGCTGCAATGTCAGATCTGCGCCATAGGATCCTTCCTCCAAATTTTCTCTCAGAAAATCCCAAGGAAGCTGGATTTTGTTTGTGGCTACTTCATCCTGAACCACTATCACGTCCAACAACCAGGTGATTCTGCAGTACTGTAGTTGTCCCCCCCCGCCCATCTTTGGGTGTATCATTAAACAAAGGGGCTTCAAGAAGATGATATGCTAAGGCGTCTATCCTCTTATCCAATGATAATGTTATAAGAATTTATGAGAGAGGATTAAGTTAAGTGTAAATTCTTTCTTAAACATAGAGGAGATCACTGTCTATAGAAAAAGCCTATTGACTACTGGGGACATAAATTAAAGGTTATGGTGAGCTTCTGTTCATAAGCATCTATGGACTGTGACATGCACTATTGTGGATAACAGAATGTTGACTTGTGCATAGAAAAACTTAACCTGACATTAAAAACTAGTTTTTAAATTTGAAGGCTTCTTTAGGGTGGAAATTCTGGATATCTGCGTGTTTAATTTTGCTATTAGCTTTCTTGGATGGGAAATTTGTTATAAACACTGTATATGGAATCTTTTCATAGGATTCCAGCAGTGATGATAAACATTCTAAGATTGTGGTTATTTGTGCTGTAACAGGGAAATCCTGCAGTCTGAAGTAACTAATGGATTTCAGGAGGCGTGCACAGAAGAACTGCTATCATCGATTGATCAGGATGATTCTGAATCAGAACTATTATTGCATTTCCTCATCTCATTGGAAGAGCAAAAGCAAAACCAGGCCTCTAAGTTGGTGGGTGATATTCAGTCCTTAGAAGCAGATATTGAAGAGGTTGAGAGAAGGCATTGTTTGCAAAAATCCTTGGTGGATTCTTCCTTGCAGAACGAGTCCATCCCTGCAAGGGAAAACAGGTACTTTAAAAAACAACCTTCAAGTTCAGAGGCTCAGCTGTCAGCCATTTGTAATACAAATGAAATGAGGTTGATGAGGAATTTAATTCAGCTTGAAAGGGCTTACTTCTCCATGAGATCACAAATCCAGCTTTCTGATTCTGATTCCACAACACGCACCGACAATGATTTACTGAGAGATCGTGAAAATCGGTTTTTAGCACGACAGGATCAGGAAATACAGAATCCCACTGATCGTCTAGGAGCCTTCTTTGATGGTTTATGCAAGTATGCTCGCTATAGTAAGTTTGAAGTGCGGGGTATGCTGAGAACTCGTGAATTCAATAACTCTGCCAACGTAATTTGCTCAATTAGTTTCGACCGGGATGAAGATCATTTTGCTGCTGCTGGAGTATCAAAGAAAATAAAGATATTTGAGTTTAATGCACTGTTTAATGACTCCGTTGATGTTCATTATCCGGCAGTAGAAATGTCTAACAGATCAAAGCTTAGCTGCGTATGCTGGAACAATTATATTAAGAACTATCTGGCTTCAGCTGACTATGATGGTGTGGTCAAGGTTCGTATGTCCTGTGGGCTAGCAACTTATTGCTTTAGAAAGAAACTTGTTTTTCCTTTGTAGTTATTATTTCTTTTATCTTTGTGTGCACGTAATCACACTGCTATGTTTTGCTGTACATTTCATGACTTTTAACCCTTTTATTGCTCTTATTGTAATAAAGTAATCTCCTGTATTATTTACACATGATTTGCTTGGATGTATTTCAGTTATGGGATGCAAGCACTGGTCAAACAGTTTCCCATTACATTGAGCATGAAAAGAGGGCTTGGTCTGTTGATTTCTCTCAAGTGCATCCAACCAAGTTAGCCAGTGGAAGTGACGATTGTTCAGTTAAGCTGTGGAACATTAATGAGGTATGCTTTCTCTTTTACCATTCCTAAAATGGTCCTCTTGTATATCAAATCTTGGAATGTTAATTTGTTTTTGTTTTTTTCCTTTTTTGCCATAATGAATTATTTACACAGTCTCTCTCTTTTTTGTGTGGATAGCTTAAGATCTCCTTGCTAACAAACATCAATATATTGGATCGTCGATGTCTTTGACTTGAATAAATAATTTATTGCAAGGGCATTATATTTATGTTTCTCATCTGAAATTGTGGATAGATCATGATAAATTGGTAATCCTTATATTTCTACTATTTAAATGAGCAATGGCTATGTAGAGAGCTACTAACCATTCAGGTAGGTCATTCACATCTGAGGCAATTGAATGTCGATATGTAGCATGGCCCTATAAAGATTGTTGCATCATGTTGCCATCATCTTTCTTGCTTATAAGATTCAAAGCTTTATGCTTTTAACTCTTGCTACGCATCAAGCTTCCAGACTGCTTTTTTTGTTCTTCAAATGCTTACTGTTTCTTTATTTGGCAGAAAAACAGTTTAGCTACAATCAGGAACATTGCAAATGTCTGCTGTGTTCAGTTCTCTGCTCACTCAACTCATTTGCTGGCCTTTGGTTCTGCGGATTACAGAACATATTGCTATGATCTTCGGAATGCCAGAGCTCCCTGGTGTGTATTGGCTGGCCATGAAAAAGCTGTGAGCTATGTGAAATTCTTGGATTCTGGAACTCTTGTTACAGCATCCACCGACAATAAATTGAAGCTTTGGGATCTCAAAAGAACCAGTCATACTGGGCCATCTACCAATGCTTGCTCGTTAACCTTTAGTGGGCATACCAACGAGAAGGTTGGCATCTACAGATTAGAACATAAATTTTTTTCTTTTACTATATTTAATCTGTCTGATTGTTGGCTCCTATTGGTTGGTTTTGACTTCACAACTTGGTCCTTCAGAACTTCGTGGGGTTGTCTACTGCTGATGGTTATATAGCATGTGGTTCAGAATCGAATGAGGTACAACATAAACTATTCTTTCTTACATTGCTGTATTCCATCATTAAGTGTGAAACAATTATTTGTTTGAGGGAAGTTTCTTTCATCCTTTATGCATCATCCAAATTTTTTGCCAACAACATAACCAACGGACGGTTGAAGACATGTTTGTGCTTTCTCAGGTTTATGCTTACCATAGGTCTCTGCCTATGCCAATCACTTCCTACAAGTTTGGCTCCATTGATCCTATTTCCGGCAAAGAGACTGATGATGACAATGGTCTGTTTGTTTCAAATGTCTGCTGGAGACGGAGATCAGACATGGTTGTTGCTGCCAATTCGAGTGGGTGTATAAAAGTGTTGCAAATGGTTTAATTTGTGTTGAGCCTCTGAAACAGATAAAAGAATAGCTGTCTTTTGGCTTCTGACAACTTGAGCTCTTGAGTTTTGATCTCTTCTCTTTCCTTCAGCTGAATCAGAGAAGTTTGGGCACAAAAACCCTAGGAGTCCAGAGATATCTTTGGTTTGAGCAATGTAGTTGAGATGGAAACTCTCAAGTCAGAGCGATTCAATATGCAGCATTTAGCATTCGCCTGAGAGTGTCCTGACAGGGAAATATCCAGGTTCCAGATTATGATTTCGGATGTATCCGCGAAAAGGCAAAAGACTGGAAAAGGAAAATGTAGTGTGATGTAAAAAGGTAAGATCAAGATTATTGTGAAATATAGAACCAGAAATCAGTTTTGCCATTGACAGGAGGATTCCTGTTTAACTGCTTTAAGTATGAAAGGGAACAATCAAGATTACTGTGAAATTCGTCCAGGCATCAAGGGATGGATTTCTTGGAATGGATGCATAAGGTATTTAAAGATTGGAAGTCAAGAATGTGTTATGGGTATGTGAATAATTCTTTCAATTGTCTCCACGGAAAATGCAGACTTGTACGGAGTCCTTCTGTGCCATGCTGTGTAGTGATTGATAGCCAAGAAGCATTGCTGATAATTGATTCCAAGTAATTTCTAATTGGGTTGTCCGCGTAATCAAAGCTATAACTACACAAGGTGACTTGTAAATTTTCTGTAAATGATAAATTTGTACGATAGATCAGTAGATCATAATATAGAATGATTCCATAGCCCATTCTATTTTGCCAGAAAGTGGCTTTAGTTATTCATCTTCAATTTTATAAATGTCAATTTTAAAAAAATTAACTAGTTTTCCGGACTGTCGTCTTAAAGAATGCCGGGGGATGCTTTCTGAAGGAGATTTGCATCGCTAATACGTAATTGATGGTAATTTGGAAACAAGAGGCCAAAAAACGCGCGCGGAAGAAACCACCACTAAAAATCTTTGTCGAAAAGCAACATTTGTACAACCAACAGACGAAGTTGCAATTGGTTTAGGTTAACAAAAGGGGTAACTGCCGGGATTTAGTGGATAATTAACAAAAGGCCATATCTCATATCCGTGAGTACTGGAATATCCTACATAGAGTACAAAATTTTTGTTCACAAACTATGCTACCTCAGAATTTGAGACACTGACTGATGATCTTCTTCTGGTTGGGCATCTAAGCTCTTGGCTCTTCTTCAAACAGCGTCCAGACGGAATAAACGGTGGTGATTTTGGAGATGGCCTTGTTGATTGAGAAGTTGATGTTCTTGGTGATTGAGATGTTGATGTTCTTGGTGTTCGTGCTTTTGGTGCTGCTCTTCCTGATCTCATTTTTGTTGTCCCTATATGCAAACGCAATAAAATTCTCTAGTCACATTAAGAGTCTCAAATGAAATTTGCAAAAGTGAGAGAGTGGGTACCACTGCGCTTTCAGAAACTATTAGAACTGAAATTCTATGCAGAATGGATTCAAGAAATGCTAACTCACCTGGACCTTTTTTGACCTTTACACCAGTGGATTGCTTGATCTTGTCCGAATTCTTGGAACATACTGATCGTGTATCACCATTACAAATATTTTTCTCCGGTGTATTGTCAGAGCAGGCAGATTTAGCGTCAGTATTGGAGATGTTATTCTCTGAAACGACAGGTTTAGTATCAGAATTAGAAATATTCTTCTCTGGAACCTCGGATTTAACATCTGAATTAGAAATGCTGTTCTCCTGAACCACTGGTTTAGTATCAGAACTGGAAATATTCTTCTCCGGAACCTTGGATTGAATCAACCTTGAAACATTACCCTGCATTTTCTTGCGGGGAGACTCGGAACTTACTGACCTCGTATCAAAATTTGAAACTTTCTTGCCAAAAACCTCAGAATAAACTGATCTCATGTCAAAAGTAACAGATTTCACATCAGAGCAAACTGACCTTGTCTCAGTCACTGGTACCATTCCATCGTCTCCGACGGAAAAACCCTCATCCTTACAAGTTGAGGCTACATCACTACCTAACTCCCAATGCTTACCTTTATTACCCGAATTAGCCTTCTCTTTTTCAGCTATTTTATATGCAAACATTTGAAATGGAATTTGCGATACTGGCGCTACATCAGGGCAGCCCTCACCTACAAATTTCCTTACAAATCCTGCCTCTATGTCGCAGTAATCTGCCAGCGGTGATTGAAACTCAGACTGCGCGATGTCAGGGTTATTTGCCATGAACTTCTTGATGTAACGTAAAATTCGACAAATGGATGAGAAACTTGGACGGTGAGATGGATTTGTGTGCCAACATTTTTTGGTTAAGTTCACGAGGTATTTTGGAGAACCTGATGGGAAGAGAGGCCTCTCGCCTGCTCTTATATTTTTGGTCATCTTGTCTCCTTGAAGATGCCCATCTTCAAAAGGAACTTTCCCAGTTAAAAGCTCAAAACAAAGCATTCCAAAGCTGTAGACATCTGCCTTGTCTGAGCACTTGGAAGTAGAAGTACTTTCTGTCCCTTCTTGCTCCGCCAGAACTTCCGGCGCATACCATATATAAGGGTTTGGCCCAGTCTGGTTTTGTGGTGATGCTGGTGGTGAGTTTCGAGATGCATAAGTTCTGGCAGTGTATAAACCAAACCCAGAAACTTTTACATGAAAATAGCCTTCTATACTCCTGGCCTTGAGGTAAATATTTGAAGGGTTCAATTCTCCATGATAGATCTTCTGTGCATGGAGAAATTCCATACCTCTTGCAATCTGAAGCATGGTATCAACAATAACAGGAAGAGAGAATGAAATCCGCCTTCTTGAACCAAATGTCTCCCTCATGTAGCATGACAAATCCTTGCTCATCAACTCCATTACAAGAAAAAATTCCTTTTTCTCCTCATCACAAAATCCACATAGGTATTGCACTATGTTGGGGTGTGAAAGGGAGAGCATAGTAGAAATCTCGGAATTTAGTGATTCCAATTCCCCGTAGAAATGCCTCAGGACAAAGCTATCTCCTAACCATTGAATTTCCTTAAACTGGCTGCTTGCACCTAATCTTCTTCTCACTTGATAATCCTTACCTCCTAACAAAATTGAACTAGGAAAAAGTTTGACATTACTTGGATCAGTGCCATTTAGCGTCTTGAGCAGCATGTCTACAAGCCGCTGCTCGTTCTTTGTCAAAACAACGGATCCTAATCTTTTCTTCTCCTTCAGTGCTTCAATAAGAAGCCATTTATCTTCCTTGTAAGCACTCTCAAACTCATTACAGACTTCTCGAGGGATCAAATACTCCTTCCCAAATCTCAATTGGAAAAGTTTAGGGTCATTCCATTCCCTGTCATACTTTCTTGCCAACGCTACTCGCCTTCTTTGCATCTCATCTGGGTCGAGCCCTGAGATTTCACCAGCAGCCTCAATGGCCTCAATCACAGCGGGGAAGTAGCAAAGCAAATTGTGAATATGAAATTCAACACAATCTTTGTTCTGATGGAGACTAATTGCTTTACCCCACCAATCTTTATAATCCAAGCATTGCTTAACATAATGTTCTCCTTCTCTAAACACCTTCTGAAGCTCTCTCAAAGGTTGTTCAAGAGCTCTCCACTTTGTGTTCTTCTCTTCCGATTTTAAGAAAAGCCTGATTTCCTCAGCAACTGTGGAAAAGGCTAAGGTAAAGACGTCAAGAAGCAAACAACACTGTCGCCGATTGATTTGAATATCATCTTTCAACACCATGAGAGCCTTTAAACTTCCCAGAACCTCGCCCACCTGCCTGAATTGCTCCATACGAGGCCCTGGAAAGACTAATCCACGATATGGGTAACCCGGAAATCACACCAGGTGCTCTCCAATTAAAAATTCAATGCCAAATTCAAGCAACAGATCTTTTCAATCTTATCTACAGTTCTAAATTCAGCGGCAATTAACATGCAGGACCTGCAACAAAATAAAAACGATGTAATAATACATTAATACTTCGGCAGATATCAAAATCAGGAGATCAGATGAAAAAAATGAATAAATTGAAGCAAGTTAAAGGTGATCAAAACCTTTAATGGAAATTGTTGATTCTAAAAAAGCATCCAACAAACACAGCTTGATTCCAATAAAACTCTTCTGAGCCCAAACCAAATCCAGATGAATTCTACCTAATCTGGTAAATGAACTCAAGCAATCCATGTGCATTTGGTATTAAAAAAAAATTAAAGGAACAACAGAAAAAAGAATTTCAAAACAGAAAAGAATAAGAAGAACACAAACCTTTTAATGAAATTGGGAGCATGTCCAAAAGAGTACCTGAAACTGAAACAACACAAAACAGCTGGCGAAATATCTGGTGGTTCAGGTTTTGCTAAACTTGAAAAAAATAAAAAATAGATTTGACAACAACCGAGCAAAACACAAGAAACGGAACTTCCAATGACACCTGTGTTTTGTTATGTTATGTAACAGACTTTTTATGTCTGTTTTGTTTTCTGGAGGCAATCAACTTACAAAGCAGCAATCGTTTCTTCTCTTCTTCCTGATTTTATTTAAAAAATAAAAATAAACTAAAAGTAAACTGAAATTATAGAGTCGTGGCCGTTGAACAGGTCCGGTTTCTTTGGCGGCACGTATAAATGTCTTCCCGCGGGTTTCGTCTTATTTTTTTTATTTATTCTTTTTATTTTTGAAAAGCCGTTGAGTTCTTTCAAAGTTTTAGTAAAACGTCGTCGCTTTTACGAGTGCAGTGCGTTTGTTAATATTTTTTTTTTTGAAGGAGCGGCGTTTGTTGCCATTAATTTAATTACTTTTAAAGTCATTCTTACTTCATAGTTAATGTATTTGTTCGTTAATGTGAAACGTCAATATGTTTTCAATTTTAGCAAATATAATTTTTTTCGCATTAGATTTTTTAATAATTTTTTCTTTTTGGTCATTTAGTGATCGAGTCTAGTATTAAATCCATTTGATCGGCACTTATTCTTTACAAGTTTGCCAATCGAGCAAAGTGATGCCACTTGGCAGAATATGGAGGGATTTTGGTTCCAAATAACCAATTTTTGGATAACTAGTGGTTATATATAATGTTTAGGCTCGATATAGATTTTAAAATAAAATTATTTAATTAGAATTTTTATTAATATACTTCATATAAGTAGAGTTTTATTAAAAATATTTTAGTTGTTTGGCTATTAGTGAGAATCTTTATTAAATATTATAAAATTATTTTAATAGATAAGTTTCTAAAAGTTGTGCTATCAAAAGAATGAAATAAAATTATAAAATAAATTAATGATATGTTAAATAATTTAACTCCTTAAATAAGGTTTATGGCCTATACTCTTAAAAGTTCAAGATTTAAACTTTTGTTAGTAGACATAAATTAAAATAGGTTATTTAATTTTCAAAAATTCTACATAAAATACAACTAAATAAAATTAAAACTTTTAAAAAATATTTATGAGATTAAATAAGTAATTTTGATCATTAGATAAGTTATAACAAATATAAATTTGATGATATCAAATCCGAAAGTTTATTCTATTTATCTAGCGTACACCCAAAAAAAGTCATGAAAATGACTTTTTGAAAGCGTAATAGCTTGGCAGTAACCTGAGCCGATGGCTAATATTTTCTAAACCCACTCTCGGTTTGAGTATTTAACAACATTGATAATTGGATGAAGTATATATATTTTTCTTAAATATTAGTAAAATTTAAGTTGGTCTTAATAAATTTTTAGTTATAAAATTCATACTGCCCCACAAGGTCAGAATATTGATCTAGCTTGATCAAAGTAAATTTTTAATTATAAAATATAATACCATTATAATGATTAAAATATGATTGTTCAAAAACCCAAAAATTAAAAAAAATTAACTTTAATAATTTCTCAATTAAAAAAAAAAAGATTTTTCTATTTCAAATGTGATATGGACATATTCAATACAAATAAGTAAACTTAAGTCCTTTTTTGACAAAATTTAAAAATATAATTATTAAGGAGTTATTATCACATAGGAGTTATTATCACATTGAACAACTATATTCTAATGGGTGGAGGTATTTTCGCCCCAATTTTTATGTCAGCCCATCCTACTTTCATAGAATAATTATTACAAGTTCACACTAATTTTAAAAAAAATACAAATCAATAATAAGTCTAGACACACACTTAAGCAATTAAGTTCTTCTTATATTTAATTTTGACATAAGTCTTTTGACCATCTTTGACCATTATGATTGCTTTAATATAACTTTAATTTAATTACTTTACTCTTATAATATATAATAATAAAATTGTCCCACGAAATATATGCTAGCTGTTATATTTAATAGTTTAGACATTTTGTTTTATGACTTATAATCTATTGTTTATAAATAAAATACAATAATTTTCAATATCCCCACATGTAATGACATAATTTATCTGTCTAATAAATTACATGAGAGTTATTTCATAAAAATATTTTGTTAGTTTGATTAAAGATTAATAATCATATTAATAAGTTACTCTCCAATATATTTTACCGTAAGAGAGTAAAATAGTCAAATCAAACTTATGACAAAATAATGTCAATAGTCAAATATAACAAGTAATAGTTAAAAGAAAAAAATTAGGCTCAATTGATTAATTCTCTAAACTTTTTTGTTATTGAATTTTTAAAATAATGTCCATGGTCTTATAATTATTTTTCAGAAAGGGAGTGGATTGACAAAAATAGAAGGGTGGAAATATCAGTACCCAGTTCCATTGTAAATGTAACCCAATCCAATTACAAAACTGGGCCTAGCTCAAATTGAGTAGGTCCAATCTAAAATAAGTGACCCAAATATGAGGCCGGCTCTTTGATCTGAGGCAAGCTGGCACCGGGGCACCAGCATAGGCTGAGAAAGCAAGCGGGATGAAACTGTGAGAGGCAGCAGTGCCAGAGTTTAGTGCTTACTGATAATTCTAATTATCGGACGCGATGCAGTGGTATTTCGTTGCTACACTTCTCACCATTCTTACAAGTTCTCAGGTCAGTTTCTAAACTTCGAACTCGTCTCTTAATTTCACAATATTTACACGTGTCTGCTTGTCACTCGCGATTTAGATCTCGTTTCATTTATGCTATTGCTACTTTCTACTTTTAATCTGCGAGTTACAAGATGCGTGTCTTGAAAATGTTTGCTTGATCTGATAACAAATCAATTAGGTCAATGTGTTGTTAATTATGTATCTCTTTATCTCTTCGTTACCCATTTTATGAATATATTTAATTTTTATTTTTTAAAATCTACTGAACATCATTATATTTTTAAAATTAAAATAAATCACAATTCTTTATTATTATTATTATATTCACGCGCAGGGGATTTTGACAACTCTTTCTCAAAGTAATGGAGGCTATAAGTATGATTACGCGACCGTTCCATTTCTAGCTGAAGTTTTCAAGGTAATTCTCACTCCACAACTTTGTTTACTAGGAGTAGTAGATCACTTAGCATAACTAATTTCTGAATTTTAAAAATTTATGGTAAATCGCTGATGAATTACCTATGTATATGTTTCGCATTTGAAATGCAGCTGGTGGTTTCTAGTATACTTCTCTGGAAAGAGTTGCAGATGCCATCTTCTCCAAGGATGACTACAGAATGGAGGAGCGTGCGCTTGTTTCCCATTCCTTCAATCATATATCTGGTTCACAATAATGTTCAATTTGCCACTCTGACTTATGTGGACACGTCCACGTATCAAATCATGGGTAATCTGAAGATTGTTACAACTGGCATGTTATTCAGGTTTTTATACATACAGATTGCTGACATAATTCTAATTGATTTTTATTGACAGCCGTTGTTGTTACTTAACTAGAGTTTTACTTTATGCAATTTTTCAGGCTGTTTCTGGGGAGGAGACTCTCTAAGTTGCAGTGGATGGCAATTGTTCTATTAGCTGTTGGAACTACCACAAGCCAGGTGACATTAGGAAACTGTTTTATGTGGTTATTTTTTTTTCGTCACATGCCTTCTACCCTGGATAAGATAATGTATGAATTTCAGAGAGATTGGATGAAACAATTTCAAGCATTTCTACAGTCATATACCTCGTAACTTGTGCATTTGCGTTCTGCAGTGGACTTGAATAATGATTCCTGATATTAAAATCCTTTCAAAATACCTTCCTGTCTATCTGAAACTCTCTCTGTTATATTTCCTCTGGTGGTGAAAAACTTAGTTTCAGAATTTTCGACTATAACTGCATATATTAAGATGAACTCTGTTATTGAGTGTCCCTTTGTTCTCTTCATTGTTTTAGGTTAAAGGTTGTGGAGAAGCTTTATGTGACTCTCTATTTGCAGCACCAATCCAAGGATATCTGTTGGGAGTTCTATCTGCTTGTCTATCAGCACTAGCAGGTGTCTACACAGAGTTTCTCATGAAGAAGAATAATGACAGCTTGTACTGGCAGAATGTACAATTATATACGTAGGTATCTCTTCTCTATACTGTCTTGCTTGTTTAGGAATTATCAATTATATGCTATCTTTCAGAAACTTCACCTAGCTGCCATCTATTCTCTCCCCTTATCTGTTGTCATTCTTAACACTACTGTATTTGTGCTATGTTTGAATAAATGTATGGTCATTAGTTACTCTTATGACAGTTTCTCAAAATTTATGTAGACATTTTTAAATCTTAGATTTTTCTTTCTTGTGACGTAAGTTCTCAAATTATTGCTATCATGTGCTTTCTTTCTGAAAACTATGCCAACTATATTGGTGATATATAGTCATTGTGCTCTTTTCCAGGTTTGGTGCAATTTTTAATATGTTCCGGCTGCTACTGGATGATTTTAGAGGAGGATTTGAGAAAGGACCTTGGTGGCAACGCCTTTTTGATGGATATAATATTACAACTTGGATGGTTGTTTTGAATCTTGGATCCACTGGCTTGTTGGTTTCTTGGTTGATGAAATACGCTGACAATATCATAAAGGTAACTCTTTCTTCTGTTGGAATGCAGATATTCTAATAATTTCCTCATCTCGTTTTGCAGGACATGAAATTCTGTCATTGTTGAGTTGATCTTTCAGCGAGATGAAGTTAATAATTGAGCTTAAATTAGTTAATTAATTAAAACAAAAAAGAACTTCTATTGGACTTCTTTCAAGTGATGTATTTAGGAGTAACATGTATATTTTTGCTGCTGAACCATCTTGTTTATGCTGCCAGCTAAATATGATCTTTCTTTTTGGGGTCAGCACAGGCTCTCTTTGGCTCAGCATGACATTAGTTGGGTTACAACTAATAAACATGCTTCTTCTTTTTTTTCATTATACCAGAATATTAGTAGAAGAAATATTCTCTTATAGTCATGCTCTTCCCAATTTTGGCAACTTTCAAATTTCTTGTTTTGGTTGACATTGATTTATGCTCCTTGCAGGTTTATTCCACATCAATGGCAATGTTGCTGACAATGGTTTTATCTGTATACCTTTTCAATTTTAAGCCTACACTGCAGGCAAGTCTTCACTCAACCTCTCTATCATTAGTTCATTACTCGTTGACAATGTGCTTAGATAATTGATGATCATTTTTTCCTTCTTTTCTGTAAATACTGCAGCTATTCTTGGGTATTATTATCTGTATGATGTCAGTTCACATGTATTTTGCTCCACCTGGCATGCTTGTGGATATACCTTCAATTGCAAAAGCGGCACCTGATAGTCTAAGAGAAGTGTCTGTTGAACGAAGAACAGATTCCTGATGTTTTTTCTAGATGTCGGAAACTAATGTCTAAGCAAGATGAGCAGAGAAGCTTGCAGAGATTTTTTGTCATCTGGAGCTCAGTAATTTGAGCATTACGGAAGTGGGTACCTCAGTATTGAAAGTGGAAAAGCATTTATATGCCTGGGATAAGAACCATTGCCTAAGCAATTAAGCATCTGAATTTTTCTTGACCCGAAGTTACTCCAAAGAAAATGATTGGACTTACCAGGTGGGAATTTTGCCAAAGTTGTCGAAGCAAAAAACTAAGCTTGCCTATTTGTGCATCGGAATTTCTGCTGCATATACTTTGTTGAAAGTCTAATGTATGTGTACATGTTGTGAGACTGAGAAGATAGAAAATAGTTGAGATTGGTATTGGAAAAATCTTTTTCCCACTAATAACATTCACATATGCAAGCTAAATATATAGAAATTTCCGTATTGCATTCACTTTGGTGGATTGCTGATCTGTTTTGCGGTTTACTTTTTCATAATGTTGAGATTATCGGTGTTGTATTCCCATGTCCTCCGATTTTGCCAACGTGTCTTGGCTGCTGCCTAACAAAGCGTGGGAATTTTTATGGGAAATTATCCCTCAGTTACCACAAAAATATCAAAGGTGCAAGAAACCACTAAAGTTTTCTATAACACATCAGAATCACTCGACTTTTAATTTTATATCAATCAAGTGACCAACCATTCTTCAAGTAGTTCTATTAGCCATTGTTAAAAAATTTTAGACAAATTTATTTTGTCCCTAAATAATATTTTAGGAGGCTTCAGAGACAAAATAATTTTTTATCTAAAATTCTTTAACAGCAGTTAATAGAGTTAAAAGGAAAAGTGACGTATTGATATAAAAATAAATTTTAAGGTGGTTGTAAAGTATTATCGATAAACTTGTGGTTTTTTTTATTTTTTTGGTATTTATTTACTTAACATGGTCTTCGTTTGTTGAAAAAATTGATAGGGGTCATGATGACATTGGCAACCGAAGTTGTAGAAATTAAATAACATGCAGATGCAGGCATTGACGTAATTTAGAAAAAAAAAAAAGATTGAGAGAGTATGGAACTCAAATTGAATGCCCCCCTCTGGACAACGATTGGATTCGCCATGCCCATCCATCATTTACATTTTACTAGGCCGATGTTTTTTTTTGACTCCTCTGGCGCAAGCAAACTTACAAACGTTAAGACCTTCGCCCATGGGAGGTTGGTCTAATTGCCAGACCATCAGTTTCGCTACAACCTTGTAGCATTTGAACTCACATGGGTCTTACCTTCAAGTTCCGATACATTTACGAACCAAAATTAGCCCAAACATTCGCGTTGTGGACTTAATTATTTTCTATTTCAATGAAAGCCTTTTACTTTATCTGTGGCCTGGATTGACAGAGTGGAATCATGCAATTAAAATTTAAAATGCGTAGAATTCACCATCGTTTGACTTATGGGTAACCAACCCTAGTCCTAGTGGCACAAGAAAATAATGTAAGATGGTTAGTAAAATTAAATAAATTATTCGGATGGTCCTTCGTTAGTTAGGCTTTTGTTTACTTATATAAATAAAAACTTCTCCTAGTGGTACTTGAATTCTTCACTTCTTGTAATTCTACGCATTACTACGCTGCTCGGGAAAAAGGAATAATAAAAAAAGAAGAAAGAAAGAAAGCAAAAACTAGGTTTCCTTGTTGGTTCATACTTGAAAACACTATATATAGTTTATGGACAATAAGCCCTAAAAATAAAACACGCACAAAAGAATAGAATTTTCACAAACGCTTTCCACTTTCAACAATTGGCTCTGCTTCAACATTCAGGTATCGATTTTACCTCTAATTATCTAATACACACTGCTCATAAGTTAAAAGTCTTGACCGTGTCTGATGAATAGCCAATATATGCAAACTCACGGTTGCAAGATATTACTTTTCAATAATGCAATAAGAACTCGAATCAAATAATTCCAACCACATATATTTCTTAGGCATTTAATTTGCGTCTCTGTTGATAGCGTGCGATGCAAGCAACTTGAAAATACTTAGCTTTCAGGATTTAATGCACCCTGAGTTTGTTTTCTTCTATCGTATATATATGTTTGTTTTTATCTGGGCATTTATCTATAAATACCTTGCTTGACAAGAATTTCATTGTGATAAATTAACAGCCGCTGCAGATAAAATCGAAGATGAGTGCAACCACATCCGGCGCAGCTACCTTTGCCATGCCTGCTGCTGAATTAAAGCCAAATGGTCATCACCACCAAGTGGAGAAGAGGGAGAGTTGCTGTTACTTTCGGATGCCTCTGCACTACCCAAGTTACAAGAAGCGCGACTACGAGACGATGCCTGAGTGGAAACTGGACTGCTTGTTGAAAGAGTACGGGCTGCCTGTTGTTGGAGATGTTAACCAGAAGAGGGATTTTGCCATGGGTGCTTTCCTTTGGCCATCAGGGAATGAATGAGTAGACAAGTTTGAGTCTCGGCTGCTGATTGGTATTACAACTGAGTTCGAAATACATATCCTATGTAATGTTACGGAATAGTATGCTAGTAGCATAGCTGAGTATAATTAAATTACAACCATTCTCGGGGGTCCGCATGACTAAATGCGGGATTTCAGTGCGGATTCACTATGTAATGGTTGATTGAATAAAAACATTGTAATAGTAAATCCGCACGAGATCTGAATATAGTCATCCAGACCTTGAGAAACTCTATATATATACATATATATATGAAGATGAAAAGTTCAAACTATTGGTTTGTTTATATGTGATTGATTGACTGATTGATCGTGTAAATGGTTGAGCTAAAAATGGCGAAAGGGGAAGATGAAAAAACATTAATGAAATCCTTTTTGACATCAATTACCTGAAAAAGTATAATTATTTGTTAATTGAATTTGGCAACCAAATTTGGCAACCAAATCTTCATTGAAGATACTTAATGATTAATTAACTGCTGATCAACTCTTTGATTGGTTTCTGTAGCATATTATAAAATGCTGAAGTATTTTGCTGATAGCGTTGGAAATTCATACATAAGCAGATACTTCAAATATTCAAGCATCTTTGAGTTTTTGTGTCATTACTGTCTTTTTTCTTAAGGAAAAGATACTGTGCCCAGTTGAACTAACTTTGTTTGGCAGTGAGGACACAAAAATTCTCCCTTTGCAGCTTCTTTCACGAGAAATTTGTTAATTTAATATGGAATACATTGTTTGCATCACATAAATTCAAGAAAAATCATAAATACAGGTCGTCGTAGTTCATCGAGAGGGCAGTGAGGAAATACGTAGTTGATCAAATTATTTCTCAAAGTTTTGCAAGCTATTTTGGGCACTTGCAAATAAAACAAAATATCAACGATGATCACTTTTCGGAAGATTAATGCGTCACATGATTGATCATCAATTCATCCCTTGCTCTAGGATGTCTATAAAAGGCTTTAACTGGCATGATTAATCGTAACAGATTCTGGAACTTAGGTAGCCATAGAAATAAAATTGAATGGAGCTAGTCGACCAACGCTGCCGTGACCGTGACCTTGAGGCTAAATGGACACGAAAACAATGCAAGCGGGGCAGGCAAGAACAGCAAAAGAAGCTCGCTATCCTACTTTCGTTTGCGCTGCACTATCCAATTGCTCTAAAAAGAGTGACTAAACTGACTACGTCACCATGCCGGAGTGGAAACTTGAAAGAGATAGCCTGCCCATTACTGGCCAGAAGAGCACGTTTGGCCTGACCAAGCAGGTGATTCAGAACGTAAATATGTGACGAAGATTTTATCCAACCACGGTATATGTTGAGTAAAATTTTATACTCATATATTTTATATATGTCACATCACTTGGATATTAAACATCACTTGGACATTAACTTTGAACTTAATATATATGTATATATATATGGCAAACAAGATAAGCTTGATAAATTCATTAAATAGAGTGGATAATACATCGGGGTGGTTGAAATTCATACGATAAGGTAGTGCTTTGTCATTAGCTTGATGAAGATAAATCTAACCCGCATTTTGAATTCAATAATATATATATATATATATAGGAGTTGTTAAGTTACAACTATTTTAAAAATATATGAACAGTAATGACAACTTACAACCACTGTAATTTATAATTATTTTAAAAATTACATAAATACCATCACTTATTATTATTGTTGATATATTTTTAAAATAGCTGTAAGTTAAAACAGCTCTATCTTAACAAAATCCTATATATATAACATGTGCAGTTTTCTAAGTAGGTTGTGCATTAAATATGAAAATAACAGGTGACATCTTATCCACGGCATGAACATTACATATGGAATGAGACAATATGTGCAACAATGCGGTTACTATTGCTTTCATTACCTTTGATTTTCCACCACCGAAAATTACGATTCTGACATGAGCACCAATAATTCTGCATCGCATTAAATCGTTCATTCATTCATATTGGATATGGTTAAGTTGCCAAGCTCTAATTTTAAGAACCAATGAATCTGGTTCAGGTTTGGTTGACAAGTGACGTCAATATGACACTGTCTTGTAACTTTTGCTTTCAGATGGATTTTTTTTTCTTTTTAAAATTTTAAAGCGGTCGTCGGTTTTTGTTGGTTATTGATTCAGACGAGTGATTGCACAGGAATGAGTAAATGTACATGATGTACGTGTCCTGCTTTTTTTTTAATTTATATTTTTTTAAATCTATTTCTTCAGTATCATGGTTTGATAGTTTTCAAGTAATTTAATTTAATTAGTCATTCTCTCTTTAAAAAAGAAAAAATCATAATTAGTCACTTTAATTTAAATTCTAAAAAAGGTAAGAGATAAAAATTGATTAAGACTTTTTTCACTCGGTTTAATTTTAAGGGAAAAAAGAAAGACTACTTCCTCATTGATAATTTTATTTAAAACTTAAGCCAGAAAAAAATTGATTTCGACTTTGTTATTTTTTGTACAAATTCAAACCAGTGAGGAAATTCTTTTCCCTTAAAATTTAAAATTTCAAGATTGAGATAAGGTACTTGTGGAACACCAATAAACATAAAATAAAAAAAGGGAATTAAGTACTCTAGTTTTCTTTTTAAAAAAAAAGAAAAAAAGAAAAAAAGAAAAAGAATCTTAAAATTTAAACTGGTCAGGAAGATTTATTAATCAATTAAGATATATTCTTTTAAATCTTAATCAATTCAAACTGGTAAGGAAGATTTTTTTTTCCCTGAAATTTTAAATGAAATAACTGATGAGGAAGATTTAAAAGAAGAAAAATTCCCTCTACCTTAAAAAAAAAAAAAAAAAAAGAAATCTTCCCTCTACCCTTGTTATTTCATTTAAAATTTCAAGTTGGGCGATAATAAAAGCTGCTGTGGCCTGTGGCAGAAAATATATTATTTCATGTTCGATTAAAGTTGTCTTTCAAGTTGCAAAGCGCACACAAATGATGGGTGTTCTCTTTCGACCAAGAACAATTTAGAGCACCTAAATGAGTTGGGAATTATCAAAAAGGGTAATTATCAGAGACCGCCCCTGAGGTTTGGCATATTCCCAGTTTAATAGATTGTATTCGCTTATTCTTAGCCACCTCCCCTGACGTTAATATACCATTTGTTTGACCATTTGTTACTTGATAAAATGACCAAAATGCCCTTAAGTTGAAAAAATTAAGATACTTCCAAGTCAAACTAAAAGTAAAATGAGAAATGGAAGGAATGCAAGAGGGAGAGAGAAAGAGAGAGATTAAGAGTGGTGAAAATAGATTATAAATATAATAATCTAGTGTTTAAAGAATAATACATATGAAATCACAACAATGAATAATATAAACCTGCAACAGATGTTGAAGTTACATAATAAACATACATCAAATGACAACCAACAACGGATCAACAAATACACAATAAAGAAGCTTTGTTCAAAAAACGTTACTTCTTTGGAGGAAAAATATTGCTTCTTTGCAGGAAGCAAATGTGGAACTAGTTCACCTTAATGAGGAAGCTCTATACGGAGAAATGAAGTCAATTTTTTTTTTCTTTTTTTTCCTAGCTTGGTTTATTATTAGAGTCTATCTGAGAGGGAATAGATATGATTTCAAGCTTTAAAACTATAGGACACATATTCAAATTGACAATAACAGCATTTCCAACTATCTTCCACTGGAGTAAAATTGGTCCCTCACCCTTCCAAAATGCAAGACAAACTTCAACTTGGCTCTTGAACAAATCATTATCGTATGCAAATTTTTCTGCTCCGAGTAGTAACTGATCTATTTAAAACTTGTATCTGCTTCAAAGCAACCAAATCAATTATTGCAGCAGAAATGGTATAAGCTTGAATGCATTTTATATAATGCAATAATCATAGTATTTCTGACAACACACACACACACACACACACACACAAATCCTTAATCGTAAACATATTTTGATTCATTAGAAAATAAATCCTTAATCGTAATCACATCGAAATAAAAACAATCAAAATATACATTTCTTTTTTGAGATTCAATTGAAAATGTGTATCACGCTCAAATCTTTATATCCACTAATATCGGATTTCTATTAGTTTCTTTCACAGGCATCTGGATCTCATCAACCACTCCCACCATCCATACACCTTCTATAAAGCCTAATCTGATGTTATAAGCAACTGTAGACCCATTAGCAAGAAAAGTATTATTAAAAATCGACAATTCACTTACTCTAATAAAAGAAGCTGTGTTGCATTTTCAACCATATTGTAAAGGGATAAAAAGCACGTCGAATCTAAATATTATATCTAGTCCAAAATTTCTAAAAAAAAACCAAACTGGGGTTAAAAAAAAAAGGCACTTTAGAGAAGCTACTTTATGCCATGCAAACGGAATCAATCAACTAAGATAAATAACCTAAATTCCAGGGAATTCTAAGAACTATCCATTTCCAAGTTCAACTATAAAATTGAGGTATCAAGGACAAAATAGCTGACCAATTGGACCCCATAAACCAATGTCCTTTACAGCAAACAAAATTATGAAAGCATCAATTGAAATTTAAAAACATCATTTCCGGGTAGAAGGTTCATAACTACAAAACTATGATAAGCCACATATAGAATTTGAAGATAACCAAATAGTTGAACTTACATTGGTAGCTCCCTGTTAGTCCCTCAGACAAATGACAACTATATCTATAAAATTAATCAAGTTATTCAAAAAACAAAAAACACGAAGCCACTATTTTTATGACAAAAAATTATCATCGTTTCAAATTATCAGCAGGAATTGTGTTGTTGAGAAAAGAAAAGGAAACGTGGACGAATCAGAAAGGCAGCATATGGCGTAAACATAGCCGCTAGTGGGGAGGGGATTGTCGGGATTGAGTTGGATTGTTGTGTCGCCAATTGCCAATTGCCACATCCATCCATATAATCCCATTTGCATCCCGCAACTTGCGTGCTGACCCCACACTTCCGCCTGGCTACCGGCTTCACCGGTTTCCCAGTTGGCAACCATTAATTAAAACGACAGAATCTTCAACGCACCGCCGTTACTAGCATGTTAAGATTGTCATCGAATTTTTAGATTTTATGATTCTCGCTCTGCGCCGCTCTCCCCCGGCCTCACCCATTTTACCGTATTATTTTGAGAGAGCGTCGCTGCAGAGAGAGAGAGAGAGAGATTGATATCCAGTTTCTTTTTCTATGGCGGTTTCTAGGGTTTCATTTGGATTCGTGGTTGTTGTGGCTCTCGTCTTTGCTATTATCTTGCCTCCTGCTCATGCTCAAACTCAAACTCAGGCTTCAGCTCCCGCTCCTAGCCCCACCAGTGATGGTAAATTTTTTCTCCCATTACGTTTATACTATGTTAATATTGAATCTGAATATGTCAAATGTCGTTCCTTGTAGATCCGATGTGACTGGCTGTGAATCTTGTGATTTATGAGGCTGCATTGACAATGGAATAATAATAATGGCATTGAACTTCGGTTGTTTTATTTGCAGGGACGTCGATTGACCAAGGGATTGCTTACGTGCTGATGGCGGTGGCGCTGGTGCTCACTTATCTCATTCACACCGCCGATTTCTCTTACATCTTGTGAATTAATGGATTAGGAGATTTTGGTGCTTGGATTTGCATGTGTTTTTTTGTTTGAAGCCACGGCATGAGATATAGACAGAGAGAGAAATTGAAGGGTGTTGTTTATCTTTTTCTTTCATTTATCATCGATCGGTCAGTTGAGTCTGTTTTCTGTCCGAAAATTTGCTGTTGGGCTTCGCCCGCCCGCCATTGATAAATTGTTGTTTCTTTGGTTGATCTTGATCGTAATGCCACTTTCTTCATTTCTCATTACAAGTTTCATCCGTGTGAGGGGATTGATAGAAAGTAAACCCTTGATTGTGTAATCGCCATTTTGAGTCGGGATAAATAATCACATGATGGCAATGGAGCTGATCAAGTCCAATAATGGGAATCAGATTGTACGGGACCGAAATGGAAATTGGTATTGACACTGAGGGTCTTGGCTGATGCAAAGAAAGCCGTCTGGCAATAGCAACCTAAAGATAAAGGAAACCTAAAAGTAATTAAACCTTCATGTTAGAAAACAAACCCATTATAGACCATCCACTACAAAACCAACACACACAGCATTGTATTGTCAAACTCAAATATGAACGGACAAAGAGGAATGAGAACACTTTGTGCCTATGTTAAAGGCCTCGATCACATATTTGCATCCATCAGACAACGCACGGCAAGTGAAAACTGATATATGGTTAAGCCTGTGGTATCCATTGAATAATGCGCACAATTTGTGCAGGTACATTGTACAAGAGCTACTACTAAGGAACAGAAGGTTACTGAAATGTAGCATAGAGACTGTTACAACAATTCAGCATTCAAATATTAGAAACAAAGGGACCCTTTCTAACCTTTCATCAAGTTTGCAGAATGAGGTACAATGTGAATGATTGTAGTAATCATCAACATCCTAATAACTTACATCAAAATGGAAACAAAAGGAAAAACAATTTTAGGTCTTTCACAAAATAAGAATCAAAATGGACCAAAAACCAGAATCATACCAGTACACTATCACATCAAGCCTTCTTGCTAGTTGGGTTTGCCTCCTGGTGGCCCTGCTCAGCCAATGAAAATTTCTTCACTTTCTGTTGGAACAATGACAAAAAAGAGAAAAACAGGAGACACATCTCATAAGAGCAGAAGAAAAAAAACAGGAAACACATCCAATAAGAACAAGAATCAAAACGGACCAAACGCATGTTAACTGCTTTACATGAATTTTTGTATCTGTAGTCTCCATGGTGAAGTCCAGTAAATGTTCTAATCATACAGTGATCTAGATGCTCTAAAGATTCATGAAACAAATAACGCAAAGCAGCCAGCCCACTGAGCCTTGAATCCTCAACACGAGGATCATCTAATAGCTGGATTCCATCATTGTTAAATAATGCTTGTTTCTATTTTATGACACCTAGTTTGAATTTGGATGCATCCAAAGACAATGTGCAATGCATTGAAGCCATAGCATTTCATTTACGTAATATATCAAAATGAGGAAAACAACCATCATGACAGTAAGCTTTTCCATTAGAATCTTACCGCCATGTGATAACTAACCACAAGAGGATGAATTCGCTTAGGCAAGCCCAGTAATCAATGTGTCCACACATCTCAGTTGGAAGAAAAAGCAAAAATGAACAGACAGGACTTGCAAACTATTTGTAAGGAGTCCTTGAAATAAAAGGTAAATGGGCAAATGCTTCTAAGCATCGAAAAAAATTCCTAAGCTTGGGGAACTTTGGCTCCCTCCCTCTCTCTCTCTCTCTCTCTCGCTTTTGGGGATGTAGCAGAAACAGAGCTCTGATCAAAATTTAAACAATTCTCTCCTAAACAAGCAATGTGACAATCTTAAAAACGAGCCTTCCATATGAAAACCGAATCGAAACATTTTTCACATCTATTAATCAATTGCATACGCTTTTGCTTCTCCATACCTCAGACACGACTTAAGTAAGCTGCAAGCGCTTTATTATATGTTTCACCAGAGAGTTACAAAGAAATTCAAATTTTCCAAACGATATAACAAAGAAAAAAAAATAGTAATAAAGCAGTGCTAATTTAAAAATAAAATACCTTGTTGACGACGCACTCTCTCAAAGCGTTCAATAGATAAAGGCATTTGTCTTGATCGAACGGCGATTGGGTGACGCAGTTGAGCAGATCCAACGCCTGTTGTGCGCACTCAGGCTTATCGGTTGATTTCTCCATTGCCATTAATCGTAGAATTAAAGTTAGGGTTTTAGTCGAGGTTTAGGCGAGGCAAGTGTTTGGCTTTCTAGAAAGAGAAAGTCCCCCGCCTTTGCAATTGTAAAACCGCGGCTTTGCTTGCTATTTCGTTTTCTCCAAGCAAATGTATGCTCTGAATCATTGCCACATTTCCACTTAACATGAGTAGAAGGCTCACCGAGGCTCGTAACACTTATCAGGCTTTAGCCCAATAAAATATCATCTATTTAGGGCCCCAAAGCGTAATTGAAAGACGATTGCATATGGAATTGAACTTTTGACACCCCTCAAAATTCCTAGTAAAACCCATTTGCCATTCGAATTACTTAAATAACCAAAGAAAAATTAATTTATTTCCTATTTTAAATGAAATTTCAATTAAACACTTATTCAATCTCATAATTTATATTTTAAATTTTATTTGGAAAAATATTTTCCTTTCAGAAGGTGTTATAAGGATTTCAGAGGAGTGCCAAAAGCTCCAGTCATGCCAATGTTTCTCAGCATGTCAGGCTTTTAACATCGGCCCATTGAACCCAAAAGTTCAGCCCACTTTTAGTATTCAAATGTATACTAATATATATTTATATTGAAACAAGTTTCAGAGCATGGGTACTTTGTTTTGTTTTGTTTTGTTTAGTAGAGCAGTAAGTGAAAACCCACAAGAAGTGCGTGTGTAGTAGTAGAAGTGGGGTGTGGGCTTTTATGTATACGTATTAATATCTCCACCAAATATCATGAGATACGGACCCAACCAAAAAACAAAAAAAACAAAAAAAAAAAACTTTATTTATTTGATATACATAAAAAGAATGAACGAATGAATGAGTGAATGAATGAAATCTAATGAGATTGCGTATCAATAGAAGTTCGTCTCATGGGTTGAGGGTTGTCGGTAGGTGAAAGTTGACAGGGATGGGGCTACGTGCCTGCTTTTACACCCACAATACATATGAGTAGCCACTTATTATTCATGTTATCTCTCGCCATTTTCCTGCCACACACTTTTCACCCCAACCACGAAGCTCAGGCTCAGCTATTGAAACCCGAAAGGGGAGACACACTACAGTGTGCGCGCTCATTTTCCATACCTATTTCACGTGACCCTTTAACCGGCATCAACTCCCTTTGCACTGCCTTTATTTGTTCATTTCATTTCTTCGTTGCATCAGAATGCTTTATTTTTAAATTCCATTTCAATGGCTTACTAAAATTATTACCCACGAATCGATGACCTTGATGACACTTGCAGCATATATAATATGTAACATATAAGACCGAAAAAAGCGAGGCAAATAGATGACAGTTGATAATAACCCCTTTCAACTCATAAAAGGGAGGCTCTAAGTTGCAGCTCGGTAGTTACAGCAGCTGCAAAATCACATGAACAGTAACCTCACGTGGGTACTGTTCATGTGATTTTGCAGCAGCTGCAACTTAGCAAAATCCCTCATAAAATATACAAAGGTGTCTTTATGTCATTAACGAACAAAAAAATAGTCTTTAATTTTTTAAAATATGTGATTTTTTTTTTGTATTTTATTAGTATTCTCACTTTAATAAAATGAAAACATCCTCACTAGAAAACAACTATTATGGTCTTTTAATTTCCAGCGTCCAATGCTTAGATTTATTCTACTTTTGATAAAATAAAAACTAATTATGCGCACGTTATTAATTGCATGATGGTATGCATTTTCTTTCTTTCTCCATCTTCTTTCCCTCATCTCTCACATTTCATCTTCTTCGTTTCTTGATGGTGATTATGGACTCACATTTCAAATAATTTACAATTGGTGTCAGCAAAAAGTATGATAATTTCTTCTAGAATTAGATTAGAAACTGTCATTCTGTTGATTGCTTTGAAAAATTTCTTGTGCAAGAAATGGGATCAAAAGCTATTGAAAAATGGAATAGCAAATATGTAGAATTAAATTGATCAATGGCTCAAAAATAAATGCGGTTAACTGTCCCTGATTGTGAAACAAGAGTAAAGTTAAGGATTTCAAAATCTTGTGTAACAAAATAAAAGAGAGTATGCGTGTCACCTTTTCATTTTTACATTTTAATACATTATTTGAAAAATCTAAGCCACAAGATGTATCGGACAGTGAAAATGAGAAGAAATCGCATTGCAAAGAATTAATATCAAAATCTTCTCAAAATGTTGAGTCGTTTAGATTAAAACGAAATCTAATTTTATTCCGGTGAGAGCGTTATTATAATATATTTATATTGATCTATACTATTAATTTTGTTTTGTTATCCCGCCATGTTAGATTAGCGTAGTGGGTATAGTATGAGCTTCTCTGATGTTATTAAGGATACATAACAAGTTAAATTCTTAGCAATCACTAAGTTACCTTTAATAAACTTAAAACCTACAAAAACAAGGGGGAAAAAAGATGCGTAAGCATCATAACAAGCAAATGGATAATGTGAGAGTAGTGCTTTATTTTTACCTTGTTTTTATTGATTCTAAATTATATTAACGGTGTCCTTACTTTTTGGATTAAAAAATAAAAATGATTCTCATTCCTTATTGATAGTCTTTACTTAATAAAATTATAAAAGATTGAGAATGAATTTTTGGTAAGGTTTACAAATTTAGGAATGAAAAATGAAAATCACGTTACATGGAGAATGTGAATGAAAATGAGAGAATGAGAATGAGGAATAAATTGACATTTTTACACTTACTCAGAGCAAAGAAAAATAACGATGATTATAAAATAATAAACTAATCATAACTAATCAAAGCGCTAGGAAATTTAAGTGATTGAGTCCGCCATTTTGATTTTTGACGGGCCAGTCAACTGACGTGGCTACACAGTAAATAGATAGATGGTTCTTAGTTACCCTTATCGGAACCGGATGGTCAGAACCGCAAATCAGCGTAAAACGATATAGATACGCAGGTGGGACCACAAATCACAACCGTCGCCCAGAGAAACAGTGATTGATGAGCTGCGGCTTTCTCCTCATGGGGGGGGGGACCAATCGCTCAAATGGCACACTTGTTCTGAACGAGGTGATGAAAGACCGTTAACCTGTCACTAACGTGTACGGTCTTGATTGACTCTCACTGTAGCGGGAGAATAATAAAGAAGATCTCACTGCGATTATTTTGTTCTTTTGAATGAATCTGCAAAGTTTTGGACTTTTGTGCCGCTAACACGCCTGTTGCCTGTTTAGTCCGGCTTTTGTGGCTCTTTGGCTGTGACCTCCGATTGCTTCGAAGAGCAAAAGCAAATTGAGGGTGGCTCAGCTCAGTGAGCTGCACCTCTATTGCAAAATATCAAAGCTAAAACATTCCCAAATTTTGCAGCACCATTTTCAAAACCAGGAAAGTACAGTTTCATATTTTATATAAATTCAGAATTATTTCTGTTTATTGTCAATTATTTGAAAATAACAAAATAAAAATAAATAAAATTAACAAAGGATAATATTGTTTTTTTTTTTTGTTATCAATTATTACATACACACAATCAAAAATATATAATTCACATATTCTTATTTATAAATAAATACATTATATCTATCCTAATTATTAACATTCTTATAATAACTTAACAATAGGACTGCCGAGTAAATATTATTATTTTTAAACTTCACATCATTTTTACAAATAAAATATAACAACCATTGTAATCAAATCTCTTCGTAATTAATTATTTTATTTTTGATAATTAATAATAATTATTTTAAAAATTAGTGCGTCACCAAATGGGCCTTGAGGCAAAGAACACCGAGGCTGCTGAATCCATATAAAATCAAATAGCAAGGGATGTGTGAGTTTACAAAATTCATAAAATGCATATGATTTGGGGGCCCCGTATTGAATTTGCGGATTAAGACTCAGTGTGCGTCTTTACTCATCAACTGGGGCTAAGAGAAAATCCGGAAAATCTCAGTTGTAGGGATTTTGCTTGGTCGGATCCGAATTCCGAAAATGTTTTTCGTCACTCTATGAATAGAAAGCCTGCAGCAGTATATCGGTAAAGCTTTACAAGAGAAAGTGACTTGTCAAATGGCCCTTATATACGACTAGCCTACTACAGCTACAAGCTGTGGTCCGTCCAAAGCATTAGACTTGAGAAACCAAAACGGTTTCATAAAAAGAAAATGAAAATGTTGCAGGGAAAGAGATTAAACGGGGAATAGTCACAAGACAAAGAAAAAGCACGTTATGGGTTTTAAGGGTATGTTTGTCATGTTCGGCAACCAGAATTGTTGATGTCAGGTGCAAAACGGTGCGGTGTAAGTGTATGAACTATTTTAAGATATGGGGCCAAAATTTATTTAATAAATTTTTGGCACTCGGTTCAGGTAATAAGCTAACATATATACTTTGGCTTTAGTATGAAGCATCATATGGTGGTGTAAAGTATATGAACCATGATAATCTTTGAAGAGCATCAATATGGCCAAAATCTGGCGGCAGCTTTGCTCATCCAGCAAATGGTAGGGCCACTTATGTAATTCATCAAACTATTGAAGGGGAAAAAAAACAATAATCAATATTTGTGTACATTCGAATACCAGCAACACATAACACATTTTAGAGGTTTTATTCGTGTAAGTGTATTTTGAAATCTTGTTAGAGAGATTTCACCAACAGGCAAGCAGAATAGAAGGGGCCCAAAGGAGCCTCGTCGCAAATGGAAATGCCTCGCGGCGCTTTAGTTTTGTGAATTATCCTTTTTCTCTGCATGCCAAAGGAAACTGTCGTCTAAACATAATAATTGGTGACTGTTTCTTTCCCCTCTTTTCTCCAAGTGTGGCATGCCATTTTGATGTACAAATTTGTCTCAGTTTGTCCAGCTCTAAGGGTATGTTTGGGATTGCATTGGCTTGTCAAAGAATCAATTGTTACATAGATTCCCAAATTATCACCTTTGTAAATAATTTAGTAAGGTTTTTGGTGAATTAAAATTATTAGACAATCACTTTCTAAAGAATGTAATATATATATATATATATATATATATATATATATATATTTGTCAATTAATGATAAAAGGGTGGGGGGACATGCTTAATGACTAAAGTGGACGCACATTATATACTTCCTGTCATGTTTTAATATTGTTATTCTTTAGTTGGTCATGTATTTATATTGATTTAAATACTAGACCTAAAAGTTATTTACTAATATTTAATTCTTAAATAATAAAAGAAAATATTAACTTTATTATTTAAATAATCAATTATTTACTACATATTTAATCCTTAATTAATATGAGGAAAATATTATATTTACTTTGATAATCGGATTATCTGAGAATCAGATTTAAAATGATTTACCAAATATAATTGTGCAGCATTAAATTGTCAAATAATCACTTATTTGACAATCTTAAGCAATACCGAACATGCATTAAGATTAGGGGACAACAATAATTTGTGCCTTACCATATAAATGGATAAAATTGTCTGCATATTTCAATTACTAGAAGAAATTGTGACCTTTTTCCATTTGGAACACCTAAAAATGGTATACCATTTTAATATCTTTAATATGGTTGTTTGTTGACATCGTCAAATCATCGTGATGGGTGTATCCCGAACGTGCTCTATTCTCTCACGATTATCAAATCGGCCTTTTTCTGCACCGAAATTGGTAAAGTGTATTTGCATGTTTTGTATGGCCATGATTGATGATTCTGGGAATGAGAAAATGCATAAACAACGGCAATTAAATCTTTTTCTTTTTTTTTTCTCCGCAAAGCTTCAACAGACACTTGTTCTTGAAGGGCAATGAAACGTGGACGATCAAAAATCAGCTACTGACTTATCCATATCATGACTCAGTTTTCATCGCCGTGCAATGCAAATAAATATCCGTTAAGCACCGATCCACTTGTTCCCTTACTGCTCAATTCAAAACGGCCCTAACAGAATTTTTGGCTGCCACATCACACTTGCCACGTGCCATTCCTCAAAACAAGTTCATAATTCTTCTGCAACGCTATCCTAATCAAAGCCTTGATAAACACGATACAAAGCTGTAAAATTTTAACTGTAGCTAAAGCCTATACATGTCTCAAAAGAGCGTGTGCTACAAAGCTAGATGGCATCAATAAAATGCTTCTGCCTTGTGATAAGCTTTAGCGACACTTTCTTTAATTGTATGTCTCACACTTTGTTCACAAAATATCTTTTCATTTTGATTGTCCTCACGGGAGATTAAAATAGAGCCGAATCGTAAATTTGGGATTAAAATACATATAAAATTCATGTATTTAAGCATTGAATATTTTAACACCAAACAGTCTTTTGAATTGCAATGCTTCCGCCGTTGAGGTAAATTTATGAGCAACTATCAATATACTTGTAACATAACATCCAAACATTGAAGTATTCTTTTGAAATGTTATTACAGTGCGTTTCATTCTTTTGGATTACAACTTACATGGGTCTTAAAACATTAAATTCAACCAACAAATGGGCCTCATTATACAAATAAGACGACTTGTTTACCAAGTAACTTAGTTCGATTTCATGGTCAGTACTGAACATACACCGTTAACAAATAACTTAATTTTAAACGGTAATGCAAATCCAGTCAAGCTTAGTTTAAAAGAGGAGCCAGCACGTGTACACACTGTGGTGCGTGCATTTTCCACTAGTCTTTGGTCTTTTCTCCCCTAGCTTCCTGTCACGTGAAGAGAACACGTGCTTTCACAGAATAGAATTAATGGAACCAAAAAAAGCAAATTACACATGTTGCCAAACTCGTCCGTCACCGTTACTTTGACGGAGTAAATATTTATATAAATTAATATAAATATCAAGTTACCAAACAAAACTGAAAAGAAAATAGCCGATATTTTCGGTTCCCGCCGATACAAAACTGGCCGAAAAACCGGCATTCACTAGACGAGACTTCACATTTTACAGACAAAACTTAAGTAGCAACAAGGTGATCCGACGCGAAAATATCCCCGATATCTTGAAAATGGTCGTCCGCGCGCCAAGTTGACAACCCGAACCCGAAGTCCATACTGGAGTTATAAAATAAATCGTCCCAGTCATCTTTAAAATTCCCTTCCGTACAGCCAAATAAATCGGGCACAGAACTTTTGAAATCGAAAATATCGTTGGGAAATAACGTATTATCGAAAGTTGAATATTCGGAGAACGCGGATAAAGTTTCGGACACAGAGGATTCGTCGCGCATTTCTCGTACATCACTGGCAATAACTCGCGATTCTTTGCTAGTCCGGGACTCGGCTTCTTCATTTGAAGGAGAGGGACAGCGTAGTACAGAAACAGGAGATGACAGATTGTTGATGTTGTTGTGAGACTCTTCGCCGGAGTTGTAACCCGAGCTAAGCGACTGCTTAATCTGAGAAGGGAATTTCGGAGGTGGAGTAGCGAAGTTGGTGAGCGCGTCGGGTCCACGCAACTGAATAGCGGCGTTGTCATAAACCATTGCCGCCTCCTCAGCAGTATCATAAGTACCTAACCACAGCCGCACACGTCGCAGAGGATCTCTAATCTCAGCGGCCCATTTTCCCCAAGGTCTCTGCCGTACACCTCTAAACTTCTTCCCGGCCGGTTGCTTCGCCGCCGGCTTAAGACTCGCCGGAGCTCCAACTTTGCCGGAGGTCTTCTTCTTGCATTTCGAATTCCTACTCTTTGAAACGACAGCGTTTTCGTTTGAAGATGAAGGCGACTCAATCATAATCTCGTTAAGAAACTTCTTGACACGAGGTCTCTTATAAACTTCACAGTCTTCGTCACTGGACGAGTCAGTTGCGTCTCCGTCGGTGACTGAAATCCGTACAACTCTCGGCTTCATTTCCTGGCCGATTGTTGAGGACGGAGTCATGAGCTTGGTGTGTTTACGGTGTTCAGTGTACTTGACTGGAGGGATAATACTGTGTCTGCGATTATCCATGGGAGAAAGTTTTTTGGTTTCTCTCAATTTTTTCCTTTTTCTCTTTTTAACAGATTCGCATTGAAAGGAAAGTGAGCGTGGGGAAGGAGAAGGCGTGAAATAGAGTGGAAAAGATGGGAAAAAAAGGAAAGGAAAGAACGAAAGAGGAGTGTGAGGCGAGATTCCTTTAAGAATAAAAGAGGATGAAAAAGAAGAAACGCAAGTTGAAGAGAAGCTTAAAACGGATAAAAATGGAGTATTAATGAATTGAATACTGGATTAAAAGGGTTATCAAAGGACGAGAAACTGCATAGAAAGTTACACTTAGAAGAAAAGGAATGTTAAGGCAAGACCACGAGAACAAATAAGAGTGGTACGGGAAGGTGATAGATTTGGTTAACAAGTAGGAAAGGTGATATAGCAATAGCAAAAGCAAAAGAGTGCTGGGGCTTTACCGGAAAAGGAAGAGAATAAATCTTACGAAACAACACCACCACCCCCCTTGCTTCTACAGACAAAGCGAATGCTTTTTCTCTCAGTCTTTTAACTGGAAATTTTCAAAGCGTGGACGTTCCTTTTTGTAAAGACAAGTTGTGAGAGCTGCAGAGAGAGAGAGAAAGAGGGAGAGAGAGATAAAAAAGAAGAAGAAGAAGAAGCACAGTGGAAGGTGGAACCAAAGCTAGCTATTTTATAGGATCCCCAAATGCTCGTAATCAGCTCACCCGGTTTAAGTGCCACTTCATAATTATTCGGTTTTTTGAAATTTTCCTTTTTATTTTTCAACTCATTCTTTCTAAGTTAAAATATATAAATAAAAAAATTACAAAATGTAGACGAGAGATCCAGTGAAGTGACCGGTAGTACCGGAGAGTAAGAGATTCCGGCGACGATAGGGAGATATTTTACGAAGAGCCGCAAATGGCGGAATTATTTGTTTATGACACGTGGCATGTGTGGGGCCGTGATAAAGAGAGATCCAATGGTAAATGAGGGCTGGAGCTGACTCGGCAAAAGATTTCTTCTCGAAAGTAGGGATTCAGGTCACGTGCGACCAGTCACTTGGTTCAGTCTTGCTTTGACTAAGATTATTAATCACTGATACTTACGTTAATTTAGATAACCCATTTACGGTCCGCTAATTGCTGACGTTAATCACCATTATCTCGCAGGATAAATATGGCATTTCCTGTAATTCAAGCACAAAAATATGGCCGTTACAGTCTTAGAGTGCGGCGAGCTTTACCATTTCACTTGTGTTTTTGTTATTTTACAGCTGGGACAAACATGGTTTGTGAGGCAACCTAGGACTCGGTGCCGTTTCATAACTACCGTGTTTTTCTTTTTCTATTTTTCTTGTTTTGCCCGCAGGATGTTACAGCGTCCATTTACATTTCACATTCAAAGCTAATAAATTAAAAAAAAAAAAAAATGCGGTACGTTTCATTTAACAACGAGTTTTGATTTGTTGCAGTGCCCGTTACCAAAGAGTAACATTCCGCCGTTAGATGAAATGTTAGTAATTTGTATCTACCAAATTGAGTCGCCTCATAGATATCATAAAGATGGTGCTTTTTCTCCTCTCTGCTCTCTCCTAACGCACCCCCCCAACCTCTTAAATTCTTTCACGCCATGCATATTTTCATGAATTTATTATAACTATGACTTTTTCTAAAACGGGAGTTTTAATTACTTATTAGCTCATTATTTGGATTTAATACAGAGAATCAATTTTGGGCAAAGTTTTTCGATAAATTGGAATCTCTAAATTTTGCATGAGGTATAATAAAGCAAAACTGTTATTTAATGATTAATAACTTATGAAAAAACGGACCATTTGTAGCCAGCTTCTAATTTTTCTGTTGTCATGCATATCTTTATATCATTAAAATCCGTTAGTTGAGAACAACTGCAGTGTTTATTAATATAATATGTGACGATACACATGGGCTTGTATTCTGTAAACGTCGTTGTCCTGTATTCTGACAAAATACTAGTTTTTAAATTCATAAGATATCCCACTAGAAGTAAAATAGTTATTTTAAAATACTCCCTTATTCATTCCTTTATTTTTCTTGTGCTTACTGTCTTATGTCTCCAAATTAGGAAAATAGCTCAATTCTTTTTCTCTTTATATATATATATATATATACATAAAATTAATTTCTAACAGCAAGTTCGCAAATACAACGGAAGGTTAGTGCATCTTGAAATACGAATATGAGGCTAAATTATGCTATTTGGTTGCAACTTAATATTAAATTAAATTAGACAACACAATAGTTGCACATTCATACTTTATAAGCTTTTAATGGGCGAGAATGAATTTGAAATTAAATGGGCCAAGGCCCGAAAAATATTTTTGCGCAACTCCCCGAACAGCGTGTCAAACAATGAAACCGTCCAGCTTGTTCGTTTGCTCCAATGGCTTTCGCAAAAAAAAATCTATTTTTCAAAAAAATGTTAAAATAATTTTTTATTCTTGTAATCTCTTTGTGCGCCAACGATGTGTTGTTAAGCTTATTGGTATTTTCATTTACTGAAAATCTTAAATGTTGGGGATGCCCATGCTACCCTGCCAAGCTGACAATTGTGGGAGCAGCCTGTCACCTTTTCTTGCACTTGTTCTATTTTCTTCTTATTTAATTACCTACAAAAATATTTTTATTTCACATGTTTGCGCCAACTACTAGTGGCTGAACTTAAAAAAGAGAAAAAAAATCAAATTACAAATTAAGTAATGGTTAATGATTTGGTTAATACAAAAATAAACTTGAATAGTTCCGTTTAGGGACGTATGATTGAAAAACACAATCGATTCGGACTCTTTTCACCATCACTTGCACATGATTTAAATTCCATGGCCGCAATAATCCAAAATTTCAATGCGTTTAAATAGGTGTCAACAAATGATTGTGTGGTGGGTACTCGCTATCACAAGCAGCATTACTATTGTCAAATAATATAATTTTGAGTAGGACTATATAGAAAAATGTTTTATATATATATATATATATATATATATCAAACAACTCACTAATCATTGCCGTTTTGTTCCTTGTAACAAATTGGATTTTATATCATCTTCTAGTGCTTAGACATATACCCATGTACTGTTTTGTTGCCAAAATAATTTGATAGCTACATTTATTTTGTAACCATTAACAAAAGTTGGAGCTTGTACAGCAATTATATATCTCAAATCAAACAGTAACCATTTAATAATTGAAATCTAGGACGTTGACGTGCGATGTAACTTGTAGCATAGGCGGCACTTCGGCTTCATTAAGCACACAAAGACAACTTTATTTTGTCTCGAACCCAAATTAGCTCTTTCACTAATATCGGATAAATGAAATGTAGTACGAAAAAGAAAATCTTTATGATGTTTTTTGGAATGCTTTTGGTGTCATAAAAAAATTATGTCTGTGATGCAAGATATCATATAAAATATGTAGTATTTTAGAAAAATTGTATTAAATTTAGGTGTATAATTCATAGGAATATAAGCTAGTGACCACCAGTGTCCACCATATAATGAGTACCTAGACACGTGACATAATTATATACTCTTTGAGAGTTATTTTAAAACTATAGATTAATTAGATAGGACCATGTGGCATTATTGCTCACCTTACGATGAGCACCATTGGCCATTAGATCATTAATAATAATTTACAATCTATCAGTTTAAAATTTGTGATAACAGATGAGAGAATTAAAACTCATGGCAATACCGCATCTATAAATTAAGTACATCAAACTTTTGTTATTTTATATGCATCAAGAGTATGTTTGAAGCCTTTATAAGAAAACTTATCGTAAATTTAATTATCTTTCAATTGAAAAATTGGTTTTAGGTGTATTTTATTACCATAGATTAATTTGAGTTCATTATTTTGGAAAATCCAAGTTATTAAGGGTTTTGGCATAAAAAGGAGCCCAAAAAATCTAATTTTTGTTATTTTTTCATATTAATAATCAATATTTTTTTTTCTTTTTTTTTTTTTGTCTCGTTTTCGTTCTATTAAACTTTCACATAGTGTTTTATAGAAAACATTTTATATATTTATAGAATTCTTCTTAGTATGAACTTCACGACGTTTTGAGTTTAGATGATATTTTTTACTTTAGATTTTAATCAGACAACTATGTTTATCTTAAGGATTTTTCTAAGTTACAGCCGGCGTAACTTATAGCCGCAAAAATTTCGTGTGAACAGTAACATCACGTGGTTACTGTTCTCACGAAATTTTTACGGCTGTAAGTTACGTCGGCTGTAACTTAACAGCTCCCTTATCTTAAAATATGTAGACATGCATAGGAATAGAAACAAAACTAAAAGGGAAGATAACGGTTGCTATATATTCTAAGAAATACATTTGAAGTTGGAGGATAAATCAAAGTCGTTGATAATAGCGTTATGGTGATCAAATGGTTGGAGAGAAAGGACTCAAGAAGAAGGCACGTGGATTACCAAAGACAAATGTAAGTTTCTTGGATTATGTTCAATTAATTAAAAGCCGTATGTAAACAAAAGTATAAAAACATGCAAAGAAGTACGTGGGAATCGACAAAATCCTTGAAAGGTCTTGGTCCGGGCATTTTATTTAAATTCAAATAAGATATTTCATTGAATATTGAGATGTTTAATTATCATCACTAACTACGAAATTTCTATCATTTTCTTAAGGAAAATGGTTTGGTGAGGGTGGTGGCTTAATTTTTTTTATTTTTTTCTTGGGGATACAAGTCAAAACACCCACCGTCTCGTGGATTAAAACTTTGAGCCCACAAAATGGAGAAATCCCATCATTATTGTTGTTGCTTTCTTGTAATTACATGCGTATGCTGGCTGTGATTGATATGAGTTTTGATCACTGGCAAGTCAACCAGCACTGAGACCTATACGTTCTTGGTTTCAGTTATAATTATTATTACAGAATCATATTGCTACGAACATTACAAACGAAGCCGTGCATAATGTTTTGGTAAAACAAAGCAATTTTATGATGCTCTCTCACTTTTTTTTTATATTTTATAAGTAAATTTTATATTTTGGAAAGTAAAAATATCAGGTCTAATAATTTTCATCAAAATGACATGATTTTTGTCCACTGAATTTTTTTTTTTTTTTTTTGGTTTCGGATTAAATAATGCATTTCCAAAGATTTTTTGAAGTGAATTTTACTTTTAATTTATTTTCCCATAAATATTTATTCTAGCTGATAGTTTGATATGGACAGCTTGTTTGATTGGGTTAGGTTAAATCCATCCTCACCTCATCATTATTCATTTAAGAACCGTTACGGCTAGGCGAGTGAATGCCCGGCGGAGATGGTGGGTCCCGGTTCAAGATCCGCCTTATCTTCAAGTCCGTAACTGGCGCCTTTCGCGCTCTTCAAGCTTATTGAACCGACACGTGTACCTGCCGGGTCTGGCGGTGACGTGGCTTCCGTATGAAAACCCCGCTATTACCACCGTCTTTATTTTGCGGCCGGCAGGTAAAGAAGGAAGAAAATATTTCGGGCGTTAAATAAAATAAATGCGTGAGGGGTGGTTGTTCTTGAGAAGTGATTCAAAGGGGCCTGAAATCGAGGGCTTAGGTAGCCCACGTTATGGAGACCAAAATCACGTTTTGTTATTTATGTTGAGTACTGTTTAGTGTGTTAGGATTTATTGTCGCGACTATTAATTATTTGTTTTTAGCTATAACCATTAATGTGCCATAATTCTTCGCTCCGCTTACGTTTTCTTGGGACAGCGATTTTTAATTTCGTATTAATTCGATTATACTATGGCGTAGGTTACCCAATAATTGAAAAAAAAAAAAAAAAGAGAGAAAAAACATGCCGACAGTTTTGTTGTGGTGATAACTACTTAAGCAAGAAGAAGCTTTTGTATCTCAACGTATTAGTTGAGTGACTATTCTGGCATTTTTCTTACCAGATGCCAAATATGGTTTCAAGGTTTATTTATGTTTGCTTAGAATACAAGTTTCACTGTTCTCTAGTTTTTTTTTTTTCGAAATTTTGACTTGAAGTTCATTTTGAATTAATATCATTTGGTCTTCCAATGTGACTCTATCACTAAGTCAGTTTTCACAAAAAAAAAAAATTAGTCAATTTAAAATGTTCATCTTTTTTATCTTATTTTATTGAGCCGTTTTTTTGTTGATATATATTTTACTTTTTTTCTTTTAAAAATGAGATTCACACCGCATTTAGCACCACAGATAGCACTGAACGGTGCATTTTGAGCTAACTATAAATTTTAACCGTGGCCCACATCTCACATGACGCACACGGCTCACACAAACTCTCACTCAAATCTTGCCACTCTGTGCTCTCTTCGTTGGCTCTCTCTCTCTCTCTCCCCCCATCGCTCACGCATCTCACCTTGCTCCCTTTTCACTGTCGACTTTCTCTCTATCTCTCTCTCTTGTCGTAGGTCTCTCCATAGCCAGCACGGTCTCTCACTGTGACGATTCTCCACTAGTCGCGGCTTCAATCAAACAAACCAAATTTTACAATTTCCAACCGCAAATTTAACAGATACTGTCAATACAAATTAACACAATGGCAGCTAAATCTTCACAAATTCATAACCAACACAACCAAATCTCGAATTAAGGAAGCAAATTACCTCTAGAAATTAATTACGGTAGTCGATAACGAGTGAACCTGAGATAGTGAAGCAGCAAGTCAATTTTCTCACACAGCCGAGAGAACGAGACGCCGTGAGGGAGAGTCGACGGTCAGAACAGAAAATGGTGTGAAAGAATTGGCTAGTTATATTTGTGGCTTGAGTCAGATGTGGATTTGATGTGAGTCAGAGGGAGAATGTGTATGTTGTGAGATGCGCGTGTGTTATATGTCATGCATTCAATAGTGTCATTTTATGGTGAGTTCAAAACGCACCATTCGGTGCTTAATGTGGTGTGAATATTGATATTATTTTTCTTTTTTGTTCAAATACCTTAAATCAATAAAATTATATCTGCGGTCTCCAATCCACCAAAGGATGTATATGAAAAAGTGAATCATTCTATGATTGATTATAATAAACCACATGATTCGAATGCTAATGCATGATTAAAGTGCTCGGGGAGAATGATTGAGAAATCATTTAAACCTTACAGATTTGATAGTGCTAAAATAATCAAACACTGGACATGCCACCTCACCAAGCGCTTGGCATCCACGTGGCGACCCCACTCGACGATAGCCACGTCATCCACTAATGCTTAGACAGATATTTTTTAGTCTTGTGATTATCATTCTCTGTCTTCAACACGGACGAGAGATTAAGTGTTGAGTGCAAAAATTAATGGTGATTATATTCAATTCAAAATCATAATTCCTTATTTTCTGGGACTAGTTTCTGTCCAACTCGCGTGCACGATCCTTTGCTGGACTTCAAATTAATTTTGTTTTTTATCCTTTTTAGTGGGCTTGGGCTTACACGTGCAATTTTAATATAATCAGAGCGAAAAGATACAAAGATATGATTAAATATTAATAACAGTCCAAATGCAATGTCGTGAGACATAAAAAGACATGGGTCACGGTCTCCCATAGAAAAATTCAATTACAATAGAACTGGGATGCAACAACTAAGCTTCATTTGCTCTTCCCTTTAATTGCGTTTACGGGGAACAAAAATCAAAATAAAAGATGGAGCAGATAAACAAGACGCCACTCGGCCATTCTTATAATCCTTTTTCAATTTAAAATTAAGTAGAGATGAGTATCTTTTCGGTTGATTTACGGGCCAAAATGACCTATCCTTCCATTGCAAGAGTTGAGCCAAATGATTATTCTTTTTGAGATATATAACAACTAATATTTTTATTAACAAACCAAGAACTTGTTTTTATAAATGATTAAAAAGTAAATTTTCATTGTTTGTAATAGCAATTTATGCTCTCAAAATAGGTATCACTAGATCAAGAATCTTGTGATCTACTAAATGGCAGAATTTTCTTTGGCAACTGAGGCTTGGTGGAGGAGCAAGTGCCGTCCAAGCGTGCAGGAACCGTGAGGTTGCTGTTCAACGGTGATGGCTCATGGTGCAAAACCACTTGATTCTTGGTCGGAGTTTGCCAATCCATCAAATGGCGATGGGCGTATCACCTTCGTTCACCTCCTTATGATGGCGGCATCATGGTGGCCATTCTATATTGGGGGGCGCATGCACCACCTCCATTTCCACTCTACCAATAATCCCATCTTCGTTGTATAGGGCGAACAATTTCAAATTTGAACATATGGGTGATGTCAAGTAAAGAGTAACTCATTGGAAGCCGGTCGTGTCGTCAGAAATTACTGGCGCTGATTATACTTTGTTTTATTTTTCAATTAACAATTTTATATATAAATAAATTAACTTAATTTTTTATAAGGTCTATTTGGAATACGATTTTAAGATGATGATAATTTTGATATTATACATTTCAAAATCAGATTCTAAAAAAAAATTTCTGATTTTGAAAATTTGCTCCCAATTACTTTTATTGTTTAATACAAAAATATATTATTTAAGACTCAGATTTTCAAATAATCAATTTTAAAAAGTATTTACTAAACATTTTTTGGGAATTAGATTGTCAAATAAGAAAAATATCACACATCAACTGAGTATTGAACTTGGGTTAAGTATATAAGACTTGAACAATTCTCAACTCTTGAGCCGACTTTTAGGTTGAGTTAGGCCTATAGACTTCTATATGGTATAAGAGACAACTCACCCATGAGTGGGTCTACACTACCTTACCATCTGAGAATGACTAATTAAAGAGACTATATGGTATTAGAGACAACTCACTCACGAGTGGACTCACACTATCTTATCACGTGAAAAAGATTAATTAAAGAGACTGGCCTACATGTGACAGGATTACTGTGAGAATATATCTCGCATCAGCTGAATATTGAACATGGGTTAAATATATATTAAACATGGGTTAAATATATATTAAACATGGGTTAAATATATAAGAATCGAATAACCCTCTACTTTTAAACTAACAGTTTTTGGGTTGAGTTACACACGTAGGCTTCACTTAATTATTTGACAATCTAAAGCAGCTCCAAATGTGCTCTAAGCTTCTTCGAATTGCTAGATGGAAAAACAATCCACCGGGCTTTCGAAACTCTTTTTTTTTTTTGTCAAATCAATCTCTCGAAAATTCCGGGTAAAAATTTTTGTGGCAACTTCAAAATCACCAATAAAAAAGAGCAGAAAAATAAGCGGTAAATGCTAAAGTATAAGTGAATGAACCGCTGAGAAAATCGATTGGGCCTATGATTGGTCCCCCTATTGTTTCTCCAGCTTTTAATTTGTTTACATGCAGTTTTCTCGTTGGTTTTTTGTTCTCTGTTCTGTTGAAGATTGGTTCCAATTAGGATTTTATTTACCTTTTTTAAGGGCACAAAACACTTTTGTATCTCGTTTTGTTCTTTGTGGGGTCCCCTTTATGTTGGTAACAGCACATTACCTCGAGTATCCTTTACAATTTCTGCAATCCCAAACAATGCTGCATATCTTTCCAAGCAACCAGCAAATAATAGTTATTAAAAAAACAAAAACCCACAAAAAAGCTTAAAATTAAGCAGCAAATGTGTGAGCAGGAGCACTTTCGATTTTTGAATGGAAAAAAAAAATGGCAGTATGATCCGATCTATAATTTCAATAATGCCATTCCAATGACGCGTTCGATGCTGGGACTATGGGCATGGCAATTTGTCGCTATTCAATGGGCTGGGCTAGCACTCTGAAGATCTGAAATTCAAACTGGTCCAACAATTCTTTTCCCAGCCACAAGTCGCAAACTAGAATGGCCTAAACCAAAATGTGCCCAGCAGCATCATGCTCACTTGCATAATAATGTAAGGGCAGCCCTTTAGTCTGAGATTGTTGCAGAATCCTTTCAACGGTTAATTTTTGTGAAGAAATAGAATTGAAAGTTCAATCTGGCCTACTCCTGGTAATCTCATCCCAAGACTTCAGTTCTTGACCAACACTGAGACATGGAAGCGTCTCTTATTTTCGACGGGAAATATAACAACAATATTCAATCGGGATTTTCCGAACCCCAGCACATACAACAACATTTAAGCTAATAACTCAAAGAAGAAAGATAAGATCCCAGCTATGTGTTGCTTTTCCCACCCATCAATCTCTGGCATTTTACGGGTACAAAGCAAGACGCCAAGATCAGTGGCAAGAGGTGGTGACAATTTGATCAGGTAAGAGCTAAGATCACTCAAAACCGTAAATATGGCATGGCCCCAGGTTCTTTAGAAACCAGTTAAGAGGGTGATGCTAATGACAATAGAGATCGTCCAAGCATGAAAAGATAAATTTGCATACAAACAATTAAAAGTCAGTGAATGTTGTTGTTTCTAGGACTCAATTATAGTTCTTTCCCTCTGGTACCACTTGTACGAGGACACATCTCACACTTCTTGTTCATACATAAATAGTTTTAAAGACCAAAGCCCTGGGGAAAGCCCTCCCTTGAGACACAAAGATAGCAGCGACCTAACCCATTGCATACTTCTGGGTCCAGCTCCTTGCAGTTGTTTCATACTTGCTCCGGTCAGTCTTGTACATGTGGGCAATCTCCGGCACCAATGGATCATCAGGGTTTGGGTCTGTTAACAGTGAACAAATAGAGAGCAACACCTAAGAGTAAAGAAAAGAATCAGTTACTATACTTGCAAATAAAATTTCAGTTTATGTTTATAGCTTCCATGGAATGTGAAAATTGAACTTAAATTACCTTTGATATGGTGAGGGCAGGGCTCCACTGTTCCTTTAATATATCAAGGCAAATGCTACCATTGCTGTTGATGTTAGGATGGAAGACTTTTGTTCTGAATGCAACCTGCCACATAAGCAAGAGCAGATCATGTAACTTGAAGAACAACTACAACTATCATTAGCCTCTCACTCTAAAAGAATCACAGAAGGTACCTTCTTGAAAATTGGCTCATATGGAGATGAATATTTTTTGGTTGAGGGGGTGATTCAGTATGAAAGTTACACATTTCATGAAAAGGAAATGGGTATCCCACAAATATATGAAAGACACAAAACTAATTTTCAGGGTAAACCGTGCACAAGTTTGGAAGCCAAGAAAGGAACTTTTTCAATTTCTATCCTGTTTTCTTTTCCTTTTTTGGTTTTTCTGGAAAAAATAGAGCATTAATTCCCGACAAATCATAGATATTTCAGGGAAAAAACAGCATTAAATGTTAACAAATATAACATTAACATAGAAGAAAAATCATCATACATCTTAATTTATGATTTATTGGTCACATTGAGATTAAAAAAAAATGAAATTAAAGCCAGTTATGATAAAAAAGAAATCACTTCTACTTAAATGATGCTTTAAAGCGAGAAAAAGTTGAACTAGCATCTCCACACAATCATTCAGTTCAAACTTCTTACTCCACAAATTTCCCCAAAAAAACAAAAAGTTCAAACTCCCCAAAACACTGATGTGAAATATTAGATAAGAATAAGAATGATTTTTGAGAAAATGGATCCAAACAAAATTGTGAATTGTTCAGACCAAAATACTTATACATGGAAGATTACATATAAAACTTTTTAGATACATTTATATCCATTTCCCAACTACTAATCACCAACCCCTGCAAGAAGAAATCAACACTCAGTCGAATCGTGAAACCATCTAACGAAAATGACAATTTAATAAACTAAAATCAACACAGGAATGGTAATGCTAACTTCGAACACCAGTGACACTTCAAATAAACAAAAGATGGTATAACTCATGTGGAGTACGGAGCCGGCCAAACTACCTAGTTTCATCAAGTCATACCAATGACTTATTTATGCTGAAAGATGTCGATATGATACATAGATTTGGATAATAATCTACAAGGGGATTGGAAACACTTTTTGAAAAATGAAGAAATAAGTACCTTAGGTGGCTTAAATGGATAGTCTGGAGGAAAATGAATTGTAACTAGAAACACTCCGCCTGCGTATGGACTATCAGGAGGACCCATGATTGTTGCTTGCCAATGAAACATGTCTTCTGCAACAGGGCCTAAGTATACAAGCGGTTTTATCAAGAAAGAAAGAAAGAAAATCAGATCACATAAACTTAAGTCCACTTCAAAGTTCCCACAAAACCAATACAATATTCATAAGCTAAGCTCAATTTCAGCATGGCCTCGCCTTAGTCAAAATTATCAACAATCACAAATACCTAAATTTAAAAAGTCCAATATTTAAATTTCAACTCAAATCGCAAAATTCACGAAATAAATTAGCACTACATAAAGAAATCTAGAGATATCTGAACATCGCAGAATCACAAAATAAAAAATAAAAAATAAAATAAAATCATGTGATCAACAAAAATTAGAAAAATAAAGTAAAATACGATTGAGAAATTACCGGCGCTGCAAGAGGTAGGAGGATCTTTCTGGAGATCCTTCAGCTCCTTCAAGATCCGCTTCGACGCCATCACCTAATTCTCTGAAATTTTTGTTTGTAAAAAAATTGCCAAAAAAAAAACTTAGATCAGCTTTTGGCTTTGAAACAAAATCTGAAAAAATAGAACAGTACAAAATGAATAACGAGGAAATAAGCAAAGTACCTGAGAGAGATCCTCCTGGTAATTATTGCTAGATTTTTCTAAGGGAAAAGGACGAGAGGGCTTACAGTAAAATAAAAAAAATATAGAGTTTATATATGTATATATAATAATAATAATAATAATAAAAATAAAATGATTGAATCACAAGCTGGAGATGCACTGTAATTGGTTATCGATATCGTTTTTGTGGACCCCGCACACTTGATAATTTTGTTTGATTAATTAATTAATTATATCTAATACGCGTGTTTACCGGTTGACTCGCGGTTTGCTTATTTACTCTTCCGTCTTTAAATAACTTGGTTATCCGGTCATCCGGTTTACTTTTCATGTTAGTTTTTGAATTACAGATAAGTTGGTGGCCGTGGTAGGGTCGGGTAAATTTGGGTTCTGAGCGACTCGATCGGGTTTTAGATTAATTGAGTTAAAAAAGTAATATAAATTCAATTTATATTTGTAACACGATTTTATTTAATTTAGATATAGTTCAAATCAGATTGAAAATTTATATTTATATAAATATTGTTTTAATTCGATCGAATCGGATTCTTCAACTGTATTCCATCTAAACTTGAAAATTTGGACCAAATCGAATTTGGACGGATTATTTGCTTACCACTACTGGTGGGATAATTTCTTTTCAAGGAAATTGTTGAAGATTCTAAATTGTAATCTCTCTCTTTAATTATCCTTCTTTTTGGACTAACTTTTATTTTTTTTTAATGAAAAAAGAAATGGATGAATTTATGGAATATGGGGCACATGAGTTTTCTCATCATTAGATTCTATTCACATGGACCCATAATTTAATATATATTTTTTCTTTTCGTCGTCATGTGACGTGGTTCCATGGGCAGTCCGGTAGATATACCAAATTTGAGACTTTCCCTTTAATATTATTTAGGATTTTCGTCAGTTACAGCGGGTGTAAATAGTATGATCATTAATTACGTATGAATTACTGTTTATATTACAGTTACAGCCGTTATAACTTAAGTTTTTTTTTATTTATTTATTATAGTCCATATATTAATGATAAAATTATAATAATATACATAATATATAAATTATGGGTCTCCCTAAATTACATTCATTTAATTTGATAAAATTCTTCTATTGTCTCACTTGACCCTATTGCTCAATTACTCATTTTTACAAATCACCTATAAGATTTATATATGTGATATAACAAATGATATGACATTATTTCATAAGGTTATGTAATATATAAGTAATTATTACGCGTTATTATTTCTGATATAAACAGTAAATTTATGTTGTTAAATAAAAAATTTATATAATAAGGCAAGAATAATTTTTAATGAATGACATTCTTATCTTAATAAATGAGAATGCCAGTAAAATTATTAAAATATAAATTTCAATACACAGACAAATAAACACAATCTGCAATTTTTTTTTAAATTTCAGTTACACCAATGTCTAACTAGAGAATGACTCAAATAAATCAATTCTAAGAGCGGTAGGTATATTGATGCATTACCTGATCTTAACTCTGCGGGATCAAGTTGCTCACTGTGAAATCAGGGGTTGTCCAAGAGGGATAAATTAATGATACAACATTTTGAAATGAATTGGCATGGCGATACGCCGTCAATGATAATATTGCAGCAACACCAGAAATGGGTACAAAAATCAAGCCAAAAAAAAGAAAAAAAGAAAGTTGCTAATGGAATCATTCACTCTGAATGAATTAATTTAGTTCTCTCCGGCTACCAGTGGAGGAGGTGTTGAACTTTCAGATTTGTTTCCAGAAGATGGCCGATTCTCTGAGTCATTTGGCCTAACATTTTCTATCATTCTGACAACATCCGGCATTTTAGGTCTTTGATCTGGCATACGCACAACACAGGACATTGCAATTTGTAACATCTCGACCATCTCTTCCTCTATGTTGGGATATCTCAACAGCTCTACATCGAATACTTCTGCTGTCCACTCCTCTCGAACTACTGAATGAACCCATCTGACCAAGTGGACAAGTTCATCACCACCAGTAGTATGGATGGGGGATTTCCCAGTAAGGATCTCAAGTAGGACTACTCCAAAGCTGTATACATCAGAAGCCTGAGTTGCTTTCCGGGAATCTGTCACTTCCGGGGCACGGTAACCAGCGGCACGGGCAATAACTGGAGCTAGAGCACTTGTAATAGTTGTCAGACCAAGATCAGACACACAACCATACTGTTGGGAGTTGAGAAAGATGTTCGAGGACTTGATGTTGCCATGGACTAGCTTCCCACCATTCCCTGCATGGATTCGAGCTATTCCTCTTGCTGCACCTACAGCTATTCTCATTCGAGTATCCCAATCTAGAGGGATTCTACCTTCTCCTCTCTCACCTGCAGAGCTACAAATGCATTAAACAATGATAAACATGATGGCGGATGACTACTTAAGACATTGAAACCATCAGGGTTGGGACTATGGAAGGATTGATCACCTACTTTATAGTTTGTCCTACATGGAAACTAGGGTATGCATGTTGTATCATGCATGATCATCAAAGTGACAGACAATCTAGCATAAATGGGACACCAAACAAGATCCTTGATGCAATATCACTGATGTTCAAATAGTTATTATGTTCACTCTTTTGTGATCACATTTGTGTTACATTAAGATCCTTCATAGACAAAGTTACAGCAATAATTATAACTCAAGTTTTGAGGATAGGAGAACTGCAGTCAGATTCGTCAGAAAATTATTTTCATAGTTAGCAGAGTGAACATATTTTCTCAAAGCAACAAGGAAATGCAGATTATAAAGCTAGTGCATCCAATAGCCAGGATCACCATTGGTAAGACACAAAAACAGCTTCCCCAAAAATATATGAACCTCTGACATAATTGGGAAATAAAGAACCAAGCCAAACAAGAATTACTATCACATCCCATATTATGTACTGCTAATTCGAATACCAAATTATGGCATACAAATATAAGGATCTATCAGAACACCTTGTGGACAATAATCAGTCCAGGTATCCTTTCTCTCTAGCGTATTATGACTTATTGTTATATCTATCTCCATATATTTTCAACAAACTTTATTATTATTATCATGCATATGAATTTGTATTCCAAAATGAAAATTGCAACAATCCGCTGATGCTTGAATAAAGCAATATACCATGTAGCATAGCAGAGACACTTCCCAGACTGTAATAGTCATATACCATAAGCTTCTCATCTTTGGAGTAATAATATGCCTTCAGCTCAACCACATTCTCATGCCTAATGCTTCCAACAATCTCCATCTGCTGTTCGAAATCCCGCTTCCCAACACTCACATCCTTCAATCTCTTCACCACCACTGTGGTTGCATCCTCCAATATCGCTTTATAAGCCATGCCGAAGGTTCCCTTGCCCAAGACCTCAGCAGAAGCCCTCAACAAATCCTCCAAATCAAATGTATAATTACAACCCTCGAAGAAAAACAGCCTATTACTTGCATCTTGATTCCTTGAAACTACTTTCTCTGGGGACATTCCTCTCTTTTGTAATGTCCCTGCAAATTCATCCTCCCTCTTTTTTCTTACACAACAGGCAATTATCAGAAACAAAAATGCCAAAAGTCCTAACACACTAGCAGCAATTACAATCCCTAACAATGCAGTTTCGCCTATTCTCCTACCACTCTTAGGCCTCAAATGAGATTCACCACAGGGTGCAACATCTGGTGAAGCTCTAGGAGCTAAATTTTCATCAAAAGAAATACTATTACCAACAAAAGCTGAACTCGGGAACCTTTTAAGTGACCGTGGTATGGAACCACTAAGGTTGTTGTTAGCCAAATTTAGCTGTTGCAAGTTGGGTAAGTTAAGATCAGGAATTTCACCAGATAGCGAATTGTTTGCAAGATATAAAGCTTCAAGCTGAGTCAAATTTGACAACGTACGAGGAATGGTCCCATTAAACCCATTGTTAGACAAATTGATAATAGTGAGATTCTTCCAAACAGAAAAATCAGGCAATGTACCTGAAAAGTTGTTGAATTGAAGATAAAGATAACACAAGCTTTTCAAGTTGATAAAATCAGAAGGAAAATACCCAGTAATGAGATTCGATCTAAGACTCAAAATCTTCAAAGCTGATAAGCGACTGATAGTGTTAGGTGGAATCAAACCGCTAAATCCAACACCAGGCAATCTAACCGCTAGAATACGCTTCCCATCTTCACTACATTTCACTCCAGTCCACTGATTACACACTGAAGTGCTCTCATTCCAGTTTAGAGAACGAGAGTGTGGCAAATTGTTGACAAAATCCAACAAAGCTTTCTTATCTTCAACTGGTTCTGCATTTACTTGCGAGAAAATCAGACCCAGATAAAAAATCAAAGTGCAAACACATAAAGCTTTCATTTTCCTTCACCTGCTCTCCAACAAGCTAAAAACGAGCTGTTTTTGCCAGTGTCTTGAGCTCACTACACAATACAACTCTGTGGTTTCTAGCTGGAGAAATAAAAGGAAAAATGAAAGATTTTTAAAATAATAAGTAAATAAATAAAAACGATTATTGAAAAAATAAAAAAGAGAACAGAATGTAAGGGAAAGGGGAAAGCAGATTCCAAGATTATTGTCTATAAAAGCAAAGATGAGTCTGTATTATTTTGTACATAAAAAAATGAGCTGCAGGCTTTGAATACTGTGTTATAGTCAAAAAGAGGGGACCTCGCAATTTTAATTTAAATAAAAGAAGTCTCCAATCGAGCTTCTTTTTGGTTGTTTGTTAGCTTGTTCTTCTTTCACTTTTTAGTTGAAAATTGAAATGGTGAGTGAAACAAATAAACCAAGATTTAACTAGTAATAGAAGCTTGGTTTAAAAATTATGAAACTCAACTGTGTATCAGACTTTTGCAGATCTGAACAACAGATAAAACACTCCTTTGCAGCTTTGCTTGTAACCTCTGCGCACAAGCCTGTTTTTAGTAACCCAAAAAAAAAAAAAAAAAACTCTAATTCATCAGCCTATGTTAAAATGTGAGGCCAATACTTTTATTTATTTATTTCCCTATAAAGAAAACGTGAAAACGTACAAGTGATGATTTCTCTGTCTAAGGTAGCATGCAGTGGAACAGTTATCATTCAAAAAGTGCGCAAAACACTATAAAATTTCTCAGGACACTTTCACTACCTCTCCATTAACCTTTTTTTTTTTTTTTTGAAAAGTACCTCTCTAATCTCTATTAACTTAAAAGGGGAGGAAATGGTGCAGGGTTTAACCCTGTTTGGGTAATAACATATGTGTCCTTGTCCTATTTTAACATAATCTCGAATAAGAACTTAGTTTACTTTTTCTTTCGTACAGACCCCCATTGAACTGTAATGCTAGAAACTATTATAAAAATCAGTTATTCGAGTATTATGCTTTTGGAAAGGAAAATAAATTACTCTATAAATAAGTTGATTTCAAATATATAACCAGTAAATAATTAATTTCATTGAAGATATGTTAATTGATGGTATGTAATTATTTTAACTCATCTAAATTATAAGAATTGGTTCAAATTCATGTATGAATTTTTTAGTCTCAATTTAAATATTTGAAATAATTTTAAAAAAATGAACCAAATCAAGTTAGTTCAATTTGATTCTTTGGTTTTTGATCAGTCAAGAAAATTAAGTTAGGTTTGTTTTGTTTTGTTTTTCATCAAAAAGCTTAATTAAGTTAAAAAATATTCACTCTTCAACGGTGTGAATCTAGTTAATAAAAATTTCAAACTACATATTTGCGTCTAATTTTTCAAAAGACTAGGGACCAGAGGTCATTATTTTCCTTCCTTTCTAGTGTAATAGTTAACTGCTACGAATTTTTCTATCATGGTAACTGAAAGCTAATCAAAGGAGAAACGGTGAACAAGTATTTAACGGAAAATCCCTGTTCGCGTTGAAGTGGGTTTACTTGGATGGATAACGTGGCGTTGGTATAAGAGTGATATGTGGGGCCATCATTAAGTCTTGGTAATAAATAAAAGATGGGCTCAGGAAATTTGGATCGTTATTTCATTCTGTTTTGTCGGCTATATGCAAATAGGCCGATCACTTTATAGGTGGGGCCCAGACGTCCAGTCATGTTACTGTCAAGTGAAATCTATTCAAAATGCTGCGGCCATCTGTTGCCGTTGATTCGGGGTTGAATTTTGTATTTGGAATTCCTGCCGTTGGATTGGGATTGTTGGCAAACTTTGAAACTTTTGTCTGTGGATCATAACAAGGGAAATGTTTTTGTTTTCGTTTGACCTCTCGATTTTTTAACTTGCTTTTTACTCTTTTACAGTGCATTGATTTAAGAAACGCGATAGGCATTATCTTCAAAATTTTGCAAAATAATAAATTAGTAAGATCATACTAAATACATAAAAAAAAATACATTAATAATATTTATCATAAAGTTTGTTGGACAAAAAATAAAATATGCTCAATCAAGACCTAAATAAATTTAGTCTAAAAAAAAAAGTCTAAGAAAAGGTGGACAAACCACATAAGATAATCTTCTTAGACGATAAAGTTTCAAAACCAAAAAGGTTATAAGGTCTAAGGTCAAAAAATTCTAAAATTTTGAGATCTTATCCTAAAACAAACCACCTAAGATCATCATACTAGGTGACAAAGCTTCAAAGTTCAAAAGATTCTAACATCCAAAGTCAAAAGTTTCTAAAATCCTAACGTTCTATCCTAAAATAAATTACCTATGATAATTTTATTAGGTGACAATGCTTCAAAACCCAAAAATTTCCAAGGTGCAAGACTAAAAGGTTCTAAAATCCTAATATCCTATTATAAGATAAATCACCTAGGATAATCCTTTTATATGACAAAGCTTTAAAGCCCAAAAGAAACATAGGTCCTAGGCTCCCATCCTAAGACAAAATACTTGGAATAAACCTCGTGAATTTTAAGGTTCTTATCATCCTAGAGTTTTAATAAAAACAATCTAAGGTTAAAACGCTTATTTCTTTAATTTATAAATAAACTTGTATATTCATGTGTCAATTAATATGAGCACAAGCAAACAAGTGTCAACAGACTCAACAAAAGGAATCCCAATTCTAAGAGGGTCGTCTTTGATTGAAATTTTTATCCAATAAATTAGGGCAAAATTTACACCAACAAAACTAATAATCTATCCATTTAATGTAAATTACCTAATTGATGAGTATGCGTCACTTGAGATGAAAAATTTAGAATAATATTTATTTTATTAATAATTGGAGGTTATGATTACGTTATTTTACAGGCATCATACTCCAAATTTTGAGTACTGTCCCATGATCAAATTTTGTTACTTTTTAACTATTTGATTGTTCTCAAATTATAGGATACCGTATTGAGGATACTGTAGTTGGACCCATAATTAGAATATATTAAATCAAAAGCCTAGATTCAAATATAAAAGCTAAAAGGCTTGGAAAATCTTCCAATCAAATTAAAAGTCAAAGCAACCACAAGCAAACTTAGCTAAGGTATATACTATCTGATGACAAAGTGTAATATTATTATTCTACTAAGATTACTTAAATGGAAGACAAATAAAAACTTTATTTTAAAACTTGATTAATGTATATCTGATAGTTACAACTGTGAAGTGTATAATTCAGCATTCTCCTTACTTTTTTCATTATTGTCATGTCAAACTAAGCGTGTTTTTTTTTTCCCCCTTTTATTCTCAAATCTCTTAGCCCCCGTAGCTTACTGCATGTCTTTATCTACTCAACTAACATTTAACTACCACCTTCAATCTGATAGCTCTCGTTGAATAGCCTTAAAAACAGTGGCCATTGCTGTCTATGAAGGTTGGTTTGGTCCAGAATTGACAAGCAAATAAACAACTTGTTATAGCATGTAGTTGAAGGCGAAACAACCCAATTTATGACACGTCACTGAAAACCCACCTCCGATGTTTTGCTGCAGCAAAGAGCATCCAATTATTAAGGCAATTTAAAGAAGGTTGCGTTTGGATTTTGCCACAAGCCTATCAAATTATTGCAAATACTCATTCTTAGGTGACTGAATTGTCCGTTCAACAAAGGCAGAGCGCAGAACGATGAGTTTTGAGGCATTGACAAGTACGGTGGTATGGCCGGTCGACATTTAGGTAACATTATCACATGCTTTTGTCTATCGTTCGTTCAGCAAACTCTCGTCATTTGATTTTGCAAACTTGGCGCCATCTGTTTTAGCCTGCTCTAACAATGATTCGAGGGCTTTTGACCATATACATTGACATAATTTTATATTTTCTGAAATATAAACTTTGCTGTCTATAACCCATTTCACAGAATAAAAGTTACTCACGGAAGAAGAAAATAGGATTATCAACCTAATCTTGTGGAAATTGAGTGCCGAATCACTTGTGATAAAAATTTGGAAAAATTTTCCTTTTTTCGTTACCTAACATCACGCCTCACTTAATTGACTATTTTCTTACCGAAAACACGTGAAAATTAATTTTTTTATTTTAGCTCCATTTTCTAAACAGTGTAATATATTTGGAAAAATAATTCAGTAACCAATCTCGGCTCAGCGCATGTGTGGTGGGCTCATAATTCACATATTCAATTTGAGCTTCATTAGTTGTTTGGGCCTCATTAGCTTGCTATAGGAAGAAAGTTAGGAAGACAACTAGCCCTTCAGATATTCTATTGTAACATGAGCATACAATTTTAACAGGCAAAAGTATTTAAGATTTTGTACAAATCTAAGTTACTGCTACAATGGAGATACAACAAAATAGATATCTCCAATTTCTCATCATTAGCAAATCAGAAGAAGAATTTGTCCTTATTTGCTCTTGCATGTATGTAGTACAAACACTACAAAATTAGACTAGCATTATCATTGTCAGAATTGAAGTGGTTTATTTAATCTTCAAGGAACCTTAAATTTAAATCACTTCATCAACTTGAATGTACAAGAGAAAGTTCTAACCGGCCAGTCCATTCCTCACCTGGCTTCAGGGTAATCGGTTTCTCGATTGCTGCCCCATCAACACAAAGCATGTGCTTGTACTCTTCATCTCCAAAATCTGCCATTGATTTTGATTTCCTCTCCCATGGATTCCACACCACTTGATGAAATCCAAAGCATCTTATTAGGATCATTTATATTGTGCAATGTGGTGCATGCCATCAACATAACTTTTAGTTAGCCTGAAATTTTTAAACGGAACCAGCAGAAGCTTACCGACATCTGGGAGTCCTTCTTTGTGTATAACGAATGTTCGTTTTCTTTCATGATCAAAGATTGCAATCTTATCTGAAGAACTGAGATAAACCCGATCAATCTGCAAAATTAGAAAGCACTTACAAATGCACTTCTGTGCAATATGTCTGTGGATGCACATAGCAAATTATGTTACCTCAGATTCAAATGTCAAGGCATCTCCTTGTTCTGTGAAGCGCTCCCTTTGACATAGGTTATCAAGATAGTCAAGAGTCTCCAGCCCCTCTATTCTCACTTCGCTGTTAACATAATTATTGCTCAGTCAATGTACAAAGCTTATTGAATACAACAAGAAAAATCTACTGCCGATCATCAATATCGTGCAAGGCAAATAAGGCAAACGGGCTCCCTTTTCCCAATATTCAAACTTTAGCTACACTTCTCCATGCCCTACGTGGCCTGCTGATCATAAATATCATAATAGCTAGCAATATAAATGCTTATTAGTAGAATCAATATTCCTATTAGTCTACTACCAACATGAATATCACAACTACTATACCTGATATCAGATACGGAGAAATATGTATGATAGGCAATTGAGAAACTAAATGGCTTGCAATTGATATTCCTGATACGTGATATCAGAGCAAGATTCCCATCTGCTGCTAAAGACACCCTAAGACGAAACTCGAAACTGAAAATTATGAACCAATGATTATAATGAGTATAAATTGAGGTGAAATTAAATATGCCCACTTGAGCCAAACCAGAATCAATAGAGAAATTTGTGGGGCAATCAGTTCAGGTGATAATCTTTCTTGAACTACTATCAATAGTTTCATTTGGGAGGATCATAAACAGTTTCTAGATATACAGGATCTTACCTGTGCGGCCAGATTTTCAAATCTTCTTCAGATGGCTTAAGTAGCAAGTCAACATACACCTTGCCATGGGAATCACTGGGTTTCAATGGTGGTGGAGTATCATCAACGACCCAAATCTTGTTCCTTGCAAACCCATGTTGCTCTAGCGATCCCCGGTTTCCAAACTAACACAGATGGATGCAAACCCAGAAGTCAAATGCATTCACAATTGTTCACCACTGAAATGCATAAGCGTTAAAATACCTGCGGAAAGCAGATGGGAATTCCTCCTCTCACAGCATGTGGGGGCTTGAAAATTGCCTATGCTTAATAGAACCCACAAAAACGGTAAAATTTTAAACTTAGTTGATGGGGTAGAATTCATAGGGAAGTTTACGATTTGAAATAAAAGTAAAAAATTTACCCACCACAGATCTCACCAAAATGGCAAAGTGAATCCCAAGGTTACCTTAGTACTTGTGAATAACAATTCTTCCCCTCTTTCAGTCCTCCACGACAGCGCTTGTCCTCCATGTAAACTAATCTGCATTAACATCAATAAGAAGCATAAAGTGTATTTTCTAAGCCAAAGTTGCACATATGATATGAACGTTTCATTGAATGTTCAATCCTTCCTAGTGAATTTAAATGAAAAGCAAAAGGCAGGAAAAATGGTTCTCACCTTTGCAGAAGCCCCTCGAGGGTTTCGAAGCACAACCTGTCCTATTCCATTTCTATCTTTGGTAACTTCAGCTGCTGCTTTCTGATCAGAGGCTGCCCCAGAATCATTCATAGTAAAAACACAGTAAGGACATATAAAAAAGAGTAAACAAAAAAGACAGAACTCTTTTGCTCTGAATCCAAAACAATGCTTGAAATAACTCAAACTTTGAACAAAAAGGGCTTGTGAACCATGTGAACTATTAAAAGGCTTAGCAGTCACTGAAGCAGTTGAAATCTGAACTTGCCCACCCCCCAACACTTTTCTTGTGACACACCAATATTGCCGTGAACTGAAATGAAATTTCAACTACCTTAGTATTTCTTCACCACAAAAACTTCCAACAACACAGATTCTCTGAACCTCAAAGACTCAATCTTAGTGACCTGATTTTATTGTAAACTACCAGCAACTCACTTTCAAGAAAAATCAATATCTGTCATAACAAGGAAAAACACTGTTACCCAGATAACTAAACTGTCTAATTTTCAAAGTAAGAACCAAAAAGCAACCAAAGTTCCTTTATCGTGCTCTAGTTTCAAACAAAGACATCAATGAATAAAGTCGTAATGTCTACCAAAGAGAATGAAGTTTACAAGCCAAAGAGTACACAACTAATAATTGAAAGGCCAAGAAAGCACTTGAAGGAAACACTCGTTAATGATTTCTGTGACCGTGTTCTAAATTCAAACAAACATTGAAAGGTCAGGCTTTTGAAGAGATGATCATATTATGATCTTCGGATGTGACTATGAAGATGATTGACTGATAATTTATTGGTTTCTCATGTATAAAATTCTTAAAATATTCCTAAAACTTCAAAAAAAAAAATTTGTTATTTTAGCATTCAATTGCGGTGGCTCTCGATTATGAACATGCGACCATAATTAACTGAAATAACTACCCACTGAAAAATATTAGGATAATGAATTTATTATTTTTTTTTGGCGTTTTGCCCCTTAAGGATTGTTATTTCCACTTTTATCCAAAGAAGGTATCGTTCTTTTACTCCAAATTGGACTTGTTTACTCACCGAAATTCCGGACTTTCCCATTTATGCTAAAGATGCAGTTATGTATGTGTCTATATAATGTATGTATGTATGTATATGTACATACATATGCATATATAAATTCTCAAGAGCCTGCCATTTTTTTTTAATGCAAACAATTTATTAAGCCATATAACTTTGTGGTTAATTGAATAATGACTCTATTATACCACATAGTTTAATAGTAAATTGAAACTAACTCTATTATAACTTAATAGTTAATTGAACAATGATTATATTAAACAATATAGTTTAATAGTGAATTGAAATTGGTCTTATTAAATCATATGGCTTCTGTATTATATCTATATATATAATTGAAAGAGAAAATGGGTAGGCTTTGAAAGTTTATTATAAAGCTAATCCTTATCATGTGATCATTAAGACGAATCCATTTGAATTTTTGCAATATTTTGCACATTAAATTACCGGCCAAAATACCTCATCTTTGTTTAATTGATAGCAAGAAACATACGTCTTTCCTATGTTTCTTTTCTGTTTAAAATGTTGAGCTGTATATTTTTATTTAGAAGAGTTGATCTTTGAATAAAGAATATTATCCTCAGGAATATTCAGCGAACTCTTGCTTAGTCAACAGAGTACGAATAAAGTGCAACAAACTGGGAATGATTCAGAACATATTCACTTCTAAAGGAGAAGGAACATGCATGCTGCCAAGTTGTTGAAGAAAATTCCCACATTCAACGCCAGCCAGCCACCAGCAGAAGAATCTTTAAAAGGTTGGGCAGGTTGAAAGGAAAGCAACGCTACGTCATTCTCTTTCAGTTTCGGTTAAAGTTTGAAAATAAAAAACATGCTTTTCAATCGAACCTTCCCAAAAATTTGTTTACTTAGTCATTGAAGATGAGAAGTAAAAAAATAAAAAAAAATGTGGTACCGGAGATTCAGAGACTAGCAGTTAATGTGCAAATTCCGAAAACCAACTTCTGTGAAATTAAGGCAATAAGCCAATAATTTAAAAAAAAAAAAAAAAAAAAAAAAAAAAAGCCCCACGGAGTCATCGGTTGCATCACGCGGGAAGACCCACAATTTTTCTCATTCATTAAATGAAAAATCTAACAACATTTAGTCATTTACTAAGCTTATCCCAAAATCTTGCAATAACTGACACTAAGCTGTTGGGATCCTTTTCATTCCAAAGAAGGAAACCAAAATTAGAAAAAAAAAAAGGCCATGATGTTGGAATATAAAGCCATTATAATACATCTTTTGAGCAATTTCTCAAAACTCTCTATCAATTCCAACTATATTCAACGTGCCTGCATCATCATAGGCTTTGGAAAGAATCGTATCAATAGTGTGACAAAATTCTCTTGAATCAATTAGTAAATCCATGTTTCTACTTCGCTCAGATTTCAGTATTCGACTCTCCTATTCTTCACTGGTTCTCTACAGCAGGCATTTGAGACAAATGCTGGAAAACAATGGCCTTCCTCGCCTCTACCTATACAGTTTGTTTTTAGCACTAATACGCAAGTCAGATCACACAGCTGCGCATATGGCTCCCGGGCCTGTGGTATTCACATAATGAAAGCTATGAACAAAAAAAATTAGTCCAATTTGGCCTTAATCCTCCTTGAGAATTAGGCCATCTATGAAAATATAGACTTACTCAGCCTTAGTTTTGTATTATTTTGTCTAGCTTCCTAAAATTAGAGAGGGAGGGAGAAACCTGAGGTCCACGAGGTGCAGCAAAACTTCGAATCATCAACATGGTTAACATCAAGCCCAATGAACCATGATCCGGCACTGACATCATCATGGGCATATGTTTGAAGAATAGACCTTTAAAATCAATATGGGATTGTCAATATAGTCCAGCCACTGATGTCTGTCGTGCAGTATGTATACTACAGCAAACATACACAATGGAAAAAACGACTGAAAGGTACCTATTAATTGAGATATACTGTGCCAAAGCTCGTGAAATGGTATACAAATCACCAGAAGCATGTCGAAAGTACCTATACCATCAAGAACAAAGTTACAGAATAACAAGAAATCCATAATAGAATTGTTAAATTTCAAGAACAAGTAACAAAAGAAATGTTACTGCATAGACGCATAGTTAATGCTGCACCCAGTAATGAAGCCACAATAAGACAGAACCACACTACTCTTAACTAAATTTGCCAGCAACAAGGCAAAATCAAAATTCCATATTACCATTTTCCATCACCAAATTTCCACCAGTCTGGTTCGTACCACCTATGCATCCTGCAAAATGTCGATAATTTGGATATTAGATAAATAATAATGAAATAACATTTTATTTCCAGAAAATTTATAAGTAAAAACATTTATAGTAACTCACGGCTCTGAAAATACTTCGCCTGATTTCATGCATCCAATATAAACACGAGGCTTATCTAAATGACTAGAAAGTGTTGCTCCTAGGGCATCTGCACGACAAACAAATGACAAGTTATATGAATTGTAAGCACGGTAAAAATTGTCTGAACTTAACCCATTTCTCTCATTTTTCCCCCCCAGAAAAAAGAAAATACATTTCCTTCATTCTTTTTGGTTGCCTCACTAAGCATTTCATTATTGCCACTTAAAACTTACAAATCTAATCATCCAAGAGTCTACGGAACTTCATAATAACTATTCTGAGCCAAACAGTTTGCATTACTTAATATCACTATTCTTCTTGATTGCGGTTCCAGGGTTATCTAGGCTAATATAGTTTCCTGCCAAAGATATGGAAAAGGAGGTGCAAACTTCAGTTCAGTCTCAGACAACATGTGTAATAATCTCACATGGAAGCAGTATTTTTTTTGTTACCCAAAAAACTAAGAAGGATTACATACCAATATTAACATAAACATCATCATTGACCTTAGTATAAAACTCAGCATCCCACTTCTCAACAGCATGTACAAAAAATGATTTTATCTTTTTTGCAAACTCCTCAGGTGCTTCCACGTGGTCATCCTGTGCAAAGGAAAGGAAGGAAATGCAACATAATATCTGCTCCTACAAATTGCCATCTCTAAAGCAATTAAATGCCAACTTTAATAGATTAGATAACTACTGGAAATACACAAATGTTCATGACAACTGAAAAAACAAGGAACTATATAAACTGCATGAAGCGTATAAACAAGCAAACATACACATACACTCACAAAAATATGACAAAAAGCACTACCAGTTGGTTTGGATGCCATCTACAATTCAATCCAGTCACCATTGAGGCTTGAGCTCAAAAAATTATTGACCAACTTTGAAAGCCAACTTTTTAAAAAAGGAAATATGCAACCTTAATATCCGAATAAACATTTTTTCAAATAATTTCAACTTAAGAAGTGAATGTACAAGAATAATGAAGTCGTTGGTCCGACTATTTTCACTGTCGATCTCTGTGTCAAAAGAGTCTCCACGATTTGCACTGCAATTCATATAATATTAAATTAACAGAAAATTGTAAACTTTCTCTAGTATAAATAAAAACCACAAAAATATAGACCTTCTTCCTATCACAAATCGCACGACAATGCCTTTATTATCCTGCAGTTCCTGTAAAGCTGCACCTGCATACACAGTATTTCCAGATTAACTATTACTAAAATATACAAATTAGTTCTTCTATTGGCCAGATACTCAAAAACCCAAAGCATAATTGAAAGAAAACCATAAAGTTCCAAATAGCCCAATTTTCCACAGTATGAAAGGTTACCAGTCGACATCCATGCCTCTCGTATTGCATCTCTATTTTTCTTCTGGCCAAATGTTGTGATAATTCCTATAACAGCTAAATGTCTTTTCTTAAAATGTTTTGAATCATTCTGTGACAAGTAACCAGAAACAAAACCTTCTTGTCTAGCTGCAGCCAAGTCCATCTCAATAGCCGATAATCTCATCTCTTGTTCCCTGACAAACGCAAAAACCATCAATAAAAATTAAAAAATAACACAAGATATCACAAAATATATCCCAAAAAATTCATACAAAATGAGGCAGTACTCATCACGTGGATTATAAAATAGTTCAATAAATTATTTTAAAAACTGTGAAATTATTCACAAACTGATAAATATGCTACCTCATTTAGAATGAACTTTTTTGGACAAGTATTGGGAATACATATGTAGCATTACTCTAAACTTAAATATTGTGTATTATCAAAATTTGAAAAATGTGGAAAAATGATAACAACCTACCTGCAGGTTATCAGTTTTAGTGTTTCATCAACAGACACAACAGAATAATTCTGAAATTGGAAATTCAATCACCTTATTAGTTTTTGTACAAAAATAACTCAACCCACCAAACAATATGCAGCAACAAAGATGATACATTTGTAATGTAAATTCCCCCCCGAAACAAAAAAAAAAAAAGAAAAAGAAAAAGAAAAGGCCAACATTATTTACCTGAATAGTCCTCTTATCAAGCTCTTTTACTAAGTACGTCCTACTCTCCGCGTCCTGCCACAAGCTATAATTAAAAGAAACGTTCTTAATGAAAAATTAAATTAGCTAAAATTTAAAAAAAATCAACAATCAGAATCTCAAGATTGAACAAACCGGCTGGCAACGTAAATGGTGGCCATAGTAGCGAACATGGCGAACATAAGACCCGCGACTCGCGACTCAAATGTGGAGTTCGAAAGCCGGTTATATGCGGTCCGCCCATGCATTTTTTATTTAATGGTCAATAAAATTGATAAAAATGTTTTAGACAATTAAATATTAACCAATATATTTGCAGTGCTTGAATTTCTGTTAATTCGTTTGGCGGATCTAGAAAGAAGCAGAGGGTGGGAGGAGCTCTGAGTTTGAATCTGAAATCGATCGAAGAGTGTGTTTAATCAATTAATTAATGAGTTTGGTCGATGAATGAAACGTGGGACTAACTGACTAGTAGATCGTGTTTATCGGTTTCATTTACAAAATGCAAATAAGAAGAAACCTGAACAGTAACGAACCTTTTTTTCCAGTTCAACATTGTGTGCGTTTATCTCCTTATTAAGTTGGAGACTAGTAATTAATTACTGTTTACATGATGGGCCAAATGATACGCTGGTGAATTTAGTTGGGCCACGCCCTCGTGGGTACCCGAATTGATTAATGCTAGATGCACCCAACCTAACCTCTCTTTTGGAGTAAGGGGCAGTCGGCCCCCATGGAGCCTATGTAACCAGTATCAAATATTTGGAACAGATTGTCAATTTAAAAAAAAAAAAAAACTTTAGAGGAGATCGTAATATTTGTGAAAATACAGGGACTTGTGTGGATAAATAAAAAATTGAAAAAAAATAAAGGAGAAATATTGGAGGAAAAAACAAAACCAAGCGCACTCGTCACTCGCGATCGTAAATTATAGAGAGTGGAAAAAAAACCACCTGTTACTCACCTTACCTGTACCGTCTGTCTCTCGTTAGCGATCGAAGAAACTCGAATCGCTTTTCTTGTTTTGATATCAAACAATCTAATCAAATCAAAAGGTCCCGCGAAAATGAACGACGCTGATGTTTCGAAGCAGATCCAGCAGATGGTGCGGTTTATCCGCCAAGAAGCCGAAGAGAAAGCTAACGAGATCTCAGTTTCTGCCGAAGAAGTAAGTCTATTAGCTTCACAATTCAAAATTTAACGATTAGTATATAATTATTTTCTCGGATTTATCTGTTTTACTAATAATCCTCGATCGACTGTACGTAACTCCTTTGATCTCTCTCTCTCTCTCTCTCTCTCTCTCTCTCTCTTTAAACTAATCTTGTTTTTATTCACTTTTTTTAGGAATTCAACATAGAGAAGTTGCAGCTGGTGGAAGCAGAGAAGAAGAAGATCAGACAAGAGTATGAGCGGAAAGAGAAGCAAGTCGAAATCAGAAAGAAGATGTAATTGATTTATTTTTAACTGGATTTAAGATTGATTATGCTTTTAGATTTATTTGTTTTTTCTGATTTTGATTTTATTTGATTTAAATTTAGATCTGTTAGTTGTTTTATGATTAGTTATGATTGCTAGTTTTGTGTAATTAGTGTGGAGGACTAGAGTCAGCTTGCCTGTTGTGAGATTTCAGTTTTTTTGTCATCTTGTATTGGAATTTACGAATCAATTAGCTGTTATTATTTGCATTTTCGCAAAATTTGGAAGTAAATCTAGATATTAAGATTTTAGATAATTTTGTTTGTTTTGAGGAAAATTTGAGTGACTGATTTGAAAATATGGCGTGATTTTGTTGCATAATGGGAAATTATATAGAGAATTGTTCTTACCATGAGTTGATTATATGATTATTACCTACATAATGCTGGTATATTGATAAGTGAGATTTTTTTTTTTTTTTCGCTTCGTGTTAGTGAGTACTCCATGCAGCTGAATGCTTCTCGGATCAAAGTTCTTCAAGCTCAGGATGATTTGGTCAGTAATATGAGAGAGGCAGCATCAAAGGAGGTTTTGAATGTGAGTCGCGATCACCATTCATATAAGAAGCTTTTGAAGGATCTCATTGTTCAGGTCAGTGGAATTAAGTCTGTTTCCCTTTTCTGTGTTTTTTCAATTGGTCATTCGTAAAAAAATTGTTTAAGAGATTTTACTGACTTCAACAGTATGCATGCACCTTGTATTGTTACTATATGCTTCTAAGTGAAAAGGATACCCTTCCAAAATAGTTATGAGAAGAATAAGAGCCGAAACATTCAGTTGAGTGTTGTATATATGCACCTCATATCATTTCATGAAAAGAAAATGCGTTGATACTTTTCCCATGAGTCCTGAGAATTTTTTAACGAAGGTTATGAAGATGTTTCTTCTGATGGGCTGAGCTTTGTGTTATTTGTAGCAAATAGTGAAAGACTACATTTTTTTTTTTTTCAGAGCTTGCTCAGGCTGAAAGAACCTGCTGTGTTACTGAGATGCCGCAAAGATGACCATCATTTGGTGGAGTCTGTTTTGGAGTCAGCAAAGGAGGAATATGCACAGAAATCACAAGTTCACCCACCAGAGATAATTGTCGATCATCACATCTATCTTCCGCCTGGCCCTAGCCATCATAATGCCCATGGTCCATTCTGGTAAATTTTTTCAGCTGAGCTAGCCCGCGATGCTTATGTTTTGTACATACTGCAGCATTTTCAACCTTAAAAAAGAAAAAGCAGTTTATCTACCAACTCTTGCACCTGTAAAAGTGAATGTTGTATACTGGGCTTGAACTGTTGCCATAATACTATCATTGGTTGGTAGAATGCTTGTGGGGTTTCTCAATTTTCCGAGTTAGTCTTTTTTATATATTAATTGTAAAACTAGAATAATACCTAATTGGGTTGCTAATCTTTTATCTTCTCAAATGTTTTCTCTTCATGAGAAAATGGTGATGGAATAGCTTGCTTATAATAATGTTGGTTTGCTTGAGCAGCTCAGGAGGTGTCGTGGTGGCATCTCGAGATGGGAAGATAGTATGTGAGAATACCCTTGATGCACGGTTGGATGTTGTGTTCCGTAAAAAACTTCCTGAGGTATGTCATTTGTAAAATTTATCATTATTATTGTTTTTGCCTGTTTCTTTTGCAGTAATCTAACCTATATTGGTGATGTTGGTGATATAAATGTTTTCTTCTCGTCCATTCATAATGTGATCATATTGAAGAAGATACAGACAGATAAATTAACTTATTGTTTCACTAGTTAGAAAATAAACAATCTTGATGCTGATACCTTATTTATTTGCATCATTAGGCTTGTCAGCAATTGATAATTTTGGTATAATTGAAGACTAGAGATACGATTCAAACTTTGTAGTCATCAATTAATTTGCATTGCCTTCTGCACCTTTTGTTGATTTTATGGTGTTAACTAGTAAACAATCAAGTGCTTTTGGAGAAGGCCACTAATATGGTGTTTTTGTGATCACAATTATGTCTGCTTATCATGTCTTTTTTCCCCCTTTTTGTTTGGGTTTTTTTTTTTTTTTTTGAGGGGGGGGGGGGGGGGTGGGGGGGTGTTTAATTTTTTTTTTAATTTTAAACTCAAATAACCTATCCTTGTTATGTCAGATTATTTTAATTTGTCAAGTATATTCATTTTTGCTACTTCTACTGCAGATCCGGAAGCAGCTCGTCAGTCAGGTTGCTGCATGATGAGTTAATTTGTATTGTTTGTCACCCCCTGATTATTCATGTCCGAAGTTTTAAGTTTAGTTATTGACCATAAAATTTATCATTCCTGCTTGTTTGCATATTTTAAATTATCAGGTTTGCAGAATATCTTTATTTGTGAAAATCAGTGAATCTGTTCTTTAGTTTGATGCTCAAATCTTTTGGGGTGTGGCTGGGGAATAAAATTATAAATATTTTGCATAAGTTCATCTGTTTTATGTCGACTGTAATTTCTGTTCGTTAGCATTTGGAATGAGATATAACACCTTACACATTTTTTCGGTTTGCTTTACAAACTTTTCGTTAATAAAGAATTTTGGTTATATTCGCAATTCTTTTATTTGGAAAAGCTTGGTGTGATGGAAAAGTTGAGAGCGAGAAAATTTCCTAATGATATACAACAAAAAATATGGAGGGTGCAACCAAAAAATCTCATTGAGCTGTGTAACATCGAAGCCAAAGTAGGATGGATGTCTGAGATTTTGGCTCAATGTCTCGTCACATTGGATCGATAATTAGGAATGTATTAATTCCTCAATCAATGATATTAAGTCATTTCAATTTGAACAAGTATTTCTGGTTCTAAAATTATTCATTCCTAAGTCTTCTAAAAGACTATACTAAACAAATGCTTTGCCAATAGTCGTTATGTATGTTTGTATGTCTATATATTAAACATAAATTTAGACACAATATTGTGACCATTATATTAGAGTTAATCAAAGGTTTGAATAATTTTTTTTCAATTTTAAAAATTCATTAATTTTGTGGGTCCTTATATAATAATAAATTATTATTTTTTTCTTTTTTTTAATATATTCTCTCTTTTTCTTTTATAATATTAATCCTCTCTTATGAAAACACCTAAAAAAGAAAAAAAGCACCTAATAAAAAAAAAAATTCATATACATAGGAATGGATCAGACACTTCATCCTCTAAATATAGTATTGTTGACATAAAAATCCAGTCAATTAGAAAATTAATTTAGGTGAGGATAATATAATAAAAAGACAGAGATAATTAATGTAGTTCGACTTTCGACTTACGTCCACAGGTAGAAAAAATTATTTTTTTATTAAAATCGCAATTTACAACTCAACTCTCCTTCTCCTCGCGCCTTTTTCCATGCCCCCCATACTGTGGGAGACCTCTCCTTTTATAGCCTTTCAAGATAAAGTCATTTTCTCACTTACCTCTTCATAATTCTCCTCTATTCTCTAGGATTTGAATTATAAAATATTTCTATCTTTTTATAGGTTGTATCCATGTCAAACTTTATTTAATTTGATTCTAGACTAAGCAATGACTTTACGTTGTTATCTTGCTCGGCTCTTGATTCAATAATAGCTCTTCAATTTAGATTTGGTTTTTTCTGTGCGGTCTATAGTCTAAAACTAGGTCAAAGGTTTTTCTGGGTTAGGATTCATGACTTTTGCTATCCTCCACTTCTCGCTGATCAAATTTAGAAAATCATTCTTCAGGATTGACTCTTTTTAGTGGATCTGTGTGGTACAATCTAAACTCATTGTCTCAGCTCACAAACCAAAAAATATGAAAAGTAATAGTATAACTTTCATTCTATCTGCGGGGTCTAAGTATCTTTTCGCCTTTGTGTTAACAATAGAAACACATGCAAGGAACAAAGAACAAAGAAATCAGCTAAAGATAAGCAAAAATAATAATTGTTTGACTAATAAAGTTACATTACCCTCACAGGTGCTTGAGAATTGTCAACTGCGAGAGGTGATTGAAGAGAAAAAAGAGGGACTGGACTCGTTAGGGGTGTGTGTGTGTTTTGTTTGTGTGTTACAAGTAAAGTGAAAGCATCATTAAATTGACAACTCTAATGTAGTGCAGTTGTACAAGATGGAGCGAACTGGAGCATGGGACAACGACAATTAATTGGGTTGGGACGGGTTGTACTGACGAGACATCAAATATTGGTGCTTGACGAAGCCACTGCATCTATTGACAATGCTACGGACTCTATTCTCCAGAACACCATTGGAAGAGAATTTGCTAATTGCACTGTAATAACTGTGGCACACAGGATACCAACTGTTATAGATTGCAATATGGTGCTATCTACAAGCGATGGTGAGTTTTCCATTCAATAAGTCATGCTAAATTACTAAATATTTAGTTGTTAAGAATAATTTACCAGTCCTTTTCTTTCTTTCTTTATTTATTTTTTCAAATAGACGCGTTTCAATGACTATAGAATTGAGATATGAAATGTTCATTTATTTATCGGCTTTCATTTAACAGGAAAATTGGTAGAATATGATGAGCCAATGGAGCTACTACAGAGGCAGGACTCACTATTTGGGCAGCTTGTCAAGGAATACTGGTCTTGTGCAAGAATAACATCTGACATGAAACGATAGTTACAACGAGTTGATAAAAATATTTAAAAAAGATAAAAACGAAAAAATAATAAGGGGCTGACATTGACCATTTGGCAGCCAGTAAATAATAAGACTTTTTTTTTTTAAAAAAAAAGAGAAAGTAAACCTTTTAATCGTTTTAAAAAAATAAATAAATAAGTACATGAATTCCAACTTATTCAGAGGTAATTTAGGTATAGAATAAGCTAAGGAATTACAAGCTCTCTTTTTGTGCTGAATCTTAGTATTTGTCAATTTATTTATAACCTCTTGAATCTAAAAAATCATCCATAAAAAATTTTATTCTACTGCCTTTTTCTATTAAGACATAAATCAACTACCACCTGTGAATCCGTTTCCACCATCAATGAAATGTGACCAATAGACTTTGCAAATCTATGCAGTAAAAGGCTGCTTCAGCCTCTGCAAATGAAACTTCATTACTGAAAGTTGATCTTTTCATTCCAACTGCTATAAAATCCCCATTTGAGTTTTAAAGCACAATCCCCAACCCAACAATCAGCTGCTCTGCTCTCATTACTGGATCTACATTGATTTTAATCCATCCTTCTAATGGGAGGCTCTATTTCACAAGATTAGCTGCTGCTTGTCCTGGACTTTGCTGCATAAGAGGCATTTTAATTCTTTTGTATGACTCCACAATGGCTACTCCTTTCGCCACTAATAATTGGGAATCTTCACTCTTATTTTCAAAGAGTTGAAGATTCTTTACATGCCAAGCTGTCCAGCATAGTGCAACTATCAATTCCATTTCAACCCTGCTCATTTTCTCTGCTAACTGTTGTAGACTACTCAACAAATCATGTGAAGCGAAGGTATAATCATCCTTGCCGAATGATGAGAGCCTCCATATCTTGTTTGATAACTTGCAGATGAGAAGGGCATGATTAATAGATTCTCTTTGTCGTACACATCTCTGACACCTTGGATCTTGAAGAATTTTTTTTTCTTTCATAAATTTACAGCTATGGGCAGTAAGTTCTTTAATGCTCTCCACATAAATATCTTCACTTTTTCTGGTAAGTCAAGCCTCTAGATGACATTCCCTAATCGTTCTTCGAGCTGCAACGTGAATCTAAGAGCTTTAGTCTTAAAACTACTTGACAACCGCTCTTCATTGAGTAGTTTCCTAATTTATCATAATGCCATAGGATCTGATTAGCTCTTGGAGCTCTTGGAATGGGATTTTTAGGATCATTTTTGTACCTTCTGAGCTAAAATGCTGCCTTATCTCCTTTTCTGTCAATCTATTATCCCTATCTATCAAGAAATCCACTATAAAGTTAGCTGGCAAAGTTGGTGGGGATATTATTCTAAAAGTCTCAGGCCTGTGAATTCAATTGCTCCTGTATATCTTCACTGTATCTCTATAGCCTATTCTCTACCTACTTCCCTTAAGAATAACATGCCTTCCTAACACAACACTTCTCCATATGTAAGATGGTTTGCAACTAATCTAAGCATTAAGAAAATATGAATCTTTGAAGTACCTGGCTTTTAAGATTATAGCCACAAGAGAGTTCGGAGATTACAGGATTCTCTAGCCTTACTTTGCCATTAAACATTAGTTAAAGATTGATGTCTCAAACCTTTTGTTTGATAGATCCCTCCCCATTTGTCCCAATGGATTGATTTATGATATCATTTGGAATCCCACCAAAATCCAGCAATGGTTTTTTGAATATCTTCACCAAACTAACAAGAATCTTGAAACTGCTTATTACAAAAGCAGGCATAGCCTAGGCCACTGCATTAATGAGAATCTTTCTTCCTCTAATTGGAAAACATTTACTTCGTTAACTAGAGATTTTACTCAGAATTCTCAATTTGATAGCATTGAAGAAACTCTTTTTTTTTTTTTTTTTGCTCATTACGGATGGCAAGCGAAGATATCTTCCTTGTCGAGCAACAGTTTCAATTGGAAAATATTCTTGATGGTGGAAGTCAAGGTAATATAAGACCCTTAACAACTTGGTTAATCGAAACTGAAAAAGATGTTGTAGAAATACATCTCATGATCAGATTAGTCCACTTTGACGAGAAGCCTAACTTGTGCATGGTATTCCGCAAGAAACTTCATTCGATTCTGTCATATGCCTTGCTGATATCAAGTTTAAGAGCTACCAAGCCATTTTTTTCCCTTGCTATGCCTAATTTTATGAAGACACTTGTAACCTATAATTATATTGTCTGTAATATAAAAAATCTGAGCAGGTGATATTACATGATGCAACATTTGTTTAAGCCTATTACCTATTATCTTAGCTATAATTTTGTAAGTTACATTGCATAGATTAATAGGCCTGTATTTTGCTACGTATCTAGGCTTAGCAATCCTTGGAATCAAAACAATATAAGTGTGGTTGATGGGAATTTAAATACCTTCTTCATTGAGAATATATGACTTCTTGTTTAACTGTTATCCAGTACTTTTGAATAAAGCAGCTGGTAACGCAGCTGGACCAAGTGCTTTTGTTGGCCTCATTTGGGCTAGAGCTGCTGCAACTTTCTTCTCTAAAAAAGGTTGATCTAATCGAGCATTGATGTCTTCTGAAACGCTCTAATTGAGCATTGATGTCTTCTGAAACCCTTGCAAATTCTGCAAAGCTACCTTCACCTAGTCCCAGTTCTCTCTATCTCAACGTCTTCTTCAATCCACCTGTTGTTCGCATCAATAATCCCTCCTGTGGTATTCTTCCTCTTCCTTGCAGAAGCTTTGGAATAAAACACTTAGTGTTCTTATCCCTTTCTTCAAGCCACTCTGCCCTTGATCTTTGTTGCCAATAAATTTCTTCACTAAGCAGTATTTCACCAATCTGCCTTTCAATTCTTTTCATGCCTTCGCCTGTCACATAGTGCTTACATATCTCTTTTATGGATTTCAGCTCATTTATTAATTATTCTAGCTTCTTCCTTTTTCTTTTTTTTTTTCACATCCACAACTCACATTTGCTCTATAATTTTAGCTTAGTTAGCGAGGCTTTAGCTTTTTAAGAGAACAACTGAACTGGATTCTCATTCTCCTGTTTAGTTGGATATATCCACTCTTATTGACCTTGCATCTGTCATTAGGATTCCACGTGTCTTCGTAGTGAACTCTTAGGAACGTTTGCTTCTTGTATCTTGGCCATTTGTCTGGTTCTTCAAATTTCTATAAGTAGTAGGTTGTGCTCAGATGACCACGTTTGAAGATTCTCTGCTACTAACACCTAGAAAGCACTTACTCATTCTTGATTACAAAAAACATATCTAATCTTTTCTTTATCAAATAAGGCTCATACCTATTGTTTGACCATGTAAAGGGGTATCTTTTACATCTAAAATCAGCTAAACCACAATCCTTAGTAGCCTCTCCAAAAGCAATCATCATTGATAGGCATCTATCATCACCTTATATCTTCTTATTGAGATGCATAATTTCGTTAAAATCCTCAAAACAAATCCTAGGCAGAGATGATAAGCGGCCTAATCTTCTCATGAATGTCCATGTATGTTGCTTCTGCCCTGCTTGTGGATGCCCATGGATACTAGCACATTTTGCTTCTACCCTGTTTTTGAATGCCCAAAGATACTAGCACATCTCCAGTAGTTTTCATTGCCCTTGTGGACAACTGCATCGATGTAGTGCTTGCTAAAAGACTTTCTACTACAACATTCTGGGCCGAACCCCCTCCTAATCCATCTTTATCAACTGTAAAACAATCATCTATTCTTAACTTTTTACTTTTGCACTGCATTTGCAAAGCCATTAGTTTTGTTTCACATAAGAACAGAATTTAAGGCTTATGTAATAGGAGAATTTCTTTGATTCAAGGAATGTTCGATCATTCCCTAGCCCTTAGACGTTATAACTTAAGATTTTCATGATTGTCGGCTTGGCTGCTGGCTAGCCTCCGCCGTTGGTGCATCCATGAAGTTTGGTAAGCTCTCTGCATCATCACTGCTTGGTTTCCAATTCAACATGCCCTTTGCTTTTGGAGACAATGCCTACTTGAGTTATTTGGCTGTAAATCTTTTTTATTTTAGCCTCTGGCCTTTCGTTGTAAAGATTTCCACCAGGCCTTTCCCCCGGTTATTGGCCCATTATTGCAACTTATACCTTTTACATTTTCATGGTAAAGATTCCAGCTTTCATTTTCATGCTTTCTTCTTGGGCTTAATCTTGCTGACTCCAGCCCATTAGCAACTACGGCCTTTAATCCACAGGTTTATTTTGACAATTTCATCTTTTTTGCTTTCAAAGCCTTTTCGGTCTATTTGCAATTTTTCACCTTCCCTCCCATTTTTCTGCTCTCCTTAGGCACCCTCCTTTTCTCATTCTCTCCGATTCTCATCTTCGTTTTGCTCTCCAACTTCTATTCCCGTTTTCCAAAGCATTTTTTTGGCATCAGCTATCCCATCCTGCTCTGAATTACTGTTTCCCTGCCCCGATGAAAAGTCAGCATCTTGCATTAAAATGTGTACTCGTATCCCCTTGGGGTTGGAATCGGGTTGACCCTTCCTATTTGCATGGGTTTGCAGGTTTAGTTTCCAAGTAACCTGATATTCCAACTGGTCTGAATCTCCTTGACTTGTTTTTCCCATGAACTTTTGATCTGTCCTCTACTTTGTTTCATCTTTTCAGTATCAGTACCTGGGTAGCTTTTAGCTATGGTCCATACGCCATTTCATCTTTAGACCGATTTTTGTATTTGGCACACTCTCTATACTGGTGCTCAATATACCCACTATAGAAACAGAAATCAGGTGATCTCTCATAAAGAACCGGGAGTAGGTCTTTTCCCTTTTCTTCTTGGTCCAGCTCCAATATTTTTATCAGAGGCTTTGTTATATCCACTGATATTCTGATTCTAACAATCTTCCCCACACTCCCTGCTGCATTCGTGCCCACTTCCTCCACCTTCCCAATTTCTTCTCTTTATCCATACACTTTATAGGTACATTCCGCAAATGTACCAAAAAGAGCATGCGTAAAGGACTGTTTAGTGACATCTTCGATGCCCAGGGGTTCTTTTAAAACTGTGAGGGATCTATCGAAATGCTAGGGGCCTCCATCTAAAATTCTCCATTATCTTCTTCTGCTGCAAATTTGAACCAGAAAATATTATCACCCAAGCCTTCAATTTTGAATCCTCGCATGGTACTCCACACTTGATTCAATGCTGATTTTAGCCCCTCTGCGTTCACTTCTCTGATTGTCAGCACCTTTCCAATCAAGCATCCAACTATGATTCTTTCACCTTGTCACTTCATCCTTCCTTTAACAGACCACATTCCCTCCCCTCATTCTTCCAGCGTAATCCCACCGCACTTTCGGATTAATTCCACCGTATCCGTTTTACACTGCGTCGATCAGAACTTAGCTATGGATGATTAATAAGCTCACCAACCAGCTATTAAAAGACTGAAAACTCCACTGCCGACCAATCAATGAGAGTTTCGACTGATAGATGATCTACACTTCCATTTGGTTTCCAGAGAGAGAAACGAAAGAAAGACAGTTTCGATTGCAGATATAAGCTCGTCAAATAATAAGATGTTTGATGAATGCTTTTGTCCTAACAAGCAAATGGCGCACCATCCATACGTGGCTTTCTCCATTTTCCATTTTCATTAGCAGATAGAAAATCATTTTGTATAAAATGATTGACGATAAATCATAATTCATAAAATGTTCCTAACACTTCGTCTTCAGTTTAATTTGTAAATTTCTCACACATTTATAATCCACATACATCAAGTTAAGTGGTAATGTGAGCTTTGACACCCAACATTATGTCTTAATAGGTGGGCCAGACAGCCCTGGACAAAATCATGTTAACATCCCTTAAATTTTTTTTTTTTTTTCTCATGTAAATAGTTTTATTTTATTTTTAAACGTGTCTCTAATTCAGATTTTTTTTCAACTAAAGGTAGTTACTTATTTTATAAAATGATTAAATCGCATTTTTATTGAATAAATTGAAAGTATTAGTAGTTAAAATGATACTAATACTTTAACCTAGTATAAAAAAGTAGAATAATTTAGTTCAAGTGAGCAAAAAGTATGTCGGGCATAATATAACATAGTCACTAGTATTAGAAAGTTATAAATTGACATATAATAACAATTAATAATGTTTTCTCTACTATTATTATTTTTAAATAAAATAAAAATCTAAAAAATAACACAAAAAAATAATTTTTTGAGATAAAAAATTTGTACCGTTTACCACTGCTCATAATAATAATAATAATAATAATAATAATAATAATAATAATGTCTCCAAAAGGCAATTTGAGCTTGTCTCTAGCCAAAGCCCGACGACTTCTAAAGGCAAAAACTAGAAAATTAGTGCTATGCAGCAGTTGAAAAAAAGCCTGTAGGAGTTACAGTTGATTAAGAAAGAAGAAAGAGAAAGAGGAGACACTGGACCGAAACCTTATTAATAGTATTTAAGGCATACGAAGGGGCTTTTATACCTCTCTCTGGGAACTGCACTCCATATCATGTTCTTAACGGGGCAAGTGGTACAGAACTTATGGTTAGCTGCTGAAGTACAGAATCCTCGCGTAAGCACAGTGAAACTGGTTGCGGTTTACTCCTTGATCGGATGCGCGCGCCCAGGATTCCTTTTGTTTCTGATATCCATTAATGTAGGTTGGGATGTGAAGCATCAGAATCAAAATTTTCAAACACTGCTGAGGTCTCTTTTACAAGCACCAATGTCTTTTTGGCTTGTATAAAACTGGGGCTTCGCTTAAAATATCAGTATTCATGTTAAAGTCTCTTATGGTGTCCATCCAATCCATGTCAAAGAGGGTTCTTTATTTGGGTAGCTTGTGAAGGAGTAGTGGTCTCACGCTTCAAGTTCTGGTGTCAAGGCTAGGCAGAAGATAATCCTGGTGATATATGTGCACTTCAGTCCATTGTTTTAACTATTAACAAGATTTAATGTTATTTTTGAGCAAGCAAAGAAAAGGAAAATGAGTTGTTGAGTAGTGCCTGAATCGAGACAAAACCCTTTATCAGCGTGCAAATGCCATTGGCTCTCTAACTTGGGGCAAAGTAGCAGTGTTTAGCTTGCAAATTTGCACCAATAATAATAAGTTAATAACATCCACCCTCCATGTTATTTAATTAGTAATTATGATGAATGAAAGAGGAAAATCTCTCTTAAAAAAAAAAAAAAAAAAAAAATATATATATATATATATATATATATATATATATATATGTATATATATAAAATAATAATAATAATAATAATAAAAATAAATAAATAAATAAATAAATAAGGAAAATTCCGTTGACCAAACCGCTACGTTTTAGCAGTCCATGAAGATGAAAAAAAAAAAAAAGAGTACAAAGTAAAAAAGGCTGCGTACGCCGTCGTTTGGGTAGGTAGCTCAATTTGTGTTGTCCCTCGGAATCATCGGACGCACCTTCTTGTTTGGTTTGGTCGTTAAGGCAGTGGCCTTTCGCTCCCTCGACGAGTCCGGCGCACTCTCACCAACCTCAATTTCAAGTATAAATTAATTAAAAATAAATAAATATCTATCTTCTCCGCCCCAAATACTCTCCATTTCTCTTTTTCTTCAATTTCAATGGAAGCCTCTGCTCTCTCTCGCATCGGTCTTGCTGGCCTAGCCGTCATGGGCCAAAACCTGGCCCTAAACGTCGCTGAGAAAGGCTTCCCAATCTCCGTCTACAACCGCACTACTTCCAAAGTCGACGAAACTCTAGATCGGGCCCACCGCGAGGGTCAACTGCCTTTGACCGGCCACTACACTCCCAGGGACTTCGTCCTCTCCATCCAACGCCCCAGATCCGTCATCATCTTAGTCAAAGCCGGCTCCCCCGTTGACCAGACCATCGCCGCTCTCTGCGAGCACATGTCCCCCGGCGACTGCATCATCGACGGCGGCAACGAGTGGTACCTCAACACCGAGCGCCGCATCCATGAAGCCAGCCAGAAGGGTCTGCTTTATCTCGGCATGGGGGTCTCCGGCGGCGAGGAAGGCGCGCGTCATGGTCCCTCTTTGATGCCCGGTGGCTCCTTCGAGGCTTATAACAATATTCAAGATATTTTGCAAAAAGTTGCCGCCCAAGTTGATGATGGCCCTTGTGTTACTTACATTGGCCAAGGCGGGTCTGGTAATTTCGTTAAGATGGTTCATAACGGAATTGAATACGGAGACATGCAGCTGATTTCCGAAGCTTACGATGTTTTGAAGCACGTGGGTGGAGTCAGCAATGCCCAGTTGGCGGAGATATTTGAGGAGTGGAATAAGGGCGAGTTGGAGAGTTTCTTGGTTGAGATCACTGCTGACATTTTCAAGGTGAAGGATGAATATGGTGAGGGTGAGCTCGTTGATAAGATTTTGGATAAGACTGGAATGAAAGGGACTGGCAAATGGACTGTTCAGCAAGCTGCTGAGCTCTCAGTCGCTGCCCCGACCATTGCTGCGTCGTTGGATTGTAGGTACTTGAGTGGCTTGAAAGAGGAAAGAGAGAGAGCCGCCGAGGTCTTGAAAGAGGCTGGATTGAAGGATGACGTTCAAAATGTGGGACTACATGTTGACAAGAAGAGACTGATTGATGATGTGAGGCAAGCTTTGTATGCTTCCAAGATTTGTAGTTATGCGCAAGGGATGAATCTGTTGAGGAGTAAGAGTAATGAGAAAGGATGGAATTTGAATTTTGGAGAATTGGCGAGGATTTGGAAAGGTGGGTGTATTATTAGAGCTGTTTTTCTGGATAGGATTAAGAAGGCTTATCAGAGGAATCCAAATTTAGCTAGTTTGGTCGTGGACCCGGAGTTTGCGAGGGAGATGGTCCAGAGGCAGGCTGCGTGGAGGAGAGTTGTGGGGTTGGCTATTTCAGCTGGGATTAGCACTCCTGGGATGTGTGCTAGTCTTTCTTATTTTGATACTTACAGGAGGGCAAGGCTGCCGGCGAATCTTGTTCAGGCTCAGAGAGACTTGTTTGGGGCGCATACTTATGAGAGGATTGATCGCCCTGGGTCTTTCCACACTGAATGGACAAAACTTGCCCGCCAGACTGGTGCCAGTGTTGGTGCGTTCAATTGAGCTGCTACCTTTCGATACTTGTTTGTTTGATTGCTTGTTTCAATTGGGTATTGATGATGTTCAATTTGAATTAGGGTTGTATGTTTAGTTGGGAATTTCATGCCTAGCCATTAAGGCATTGCAATCATCAATTAGTCTCACAGTTTAGCTGTTAATAAGAAATGCATGCCTTTCTATAGGTACAAGGTTTTGTTTCATCTGCAACACTAAATAATGCAATTTCTTTTGCTTTTTGTTATGTTATTCTTTTTCCTTGTGTCTCAGATGCTAACATGTATGTGCGCAAAAACTTGCTCACATCCAAATATTCAGTAAAAGTTTTCTTAGGTTTCAGCTTTGTGCTGAAGGAGAAAAATTCTCACTATTTGTGTCCTACCTTGTTGCAATATCGATGCAGATGCAGAGTAGTAACAAGTTGTTGTGTCCTACCTTGTTGCAATATCGATGCAGATGCAGAGTAGTAACAAGTTGTCGACACTTCCTTTCATAGCTGACTTATAACTCCTGGACGGAAGCAGCCTGTTGAGGGGGAAATAGCATAGATATTTGACATCATTGGTTTACGATTGCTTGCTTGACTAATATATCTAATGTTTTTTAACTGAGAGGATGGTTGAATTAAATAAGCCAAGATCATTAGTGGAAATTTTTGGAATAGCTATACTTGTTTGATCGACTGGAGATTGTGGAAATGGAATTTGAAGCTTGAAAATAACCTCTGATGTATTTGCAATTTCTAAATTACGTGTTCGATTGAAGGGTGGTAAAATAAGGATAACGTGTATCTGCCGTTGGCGAATATGATTAATTTGAGATCTATGCCCTCTTGAAGGCATCTCATTTGGTTTCCAAAAGTATTGTGCCAACATCTCTAAATGTGTTGAATCAGCTACTGCCAAATTTCCATTCACGATCATCAAAATAGACTGATCATTTACAGCTCAAGCCGTTATGACTGCAAGTATTTCACATTGGCATAAAACCTCAATGCGATTTGGTAACCACATGATTAATAACCAACTCTAGATTCTTTTTAGGTGCTGAAAGAGAGCGACAAGGAGCAAGGACAAACATGATACGTAAATGATAACATGTTATGGGAGACCTCCGTCTTCCAGCAGCGTCGGCTGAGTTCTTGTCACCGTTGCCGAAGGCATTTTACTTCTACCGACCCATATGGTATCAAGTACCAAATCTTCATCAGCTTGTTTCTCCATCACTTGGATCTTCTTCGCCTTCAGAACTTTGACCGACGCAATTACAACATAACCTATCAATATAAACCCACCAATTCCAAGCACAATACCAATCAGCCACAAATTCCACTGCCCTCGTTTCCTCTTCAATGGGACGACAATTGAGAAATGGCCCTGATCCTGAGAGAAACATACATTAGCCAACGTTATTTCACCAAGATGAAGGGTCCCATTGCTGCTAAATACTGCACATCTTGCTTTCGAGACCATCCCATCAGATAATGTCGAATTGGAGAATCGAATCACAATAGGCTTCCCCATTGTATTAAGACTAAGCTTTGTAACACTTCTAGACATCATATTCGATGCATCAAAAACTTTGAAACCAATTACAGGAGTGATCATTGTGTAACCTGGAACAGAGTAATAGTGAGAAGACCAATTGCCGAAGTCATGATAGACTAAAGCCAGCCTTTTCACATGAGGCACTGGTGTAGTTCTTGATGGGATGTGAAAGTTGCAAAAATTAGCGCCTCTGTTCCACAATCTTCTGCTTCTCAGCCGTACAATCGAAACTGACATACCTGATAGATTTGCCGGTAGCATAGCATTGTACAGATTTCCCGTATGAGGCCGATGCCTGACTAAAGCTCTGAAAGCAAAATCCTGAAGACATGAATCCAAAGAATCTGTAGTATTGTTGTTTAAGCTGTGGACAAACTGAGACAAAAAAAAGCTGAGAATTAAACAGATGAAAGTCCAGGTCATGTTGGACTTGAAAAAGTGATAAGCAACAAACGCAACGTGTCTAAAATGTAATCAGAAAAATCTGGATGACTGTCATCGCAGTTTCTAAGAATCACTGGAAAATCAGAAAGAATTTTGAAGAAGGGTGTACATTAGGACATGTTTTCTTGTTAACTTAATTTTGTGTCTCGTTGACGAATGATGATGATCTTATATATATATTTTTTTTCAATTTTTCTTTTTCTGGGCATGCTTGGAATGGGTCCCTGTAATGGATGACCAGAAAGTCGCTTTACATGCTGTAACGAGTTTTCCATTTGACCCCTGCCACAAGCTGATAACTTTTTGGGGTTTTACCGTTTGGATAATGATTCTTGCCAGTTCTTTGGTAAAAGAAAGAACAGATAAAAGATTCCCTGCCCTGAAGTGCGGGAGAAATTATAGTACTATTAGCACTGAAACATGCGCTGATTGCTCTTCCCCCGGCTCTCCTCTCTCTCACTCGAAGGCTGTCGCCGTGTAATTGATGCCAGCCCTTTATATCCCCTGTTTTTTAGTTTCGTTAGTAAGGGAAGTGAGATTTAAGTGGATGTAGGTCTTGCCCACTAGTATTGTAGTCATATCTAATGATTTCTTAGACAAAGAAATGTATTGCCACTGTTGCACTACTAACGCACGCGAGGCATCATTATCGTTAATTATTACTGTTCTAACAAGGAGTCTACACAAGGCTCACAAGTTATGATTAACAACTCCTCCATCAAAAGTTCTAGCAACTTCCTTCAAGTCCTGGAACAAAATGCATATATTTATTTTAGAAAATTTACTTCGCACATTACAAGCCAAAAAAACAGTTGTCACTACATTTTGTACAAAATGCTGTTAAACCAGCAATATAGCTATACCCTTAATGTTCCATGAGGCCTGTTTTGGACAACAGTCACTGCCTGATGGTAAGCTCAGCCCTAAGATGAAGGTTTCCATTTATAAAATAAATGCTGTCATCAGCCATAAATGCTGTCCAGGGTATACCAAACAGGTTTCTGTACCCGACGGCCTTCCCTCCGGTGAAAGTGTAGTTCCCCTTGTACTTGCTCACATACTCCTCGGTTGGCTTTATCCTTGCTGCAAACTCGTAATCTACAGCAAATGAAACAGATCCCTTCTCTTGCATGCCCAAAAACAAACCGAAGCAGTGAAATGAGCTTTGCTGGTCCATATTACAGTGTGCCGAAAGGAAAAAACCCTGCCCACCAAGGTGAAATGCCTGTGAATAAATCCGTCCAGCTGGAAACAGATGTGCACACTCCTCCCGCTTCAGGTCTAGGTACACAACACATTGCTGACGGGGCAATTCAAACTCCACCACCTTGACAGGGCGATACTTGTAAGCCCGCTCCACAAAACGACGATAGGTGGAATTGGCTTCCTCTGCTGCAAGAGCACGCTGTCGGTATGGTGTTTCAGCCTTGAAGAAGAGAGACTCGAGCACTACCTTTGATGCAAGTTCAGGATCAAAGTCATTGCAGGTTAAAACTTTCTTCAACTTTCGGCACGTCATGTATGGAAAACGGATTAGTCGACCAAGTCGAGAGCCCAGGATTTCCCTTCGTTCCTCTAATTTAGGATAATGAGTTCGAGCCCACTTCAGCGCAAAATCATAAACAGCATCCTCTGAAGCTATCTGGAGATCATCACTGGCCAGTACTGCCTCAATACCAGCCAAGGGCAAGTTGAGCACCTCTTCCTGAAACCTGGCAAGAAACATAGAAATGTTTAGCTAGTAACTTGGTGCTGTCAGTAGCCAATAGAAAATATCAAGGTCAACAAAATACTCTCCGATATTATTATTATCATGCCAAAAGTTATTGCATTAGTGATGCCAGAGGGACTCACTTAGAAATGTCCTTGTATCGTGCAGCAAGAAACTGCTTTGCTGCATCTGTCAGCGGCTGAACAGCTTCTGCCATTAAAACACTCGAAGGAAGGTCCAGATACAGTAAGGCAGACTCACAGGTCATAGGCAAGTTTCGCAATAACTTGCTACAATATCTCATGCATGATGCAACCTCAAATTTGTCAGCAGCCATCAGCACATCCAGTAAAGCAGTTGGTGTGGTTGTTGACAATGTATTACTATACATGAAATTAAGGAGTTCCATAAGGGCAGCTTCTTCTGCTCAAAGGAAAACAGTTTGGGGGGGGGGAAATTAATTTGATGTGAATATGAGTCGATTTAAAGTGAAATCAAATTAATGACCTATAAATGGGTTTCAAATGCATAATTTGATGTGAATATGAGTCTATTTAAAGTGAAATCCAAACAATGATAATAACTACCACACACCATAAAAAACAAACTCAAATCCACTTATGCATGAAATAAGACCAAAAGCAAACCAATTTTCACGTGTTGCTGCAATTACCAGAGTCGTGTATCCGTAGAGTTACATATCGCTGCTCTGACTCTCTCATTCCATTCGAAAACAACTGCAAGAAGACGCACAAAATTACAAGCCAGAGCAAGAGAAACCAAGGAACACAGAAAGCATACACCAAAGTAGGAACATTCACCTTATAAAAGAAGGGGCTCTTAGCAGCTAAAATAGGAGAACTAATATGTACAGTCTTGACTCTAAGAACAGTTGACAAGTCCATGCTCCAAGCTGGATCAATGCTAGCAGTTGCTTCCTCACCTAAAGCACCCAAACCAAATGTGATTCCTAATTCATAATCAAATGAAGCTTAAAAAGAACTTGAGCAAAAATGGATGTACCACATTGGTTCAGATTCAAACCAACATCAGCTGGTGATTCCTCGACCATGGCCTCAGGTTCATCATCCTGATTTTCATATGCCACACCGTCCTCAGTGTCCGGCATGTTACATTGTAAAATTTGCTCCCGTTGCACAAGGACATCCACTAAATGCATAATTCACAATCACAAAAATGAAAACTAAATCCCATGTAAACATTTCTCATTCACAATTTTGCAACAAGCCGAGCCAATATACAACAAGATTAGTTACTTTATGGTTAACAGTACCAAATGATTGGGAAAAAAAACATTTAATTGTTAGAAAATCAGAAAATAAAAACTGACCAGTATCTTTTTTAATTTCTTCTCGGCGTCGTTTGCGGTTGCGGGCCCAGTCAGCGATGGAGGAGCAAGCGTCGCCGTCAGATTTGGAATCGGGCAAATCGGGCATGATTTCGATTCTCAGGACCCGATCTGAGAAGTTGCTGTCGTTAAAGGCGAACCCGAAATCGGAATCGGGCAGGCCCGATGAGAAGTCCGAGTCCATGTTCGATTGAGGGTCGAAGAGATCGACGTTCACTCTCATGCCCAAATTTACAAAACCCTAGGCCCTTTTTTCAAATGCAAAATCCCAAATATGAGATCTGATTTTTGTGGTTCCCTATTTACTATTATTTAAAAAGACAAACAAAAAAAATTTGGTTAAAAATGAATGAGAGAGAGAGAATCTGCTGCCATTCCTATAACAATATTAATGAATCGAATCAGCAAGTATACTTCAATAAGTAATCACCAAATTTACATTTTAGTCATCAAGGCACGAATTAATGATGTGCCATGTAATCTGTCATACACTAACTAAATGATAATTTCGTATAATTCTTAAATAAATAAATAAATTACAGAATCATAAGATAAAATTTCGAAATATTTAGTCGCTTTAAATTATCCGTTATCATACCAATTAATAAAAGCGATAAAAGTTTTTTTTTGTAATTTGAACTCCAATCACATAGAGAAATTTAATTATTAATTTTTTGATAATTTGTACTTAATACTTTTGAAAGACTCAAAATTAATTTTAAAAAATTAAAAGTTAATTTTAATGTTTGATTATTTTTTTATAAATTTGAAATCATTTCATTCTACACAAGATTTTAAAAAGAAAAGAATAAGTAACTTTTTAAAATCTGATTTTGAGAATCAATTTTTTACTTATTACAATTTTATATATATCCTCACATATATTATAAAAATTCAAAATTATCCTTATTCAATTAAAAAGTAAAATCATTAAATTTAAAGAGATCATGATTATTGAAAATTATATTAAGATAACAAAATAAAAAGTTAATAAACTAAAAATATTTATTTTTAGTTGTCAATTACTATATCTACACAATAAAAAAATATTGTTTATGTATTTATAATTGTTTAAATGAATTTTATTTAATATTATATCTATTGTAGTCATTCATATTCTTATAACAGTTTAATAATAAGATTTACTAAATATATACTACTATTTTTAAAATCCACCAAACTTTTTAAAATAAAGCTTACCAAACATTTAATTGATTTTCTTCATAGTTGATTATTCTTATAGCACAACTAATAAAAATATTTTGAAACTACAGCATTATCAAACTAGTCCTAACATATAAAATTTGTTTGCAATTCTTATTTTCATCTTAGAATTTTGAGTGTGTGCGTATGTGTCTCTGTAGAGAGAGAGAGAGAGAGAGAGAGAGAGTCCTTCTCACTTCCTTATTTTGTTAAAGTGAAGACGCATATTAAAATAAATAATACATGTTTTAATACATTGAAAATTATATTTTTTTATTTGTTAGTGTATTGAAATTTGTGTCTTTTGTCTGTTAATGACACTATTGACACCCTCACTTTGTTAAAATGAGAATGTCTTCATTATGACCCTCACTTGTTAAATGAGAATGTCTTCATTATAATATTATTATTATTTATTATTTTTTATAATAGAGAAGTGAAAAAAAAAAAAAAAACACAAACCAAACTTTTAACTCTCTAACCATCCGAATTTGCGCTTAGGTAGTTAGCCAACTAAACTGTTTGAAAATAACATGGCCTTGCTCTTAATGACTCTTCATTTTGAAACTTTACTAGTGATTTTTTTACATAAATAATGTTATACTATTGAATATATTTCTGTTTATTTGATGTTGATTTTTTGCCCCCTTTGTCATTAAAAATAAATATGCAAATAAAAAATGTAATACTATAAAAAAATTTTCTACAAATTAATATAAATAATATGATTGGTTGAATGAAAAAAAATAATAATACAAATAAATTATGTGAGTAACATGATGTTTTTATTCAGTCAATCATATTATATTACATCGGCTTATATTAGTAACTATATCTTGCTAAGAAAGTGATGCAACATTTAACTACAGAAATATAACATTTATTTATTGAATAATAGAATGATTAAATAAATAATTTCTTTTTTAAAATTGATTAAATACATAATTTCGCAGAATGTAAACATTGATCATATTATGGGACACTAGCAATGGGTTGCGCTGCGTAAGTTTGTAATGTGATTATGTGATGATTCCTTGTGGGCTCTGGGCCACCTCACTTTTATCTTTCACGAACTGCCCCCAAAGTATTTTAAGGCCACTCAAATTCTTAGTTCATTAGTAACAAATTTCGAAGAGTGGGACTGCTTGCACACTCCAATTTATTTTTAAAATTTATTTTTTCTGTCAAGACTTACTTTATATTTTAGAAATATATTTTTCTTGGACCAACACTTAACTCTTAACTTCTCAATTTCTTCCTCTCAGCTCCAGTTGTCTTGTATTTTTCTCCTACTCCTGGCACTCTTCTACCTGCCATCCACACAAACAAATTTTATTAGTGATGGATTTTTTAAATGCCAGATTAAACGACATTTATTTGAATTAATTTGAGTTGAAAGTGAACACAAATGAAGCTTTCTGACAAAAACTGTTATTTAAGTTTACATGTGGAAATGGACATTGATGAAAAAGATTGACAAGAGTAAGAATTTGTTATTAATGCATTAGTGAAATCAGCTTGATGAGAATGTTGTTGCTGCCTAAAAGTCGACACTAGGTCCAAAGGCCCAAGCTAACCCTTCACGCATGTACTTCTATGGTGGGACCCAAGCCAATATGATAGAAGGAATTGATACACCAAAGTGAGGCCAATTCACATTGATCAACTTTCGTCAAGCTCATTCAAGGGGCCTTGATCGGTAAAGTAATACATTTTGAAACGGGTTAGTGGAGAATCAATAACCATAGGAAGCCCATAAGAAACCCCATACTGCTCAATGTTATGTAAGCTCATAATTGAGTTTGCAGTAGGATCTGTAACTTCAATCTTAGTAAAACCTTAATTTCGGCCAAGCTCCTTTCTTATCTCTGCAAGGTAGATGCTTGGTGGCCAGGAACCTTTTTTAGGAAAAAGAACACTCTGCAGCAAAACTAATGCAGTAGAAGGATAAACTAATGTAGCGGAAGGATAAAAGAAGTAGGGTGATCAATATACAAAAATATTTTCAATACTTCGTTGATCTTGAGAATACCGAAATAAAGAAATAAATTAAATTCATATTGATTCTAAGAATACTCACAAATTTAAGATGTTAAAAATTATTGATTCCACAGAATACCGAAATAACAAGAACATAACTCAAATCCAAAGTTCATTCAAAGAAATTATTAATAATTAGACTTACTTGTAAAAACTACAAAGGATATTTATTTATACTAATTACGATTCATCTTAATTTGACTATAAAATTTATTTTAATAAAACTCAAACCTAAACTAGGAATATAAATTAAATAGGGTATATCTAAAAAATAAAACTCTAAATAAGAAACTAAATTAAACTAAAATACAAATTAATTAAAATATTCTTAAATATTATAAATTTCAATCTAATTAAGATTTATTCAATTTCTTGCTCAACATCACTAACTCAATTAGGAAAGTTCTGTCCTTAAAAGAGGAAACAATCCTCAAAATCGTACTTTGTAACATAAGGATTTGTGTTACCTTCTGGGATTGAGATTCTTAAACCCTATCAATGACATTTACCCTCAAAACTTGTAAATAGAGCACCCCATACAAGGATCCCAAGATCATCCATTGATATCGTCCGTCATAAACCATCATCATAACCTACCCTTAAGCACTCACCGGCAACCTAGTAATTGTTTAGCAGCCCAAACGTCCTTAAACAGTAACTTCTGCAACTATCCACCCTTTTTGTTCAAGGAAAACTCTTTTTCTTAAATAAAGAACCCTAGTTTATATTTCTTTAACCTCAAGAAAACTAAAATTGACCATCCTTGCCATCCCATTACCATTAACTTAGAACAGTCCTTCATTTGCAATCAATCATCTTTAAACCCTCAAACACTAACCTTAAATCGAAGCAACTGTTGCGGTAGTATTTTGAATTCACCTTCCAAATTCATTCTATTCTTGTAAATTAGTGTCCGAACCATCCAAACATCGTCCAATCACACTTTTTGGGTTGCTATCATCTCACAATTCTATCTTTAAGCCTTAGATCGCGTTATTGCTTTTTTCCTAGTTTACTGTCGTATTAATTACAAAGACAAGAGCCTAAATCCTAGTTCTACATTATTCACTGGTGTAATCTACTTCCACACTTCTAGTCACAGCTAGTGCCATTATTATTCAAGCATAAATCGCTATTCAACAAGCTAGCCATAGTCAAATCTTCAACACGAGATTATTTGGGCTGAATCAATGCTTGGTTAATCATGTGAACCTTACTCCTCGAATTATCAGCAAAACAACGTGTTCACATACCGCATTCAGACTCAGGCTCAAATTCTATTCCTAGTTGAAGAACGGTTGTCTCCAACCAATCTGGAGGAGACATGTGGATGGATCGAAATCTAACCAAAATTTTTGGTGACATCATTAGGGATGTTTCCAACCATTCAAAAAGCAACACATGGCATGAAGAAATCTTCCAAAACAAATGTAAAGTTCTTGTGAGTAAAAAAAAAATTGTATAATTAGTGGCGAAGCTCAAATATTTAGAAAAAAAAAATTACTTAATTAGAAAACTAATCTTATTTATACTTATATAAAAACTTTTATATGAATTAGCTATTGTCGCCTCTTCAATTATCGTGAAATTCTTATATGAGTTTATCATTTGAGAGGTAAATGTGTTATTAAAATAATCTAAAATGATGTCTAAAATAAATATTTTGAGGGGTAGGACTCATTATGACTCTAGTAATTAGGTTTATCTTAAATTTCTTATGAATAACATTATTTCGTATAATAGAAAAGCATTGAATTAGAAAAAAGTATAGTTTCGCCATTGTGTGTAATATGCTGGGGGTGGTGTGTGGGGTGCGAACTACAAAGAGCTTGCAGAGATAGAAAATAGAGAGTTTTAATTCGATTTATGACTGTGTTATCGAACAAAATTGCCATCGGAAAGGGGATTAATGAGAAAAATAGTGGGCGTCCATGCACACGGATGGTCCAAATGAAGCAAACCCAATTTCTGGAAAAAAAAAAAAAATTAGTCTGCATAGAACGGGGGTTGTCATTACATCAAAGGGTTGTCATCACTTATCCAAAGTTCTGGAAACATGGAACGCGGGGTTTTTTTAAATAAAAAAGATAAAAATGGAATGAATACTGCAAACGTACCGCTTTTGACAGCACTTGCCAACACTTATGACCAAAGCTTTAATTTGCTTTTGTTTGGAATAATTCTTTCAATTATAAAAATCCTGATTCTGATTTTTTAACTCGTAAATCAATAAGCAAAAGCAAAAGCATGAATGAAGAAAAGGAAGGACGATCATGTTTGCGTGTCTTCCTCATTCCAAGTACAAGTTTGTTAATAATTAACATTCTTAATTATTGCTATATGACGGTAATTAGATCCCTTTTTCATGTGGTTCTTTCCTTTGTCATAGTATTCATCACTTCAATTACTTACTATTATATTATCAGTGGGACAACTGTGCAAAGTAAAATTCTGTCTCCTTTGTCTCTTAAGTTAATAATTAAAAGACACACCAACCTTTTTTTTTCTTATGGATCATTAACTTGTTGATATTTGGAAACGCTTTTTTTTGCCGACTTAGAGTACGGGGAATTAAACCGATGCTTCTATACCAAAATCCTTTCTAGATTGCTCATTATACCATCATAGGCAACTAATTAAGCATCGAAGCAAATTGAATCTTTTCTTTTTCTATATATAATATTAATTGTAATGAAGTCTCTTCAAATTATTTTTTTAAAGTTTTATTCTAAAAATATTCATATACTTATCATAATTAATTCACTTGAGACTTATCAAAATTTATCTAAGCATCTTTTAACTGTTAACTAACTAATGATATAAATGATCAGTTTAATTAATTCACTTGAAACCTGTAAAATGTTGCCAACTATTTCGTGAATAAAATATTAAAATACTGTTTTTGAATTTAAACCATCACTTAGCACTTCAAAAATATTTTGGATACAATTTGCATAAATGACCGTATATAAGCTTTGATTTTCTTAGCTTTCAAGACCTGCTGCCATGTGTGCATTATGTATTCTTGTCCAATATTTATTTTAGAATTTTCGTTAATTTTATACATTTTTGCAGAATTTATCCAGCTTTATTGGTATAACATATTTGACGTGTTAATTAGGTAAAACCAAACGAGCGGATGTGATGGTATCTCGTTCCACACATTCTAGTGCCTTTCATCCGGAAATGGCTGTGCAACGTCAGCATTTTTGTCAATGTATGCCCACTAATAAAATGAATAAAAAGTTCACGAAACTATTGTTGAACCCTCACGTTGGTTAACATGTGATATTCTTTTATTGTTTTGATTCATGACAAATAATTCATGACTATTTATAAATGATATCAAAGCATATGTCCTCAAGAGTATGGTCAGATTGATAATAATATAAAATTTATAATAACTGATCACTCAAATTTAAATCACGAGAAAAATATCGAGAGATATAAGAATAAATTATATGGTTATATCTCAAATCAATTATGAAAGGAATCCGATCGATGGTCATTTCACAAGTGTGAGTGCGCAGGATTCTTTCACTCCTTGGCTTCCAAACATTTAGCCATCAAAAGAATAACTAGGTTGTTTTAATATTATAAAAAAATTCATTAAACTCGTAAGTTTTTATGATTTCTTTTTTATATAAAAATAGTTTTCACGTTTTCTCTGAAGTATATTCTTAAAAAAAAAAATTCTTCTAAAACAACTGAAGTATCATCGCTCTTGCATGTGTGACTTTTAAAATTTAATATTAAAAAGTAGTTTATTATTTTAATTAGAATTATACATTTATTTCAATATATATATATATATTATTTGGAGATAGATATTTAGCATCCCATGACTTTGTGAATTACTTTATTATTTTATATGTACCGTCATTCATATTTTACATAAACAAACTTGTAGTTTAATATTAATATAACTATTCATGCTATAGTTACAGCAATTATAATTTAAAATTTATTTTAATAGATCAACCTAAGTTATAATCGCTGTAAGTTACAGCCGCTTAACTTACACAAGCCGTAACTTAAGATTTGCTTCAGTACTATCTAATAAAAAATATGAGCCTGCCGCGTATATCACAATACAAATTTGATAAAAGGGAGCTGCTAAGTTACAGCTCATGTAACTTACAGCTCCTTCAAAAGCCAATGAACAATAACCACGTTGAGTTACTGTTCATTTACTTTTAAGACTGCTGTAAGTTACATAAGCTGTAACTTAACAAAATCCTTGATAAAGTCTCGTTTAAAAAGCATTGTGCTCGATTGTGCGGATCTACCCCTAAATAATTTCGAAAAAACTATTTCCCCGTATTTCACACTAGGTTGCTTAAACGTCATCCACAGACCAATCACACAGGTGAAAAAAAAGTAGTAGTTTATACACAGATCTCTTAAAAGTTGAAACTATAACTCTGCAAATACTGCCAGTGATGGAACAAATGCGGGCATAAATCCGAGTGCAGAGTGCAGAAGAGAGAAAAATGGAGAGGGAGCTCCCAAGGAGAGAGGACAAGAGGCCATGCTCACTTCATGTGGGCAAGTTATGAATGATTCTGGCAAACCCATTATGACAAAGATAGAATATGAAAAAAAAGAATTGATGATTAAAAAGGCATGCATTATGCATATAATAGAAAATTTCAAAATTTGACAGAAAAACAAAATCAAGCAAAGCTAGCAGCTGTGCAAAGTGCAAATGGTCTTTTCATGGGACAACCCCATTTGTCCATTAAAGCAACAAAATAATGCCTCGTGCTTTTTGCTTGCTTGCCTTGCCTTGCATCGGTACTTGTTTCTCTGCAGATGATGTCTGTAAATAATGATAGTGTTAAACAGCTCATAATCTTTCTCCTCCTCTGGCCCGTCTATGAAGGGAGGTGTCTCTTCACTGTATTATCAAAGTCCGTTTTTAATAATTGTTGTTTCAATTTATGTTAAACCTTTTACAATACAACAATATTTTCTTGCTGCATGAGAAGGTATGAGACCAACATGATTTTGTCTTTGCTTTTTAAAGTATTGTTCTTAATTTCATATACCCATCAAGCTTAATTAATTTGCATGTGTACACGTCAATTTTCTCTTGCTATATTCCTTCCCTTAATTAATATGATGTTAATTAGCTATTAACATATTTTTTTCCGTTTTTGGCTAATCCCGCGAGCACAAGGTGATATGCATTCACTAAAAAGAAAGTCGCTTTGTTAGTTGATTCATCGTCAGGATGAGGATGAAATTTTTATCTTCCGTTGCTTTTTTTTTATCACTTTTCCCTTCATAATTATGAAAATTGGAAATTAATGACGTCCTATCAAAGTGTTTTTTTAATTTTTTTTATTTTAAAGTCAAAATGATATTTGATATGGAGTGAGAACTGAAAGATCTGAAGTGGAGCCGGGTAATTATTGGATCTCTAAACTGGTTAGTTCTCACAAGTTAAAGGCTACAACCTGTATCTCGTGAATTAGGGGGAAAAATTTTAAAAAAAGAACTTTAAAAAAAAAAGGACCGGCTTGAATTTTTACTAATTTCATGCATATTTTAAGTTTTTGCTGCTTTTCCAGGTTTTTCGTTATAGTTTTCTTAAGATGATTGACTACAGTCTGCATTATTATCTTTATTATCTCTGTCAACTTATTTAGGTTTAAAATTTCATCATTATTGCTTCCGTCAACCTAAAATTTTGGCGGAGGCAAAGCAATCTATGCGATAATTATCCTTCAATTGTATAATATAATGGGGAAAATATTAATTTCAGTTTATTATACGTTTTTAGAGATAATTGTAATACATTGTTACACGAGCTTAAATGCTATTATTTAGATTATTACGTTAAGTTTAAATTTCTAAGTCAAATGAAAACTTAGCATAAAATGATAATGGTTTTATATAAGTGTGTTATGTTCGAAGACAAATTAAATCAAACAGAGTGAAATATGCCGCTTATGAAGGGTCTACATGATGGACCTAAACGAGCTTTGCACTTGAGAAAATATGCTACAAGAAAATTTCATTAGGATTTGTTCGGCAGCGTTTTCTACATGAGTTTTAGAGAGTCGCAGTAATGTCTTTAAAATTGATAATTTTTATTGAACGAAAATGTGAAAAAGGAGAGAAAGCAAGGAAAAATGAGATTGGACGGATGGATGGACAGATGAGAAGAAAAAGTAGTGATTGGACAAATGAAGGGAAATGAGAAGGGTGAAAGTTTTGCGTAAAAAAACTCTTAAGCCGTGAGGGGTACCACTTGTTAGGCAGACTTGTTGTGTTGACAAGACTCTGATTGCAGTGATTTGAATGGGAATCTGATGTGATCTTTCCAGAATTAATAATAATTTCCTCACTGCCATCAATTGGCTCCTTCGTGGTTCCCTCCACCCTCCATTGTCTGTTACCCCTATTCCCTCCTCCCATAATTTATTTAACAATATCGTTTGCTAATGTAAGCTTTTGGGCATTTTTTTTATTAAAAGATAATTCTTTCAAATTCTCAGGAAAATACTACCTGTGTAGTTATTATATATTTATTTATATATAGTAATGCCTTTTCTAATATGGGTTTTTTTTTTCTCTTTTTTTTTTTGTTTGACAATGTTGCTACAGTATTTTGTATTTGTCTTTAATTATGATTATGACTGATTTCTAGTACCTACCATAACCATAAGTGATCTGTTTCGGCCAGAAGGCCGGAATTTAGGGTAAGTTGAATCAAAGTGTTGCTGTTAACAAAGCTTGCCTTGGCTTTTTATGTTGGTGAAAGGCTGAATGCGCCATGCTGCGTGCTCTCCTTTCAATTAAATTTACAAAATTGCTTCATTCCCACGTATTGTGCAGGTAAAGACGAGAAGATTCTATCCATAGTTCCAGTAAATAAGAATCGGAAGAGATATTTTTATTACTTTGTTTATAGGAAACAAAAATCTTTATCCACTCTTCTGTGCAATCGTAATGATATTTTCATACATAGGTTTTATGTAATTGTGCAAATAAATATATGCGGAAACCATTTCAGTGGACAAAAACACTAAAAAAGTGGGGGAGAAAGGACTGTAATCACCACACCTATCTGGCACATATCTAGATAGAGGTGGAGAATTTATGAGATTTTAGAAGCACTGGTTTTAGAGAATTTATGAATTTAATTCCATTCCAGTTCTCTAGTTTTTGGTCAAAACAAGAAACGGAATGGAATTAAGTTCCCCTTTGTTTTTTTCACATTATATATGTAATATATTTGTTATTATGCAGCTATTATGTGTATGAAACTTAAAAATAATTTTTAAAATGTATTATAAACTTATAAAACGGTAAAGCATGCAGTAATTAATACACGTTCCCAAACCCAATCGGAAAGAAAAAAAAAAAAAAGGTTCATTCTTTATTTTCCACCTTTTAAAGTGGTTACTAGTCAATTCTTGATCTCGGGCTTTATCTTTATGTTTTCTGATTGCCAAAAACTGTATGCCTTCCCTTTTTCTTAATTAAGCAAACAGGTTCAAATTTTACACGATTTGTACCATTAGACATGCGAATGAAAGACGCTTGCATATAAGACAAGACATATCGCTATCATTATATTAACTAGCGAACAAGAAATCCAATCCGAAATATCTACATCATGCTTAGCTTGAGCCTAAAGTTAGCACATGATCTAGCTCCTTAGAGCAAATATTAGTAAATTATCTTAGTAGCCAAAGCTGTACGATTCTTATTCAAAACCACTTTGCAATCTTATCAAATATAATAATAATAATAATCTTAATCTTGATCGTCATCTCAAGACTTGGATTGTTCTTCAGTATAAGCAAAGCAGCTTCCTTCGTATAATTGAAGATAATACGTATGATCTAGATTAAGTTTAATTTTATATTGTACTTATTAAAGTATTAAGTTGTCGAGTTTATTTTTGTTGTGTCAACTACGCTCTGTCCCAATAGTTGACACTTCTTTGCTTTACTTTTACCTTCGTCCTTTGAAAATAGTTTGGTCGGTATTACTTTTGCTCGTGATCACCCGAATTCGAATAAGAACAGGAGGCAGGGGGTTGGTTTAGCAGGTAGATTTTCATCCTATCCAAACTGTTCAAATAAATAAATAAAGTCTGCTTTTGCTGGATAAAAATACAAATTTAATAACTTAGTTTCTACACTCTTACCACCAAAACAACCAAGCACTCAAGGTTGGAGTGCATCTTGAGTGTATCAGTTCAAGTTCCAGTAATGGTTGAGACTCAGTTCTTCTCATAATATAATTATCTATTATTATGTAAGAGTGGAAATTCAGGCTTTGTTATAATAAAATTATTAAGGATATTCTCAATAAATTTTTCATTATAAATATATGTAGAATTCTGATTGTACTACATCACTGTATCAAAAAATATTTTTTTAAAGAAAAACTTGTACTCTCTTACAGCATATGCTATATGATAATTAAATTAATTAACTTGAAGGCGGATGTTGTCATACTAAATAAATTGAGCATGTAAAGATAAAGACGAAGATTGTATAATAATAATAATAATACAGAATGGAAAGCAAAAAGTTTACATATCAAGTACAATTCTGTTTAGGGTTAATTTAAACATAATCAATATAGAAGTAATGCAGCATAAATAGAAATTCTAAGATTACGCTTGGCATATAATTAATTATTAAATGGTTAATTTTATTGATAAATTATTTTATATACAAGTAATGAAAATTGAATCTCAAGAGCTAGTAGAAGTAAAAGTGCCAATTTAATTAGATCATAGATAATAAATAAAAAATAAACTTTAAGCAAATCACAAATAAAAATTAATCAATGAATTGATATTAGGTATAAATAAAAAAATAATGATATAAATGAAAATTTTATAAATGGATAACTTTTTTCTTTAATCTTATTCCAACTAATATATATATATATATATATTATAGGGGCATATGCAAAGGAAGTGATGGACTCTCCACAATGGAAGGGATTGGTGGGAGGCTTCTTACAACTAAAAGCTAGCAGAGGAAAAAGAAAGAATATGAATAACTCTTTTATTTATTAATTTATGATCACAGTAGAGATTTAAATAATTGTTTGTTGTCTAATCTTTGCCTTTCTTTCAGCTATATAAAGCCATTCCTTTACTCGTAGATCCACGAGATGCTTAGTATAACCTAGCCAGCGATTGTACCAGCCAATAAAATGCTCCCTCTCCATCTTCTCCATTGACATTAGTTTTACCCTGTGAGAGATCTCTTTTTCTCTTTCCTTTAGGGCTTTTTCAACAAGGCCCATTTTCTTGATCTGTACTTGCACAGATCTGCGTATCATTAGGCAAGGATATACGTGGAGTGGATAAGGTTCAGGAAGTTCTTCATTATATGTGTTTTTTTTTTTCCCAAAGTTTGTTGATTTTGATTCAGCTGGGAGCTTTCTTCAGTCCACTTATGGGTGGCGATAGGATTTAATTAGCTGCTGACTCATTCATCCAAATACTGAGTAAAGGGTCGAAATGGATACCCAGTAAATGAGTGAATGATGCGGGAGACAAATTGAATCTTAAGCTTCCTGTGCTTGGACTGAAGGGAGCTCCCAATACTTGCTAATCTTATCCATATTATAGCTTAATTATATCTTTATCTGTTTAATATTCTTTATTTTTAAATCACCTAGGCACGCTATAAATATGTATCCTAGCTACTGAATAATTATGCAATTGCCATGGTGAATTAGTAAAATAAACAGCTTTTACTTATACACTGAATTTATTTCATTATTAATATATTTCAAGATCATAGCTCAACCCTTCTTGTGGTATTATGTGAAAGATTATGCATGTTCTGAAAGTGCTATTGATTTTTTTTCTCATTTGTTTATTTGAATAAATTGTATGTGCATGAATTATCTCATGGTCTTTTTCTATTAATTAAGTTGACTAGCGGTAAAGATATTCTGGATAATTTATCATTATTTTATGCTCGATCTTTGGTTTGATTTTAATGGATGGAATCAATTACTAACCGTTGTTTTGCTTCCTTTGAGTGATTATTTGTGGGCAGCCTCAGAACTTTTAAAATTAAACGAGGGCTCTAGCCTTAGGGTTTCTGTTATGTTTGTCAGGCTGCCGTTGCCGTTCTTGTTGAAAAGCTACGCCTCCGCAGGGAGTTTAATTTACGCTCGACGACAACAGCCTTCTTGGGTCTTGCTCTCATGCTTGCAACAAGTTCCTAGGCCTAGACCGACATGTCTCTCATCAGTCTCAGAGTTACAATTACCAAAATATCCTCGCCCATCGGTGCTGCATATATGTTTTTATCTTCCCGTCTCTCTTTATCCTTTTAATTTTGAAGATCGAGTAATGTCCTATTTATTACTTGCTTGGCAGTCGGCAACAATTAGGCCTCCGCGTTTTACTTTGTTGCGTTTGCATGTGTGAATGAAAATATGAAAATGATCATCTGCTACACGTCTACAAATGGATGCACGTCTACATGTTAAAGTTGGATCTGATTTTTGCGTTTGTTTGACAAGTCTGATTGCATGTATGGAGCCTTCAGCCAGAATCCATATATTGTGTGTAACCCACACTTACATGAGTTTTTGAGTAGCAAAGCTGGCAAAATTCGTGTTAACGAAAAAGTAGCTGAATCGCCTGTGTTGACTACGTCTCTTATTTAAAAAGATTATCTCCAAAATTAGTACCGATGTCTTTCTGCAAACTTCAATATGTCACATCCATTTCGTATTAATTTGAATGTTTACCTCGCAAGTGAATTTAGTAATAACGACCATATAAGTGGTAGAATTAAATACAACAATTATCTTCCGCAAACATTTTTTAAGAGAATTTAATGTTGATGATAGAATTAAATGGAGTCAATGCTGATGGGTGGGCGTGACAAGCCACTTAATTTCACTGTGTTGCTAGAACTGAATGAAAAATATGTAATATGACCATATTAAATTTTTTAATGAAAATATTTCCGTTGACTCTCCATGAAACCCTAGCCTAGCATATGGTTTATAAGCTTAGTGCTTAATCACACAAAGTTAATTGTGGTTGTTTAATTCCCTAGTGCTTCCCCATTCTGATCTGTGTGATGAGTGAATGACAAGTGCCAGACATTGCTGCTGTTTTGGTTTTGCTTTCCAAAAACGAATCTCTGAAGACAGAAAAACAATTTTAATTTTCCTACCACATATTTTGTTTTCTATTAGCTCTTTTTCATACCTCTGCAAGCAATCTCGCAAACACTATGCTGAACATGGATACGACCAAGTCTCTGTCCACTTTTTTCAAAATCCAGCGGTTCTTTCAGTTGCTCGTGTCATGATTCATCGTTGCACCATCTTTAAAGAACATGAGTGCCATTGTTTTTTGTCCCTTTTGTTTTGTAAGTATAGATTGATGATGCAATGACGATTTTCCACGTGCTACTCTTTCTTGCTGTTCAGACTTCAGTGTTCAAACACTTTGTACATAATTAATGATCAAAGATTTAAGTAACAAGTGCTGTAAATTATATAAAATGATCTTGCTTTATCTCTGGGGCCTTAATGTTCCAACCCATTTGGAAAAGATTTGATGTAACTTGAACTGAATTAATTTCCTAATCAGACTGTCGTGTCCATTCTCATCTAGCCTGAAGATATGTAATATCCCGTTAACTGAGGATTGTTCCTCTTTTGAAAAAGAAAAACGAAAAAAAAAATGCAAATGAAAAATTAATTTCTTTGCTTGGCATACTGGCAAGATGTGACAATCAGAAGATTTGTTGTTTGCTTTTTATTCATAAAACAACAAAACGTATCATCTTAATTTTTCAATTTTTCTTAAGACCTTTTTTTTTTAATTAGTGTACGTTTAGGTTTTCTAAAGGCTTATGTAACAAGTAAGTGGTAAATAATAATATGATTATTCTATGGGAGATTGATAGTTTTTCTCCTATTGAAATTAATATATGTCATTTTTTTATTATTTTAATAATAACAAATAAACTCTTTGGTATCATAATTTTATAGTATTATCTTTATTTTTAAATCTATTTTTATTCGTATTCATTATTAATTAAAGAAATCATATGAATGGAGATTCAAAAAATTTAAATACTAAAAAAAAGAAATATACGTTTGGATTTGAATAAAAAAAATTAATAATAAAATATTATTCTTATACTTTTTGTTATTTTTAAATACTTTTTTTATAATAAATATATATTTTATATTCCTAAGAAAAAATATCGGAACGAATAACTCATTTTCCTCTTTTTTCTTTAAATTTTTATGTTTGGAGGATATTGAATGAATATCGAACGAATGACCTATGAATTAGGCACCAAACCCAAACTATTTTGTTTCTTTTATTTTTTTCGTTTTCGATTTTGGTTCATCCACTCAAGTTCAAGATTTTTTGAACTAATTACGTTAAATTATGTCCACGGTCCTAAGGTACAAAAGACGCCTAGTAATAACAGAAGCTGTTTGATTACTACAAGTTGTTAAGTTGGTATAAACAGCGGTGCTTGGTGTAGAATAAAATGAAATAAAGATTAGAGAAATTTCTTCTCTTTCTCTCTCTACCCACTCTCTCAGCCTTATTTTTTTTTCATATTCCTCTCATTTTTTTTTTAATCTTTCTTTACCCTTAGCATTTTTCCTGTATAAAACTTGATCCATAAGAACTTTTGGTTGCTATTAATAATAGATTTATTGACTAATATCATCATTATAAGTGGATTTCATTGCATCGATAGTCAATTGATTAATTAATATTAAAAAAAATCAAATGATCAAAGTGTTGATTTTATTTTTTTCCCTAGTTTTTGAGCAAAGCTGCACAACTTTGAACAAAATGTTTAGACCCATTTTTTTTGCCAAAACTTTAGACTTATTTATTTAACAAGTAAAAAAACTCTAATATCCGACACATAAACGGACTTTTCTGATTAAAGGCAAGAATGGATCTTCTTACCTTTTACCCAGTAGTGTAAAGTGCCTTTGCCTGCCCCCTTCAATTATTTTCAACCTCGATACAGCAACACTAATGTCAAAAAGATCAGCCATCTTCTAAAGCCCTTAAATAGTTACAAAAGACAATTTAGCTTTACTCTTTCATATCCACTAAATAAGCATGAATCTTAATAGTTAATCCTCCAATTGCTTGTCTACTTTTTGAGAATGACTTTCACGGAGTCAATTTTAACTCTTACATCAAAGATGATCTTATATATGGTTTGAAACCAACAATTTCTGGGCTTTTTTTTCTTCCCGTCTTCTCTACTTAGAAAAGATAAAGCATTCTCCAGAAATTATTAATAATATTAATAGCTGCTCCATAAAATTATTAATAAAGATAAAGATATATTGATTTCGCAATTATAAGTTGATACCATACAATTACATGCGGAAACGAAATTATCAGCCCCATACCGGTCTACCACATTCTCCAGACGAGCACTTCCCAGTTTGCTCTAGGCCCAGAATAACTTCCAAGTCATCGAAGCTCTTTCGGAGAATAATTAAAGAAATTTAAACTAGGAAGCTGCATTAAGGCAGGAGCATCACATTGCACTACCCACTCGATAAGCCAATAATTAATTCCAAACATCTTTTGGATGCCTGCAGGCTAAGCAATTTACTGCTATGAAACTCAACTGGCTTACTGAGAATAACAGCGTATCAGTAACTAGTACTAGTAGCCTTTGCAACCAACTGAAAATCATCAAACAGTTGAAGATTGAAATTTTTTGTGAATCAAATTAGTCAATTGTATAAACAGTTAAGTAAAATCTTGGGCCTGGAATAAAAGTGCAAGACGAGAACTCTGTAATGTAAAAAGAGCATGCAACTCTGCTACTGAAAAGATCAAAGTATGATTTGCTGACACTTCCTGGAGATAGTAACTTGGAGGATAATGAGAACAGCTTCTATTCTTCAACATTCTATTGCAGCAGCCTCATCTCCAAGTCAAGTCCCACGCTTTGCACGTTGTGTGCCGCGTGCTAATCAATCTGGAAGAGCAAACACTGAAAATAATTGAACGGAATCTAAAGAAAAGTCTCTCACGTCTTCAGAAGATTTCAGGATGGTATAATAAAAATGCTCCTGGCAGACTACTTTTGTAGGCAATTAAGCCGGTTCATAGAGGCCTAACATGTGACCATCAATACATCGCATGGCCGCCACCTGATCACAGTCAAATTATTTGATCCATATCAAACATAAGAAAAAGTAGTCTCGAGAAAAAAAAAATTTCTTTTACTTTTACAGCAGCAATACCTTTCCGTGGATCTCATATTTGATGGAGCCATCTAATTCAGCTCCCAATGCCATTAGTTTTGTCACTGAGCTGTTAATGTCAGTCACCGTGAACGATAACAGAGTTGAGTTTCCATTCTGCATGACACGGTCACTGTAAAGAGAAACGCGCCATCTCCAATAAGAAATCTAATAGGCCATATTTGGAAAACCGAAGTGGTAACTAGTTAAATGTCAAATAACTGGTCTACACGTTGAATTTTCTGTAGAATGTTTTAGAATTACTTTACTTGTAGGTGCATCAAGTGCAGTGAGTGTAAAATGGTTCTTTTAGGCATATTATCGAACATAAGAAAGGCAGTAATGAAACCTGGGGGATTGCATGAGAGCGAGCTTAAGTGGACCGGATTGAAGTTCGGCCCAACGAAGAGTGCACACATTGACAGTGAAATCTAGACCTTCCGAGTAGAAGCGCGCAGCTTTTGGTACGTCCTTGTGCAGCTGCAGTATCCATCTAAACGACGCCGCTGCCATCACTTTCTCTCTCTCTCTCACACTTCATCTCACTTATGAAGTATGAACCTTCGATGGCCTCTCACTTGACTTCACCGACGATCCCGAGAGCGAACGAAGAACCCTCATCCTAACCCAATTAAGCGAAACCCACTAGCTGTTAGCAGGCCAACGGCCCATTATCTATTAGTCGGCTACAGCGCTTATACTCCCTGGTATTAAACGTCGCGAGGAGCCTACGGTTTGTAAACAAGCCTCCGCATATTCGGTCGAGTTTTCTTCTCAGCAGATAACAAAATCCCAAATAATGGCCAAAGACTCGTTAATTAATCAAAACTGAAGAGTGCACATCACAATTCATCCATTATGTATTCTATTAAAAAATTATTACACTAATTTACAGACTTAAAATTCAAATTACAGAAAGACAAAAATAGAGCAGCACTTAAACCACTGCAACATTCAAATGTATAAAGAACTCCGGCCAATATTCACATAACACAAATTCTCAAGCTATAAGTACAAAGAGCTGATCCGATAAGCTTGATGGCAACCGTCTCAACCAGTCACCTGTTTTTTTTCATAGCTCAAGAGGAACCTCTAAAAACTTTAAATCGCGAGCGTTGCCCTTTTGATCTTGCTTCAAGAAGCTTTGCTTTCAAAGTATTCTCCTTCGAGACAGGAGGCACTTTTGTAGAGGATTCAGAAATGTTGATATCTGGAGGTGTGAGTTTCGACATCCACTGGCGCACTGGACTAGCCTGATTCCTTCGTGCAGGATAACTGCAAGAAGCCTCACCACTCTCATTCTCAGGATGTATAGTCCCTGCTTCTGATAACAATATATGATTTCTTATTAAATTATCAATCATATAGTTTGAGTTTGATCTGTGGACCTCAGCGTGTTCCTCGTTTTGCCCAGTGATGCCATCCTCAGTCTCTCCACGGTTTTCAGGTTTGTGAGGAGTTATTTCAGGTGGCTCCCTTTCAACATCTTTCCCTGGTTCTGCATTCACCATCAGAGGGTCTTTATTACCATTACACGACATAGCCCAAGCCATCTGTTCCTCAAATTTAACTTGCAAACTGGTTGGAGTTCGGTCCCTTGTTCTTTCACGGGACACATTATTTTTCTTCATTTGACTATGTTTCATTGCTTCATCAACACTAACATCCCCAGCTTCATCTCTTTGTAATTTCAAGACGTCATTTCTTGGTTTGTTTAGTTCAAAACAATTTGAATCACTGCCTGCAGAATCTTCTTCATCACCAACAGCTTGAGGGGCACTCACAGCCTCATTTAGTGGGACAGATTCAAGTGAATTTCGCCTATCCCTTGGAATCATATTATCAGTTCTCTTAGAAGCAGACATCTGTTTGGCCTGAAGGTAGGTCTCAATTTCAAAGCCCAACTTGTCCACTATCGAGTTCTTCTCAGAAAGACCACCCCGAGCTTCTTCTAGCTTCATCTGCATTCGTTCATCAAGCCATGATTCCGATATGTGGAGAATCAGATGATCCTGGTCACCCTTCCCAGTCCAATTCTTGTCAGATTTCTGTTTCAGAGCATGCAGCTCCTGATCATAGTCTTTTATGCCAATAGCAAATTCATCACAAAGGTCTTCCAACAGCTTCCTTGATCTTTTCTCTCCTTCCAGCTCTTTCAAGGCATTAGAAAGAGTAGACTTAACCTCAGACAGCTCCCGAGCCAACTTCCTGTGTAGACTCTCTGATCTTTTTCTTAATTTTCTCTCATCCTCTAGCTCATCCCTGACAGACTGCACAGCAGCATGGATCCGATCTTGTTCTTTACTCTTCCTAATTAGTTTATCTTCTGCAATTTGCTTCATCAAATCATCCATTTCATGCCGATCTGCCTGTTGATCTCGAAGCAACTCTTTGATCTTGACGCGGGCATGATCTAGCTCTGTTTTCAAGGCTTTAATTAATGATACATTGGAAGCATGCTGTTCCTCCAAGCTCCAGATTCGATTTAATACTTTTAAGAGTTCTGTAGACGTCTTAAGATTATATCGCGACTCACCAACTCTTCCCTTAAAGTCTAAAGAACTGTTAGGAGTGACTGCAGGGTTATAAGGTGCCATCTGCAGTGAAAGCACATGTGAAACTACTCAGAAGATTCAATAATTCTGAAGGATTTACTATCAATAGAGTTTACAAGTATCTAATTACAGTATGTTGAAACCTAAATTGAGCACGTGTTAAGTTGGTCAAATTAATGGAATTTGTGTATATGATATAAAAACTGCCTGAAAATCATGGTCAAGGGAAGCTACTTCCACAGACAGTAAATTCTCACCAATAATTCGCTATTAGATACCATTTGCGAGTTTTCTTGAAAGTCAAACAGTTCCATTGTTTTTTTAATGGAATTTGTGGGGCTTAATCATAAAAGTAAAAGAAAGAAAGGAGTGATAGAAGTTAGACGGCAGGGGAGGGTGACTGGAAAAAATGAAAAACAACTACCATTACCGCTACAGCATATACTTATATCGAATTATGGGTTAAAACCTCAAGATGACAATGGATTTGTGGAAAATATTATTTTTCTCACCAATAATTCGCTATTAGATACCATTTGCGAGTTTTCTTGAAAGTCAAACAGTTCCATTGTTTTTTTAATGGAATTTGTGGGGCTTCATCATAAAAGTAAAAGAAAGGAAGGAGTGATAGAAGTTAGACGGCAGGGGAGGGTGACTGGAAAAAATGAAAAACAACTACCATTACCACTACAGCATATGCTTATATGGAATTATGGGTTAAAACCTCAAGATGACAATGGATTTGTGGAAAATATTTTTATAAGTTTGAATTTATGTGTGAGTAATTCAATCACCAAGGTCATTGTTTTAAGTTGGTCCTCACTTGAGTAATTCAATCACCAAGGTCACTATTTTAAGTTGGTTTCCACTTCTCAGGCTATATAATGAGACAACGCAAAAACTAGGGGCACTAGCAAGCAGTAGGCAGTATAAGGCATTCCTAGTCCCATGCACCAAAAGTTCGGTCTTACCTCATTGCTGTCACTATTCCTTATACCTCTCAAAAATTAAATTTGCAAGGTATTGGCTCAAGCAAAAGGGCACATGAAAATATGAAATTGTTCGTGTCACCAGAAAATTAATGAAAAATAGTGAAACAAATGAAAATAGCTTACCTCCATGGAACTACCATAACTTGCAGGAGATAGAGGCTGCAGGGCATGATTGTTTCTTTCGATTGCTCGGTGATGTTGAATCAGTGATTGAGCAATATGCCTCCTTAAACTGCTTGCACTCTCTGGCTGGTATAAGAAACAACAGAAAGATTAATGGCAGAATCCCATTCTTCAGAGGGTGGTCCAAGACATCACATGCAGAGTCTATAACTTGCATTAGGTTAAAGCAGTAGCAATTGGCATAGAGGTCCCAGCGCTCAATACAAAGCATTAGCATCAATAACACTTCTACAAACCCCAATAGCAGAAAGAGGCCACCAATTTATCAAGGGTGAGATCCTTGTGAGTAGAATAAATGTAAGACAGGAAATAAACTTGCTTTTCTGAGAACAGAACATCTTTATTCAGCGAATTATCTCAAGAAGAATGATGCACAACATAGAATAGCCAAAAGAATTTGTCCTAAGACCTCAGTAACTACAGGAACCACGAGAAAATCTAACAATTTTAAGCAAACAAAAAAAGAGATTAACATCAAATAAAATTTTTTCATGTTTAAGTATAATCAATAGCCTTGCAAATGAGTGGCAAGCCTTCTTATTGTTAAAGTTCTCTATTTACAAAAGAATTAACTTGGAATCAGCCTGCTAGATTTGGCATTTCTAAACAACAAAAAGATGAAAGCAAATATTTATGATCAGCACAAGTAATCACACAAATCAGAATCAATAAGCTAAACAGAAACAAAAAGGACCCATAAACACTAATCCACGCCTAATCTTAACCCAACATAATCAGCGGAAGCATAAAATGAAAGTAAAAATAGAAACAGAAACTCAAATCAGCCAACTCATCGCAGCAAAATGCCACCTGTTCAGGAGAGCTTGGAGAAGGATCAGCCAAGAAATGAGACAAGTCAAGACCTTTATCCTTGTACTGGTGCTGGGAACGGTGATGGCGGCGGCGCATTTTAGAGTCGCTAGCACCATTAACAACAACGCCCCGGTGCATTTTAGAGGTGGGAAAGTAGTGATGGAACTCCCAGAGAGCGGCAGCTAATTTTCTAGCAGAAAGATGGGAGTTTTCTTTAATGATGCTATCATGCGCCTCAAGAGAATCGCAGAGTCTCCAAGTAGACACTACTGGAGTAGTAGGGCCCCCTCTTTTGCCAACCAAGACCCCCCTCCTCAACTTTTCTCCCAAATTTTCCTCCTTTTCTGCTTCACTTTTTTCTTCCCTTTTCATTTTCCTTTTTTTTTTTTTCCCTCCCCCCTCTCTCGCTATTTAGACTTCAAAATTGTTTTTTTTTTCTTCTTTTCTTTTTAGGTTATTCTTCCCTCTCATCACTTTTCCCTTTTGTTTTGGTGGTAAAGTGTGCGGAGATGTTTTTGAGCTGTGCAGCAGTGTCTGGAGTTTTTACTATGTCTGCGTTGTTTCTCCAGTTTAGAGACTCGGGCGTCTGATTACTGATGAGTTATGATGACCTCCATGCCAAAAGTGACAAGCGTTTTCGGGAAGTGGTTGGATCACCTGTTTTGCATATAGTTACATCACCCGCCAAAGTTGATTGATCGTACGGACTAACAGGATAAAATGACTCAATAACATTTGGAGTCTTATGTTTTTACCAATTCACAATTAGTGACATAGTTTGTAACCCCTCTGCCCATCGAACCTACCAAAATTCCGTTAAAATTTGTTGTATATCTGTTTATTTAAGGACTTAATTTAATATGACATTAGTCATTACATATAATTGTGTCTGCCAAAAAGTATAATACGACTTTAGAAAAAAATTATGTCATGAGAGCAGCACGCACGTCGCAATAGATAATATTTGATGATAGAAATTATGTTAAAAAGACGTAGATTTTGTTTTTATTCATGGATTTACTAAAGCTAAAGGACCTAAATATTATCCACGATTAGATTTCTTTTTTTTTTTCTCATTTTTAACAGCGTCGCTTCGAAAATCTTGTAATGCGATCTTTCTCTATCTAATAAATTGGTCATACCCAATATCAAAATAAGGGTTCGACTAAAGAACTCTTAAGAATATTGTACCCCGTAACTTAGCATCGACGTATAATGATAAAAATTAAAAAAATTAAAAAAAAACAACGAAAATTAATCGTATGATAATATGATATTGTGGGGAACCGTACCGTACCCTAACTATAAGAATTCTGAACTTGAACGTGGCCCGAGCCCGACAACAGCCAAATCCAAGAAAAACCAAATTTTGTTGAAAAACAGCCGCAGCTTCGGGCTTCAGATATATCATAAATCCATTTCCGTAGCGTGTTAGAGTTTCTTATGTAGATTTGTATTGCTAAATGTCGGTCATGTCATGCGTGTTCTGCGTAAAGCTTTTTATCCGTAGATTTGGAGCAGGGGAAGCTGGCAGTCTAGTCTCCGAGGCACGAAGAATTGGTGAAACCTTAGTTCTTGGATTCCCAACGCAGTAAAACCAAAAGTGTGTGTACCAATAATAACAATAATAGTACGTCGGCACGAGGGGAGGTCACGTGCTATCTTGTGTTTCGTGTTCTTTTCCAGAAACTTCTATTTTATTGGACTGGATTCATGAAAATGAAAATTGACCGCTCGGACGTGGCCGGCCTGACCCATGATGAACGTTTTCAGATTCTTCGATCCAATTCTGTTTCTATTAGTATCTTTGATGAATGCGTAAACTGAACTGAAAAGAGAAGTGCCCACGCATCTCAAATTTCTTATTTTAAAAAATTATTTTAAATGATGCGACATTCACCAGTTAATTAATAATATAATATAATATAATTAATTGAATTTAAATTTTATAAAAAAATTATTAATTACTCAATGAATGATACATTATTTAAAATAAAATATTTAAAATGCCTATTATTACTTAATTGAAAGTACCACACACAAAATCAAGGATAAAACAAACATGAGTGAATCTCCTAACACCCATTTAAAGCTCAAAATAAGAATGTGATGAAAATTGTTGAAAATCATTATATAATTTATTATTTTATAGCTTCATAACTATTTCGGTTTTATAAAAATTATATACATACATATATCATTTAAAGATTGAAGGGTTCATGATTTGTAACCGTAAAAATATTTTTAACTTGGCAAAATTTATATTTATCGTTTTATGTAATTTCTTCTATATGACGCAAATGTGGGGTTTTACAAGGATTTTAAACGGGTGTGAAAAGCATTACTCAAAAAGCACCCCAACGAGGCCCAAAATCAATTCTATTCTCCGAAACCAGTCCATGTTCTAAGGTCCACAATAATCAAAATCTATCACCAATCCCCTCCAGTCTTTGATGACGTGGCATTTTGCATCTAATAAAATGTTGGGGACAAATACAATTACAGTATGTGTGAATCAGAATCGTATCGCCTTTATAAGATTTTGAGCCAGAGTCAAAAAAAGGTACCATAAGCTGATTTTGTGTCGGCATCAGGTATCCCAGTGACTTCTTTGTTTCCCCAGAACAAGATTGTTAAAAGCTTGGAGAGTAAACAATTCATGTGTTTTGAGTTTTGACTAGAGCTCTGTAATGGGACTTTAGGCAATCGAACATTCTGCATCTCAATTTGTCAAAAAATTTTAATGGCACTGGCACATTTATAAATACTTACTATAATTATGCAGCTATTAGTAATAAGCAACCTCTCTAGCCACTTTTTCTAAGAGCCTACTTCAGTAGCTGGGAAACTCAAACAATGTTAATTCTACCGTGCTCCTCTCTCCACTTTCTTGCAAGTAAGAGAAATAATAATAAGCTTTCGGCCTGACCCGACTCTTTGTTGCTGACCCATCTGGTCAATCCGGTCCAATGTATGGCGCCGTGGGCACAGCCTCCGAGTTTCTGTTGCTAATTTAACTAAAGATAATATATTTAGCTGTGCCATTGACCCCATCCTTCTCTGATCTATCTTCTGTATGAAATCGCGATGGAACCTCCAGAAGGTGGATTTCACTTGTAACTGATACTTCTATTACCCCCATCTTACAAGATGCGTGTATAAGAATCGTATCACTTCCGAGAAATCATATCACTTGTTGACATTATTACTTAATTGACTTTAGATATAAAAACAGACAAATCAAAATATTAAAATATCTTAATAAGCCAAATTAAAACTTCAGACATAAAAACAAATAAACCCTCACTGTCTTAATTGATCTAATTTATGTATCATTATTTAATTAATATCATGCAATTATCATATTAATGATAATATTGTCTCTAATTATCTATAAAGTCGTGATATTTTCTCCCACAATCTATTTGTAAAGAGAACAGTAACACACTAATAAAGTTGAAATACAAAATGTGTATCCTATGATCTGATACTAATATAAAATTGAACCCACCAATTTCTTCTTTACACCCTCTTTTTAATAAAGAATTTTATTATCTGAATAATGTTTTAAAAAATTACTTTATTGATTCTTTCTTCTCTTTCTCTTCTCAATCCACAAATTCTCATTAATTCATTTAAATATTTTTTTTAGGAGCAAATATCAATATTACTGACTAAGAGGAACAAAACCTACCATTTAAAAGTGAACATCAACAAATTTTTATTAGTCACGAGAACTAATGAATGTCGAAAAATAATTTTTTTATCAAACACACAACAGCTAATTAATATATAAAAAATTCTCATTTATAAAAAACATGAAATATAGATCACGATATATTAAAAAATGCCAAAAAATAAATTTGAAAAAGAGTGAAATTGAATGTCTAGCTTGTAGAATATGAGAGTAGAGAGAGAGAAAGTGATTAGTGAGGAGTAATTTTAAGACTTTTAATTTTAGACTTTCAGTAATGAATTTATTTTTTAAAATTGAGGGTATGAAGAAATTTGACGGGTTTAAAAAACCCCACCCTAGTAGTTATTTATCATAAAATCCTATGAGACAATCTCGCATCATTAGCTTCACTAATTAAAATATAATTTTTTTGTATCTCATATTTGTAAGTTTATATTCATATACCATTGAACACAAATCTTTTTAGATATTGATAAGAATTTTAAACTTATGATTTAATTATTTATCTATTACATAGATATCAAGATAGTGATTTTTTTTATTTTAAAAAAAACAAATTGTAACTATCAATTGTTAAAAAATAAACAAATTTTCAAAAACCAAATTTTAAAAATAAAAATTATATCATGGAGCAAAGAAAATTAATTTTATCTCTTTAGAACTGGGAGAGCATGAGACTATGAGAATTACTCAAATACTTCATCTCTTCCTCCTCCCTTTGGAGGATAGTGATTTATTCGTCTCACGCGTATGATGTCAAATATTTTAAATCAATACAATGATGTACAAGGTTAGATGAGAATAAGATCATTTAGGCGATAATTCTCTTCTAGATTCAACTTAAAACCACCCGACAAAAAAAAAATGTTAAATGGGGGTGTTAATTAAACCAAACATGAGATGGAAAATGAAAACGTCACCACTCTTAGGTAACTGTCATTAATTGGTGTCACCTCTTAGGACAAAAAGTTAATATCTTAAACTAAGTCAGTGGAACATTAGGTTTGATTCTATTACAATTAATATTAAGTTTATAAAATATGAAAAAAATTTGTATTCCAATTCACGTGGCATTTTGTAAATAGTTATTCAATAAATGATTACTTATCTTTATTATTTTATTGTTGCCTAGTGAACGGGACATATAATATCAACTCTCTATATGTTATATTAGTTATAAATTTATAATATAATCTATCTTTATTAATTTTATTTGCATTTTGTTAAGTTTTACCATATGTAATGTATATAAACTCAAAATTAGTTTTTTTTATATGACTTGTAATTGTTAACTAATTAAAAGGTTAGAGGTGACTAATATATGAATCGACTGTCAGCTGCCATTTTATTATTATTAACTATGAACGCCCATGCTTAACAACGCCGTTTAATAATTAAAAACATAGATATCACAATAGATTGATTGATAATGAAGCGTTTAATTCACGTTGAATTAGTTAACTAGTTAAATAAAGCATAGTGTTATACATTTCAAATTTTTTATTTTAAAAAATTATCTCAAACAATGTGAAATTTATTAATTAGCAAGTGAGATAATATAATTAATTTACTTGAATCTTGTAAATAATTACCAATTACTCAATTAATAACAACTCATTTGAGATCAAATTTAGAATAAAAAAATTTAAATATCTATTATTACTCTTAAAATATAAATACATATGTGTATATATGCATATATGTATATACATATATACTGTTTGTTATTTGAGTCCTGGTGGGGTTTGGGTCTCAAAATAAATGGCCCAGCCAAACTCTGGCCACCTTCTTGGGGGTCCCACCGTTAATAGTTTACAAACGTCGACTATCAAAGTTGACATTAACTTTATCGATGTGGCGGGTCCGATCAAGATTGTCACTCTTGCTTGTCTGTAGAAGGAATTTTCAACGGTTGAGACTATCCTAGGTGAAAACGTGTACGGTAGATGAACATGTAGATCATTACAAGGCGCCAGACTGTGTTATTTTTCCTTAAAGTTGACCATCAAATATTCAAATCAAATGGGAGATTGACTTTTTAAGGCAGGGGGCCCAACATGTATCTCAATTTAAAATATGATTATTTTTTTAATTGAATTTGTAATCGACCACCGATATTAATAGTCAAAAGACAAATGATTAAAGGTAATTATCATTAAGTTACCTTCATTTTCAGTAAATGTGAAGCTAACAATTTAAACTAAAAAACTACAAAAACTCCTAACTGTACTGGAAAATATACTTTTTTTTAGTGTATAGGAAATATATTTAAAAGAGCTCTTAAGTTGCAACAGCTGTAACTTACAACTGCCCGCAACTTATCAAAATCTATATTTAAAATATATAATAAAATATATTTAAATATATAACTTATGCACTAATAAGATAATATACTAAGATTTATTTTTATGCAATAAATGACCATCGTTATTACTTAATATTAATTTGACTAATCTAAGCACTTTATTAAATATTTTATTTTCAAAATTAATGGTCTCTCTATATATAACATTGTCGTGGTCGTCGTTATTTATTTGTAAGTGTTACAACAGTTATTCTCCAGCAGACATAATAGATAATCAATTGTCAGTGAAAAGATCAAAATAAGGTTATGCTTAATTATTCCATTGAGATATTTAAATACATTAGGACTAATGTGGCATCATATGTATCACCAATTGACTAGGTTATATTATTCATGAGAATTTAATACTATACACATACACATGACAATAAATAATTAAAAAATTATGACACGTTAACTGGATACAAATTGATGATGTGTTTACTTCGCATCAATCAAAATGAGCTTGAATCGAAATGTGTTAGAATCGAAATAGACTAAAATTGGAAAAATAAAATAAAATTTACAATAAATTATTTATTTGAGTTGCAGGTTCTAATGAATTATATTTCAATATGTTTATTTTGTCTAGGAATTAAAATAGATTGTTACTGGTTAGTATAATAATAATTACTAATACAATTATTATAGTAATAATAGTAGTAGTAGTAGTAATAATACTAATAAATCGTAGAAAATTAACCAAACTACATTAATTAACTAAATTCAAAGTGCATGTATTGAATGATCATAGTGAATGATCACAGCAAACGTACATAATACTATTCACAACATACATTGTCACGTAAGTTCATCACAATATGGTTTACCAATACAAATTGTGTATGTTCACCGATACAGTGAATAATCATTGATACAAAATCCCAATGTTTACCATGTCTAGGGTCAATAAAACAAATAATCGAATCAAATTTTAAATGAATTGAGTCAAAACTATACTGATTCGGATTTGATTTGTTTATTAAATAAATTGAAATCTCGAGATTTAAATTGGATTAATTTATTAACAAATATTTGATTCGATTCGATTCGTTTAATTTGTTTAGTAAAATCAATAAATGAATCAAATCAAATTGAATATGCATTCGTTTACTATTCATTTATCATATAATTAATGAATTTATAATGAATTGAGTTGAATATGAATTCATTTACAAAAATTAAATAAATAATTTAAATAAAAATATTAAAATATACAATCATCCAAACACTAAATTAAAAACTCTTAACAATACAAATAGCAATAATTAAAATCCAAATTATACACCAAAGTGATTTCTTTAATTCTCTTCATTTTGTCTTGTTCACCATAATGCAAAAGTAAGTCATTACCATGCAGCAAAAAACCTAATTTAGAATTAGTTAGCGAACATTTTGACTTAAAAACAATTAACAAAAGTAGTGAAAGGGAATAATCGATAATAGTTAAATAGTATATCTCAACTATATAATATATATAGAACAACAGACTGAGAAGCCGTCAGAGCCGGAGACTAAGGGCAGGCAAATCAGATTTCCGTTTGGGTTGTTCGGGTTTCGGTTTGGGTTGCAACCCGAACGGGTTGGAGAATTCAATCCAATCAGGTTGAAATTGCAAACCCAAACCGAACCAAATTATTTCGATTCGGTTCGGTTGGGTTCACATTTCGGATTGGTTCGGTTTGAAAATTCGGTTCTCAATTTCGGTTTGGGTTCATTTGGGTTACAACAGTTCCATTTTCCAAAAATTTGCCGGTAACCGGCCACTTATAATTACAAAATCTCAAATCCAGGTCAGATCACAAAACAAATATCAACTGCATTCTCATCACTTCAACAAGTCCCGATTGTTTATTTTTCAATTTACAGTCTCTAGATGTGCTTTCCCATGCCCGATTGAGTTCCAAAATAAAATCATCCAATGCCATTATACAAAAAATACATTAACATGTGATCCCAGAAAACATACTGAATTAACAATATCTCCTTTGTCTTATTCATCACCAAATCGCAAACATAACCTTAACGTCATCACCTTGTGTGGCTGACGACAGCGAACAGAGAGGAGGTAGCGAGCCAGCGACGGCAGCAGCTGGATCGAAACTGACAGCGAATACACCTGAACGGAACTGATAGCAGCTCAAGGAACGGCTAGAGGCTGGAACGCTGGTGCACGTGAACGGAACTGACGGCGGCGGCGTCGTGTGGCTGTATGTGAGTGAGACTGAGTGTGTCTGTGCTCTGTAGAGTGCTGGGCTTGCCGGCTTAGGGTTGTGAGTGGCTGCTGCAGGCAGCGTGGAACAGAAGAGGAATTTGGGATTTAAGGCTTTTGAATTTTTTTATTTTGCGGTTCTGTCTTATGTTAAAGGCTTGATGTCAGTGATGGAGGGTTCGGTTTAATGGCTTGATGTCCAGAAAGGTGCCAGAAACAAAACCAGAGAATTAGAAACAAAATGTCAAAATCGAAAATAAAGGTGTTGAAAAACTTCAATATTACCTTGGTTTTGGTTGTGATCCAAATGACAATAACAGTTGAACTAACATAGCTTGGGATCAAGAGAAACCGCAAAAGGAAGTTGCCATGAGAATTGAGAAGACTGAAGAGGGGGCTGAGAGAACTCGAAGAGAAAGAAATTAGGGCTGGCTGCCTTAATTTTTTATTTAATTTATGTATAATCTTATTATTATTTATAATTACTATATTAACCTTCAAACTTTAAAACTTCTTCATGCATATTTAAGGATAAATAAATAACTTAATTCAATAAATACTAAATAAATTTTAAATAAATAGACCATATTCAATTCGTTTATGATTTATTTATTAAATGAATCCTAAATGAATAAATAAATGAATAAATATCATCAAACTCATATTAGATTCATTCACATATTTATTAAACGAATTAATTTTTTCAAAACAATATCCATTTAATTCATTTTGAATCAAATCAAATTAAATAAACGATTTCTGACCTAGATTGCCACTCCTGACCTAGACTGCCATGCCTAACCATGTTAGTGAACGTTTACTGTTATCAATAAAATCAAATGTATTAAAAATAGTAAATTGCAAAAAGTAAAGCATACAAACGATTTTTATGTGGTTTAAGTCGTAATCCAACTTACACGAGACCATGCCAATCTATTAAGTGATTTGCCAAGTAATAAAAGATTGTAACCTATAAGATTCTTATACAATTTTAGACTCTCTTTTATCCTTGCCGCCACCTTATCGATCTTGTTTAGCGAGCACTACTCATCTTCAATGTGTTTGCTGCTCTTGAGATTCTCTTAACATAAAAAAATGACCTCCTTCTTCGCGAAGAGACCAAAATAATTATCAAAGATTTTTAATGAAAGGCTATATCTATTGAAGATATGAACATTAGAATTTCATATAAGATGTGAAACATTATATGCAGCAAAGGTATGAATTCTTCATGCTTTTGCATTGGTTGCCTTTATGATATAAAATATGATAGGTTTTTGTTGGTCCTTAATGTGTGAAATACTTTTTTTTACATATAAGTGTGGTATTTCACCCATATCCTTTAGATGAGTATCAAATATATTTCTTGTAAGAGTCAGAATATTCTATAAATACTTGATATACTTGCTAACCTAGTAACCACTTTTATTTCAAATTCTTTTACATGTAATTTTACATACATGCCACTTCTTTTTGCCTTAATAAATATTCTCAATTAAACCACATAATTTAATCTAATAAATATCTAAGATTAGACAAATTCCCAATATAAATAATTAAATAACAACATTATTGATACGATGCCAATAATAAAAAACCAATTTAAAATTTGTTAATTTATTGAATTATTGCTGTTTGAATTTAGGTTGTCAAAATTATGGTACAGTGCATTGTCAGTTGTGTGAGAGTAGTGGGCTTTAATTTTTAATTTTTTTGGGGTTAATGAATAATGGAGGCAGCGGATGTTTAAGAATTTGAGAATAGTACTCAATGTGGATAATGGCATACATATCAAAAGGAAAATTTGTGATAAATATACATAATAATTTTGAATTAATCCTAATATCTATCTATCGATTTTGTTATAAACCAATTAATCAATACAAGGAACTTCTGAACTCATTAAAACTCACATTGCTATTATAGGAATAAAAGTCGATATTCAATATCAACCATCAAAGCTTTTTTCAATCATATCATTAATATGGTAATGAAATTAAAGGTATTAGGTGTATATACTAAAACGAGTAATTTTATCACACATTCACTTGACTCTTGTTTTAGAGAGTAAAGTCTCGCAAAACTTTTATGTATATGCTATAGTTATGCAACATCGAAATTTTTTTTTTTTAATTATTCGCAAATTCTTAAGAAATTTACGAAAAAGCCAACTTTCCAAATGCGTTGCTGGAGAAAGTTTCACTGCATTGTGGTTGTTATTAATGGCTAAATTTTATTGCAGGTTGGCGTATTTTAAGCGGTGACCGGTGGCACAGCACTAGGGCATAATCGATATTTCGCTTCCTTCCATGTTTGTACTCTACATGCTTATATATTTTCTCCACTTGTTGATCATCGTCCACTCTGTAAGATTCATCAAAGAAAATTCTTCAGAGACTTATATATAAGAAAAAAAAAATCCTTTGATTAGTTTCTCTGTTTATAGAAATGAAGATAAAACTCACTCGTTAAGCAATTTGCTCTCTGCAAGATCAGGTGATTCATCTCTCTCAGTCTCTCATGTATTTAATGATCTGTTTGGTTGTCGAGAAAATGCGTGGAAAAAAGAAAAGGAAACTTGATGCTTGGAAAGTTCAAGATTTCTTTTCTCTGTCTGTTTGTTTTCAAAATGACAAGCGGGTGATTTTTGACATTTGTAATGCATTGGATGTGAATTGAGAGCCAGGTTGTGGTTGTAAATAAGATTGGCTGAACCGGGACAGTGAAGTCATTCGGATCACATTGCACCCGGTTTCCAATTTCGTTGCTGCGGTTTGAATGCCACGTAGGAGCTAGTGATTCATCAGGTGTAGTGAATCTCTGTTCGTAAAGACAAAATTGCCCCTGCTGGTTCAGTAATTCACTGTTCATGGCCCCACAACCGAAATCTTGCATTTTGCACATCTTTTCAGCCGTTTTTGAATCTTGCCATTAGCGATCAGCTTTCACACTTCCCACTTGAGATCCGTGGGATTTCTTAAAATTCTCTTTTATTTTCGTTTGTTGTCTTTATCCATATTATCCAACTACCATAAAACATTCGTTTTCAACGGACACGGTTTTGTTTCGTTGGTGGGAAAATTGAATGAAAGTGAAATGTTTGCGCTAACACAAGCAGCATATTTTTGGCCCTGTGACTGCTTGACTCAGAAATGAGATGCTTCGGTTACTTTTCCTTTTATTTGTTTCATCAAAGTTTTAATGTTATTAAAGCTCCAAGTCGTGGAAGCACAAGTAACGAGGGTAGAGTTTTCTTACGAGGGTAGAGTTCTTCGTACAAGAGAAGGCTAGTAGTTTTTTCATCCCCGAGGTTTTAATGTTATTAAATGCAGTTGAGGTTCGTTATATAGTAGTGTTATTTATTTATTTGTTTTTTCAATTTGTTTATCTGGGTCTAAGTCGAAAATTTATATTAATATCTCATTAGGTTTCACTTGGCAACCCAGATTCTGCAAGGAAGCCAATCATGTCAACTTTATCAAATACAAATTTTACCTCAGTTGGAACATACCAAAATTATTATAATAATTATTTTAAAATTTTGACAACTGGTAAATGGTCAGAATTCTCCATATATTCGTATATAATTATAAAATGACGCTAATGAGTAATTATTATTCATGGTTATGCAGGAGCTATCTGCCAGGAGCGAGGAGTGATTTTTTTTTTTTTTCTTTGGGTTAAGTGAAGTGTGAGTAATTGTTGCAAAAACATGGCTGAGGAATCGGCATGTCCCGCGCCCATGAAGGCTACATCAAACGGCGTCTTTCAAGGTGATAGCCCCCTTGATTATGCGCTTCCGCTCGCCATTCTACAGATTTGCCTCGTCGTCTTGCTCACTCGTCTTCTCGCTTTTGTTTTGAGACCTCTTCGGCAGCCTCGTGTCATTGCTGAGATTGTTGTAAGTTGCGTTATTACCAACTTTTTTTTTTAATATTACTTTATAATCTCCTTTAATAAATGATTAAAAAAAAATTCAATCTCTGCGTCATGCATAACATGATGTCTCTGGCTAGGTACGGTGTTTCATTAGTAGAATTTTTTATATTCGGTGGACTCTCATGTCAGCAAATATATTAGTGTGTGAACTTGTACGAGGTGGCCGCTGCCTGATTAATTATTTCCTCTGTTTGGTTATTGATCTAATGAATTTAGAAGCGTAAAATAAATAAATAAATAAAAGATCCAAAGAGAAAGTATTGCCTATAAAAGTGATCTTGGTGGAGAATATTTTTAATTCAAGTCCACTTTCCACTCTCCAATGATTAAAGGGCAAAATAGAGAATTAAGAGAATTGAATGTCCCAGAAAATTGCTTAAAAGTGGCTTTTGTCTTGATCATTCATACAAAGGCGGCCGGCCTCCAGAGTTATCAACGTGATGACATGTGACACCAGCAGAACTAAGAAAAAATGGCATTTGATACCAGCACAACTAAGAAAATCTAAATTTAACAGTTAATTTGTAATAATCCTCTTTAACATAAATTAGGGACAGAAATTATTCATATTCATGTGCTATAGAGCATTGATGTAATTGTTGTTGTTGGTACTGCTTTTGCAGGGAGGAATACTACTTGGCCCATCAGCTTTGGGTAGGAACAAAGACTTTCTGAAAGCTGTTTTTCCATCGAAAAGTCTCACAGTGCTGGATACTTTAGCCAACCTTGGTCTTCTCTTCTTTTTGTTCCTGGTAGGCTTGGAGTTGGATCCAAAATCCATTCGGCGGGCTGGTAAGAAAGCTCTTAGCATAGCCCTTGGAGGAATTAGTCTCCCTTTTGCATTAGGAATTGGAACATCATTTGCCCTTCGAGCCACAGTTTCTAAAGGTGTAGATCAAGCTCCATTCCTTATATTCATGGGGGTGGCTTTTTCTATCACTGCCTTTCCCGTCTTGGCTCGTATCTTAGCTGAACTCAAGATTTTAACTACCGATGTTGGCCGACTGGCAATGTCCGCTGCAGCTGTTAATGATGTTGCTGCGTGGATTCTACTAGCTCTTGCCGTTGCCCTTTCAGGAAGTGGCCGTTCTCCCCTAGTGTCACTATGGGTTCTATTGTGTGGGTGTAGTTTTGTCATAGGTTGTGTATTCATTGTCACGCCTATCTTCAAATGGATGGAGAAGCGTTGCCCTGACGGTGAGCCTGTGAAAGAGCTGTATGTCTGTGTTACCCTATCAATTGTTTTGTTAGCCGGCTTTGTCACCGATACTATTGGAATTCATGCTCTCTTTGGTGCATTCATCACTGGAGTTCTAGTACCAAAGGAAGGGCCATTTGCCGGTGCTCTTGTAGAAAAAGTTGAGGATCTTGTATCCGGCCTTTTCCTTCCGTTGTACTTTGTTTCCAGCGGACTGAAGACCAATATAACCACTATCCAAGGGCCCCAATCTTGGGGGTTTCTTGTTTTAGTTATAATGACAGCATGTTTTGGAAAGATCGTTGGTACTGTAGCTATGTCTCTTGCTTGCAGAATTCCTTTCATGGAGGCTCTAGCACTGGGGTTCTTGATGAATACTAAAGGGCTGGTGGAGCTTATTGTCCTCAACATAGGAAAAGACAGAAAGGTAAAATCATTTATTTATTTTTTATTTTTTGGCTTGATTATTTGATTTTAATTCATTTTATGTAGCTGATTGATTTTTCTCTTTCAGGTATTGAATGATCAAACATTTGCTATCATGGTTTTGATGGCTGTCTTCACAACATTTATAACGACACCTTTAGTCATGGCAGTATATAAGCCACATCAAAAAGCAAGAAAAGTCGCTTACAAGCATAGAACAATTAAAAGGAAAGATCCAAACTCAGAGCTTCGAATTTTTGCTTGTTTCCATACCGCAAGTAACGTTCCCACAATGATTAATCTCATTGAGGCTTCACGCGGGACTGAGAGAAAGGAAGGACTCTGTGTCTATGCAATGCACCTCATGGAGCTCTCCGAAAGGTCATCTGCAATACTAATGGTCCACAAGGCAAGAATGAACGGAATTCCATTTTGGAACAAGGGGAAGCGGTCAGATTGTGATCAAGTCGTCGTGGCTTTTGAGGCTTTCAGGCAGCTAAGCCGTGTATTCATCAGGCCAATGACGGCAATCTCAGCAATGCATGGCATGCACGAGGACATATGCGGTAGTGCTGAAAGGAAAAGGGCAGCAATAATAATTCTCCCATTTCACAAGCACCAGAGGTTTGATGGGGTACTTGAGACCACTAGAAGCGAATTTCGTTGGGTAAATAAGAGGGTTCTTGAGCATGCCCCGTGCTCAGTGGGCATATTAGTCGATCGGGGTCTTGGTGGAAGCACCCACGTAGCTGCAAGCAATGTTTCTTCAGTCATAACCGTCCTGTTCTTTGGTGGGAATGATGATCAGGAAGCCCTAGCTTATGGTGCACGCATGGCAGAACACCCTGGTATTAGTCTCAATTTGGTTCGCTTCCTAACGAGTTCTGAGATTTCAGGAGAGATTGCAGCTGATACGAAGGATGCAGAGAGTACAGGGGAATCAACGGATGAAATCTTTCTTGCTGAAGTCAAGCAAAAGTTTAAAAATTTGGATTCATTCAAATATGAAGAAAGATGGATAAAGAATGCTGCAGAAACTGTTGATGTGCTCGGGGAGTTCAATAAATGCCATTTGTTTTTGGTTGGTCGAATGCCGGTAAGTCGGGCAGCAGCAATGCTTAAAGTTAAGAGCAATTGCCCTGAATTGGGGCCTGTAGGCAGCTTGCTGATTTCTCCTGATTTCTCAACATCAGCATCAGTTTTGGTGGTGCAGCAATATGTCGGCCAAACACCTACAAGTCCACTACTTCCAGCAATGGTTGCAGTGATAGAATCGCCAGAACAAGATACAGAATCTGGTTGAATCGGGTACATTCAGCAAAAACATGTGCATAAACAACTTGTACTTTGCATAAACAACTTGGAACTATTTGGACTTTTCAACTATCTTTGTACTTTTCAACACTCTTTTAAAAGGATGGAAAGAATTTATATATTTATTATTAAATTTTAATTTTTAAATTTTTAAGGTTAACCCTCACTAATTTCTTCACTCTTCAATCTCATTAAAACAAAATTTTCTCTCTATCATGGTTGTCTGTAAACTAATTTTTCTTAACTTTAGATAGAAGTTGATGATGCAAAAACGTAAAAGTTTGATAGATAATAGAAATTAAGTTTATGAATGATACAAATTTATTAGAGAAGTCTGAATGAACAAAATTAAGGTTTTGAGTCCTTTTTATACTAATACTAAATATAGTGAATTTACCGAAATAGATAAATCTAATATATTATTTTATAATAAAATTCTCCTAATTTAAAGAAGGAAAAAAAAACAAATAGCATCCAAATCCGATAACTGAAAAAAAAAAGATAAAAATTTCTAAAAGTAATAGGAAAAATAGGAAAATAACTTAAAACGCAAATCGACTAGGAGAAAAGAAAAATTTCTAGCTTGACCGTGGGGGTTGTTTTGGGTTTGATGTTGCAAGTTTCGGAATGATTTATTATATGCTAAAAGCAGACACGCAAAATAACTTAAAACTACAAAATGATTAGGAAAGAAGCAGAGTTTTCGACTCGAATATGGGCAAAATGACGTAAGCTATTCGAGTTTGATTTATCTTGTCGCAAGTTTCGAAACGATATATTAAACACCCAAATTAGATACTTATAGTTCAAGTTATGACATCTGAAAGATACATTGCTCATCAAATATAACCATCCTATATCAAAAATTAAAATTGAGATATTTGTTAATTTACATGAGTACCTTTAGATAGGTAATAGGAAGTGTTAGTTTTTCGTTTTGACAATTTAGATAAAAAAAATCCTTTATTCTTTATGGTATATGAAGATTGCAGGTTGAAGATTGCAGGTTTTATTACTCTTTATTCTTGATAGATTATAGTAATATCTATTTGAATGAAATGTAAAAACTAATGAGAAACTAAAGGAATGTGAGAAGGAGAAAATATGGTTGGTTGGTTAAGTAATATCATAAAAAATGTTCATTAATAATAAAAGATTAATTGAAAAGAGGGTGTAAAGAAGAACTTAGTCGACTTAAGTAGTCTTATTGTTTTTAAAATTCTTATAAAATCTTATTTAATTATACTTATTTTAATATAAAAAATACATTTTTTTATTACTAAACCCCATTTACTTTTTTTTTTATTTTTAATTTTTTAGGTGTGAGGATTTTAATAATCGAATCTTATGTCCCAAAGCTAAAAAAAGAGTGCAATTGACTTTTAGGTGTCAATAAATCTTTACAATTTTGAGACGATTCCACATTTTTTCACCCAAGTGTTTTCCACACTTACAACTTCTCAAATTATAGAAAGAAGTAATTCTCATAAGTTCAAACTTCTCACAAGAGTATAAGCAAGTTATAGATCAATAATGAATTAATGTATGTAAATAAGAAATGATAGCTCAAAAATGCTTAAAATAATCAAGTTTTAGCTCAATAAAATTATGAAATCAAGTTAGAGTTGGCTTGTTATAGATCAATCCAAAAACTAACCTTTGCTCACTTAAAATTAAACTGTGTATGCACAAATGGGTCACTAGTAATATGAAGTAGGTAACTATTTGCTGATTGTCAAGTAATCATTGAAATATCTTTGAAATTTAATGCCTAAAATGGATCACTACTAAAAATAAGTAGATAACTGAATACGAAACAGAGCTCTAGTAGTTGACTACTTGATTGAGTTCTCAAATTCACATATTCTACATTACCTCAAAACTTTTTAAAATTATAGATCAAAATAAAATGTTCTAAAATGTCTACAAACAACACCTTTTTCGAAATTTTAACAATGCTTGTATGATTTCAAAATTTCATAACTTTTCAAACTTGTCCACATACTTGAAAAACAATCATTTTGATAAAAACACTTAATTTTTGTTTTTCTTTAATTATAGAAACTTTACAATATGAAAATAATGATAGATTTAAATGCTATGGTTATGATAATAACTTGAGCTTTGAAATACTTAATCATGTATACATTTAATCGTATTAACTTTACAAGAAGTGTGCCAAGAAAGATAACATAAACTATATCTTTGATACTTGTCCTTAACTTGATGAGTTTTGTCCATAAATGATTTAAACTTTATCTCACATGAGTGATATTTGTCATTCAAGAGCCAGTGAATTTGAAACACTGTTATCATCAAAATCAAGGTTTGTGCAACCTTTAGGTCAACACAAAGAATAGAATGTGTGTGTGAATTAAAAGGATTAAAAGGGAGTGAAATAATAAATGCGTGTCTTTAAATATAGTTACGTAAAAAAAGGTAATGCAAAGCAAGAAATTGAAGAAATCCTAATTAGATTGAAATTTATAGTACTTAAAAATATTTTAATTAATTTGTATTCTAATTTGATTTGGTTTCTTATTTAGAGTTTTATTGTTTAGGCATAGTTTTATTTAAGTTGTATTCCTAGTTTAAGTATGAATCTTATTAAAATAAATTTTCTAGTCAAATTAGAATAAATGGTAGTTAGTATAAATAAGCGTCTTTTGTAGTTTTTATAGGTAGAAATTTAGAGTTTAATAATATTTTTAGCTTTCAAATCTTCGTGTGAGTATTTGAATTAGTTAATTCTCGGTATTCTACAAAACCAACAAATCTTAACCCCTAAATTCGCAGCATTCTTTGAATTAACGTAAATTTAGGTTGTTCATTTATTCTTGTATTCTTTCGAATAAATGAAATATTTTGAACTATAACTTTCGCTGCATCAGTTTGGTATCAGAGCTAAAACCTGGTTTTCAACTGTTCCAACACCTATCTTTTCTTTTCCTAAATTGGTTTAGTTTTCCAAAAAAAAAAAATTCAGCAGCCCCGCATCGGCCACCGTCCAAGGTTACCGACATTAACTTTCTGACACCGATCTGGCCGTAACCACCAACATCCGAGTTAGAACAAGCCGGCCATCAAACCCCAAGCATCAACCACCTCCGATCGGCCATGGAATGCCGGAAAAATAGCCAAAACAGTTGTTACTACCATTGCAGTCGTTCGCTGGATTTTTCGTCCTTCAACCACCACCAATCAACTCCTCCCCACGAGCCCAACCTTTCTTATTACTCCACGCCACCGATCAACACACCGGTTGCCGGAATCAAAGGCAACACAAAACCACCGCCTTTATCTCCAATTTCGGCCAAATTACTACTTTGTTAAAAAACCACCACTACCATCATACTCATCGACCTGAAATCTTTTAAATCTACCCATTCTTGTTCAATTTTCTGATCACCGTCATTGGTACCCCTATCTTTTACTTGTTTATAGTTTGAACCCATTTCTTTCATTTATACCAGTATTGCCATTTTATTTTTTGATCTTATAAAAAAAGCCCAAAAAACACCAAAAAAAAAGGGAGAAAATAGAAAAAAATTTAAATCATGAAACCACAACATCACCATGAAGATTTCGTCTTAAGAGATGTTTTAATCAGGATGTTGAGGATTTTGCGTTCAATTGCTTAAGATTTAGAGAGACTTTAAAATAAAAAATATTTACACATAAAGAAGAGATATGGATTTGACGAAGTTATTTGTAATAATGCATATTGTGAGAACAAGGAAAAACAGTAACTTTGCCTTACTTGATAATAGTATTCATTCCAATGAGACAATTAATTAGCCATTCACGTCTACAAATAAATTCTCTATATACATACATCGATTTGGATCAACCACCCAAATTTGATGACTACATTGACCTTGTGGGACAAAATGAGGGAGCAATTGATGCAACCTCATATTATTTACTCGATTCAAATGGAGAGAGGTATCATAAGATTTTTCAACGAGTGGAAGATTTTAAGAAGCACTCTTTTGTTATTGATTTGTTTAAGAGCTTGAAAGGATGTTACGACAAGGTATTCTTAGAAAAATTGTTAATTGAAGATTTTATCTCACATTGTTGGACAGATTGGATGGATATAGTCACTAAGGTTCATCAGCATCGATGTTGTAATTTAAAGATTAATCTTAAGGCAAACAAAGATTATCTTAGAGACTACAACGAGCAAAATTCGAGGATGAATTTTCTCCACCCTAGTAGGAATAATGCAGAGCAAGAAATTGAAGAAATCCTTATTAGATTGAAATTTATAGTATTTAGGAATATTTTAATTTATTTGTATTCTAATTTGATTTGGTTTCCTATTTAGAGTTTCATTATTTAGGCATAGTTTATTTAAGTTGTATTCTTAGTTTAAGTATGAATCTTATTAAAATAGATTTTCTAGTCAAATTAGGATAAGTCATACTTAATATAAATAAGTGTCTTTTGTAGCTTTTACAAGTAGAAATTTTAAGTTCAATAATATTTTCAGTTTTCAAATCTCTGTGTGAGTATTTGCGTTAGTTAATTCTCAGTATTCTACGGAATCAACAAGTCTTAACCCCTAAATTCGTGGCACTCTTTGAATCAACGTGAATTTAATTTATTCATTTATTCTGACATTCTCTTGAATCAATAAAATATTTTGAACTATAACTTCTGCTACATCAAAAGGAGTGTTATTAGGTTAATAAAGATTGTTAATAGCACTAATCAAAGCAAACTTTTGATGCTTTTACTTCTCCAATGGGCCTTGCTTTGGGGTTTATTTAGTTTATTTTGAATTTAGTATTGCTATGATCTTGTAGCAATCTTTTCAGCAGGCAACAATCAATACTTATATGTAATTATTTCTTAACCACACACTTATATAAATGCACACATAGCACCAAATTTTCAAAGGATTAGCGTATATTTGATCAATGTATCATCAATTATTTTAGTTGGAACAGTATTTTATGGTATGCATAGAGCCGCACACTTGGACTCCTAAAGAACTTTTAATTTTCTTGTGAGTTCTTTATGAGTCAAAAGTGTGCGGCCATATGCATGCCATATAATATTATTCAAACCACCCTTGGTATGGCCATTTGTTACAATAATTTTGATTAAAAAAAAGTATAATTTAGATAAGGACCAGCATAAGTTACAGTAACTATAACTGTAGTATAAACAGTAACTGCATGTGTGTCACTGTTCATGCTACAGTTACAGCAACTGTAACTTAAGGTTTACCTTTGGATAATTGAGTTAAGAATGGGCTTGAGTTAAGTCTCGTTGGATATTAAGGTATCGTGGGTTAAAAATCACAGTTGCTATAAAAAAAATAACTATACCTATAAAATAAAAGTTGATGTGTAGTAAATATGACTTTTAAATAATAAATTTAATAATTATAATAAAAATATTATATATTTTTCATTATAGACATATGAAATAATAAAATAATTTAACTTCCAAGACATAGTAAAAAGTGTATACTAAACACTTTAATATATTAGTTGTCCGATCGTATAATCAAAATATAACTGAAAAGTGCGTTTGGGGGTAAGGTATTGGACCTTTTAAACTGCAGTTGCTATGGAGTAAAAATATAACTGCGGTTTAGAAATGAAAAAAAAAATCTACTAAGCTACCAAAACTCGACTGTATTGTATTACCAAACACCTTGACAATTGGGCTGTCAATTCTCAGTCACCACACATCACTTCCAAGTACACTCTAAGTTGACCCATTATACATTAAGACCCCTATTTGTGTTAAACGTGTTATTTTATTCTAAAAAAAATATAAATTCATATATAATAGCTAACTCAATTATGATTGTATATTAATTTTTAATTTATTTTCCAAAATAAACTACTACAATTCCTACCAGGTGTCTCAACTTCAAAGCTTACTTTTGTTACCTTCTCCATTATCATATTTTCCTCCTAAAATAAAGATAAGATGTGCATTTCTCCAGAAAAAAAAAAAAAATTTCCCCAATTTTTCATGGTTAATGATCATTGCTCAAAGCCCCATAAGTCATACCGTCTAAAGTAATTTGTAGTTTCATCACATCTTAAATTTCTGGGTTTCATCTTTTTATGCTTCTCCTCTTAATCACTTGTATTATTTAATTGTCTTTTTCTATTTCTACGTTGTTGTTTCTTTTTTTTTTTTGGAATAATTGTCGTGCTTGTTTTGCAAAAATATCTACAAGAATAAATTCAGTAAAATAGGAAAAATTAGTTTAATTTTTTAAAAAATAACTCTGGAAAAATTTGTCAGAAGCAGTAACAAAAGATACTAAACTGGAGTAAAGAGTTGGTGATTAATGAGTTTTAAATGAATTAAAAGATGATCCTAAGGCCACATAATCAGTGACGGGGGCTATTAGCGCGTTGGAGGCTCTTTGTCATCAATTTGATTTTAAATGTGGAGAGAGAGAGAGAGAGAGAGAGAGAAACGTACAATTGTCAAATGAATCGGCGAAAATAAAGTGGAAGATAATTAAATCACAACGAGGAAGTACACGAGGAATGACGTGGCTTCGTTTCTTCATAGTAAAAGAGTCGCGCTGGACTTCGCCTCAGGTCGACGAATAATGGTCAGCTGAGTGATCTTTTAAATAATTGTTTTCATAAATATTCAGAAGTCAAATCTCATTTCTTGATTTTCAGCTTCCTTGCAAATAAGCTGGTAGTAATTGTATGGCATTATTATTATTATTATTATTATTATGATCGAGTCTTGATTTAAAAATTAAATGTGTTATTTTGGTTTTTTTATTTTTTTCGTTGCTTTTGAAACTTTTATGCAAACTTATTTATTTATTAATTTATTATAGTGATTCTGGTGCTTTTTGGTTTATAAACCAAGAACATCAGTAGCTCGCAATGATTTCACTATAGTCCAATTTCCGGAACTGCTTTATGTATTCTTTATACTCATTTCTTTAATTACAAGCCTTGAACTAAATGGGGTTGATGCCAGCCGTTGTATGTTGTTGGTGGGTTCAGGTTTTACTTTATTATTTTAACCTTGAAGTGTGACTCGTCTTTAAATGCAGGGGATTGGACTGAGATCGCTATTTTCCATTTGGGTTAATTGGTTTTGGTTGAACTAATGGCTTCCGATGCTGCGGTTGGACATGCATGTCCTGCTCCCATGAAACCTACATCAAATGGCATCTTCCAAGGCGATAGCCCTCTTGATTTTGCCCTTCCTCTTGCCATTTTGCAGATATGTTTGGTTATTTTGCTCACAAGGGGTCTTGCTTTTATTTTACGACCACTAAGGCAGCCACGCGTGATTGCTGAGATTACTGTGAGTTCTTGTTTCAATATTAAAGCAAAGATGTACAGATTTTTCTGCTTCTCTTTTTCCAGTGTTTTCTGAATTCTGTTTTTTGTTTCGGCTCATGCAATCGTGAAACAGAACCAGCAGTAGTTGATTTAGTGTTGCCAAGTTGTTAGTTTGATTCTGGCATACTTAGTTTATTTCTTCCTTTGTTTTTCCTTTGCTTTTATCTAGTTTAACCATTATATACATTGAAACTTTCCTTGAGCCATAAGATTCATTATATGTGTTTTATCAATTTCATGTTTTTGCATCTTTGTAATTTGTATAACCTTGACATCAGATGCTTTACCAATTGTTGTTGCATACGTGGCCAGGGAGGGATTTTACTTGGGCCATCAGCGCTTGGCCGCAGCGAGAGATTTCTGCAAGCTGTTTTTCCACCCAAAAGCCAAACAGTGTTAGATACTTTGGCAAATCTTGGTCTCATTTTCTTTATGTTCCTTGTTGGCCTCGAATTAGATCCTAAATCCCTTCGTCAAACTGGGAAAAAAGCCCTTGGCATTGCAATTGCAGGAATTAGCCTTCCTTTTGCTTTAGGAATTGGTTCCTCTTTTCTCCTCCGAGAAACCATATCCAAGGGTGTAAATAGTACTTCATTTCTTGTATTCATGGGTGTGGCTCTTTCTATAACTGCCTTTCCTGTCCTAGCTCGCATTCTGGCTGAGCTGAAGCTTCTGACTACTGATGTTGGCAGAATGGCTATGTCAGCTGCTGCTGTTAATGATGTGGCTGCATGGATTCTACTTGCTCTTGCGGTTGCCCTCTCTGGCTCTGGTCAGTCTTCCCTTGTTCCGGTTTGGGTCTTCCTTTCTGGTTGTGTGTTTGTCATTTGTTTGATTCTTGTTGTCCCTCCAACATTTAAATGGATGGGTCAACGATGCCATGAAGGCGAGCCAGTAGAGGAAACATATGTTTGTGCTACATTAGCAGCTGTTCTGGCTGCTGGATTTATCACTGATGCTATTGGAATTCATGCCATGTTTGGTGCTTTTGTGGTTGGAGTGCTAATTCCCAAAGAAGGTCCGTTTGCCAGTGCTCTTGTGGAAAAAGTTGAGGATCTTGTATCTGGCATCTTCCTGCCATTGTACTTTGTTTCAAGTGGACTGAAGACAAACATAACCACAATCCAAGGTCTCCAATCATGGGGTCTTTTGGCTTTGGTTATTTTGACTGCCTGTTTGGGAAAAATTGTTGGCACTTTTGCGGTGTCTCTTTCTTTCAAAGTGCCTCTCCATGAGGCTCTTGCACTGGGAATACTTATGAATACTAAAGGCCTGGTGGAACTCATTGTGCTCAACATTGGTAAAGATAGAAAGGTACTTTTGAGTGTTCTTGATATTGATGATTGGGCTCATAGCGTCAATTGTTTCTTTATGGTTGCCCTTTTATCTAAATGACACCATGAATTTTTATGGATTTGCATTTTCCAGGTTTTGAATGATCAGGTGTTTGCTATTATGATTCTAATGGCTGTATTTACTACATTCATGACCACACCTCTTGTTATGGCTGTATATAAGCCAGCAAGAAGGGCAAGAATCGTTGATTACAAGCACAGGACTGTTGAAAGGAAAAATCCAAAAGCCCAACTTAGGATTTTGGCCTGTTTCCATAGCGCAAGAAACATTCCATCAATGATTAATCTCCTTGAGGCCTTGCGAGGAATTCAGAAGTCTGAAGGACTTTGTGTATATGCATTGCACCTCATGGAGCTGTCTGAGAGGCCATCTGCTATCTTAATGGTTCACAAGGCAAGAAGAAACGGCTTGCCCTTTTGGAATAAAGGCAGACAATCAAATCCTAACCACATTGTCGTAGCGTTTGAGGCTTTTCAGCAACTTAGCAAGGTATCAGTTCGGCCAATGACTTCCATCTCTTCAATGTCTGACATGCACGAGGACATTTGCACCAGTGCTGAGAGTAAGAGAGCTGCAATTATTATCCTTCCGTTCCATAAGCACCAAAGGTTAGATGGTTCCCTGGAGACTACTCGATCTGATTTCCGCTGGGTCAACCAGAGGGTTCTCAAACATGCGCCATGCTCAGTTGGCATTTTAATCGATCGTGGACTTGGTGGAACCACCCAAGTCTCTGCAAGTAATGTTTCCTATACTATTACAGTCCTCTTTTTGGGGGGACGTGATGATCGTGAAGCCCTTGCTTGTGGAGCTCGCATGGCTGAACACCCTGGTATCAGTTTTACAGTCATTCGCTTCTTACTGGCTGCTGATACCATAGGGAACATAGTCAGTGTTGATATGGCTGGCAATGCTAGCATGGATGAAGAGGTTCTTTCCGAGTTTAAGCTGAAAACATCTCGGGATGGCTCCGTGAGATATGAAGAGAGACTTGTCAGAAACACAACAGAAACCATTGCTGTCATCCGGGAGGTAAGCCGCTGCAATCTTTTAGTGGTGGGTCGAATGCCTGATGGTGAACTAGCCTTGGCTTTAACCACAAGAAGTGATTGCCCAGAATTGGGGCCAGTGGGAAGTTTGTTAACTTCTTTGGAGTTCTCAACAGCATCAGTATTGGTAATTCAACAATACACTGACAGGGTATCTATGAATTTGGCTTCAGAGTTGGAAGAAGACTCGCCTGACAAGGATTCAGACCTTAATAACTAATTCATTTTCTTTTGGTTTGAATTTGGAGAATCATCGGATGTTGTAAAATGATTTTCATGTCTTTCCATAGGGATTGTTCAACAATATTTAATAAATTCAAGTCAAAATGTTAAATAGTGAGAAAGGCTTTCTTAAAATTCTTTTGTTTCTTCCCATAATCTTTTTTTTTTTTTTTAATCAAATTTCAATCCAGACAAAGTTAAACTTATGGGTCGGGTTGTACTGAGAAAGAAATAATAACACAAAAGAATATGCATTAAAAATGTTATTTTTTGTGCGCTGGTAACATAAAAATTAAATAACTACCTATCATCATGTCCATTCAGTGCGGTGTCGTTTAACTAGAGGTGTAACGTAGTTACCTAGATCTGTCCACACTGAATCACCCACTGACTAGAGTCAAGTAGAGGATATGGTTTTCAACTTGAAGCGGTTGGTACGAAAGCAAGCGCCTTTTAGTTTCCAGTTAGCTATCTAGGGTTTCAAAAATTCGACCAAAGATATGCTTCAGCTGAGCTGCAATCTCCACCGTCCATCTCCACCTCTGCTTCTTCCCCGCCAATATTTGTTACCCACTTCCTTTCCTATCAAGTATGTCATCTTTCTTTTCGAATTTATACTTGTTTTTAATTACTGATCACATTCGTCGAATAAAAACTAATTAAATTTATTATTATTATTTTGTGGTCTTTGACCTTGTCAAACAAAAGCAGCCATGTAAAGTTCAATGCAAACGAAGAGTTTGTAAAGATTCCAAAGATTTGGACAGCAATAAAAGCCAAGAAAGGCGGCGATAGGAGCAGCGAAGAGGGTGCTAATAGTGAAAAATGGGTTCATGAAGGCTTCATTACTGAGTCACTTCCCAATGGTATGTTTCGGGTTCGTTTAGACAATGAAGATTTGATTCTCGGTTATATTTCTGGAAAGATTAGGCAAAACTTTATACGAGTATTGCCTGGAGATAGAGTTAAGGTTGAAGTTAGTCGTTATGATACGAGCAAGGGGCGTATTGTTTATAGACTTCGTAATAAAATTTCCAGTGATTAGTGTTTGTATTGACTTGAATATTAATTTTATCATTATTATTTAAATGTTTATTTTTTGGTTCAAGCATTTATTTCTGCTCCATTTTGAATTTTGTGATTACTGATTAGAATGGCTTGTAGTTAGTTGTAGGATTGCTTTTGAGTGTTGCCGGGTCCTTGACAATAGGTGCATTTCCTTGCACAGAGTAGCCTTCCTGGTTTAGCCATGTAATGTATTCATTTCTTTTGTTTTTGTTGAGAATCAGTTAATTTTCTGAGAGAAAGGGGGGGGGGGGGGGGGGGAGAGGGATTTGCTGGTAATATTTCTCAGTTGTGTGTTCAAACCCATTCAGCTATCTTGTAGCTAAATATAGTTACTTGACTGGAAGTTTGGCTTTGCTCAAAATTATTCAAATCTTCATATGTTTTTTTGTTTTTATTATATTGGGATTGTTCATAAATGATATACCCGAGTGCTTTCTCAGCCCTGTTAAGAAATTGTGATTTATCTTGTCTCTACTGAGGATTTAGGGAGGGATGAAGGAGGGCGGTTTTTTGGGAGGAAAACGGCTGGCGGAGGGAAAGAGAGGACACTTTCTTTAAATATATGGGAATCTGAATACTCAATTGGAAATTCAAACAAAAATTTGCAAGTTCTTACTGGAGGACTCTGTTATTTGGTGGTGTGATATCTCAAGTGCATTAATCATATTGATTGGGGTAACATTTAGTTGTTTGTCAATCCAAATAATAAATGGAGTATATTTGCCAGTATGATTAACGAAGCAATAGGGACATGTTTGACTGGGTTGTCAACACATTATATGATTACCCAAAACATCACGATGTATTCCTATTCATAAATAACGTGGTAAATATGCCTAAAGTTTGAACGATTTTTGCATGACTCAGGTCTTTGCATCTTGCCTATGAATGTAGCCAGACAGTAACAGAAGAGAACAAAGCTTGGCTTTGATTTTGTGTAATCTTCTCCTATGTTGTTGCTACTGTTATTTTCAACTAGTGAGGCTTGTCTATTATGCCGCTATGTTTGCTCCTTTAGAAAATTGGTGTTTGGAACCTAGTATTGCTGTAACATTCTCTTTGGTTGAGTTGGTGGCAATGATCTGGCCAATGTTACATCTTCTGCAGCCAAACTAACAGAAAAAGGAAAAGAAGTGTTGTTGTGGCAAATATTCTTTTAGTTGTCTCATAAGGTTTCCAGTGATGCATCTAGATCTGGTTGCGCATTGGCTTGCAAAGTTGGATGAAACTTCGAAAGAGACTTGGCTCATCCTCAAGAAATAAAAGAACGTGGTGCTTGGAGATGGTCCAAACCTTGAAATTATTATTATTATTATTAGGGAGCTGCTAAGTTACATTTGATGTAATTTACAGCCGCTTCAAAACCGAGTGAACAGTAACCACGCGAAGTTACTGTTCACTCGGTTTTGAAGCGGCTGTAAGTTGCATCAAATGTAACTTAGTAAAATCCTTATTATCATTTTGTTTAAGCCAACCAGTAGAGATGAGACCAATTCCAATGGACAGCAGCACTTCTGAGTCCAGTACGAATTTACCTAATCTGAATCCATGTTACGCCGAAGCCCATTTGAGATATGGCTGGTGGCCGCTGGGTACGTATCAACGAGCCGGCCCTTTACTGTAGCAGGGTAGATCACCATCCCCTACTGTAATGTTCAAATATGAAACCTTCCAACATTCGATTTTGACCATTTGAACCGTCCCAAAATAAGAGTATGTAACTTTAGTTTCGAGGGTATTTTGAGTTATTACAAGAGGAGTTGCGGATATATTTAATACAAATATACAAGTCCCTCAATGGTATGTGGAGTAGAGCACAGTTAGATATACATTACCTTGTCACATTGATTAGGATTCAGAGGGCCGAACGGGAAGTGTTCTCTTTCGTGTTGCACATATTCCCTCATTCAATATTCTTGAATGGCATTGATATGATAAAAGACAAGACTGCAATATTCTTTTTCTTTAAGGGGGCAACAGATCAAGTTTTACATTTGTTAGAGAAACCAGTAGTTCTCGGGGCAAATATTTTCGCTCTATTGTCTTGAATAGTTTTGAAATGATAAAAAGAAAGATTTTACAGGCTTTCGTATTTTTTTTCCTTTTTTTTTTTTTGTTATTTAAAGACCCAACCTTTACGTAAATCACTAGTTCTTGCGGCAAATATTCTCATTCAATAGTCGTCAGTGGTTTTGTATTAAAAAGACAAAATTTGTAAGCTTTCATTTATTCTTCTTCCATTTGTCGGAGAACTTTATAATCAAAGAAATTAAGGTGTGATGGTTAGAGGCTAAATAATTGGCTTAAATATCAGTCATAATAAATTCTTTTATGGTGATAAAACTTAGTAAACGAATTAGAAGACAAGACCTGAACTTTGATATAATGTTATTAGATCAAAGAACTTACGTTGATACATAAATGTCTAGATAATATTAGAGACAATATTAGAGACGAATTTTAACTACATTTTACAGTTTACAAAAGAGTGGAGAGAAAAATGACAAAATCGGCGGTACACATTAATATAATATCAATAAAAAAATTATAAAAATTTAGCATAGGATAGAGTGGTGCACATAATAAGGATTAAGATCCTCTTTTTTTTCTCTCCTCTCTCTCTCCCCCATTTTACCCGTCTCCTTGACTTCATAATATAGTGAAAGAAATTGGCTTGATTGTAAATGAAGTGAACAAATAAGTATAAAACTCAATCTTACCCACTCATTAAATAAGGAGAGGCAAAGAGAGAAAAAAAGAAGAGGAGATCTCTATACTTTATAATCCATATGTATTTCTTGGAGCATAGCACTCTATTTATTCACTTTTTACCACATGTATGTTTGAATAATTTTACAATTAATTGAAATTATAATTGAAAAAGAGTGAATGAAAAGGAAGGGATAAATACTCTAATAGCACCCAAGACTTTTCCGTATTAATAAAATCTTTAAAAGGGCCGGCCTTGTGTTAACGTGGAGCTGATGATGAATGCAGCATATTTCTTTCGTATGTCCCTAACTAATCCAAAAAGTTGAATATATTGGATTTAACCGTACATGAACTGAAATCTTTCAGCAAAACAAAACTTCAACGAAATGATCGACTTTTAAATTTAATTGTTGGAAATATTGGCGATCATTTGATAGAGAAAGGCATATAATTAAGAAGAAACAAATTACAAATGGAATTGTTCATGTCAGTATCTAACTCTAATACGACATCTTATATACTGATCGGGGAATAACGGCACGCATAAAATACTCACTATTATAGGTGGAGGATAATGACAGACTTGGTGCTTGATCATGAACTCTTATAAAAGCTGGAGCAAGTTCTGGTAGATACGTAATCACAACAATCATTAATTATAAGCAGTTAAAGATGAGAGATCTTGCAATAAGATTTTCTCAGATATTCATTATCTTATTAATTGTGTTTGTTTCTGAATCTCAATCCGTTTCGGCCACCAGGAAAATTTCCAAATACCAAAAACCATGCAAGCAATTTGTGCTTTATTACCATGACAACTTGCTTCTAGACCCGGATGCTGTGGCCAATTCAACATCAGCCAAAGTTACAAGTGGAACTAAACTTGGTAACTACGAATTTGGGTTGTGTTCAATGATCCAGTGACCAAAGATCAAAATTTTCATTCTCCTGAGGCTGCTACAGCTCAAGGGTTCTACTTCTACAATACGAAAACCGATTACAGTGCTTGGTTTGCTTATACGTTGGTGTTCGACTCGAGTGAATATAAAGGTACCCTAAATATAATGGGCGCGGACTTGATGACAGAGAAGACTCGAGATCTCTCAGTTGTTGGAGGGACTGGTGACTTTTTCATGGCTAGAGGTACTGCCACATTCACTACCGGTGCTGCGGAAGGTATTAAATACTTTCGCCTCAAGATGGATATTAAGCTTTATGAATGCCAAAAATAGTTTAAACCAAATACAGTATAACAGTCTCTCTCTCTTATTAATCTTGACTCTTGAGGGTTGAAATTATGATTTGTCTAATAAGCGAATTAAATTTAAATCTATCAAATTTTGACCTAACTCACTTACCATTCGAGTCTTCTATTCGTATTTGACCCATACTTCAAACTACAGCTTGCAGATTTCAATAATCACTATCGGAAAAATGCCCTTTTCAACTCTAAAACTTAATATAACAACCTATTTCATCCAATCATTCTTGCCTTCTAAACAATAGTTGATTTCTTTTCTAAAGATGAAAATAGAGGTAAAGCAGGCAATTGTAGCACTTGGGCCCTTCAGCATGTGCATGCCAGTTGATAAAGATAATGACAGCTTTTGTGACAGCTAAGACCTTGTTTCTTTTTTTCTTTTCTTCTTTTTTTTTTTTTTTTCATTTTCATGGACGGTGCAGAACCATATTATCGAAAAGTTTTGAAATTTATATTAATTATCATATTTATTTGTTGACGTTTTAACAAAATAGAATAGAAATAGAAAAGAGCCAACGATCAGATGACTTTAATTATAAGACACGAGTTGGCCGCCGACGAATTAACGTGGGTCTCACCAACCAAACCTTCTCCCCCCCAAACAAAAAGAAAAAAAAAAGGAATACGTCCTTCTACTTCGGACTGAAAAAATTATGGCTACTCTCTTATTCATTTATTATTAATATTTTTTCTTGTATATATGTATTTATGTGGGATCACCATGGAAAGGAATGAGAAAGGAATAGAACCCAGAGAGATGAGAAAGGATGAAATAGCAGTGAAAATAAAAAGAAAAAGAGGAATGACAATAATTTAACTTAATTAGGATACTTTAGATATTATTGTGGGTCTATAAAAGTGAAATTCCATATTTTAAACGTACAGAAGTTTAGTCTATAATTCAAATACTCCAACACTTCTCTTGTTAACTTGGTTACCCAGTTTTGCTTTCATGAACAGAAGTAGCAATTTTGTTAACTTAAGCTAGTAAGAGAGGGAAAAAAAAAGTATGTACTAAGCGTAGTTTGGTAGTTGGGATTAGTTGTCAAGCTATAAATGAAGCTTGTTATTAACCCAAGTCAGATTTGGGTTTAAATTTCTTTTTATAATGATTGAAAAAAATAAAAACTGATAGCGTTAAATAAGTGTAAATTTCAAATAAAATTTTTGCAATGACTCAAAATTTATATCAAAATTTTAAGTTAAGAATTTAAGTTAAAATAAGGATAAATTTCGGATTACTCACATCGTGAATTGACTATCTTTAAATCACTCATTTACTTGTAAAAATCTTAGGTAAATTTCTTTTTACATTGATTTAAAAAAATAAATTTATTATTAAAAATTTAAAAATTCTCAAAATTATCCCTCAATAATCGCTTTCTCTCTCTAGCTTACATTTGTATATTCTCTCTCTACTCTCACTTTCTACAAACTAAACACTTAATTTCATTCTTTTTTAAATTCGTTATTTAATTAGCTTTTCTTAGTATATCATGATTTAATTTCATGCTTTTTATATATAAGAATTATATATATATATATATATACACATTAGTTTCTATGTTTGGTAAAAATTAATTTTTTGATATTTATTTACTTTTATGGCTGATAGAAATTTATTGATATTTATTTTTAAATGGTAGATTTTGTCCATATACCAATCATTTGCAACTAAAAGAATATCTTAAATGAAGTGATGAGAATTTGTGAAATTAAGAAGGAATATAGAATAAAAGATTAATTAAATAATTGTTTTAAAATTATTTAGATAATAAATTATTAAATAAAAAAATGGTGTAGAGAGGAAATTAATAAGCGTCAACTATTGAATAATTGACGACGAGAAGATTATAAATAGAATACTAGTGGGTCCGTTTAGATAACAACTCTGCCTACCTAAAGCACATTTTAAGTCAGTTTTCAGTAGCACGCCACTAAAATCAAAGATCAACATTCAACACCCACCCCCCACCAATATTCGCCCAAACTCGAATCAAGAAGATGGTGAAGATACGGCAATTACGTAGCAGCCGTCCATATTCCATGTTCATGTTTTATATATAGAACTTAGAAATGAAGAAATGAAAGAGAATATAATTCAAGTTGAACTTATATAAGTAAATGGGTATGACTTATATTAAAAAACTAATTCAAAAATTAAGGATTGACTTAAGTTTATACTATTATCATTATTATTAATCTTAGTCGGCATGAAATATTTTTCCAATGACCTCTTGTCATGTCTTAATCGGTTTTTTTGTCTAACTCTTATCACCTGGTAAAGTGGTCTAAGTTCACTCGTGAGGGAGTATTTCCTAAAACTATATAAAAGCTCACGAACCTAATGTATACCCAAAATTTAACCCATGAGTTCAAGGTTGCTTCAAGCTTATGGTACAGTAACTAATTACAGTTGATGTAGGATATTTTTCTTACCAGAACTTTATATGAATGAAGACAAAGAGCTTGTACAGAGCCCCTATGAATGCAGTGAAGTGACTTTGACCCTCTTTGTTTGGGCAGTACTCCTGAAAATATAGGGTCACACATTATATTTGGGCTCCGCCGATAGCCCGTGCTCTACCTTTAAAAATCAAAAGAAAGTAAAACTCCAAAGGTACGGTGAACTAGCTTGCTGGACTAGCTTTCGGAATCTCCAATTATATGTGCGAAATTTACCGTGTGATTGAACTTCCCTTCGTCCCTTTTTTTTCTATTATTTATTTCAACTTGGTAGGCACCTCATTTGGTAGTAGTATCCAATGTCTCACTATAAAAAGGGGACGACTGAGTTAGCAAACTCACAAATACTTTGCCTAAGTTTTTTGTCACAGCAAATTTCGAAAGATGGGTGCTAAAAGTTGCGTAATTATTTTCTTCTTTATGCTCCTTGCTACATCCTCCACGAGCATGGGCAGGAAAAAGCAGTACAAACCATGCAAGGAACTAGTGCTGTACTTCCATGATGTGATTTACAATGGCAAGAATAAAGAAAATGCAACATCTGCCATTGTGGCAGCGCCGGAAGGCGCAAATTTGACCATTCTAGCAGGTGATTTCCATTTCGGAGATGTAGCAGTTTTTGACGATCCCATTACACTTGACAACAATTTTCACTCAAAGCCCGTTGGTAGAGCACAAGGGATGTACATTTACGATACCAAAAACACATATACATCCTGGTTAGGGTTTACGTTTGTTCTCAACAGCACAGACTATCAAGGAACCATAAATTTCAGCGGAGCCGACCCGATTATGATCAAGACTAGAGACATTTCTGTGGTGGGTGGCACTGGAGATTTCTTCATGCACCGTGGTGTTGCTACTCTAATGACTGATGCATTTGAAGGGGAAGTATATTTCCGGCTTCGTGTTGACATCAAATTCTATGAATGTTGGTGAAAATAGCACAAATATCCAAAAAAATGCCCTTGGGTGCATAATTACGTATACCCGTTCAGTCACTGGATTCTTACTACGCATTAATTTAGTTACTCTTTTTCTTTTATAATAAAAAAAATGCGTGTGTAAGTGATGATGGGGCTTGTTTTTGCTAATTGCGAAAATTAGTAATGATTATTGGTGAAACGAGCTAATCAAATATCTACTCTTTTTTTATTTTTTTTTTAAATTCCCAGTAGGACATTTTGAAAACATTCCACAATCGTTTCAAGGATTCCGGAATGCGATAATAACGATTGGCAGATGGACAGACTCAAATCGCTTTTAGAATGTGATTAGACTGAAATATAACAAACAATAAGGATACAGTGAGACTGTTTATCAATTTTTCTCTTTTTTATTTAAGAATTTTATTACTTAAATAATTTTTGAGAAAATTACTTAATTAACTATTTCTTTTCTTTCTCTTCTCAATTCTTAAATTCTCATCAATTCATTTAAATATTTTCTTTAATCTATAAATAATTAGTATCACTAAAAAAAAAGAACAGAATCACCAATTAAAATGAACATCAACAAAATTTTTTGAGTCATGAAAGTTAATAAATTCCAAGAAATTAATTTTTACCAAACACAAAACTAATGAATATCAAGAAAAAAAATTCTTATATATAGAAAGCATCAAGTATGGATCATGATATACCACGAAAAATTTAAAAAAAAAATTGAATTTAAAAGAGAATAAAATTGAATGCTTATTTTGTAGAATGTGAGAACAGAAAGAAAATACGTAATTGTAAGGTAGAGAGAGAAAGAGATTAGTAAAGGGTAATTTTAAAATTTTTAATTTTTGATTTTTAATAATAATTTTTTAAGCAAGTATAGAGAGGAATTTAGTGGGTTCAAATAGGTCAATCCGAAACTAAATAGACTGAATTAACAAATGCATAATACTAGGCATTCCAACATCCAAGTTCTTATTTAAGTTTTGAGTGAAGTGATATTCTTGGGTGATGGTTAAGTAATTTTACAAGTTATGAAATCTATCATCCAATAAATGAGTGACACATAATATAGTTATGAAATCTATCATTCAATAAATGAGTGACACATAATATTGAAACTCAAGTTGAGACTATATTCCTAACATTATTATTAACAAATATAATACTTTTTAAGAAAAGAATATGTTTAAAGTATAATTGGGATAATAACACATCCCCATTTATTATTAAAATGTTAAATATGCAACAAAACGGTTCAATAAAATAAAATTGCCATAACGGTTACCGTTTATTTTTCTTTTTAATGACTCTGGGACATGATAAACATTTAATTTTGTCAATTTGTTCAAGAATCCCAGCTAATCAATAGAGAATTATTAAGCAAAATAAATTGAACAATTAATTTATTTAATCTGTTCCTTTGTCATTAGGTTTCCAAAACCATGAGCTTTGAAATTTTAGTAATTACTAGATCTCTAGTGCAGGAGATGATTAGTTTTAGTCCTAAAGAATGAAGCTAACAAAGGGTGGTAGTTCATCGATAGGTAAGTCACATTGATTTTGGTAGAGCCACGCATTCACCAATTATATTAATCCCTTTAAAGCCAAGTTCTGTAACATTAATGACAAATAAAACAAACAACTGCAAACTCCTACATAAGGCTATTAATAGTGTTCAAATGCCATGACCTCGAAGCAGCCACATTTCATCTTTGCATACTTTTCATTTTTCAACCTCTCAATCATCCACTGATCTAGCCAAAACCGGCCGGTTTATTGGAGCCTCACTGGCCTGGAGAATTTGCTCTCTATTGATCCGGTTGGTGGCGTGGACATTCTTATGGCTTATTTTATAGTTCACGTAATTCCTATAACTAAATGTCTTTATCTATCTATTATGCACATACCAATGTTTCTATATATTGGTGAATTTTATAAAAGGAAATTACTAATCAAGGATTCTGTTGTTGACACCAATAAATGATAAAAAAAGGAACTTGATAAATTTTTTAAAGATTTGGATGGGGATAGAAAATTACACCTATAACATATAGATCAAATCTTTATCTCCTATTTTTATTTGAACTCATGTAACCCTAAATCATTAATTTTTACTATTATTTGAACTCAGGTGCCTATGGACTTAAATAACATTCGTGACCAAATTAACTTTAAATTATTTCCACTCACATTATACAATCAATTATAGGATAGAAAAAAATGATATTTGAATTAAAATAAAAATATTATTGATAACTAAATAACTTTTCTAAAAGTTTTATTGAAATAAGATTCTCTACACAACTCAAAACTTATTTCAAAATATTCATCTCAAATAAGGTGACATATTCATGAAGTGGAAGATGATTTTGAGAATTTCTAAAATAATTTATTGTATTATCTTTTTATGAACTTTATGAGTGGAACCTCGTTTGGAATGAATTTGTTTAGATAAATGTAGGAATGTGTCACATTATTAGAAAAAAAAGAAAAAAGAAGAAGCTTTTAATGGGTCCATTTAAATAACAACTTCACCTACCACATGTAATATTCAAATCAATTTTCAGTTGCAACAGCCAAAATCGAATGGGTGTGGTAAAAAGATATGACAGTATTGGTTCACTTTCCATGTTCTGTTTATTTTTTTCCAAAGAGAATAAAATCCATAACTTGAAAAGATGAACTTTATTTGAATACAAGCTAGTTAATCCTCTTCCTAATTAAGGAGAAGCATGGCCCTGCAGATTATCAACTTGCAATTCTTCAATGATTATCAATTATTCACAGAGCGTACCCATTTCGTTAGTTTATGAGTTCGAGTTGGCAGAGAAAAGTGAGTGGGTTACTGTAAGCCTTTAATTATCAAATTCGAAGATACAAGAGTCAGGATAATCGTCACCTCCATCATGTCTAGTTTCCATGGATCCAAATAATTCTCATAACATTAAATTCAGGTTTTGGTAATGTGTTTATGTACAAGTTTTCAATGGCATAATTCAACTTTCCTTTAATGTAACCAAACTCAAAACCTAACTTTTGAAAAAAGAATAATAATAAAGATAAACAGGCACACGCTCTAACCAACTGAGCTATTCCAGCTTTTAGTTTATAAGTTACTAATCACATTTCAAAGCAAGTACGTAGGTCGGTGTTAACCTCAACCCTTTATAAAATTTCAAATGTTGTTCAGTTTCTGAAATGCATGGATGTTTGCTATCTTGCTGGTCAACTTTAAATTGATTGCATGATTTTCTTGAACCGTCAGAACTCTATTGAGACAATATTAATTTTCATTCTTTCCCACTCAGATTACCGTCATTCCGATTTCAGTTTAATAAACGCACCATAAATGTAATTTGATCATTTCAATTGAGGTTATTGTCCACACGTGAAAAAACACGAAAGCTCAGAGACCAAAACATTATTACCTAATATAATATTAATATCATCATTAAGAAGAATCTTACGTTTCGCTATCTATTACAAGAATATTAGATCTACCAGTGTCCCGTGCCTTAATAAGACTGACATTTCGAATGTTAGGTTAGTGGTTCTGGTAAAAATTAACTTGGGGTCCCAATTGTGAGCAAATGAAATTTTGGGGGCATAAAAAAATGTGAAAATGTGAATATATATGGAACAGAACAATTCCTTGGAATAAAATTGCCATTATGATCAACGTCTCTTTTCTTTTATAATGATTCTTGGGGCAGGATAAACATTTCATTGTCTATTTAGTTCAAGAATCCTAGCTAGTCTTACCACACACTTGTCTGATCAGTGGTGAATTAATATGAAGGAAAATAATTAAAATTGAACACCTCGTTTAATTAATCTGTTTCTTGGTCATGATGCTATACATGTACATGGTTTCCAGAATCATGAACTATGAAAGTATTTGCTATCGGTTGTGCAAGAATTCGGTTACCAAAACCTCTGCACTTTGGCTTAGCAAATAATTAGTTTTAGTCGTAAACATCAAGCTAACAAAATGTAGTAGTTCATCAATGGATAAGGCACATTACTTTTGTTAGAGCCACACCATTCACCAATAATTAATCCCTTTAAACCCAAGCTATGTAACATGCTTGATGATTAATAAAATTACAACAATGATAATAAAATAAACGACTACAAGGTCCTATATAAGGCCATGACCTCAACGCAATCACATTTCATCCTTTGCAAAGTTCGGCAAACTCAATCATCCATATATTGATCTAGCAATGGATGCTAAAACACTAATGCTAGCAATCTTTCTCCTCTTCCTGATCTCAACATGCTCCGATGCGCACACACAAAAAATCCGAGCTCGAAAACCTTGTAAGCATTTAGTGTTTTACTTCCATGACATTATCTACAATGGCAAAAATTCTCGCAATGCAACTTCAACCATTGTCGGCTCACCAGCTTGGGGCAACAAGACCATATTGGCTGGCCAAAGCCATTTTGGTGACTTAGTAGTGTTTGATGATCCCATTACATTAGACGACAATTTGCATTCTACCCCAGTTGGTCGAGCACAAGGGTTTTACATTTATGACAGGAAAGAAATTTTTACGGCTTGGCTTGGCTTCTCCTTTGTTTTCAATTCTACAGAGCATAAAGGAAGCATAAACTTTGCTGGGGCTGATCCTTTGATGAATAAGACTAGAGATGTTTCAGTGATTGGTGGTACTGGTGATTTTTTCATGGCTAGAGGAATTGCCACTTTGATGACTGATGCCTTTGAAGGAGAAGTTTATTTTCGGCTTCGAACTGATATTAAATTGTATGAATGTTGGTGACATTATTAATTTTGTGCCCTCTATAATTTTTTTCACTTGGAGATGTATTTGTCTCTTTTCAAGTCAATATTTTTATTGTTTCACAAGGGGTGGCCGTGGTTCAATCAATATATAAAATCATCCATTTTTGCCCTTGCTTATGTTAATGGTTTATCCAGAATATATATATAGGTCACTTGATCCCCGATTTCGAACTAAAAAAATCATTAATTATTGAATCGAGGACCAAATCTGACATTGGTATGTATTAATTGGAAAAATGTTTAGAAAATAGATAATTAAATAATTCAGCAAATACGCTTTATTTTTTTACCTTATTCACTTATTCATTTTCGGATTGTTTCCAATAATAGAGAGGCCCTTTCAGTAGTGGATGAATACGTCTACTGTCAACTAATATTCAACTAATATTTTGCTTTACATAACCAATCTAGGCATTAACATATTTTCAAATGCCGATTTTATTTTTATTTTATTTTTTGTTTTTCCCAAATGTAGATGGGAATTAAAATAAGGTAACTTCATCATTAACTAGCCGAAGATAGAGCGAAATCCAATGAAATACGATAGATTAATTTCAGTCAATAAGAAATTGATCAGGAAAAAAATCATGATGCTGCAGAAATTCACGTCAAAATAGCATAATTGTGCTTTGATTCTTATCGCTGTACTAATTCCAACCCCCAAGGTGATTACATTATATGATTAAACTTTTTTTTTTCGTAACATATTTAATTAGACTTCGTGAAAGGCAAATTATAAGCTACTTAACATGACAAACATTAACAAAATGAAAAGGATAAGAGTTGAAATTGAAGAGACCAGGAGGGTGGATGCACAAATTGCAATTCAAAAACTTAAACTTTAACCAATGCGTATTCTAGAGAAGAAAACGTTTTACACCTTTAGGAATATGAATATAATGATCCTTCCGCTGTCACAAGTTTCTGTGCCTCCAAAGGCCCAACGCCAGCCTGTGTGCCCATGCCTCTTTTTCGATTTTAACTACTTCTTACATTTTACGCATGATGTATTTATTTATCGAAGATTGATTAAATATGGTGCGTAACTGGGCACGTGGCAAGATATGATTGACGACTACTGTATTGTAAGTTCCACAACCTATCCATCATAACTTACTATGCGCACAATCGCATACCTGATCACGTCTCTTTATTTATATGACATAAGCGAATTAGAGATCGACTGTCCATATCCAAATCCATAGACCGCCGGATTAGCTAGTCTGTTAAAATACAAATCTTGATCGACAATACACGTCAAATCTCATGATCATATGGCTTGTCCCATGATAACAATATTATTCGTATGCACAAAGTAATCGAAAGAGTAAATATGTAATGTACGAGGAAAGTTGGAGCACTGGTCATGAGGTTTTTAAAATTAGCCAGTGAATAGTGATAACTTTTGAACCACGTTTTTGCAATTACTTTTATATGTACGGAAGAACATATCTAACATGTAACTCAAACTCAAAATTACGTATAATAATTAGCTTTTGCGTTAAGGGTTGTCATGGGTTGACTCAAGTTTACATTTAATTATTCTATTCTAATGTGGGTTTTTTTTTTAATGAAAAACTTTTTTGTTACCTTTAGAGTATTGCTCATTTTTCATTCATTTCTTGTCATATGTATCCTTTTAATCATTCATAATGATATTTATACATAAGTGAAAAATAATAAATGGATGAGGAGCAATACTACAGGAGCACTAAAAGCCTTATTTAACACTACTATCATGTGTATACTAATATTTATGATTGATGCTATATAAATTCGTATGGGACATAACTCATACTTTAAAAGTTGAGGTTATCTCATATTTATATTTTTAATTCACGAATTATTCTAAACCAATATGAATATTCTCCTTGACACTTTAACTTTAATTTGTAGTATTAACTAACCCTTTGAAAACTCTAATTATATTTATTGGAACTAGAGAAGCTAATCACATTCAAAGCATACATTTGTTGCAGCTGCATGCATATCTCTCATTCATAGTTTATATTTCTCCAAGAGTCAGTTACTAATTACAAGAAAGGGGAATTTACCAAGTTTACATTTTGCTTGTTTATGTCTCCTGCTGATTATCTTTAGCTCAACAGCCACTCATAGAAACAAAATACGGCACGTAACCGTAAGCCGTGTAAAAGGCTAGTGTTTTATTTCCATGACATAATTTCCAATGGAAAGAATGCAAAGAATGCAACTTCACAATAGTAGCAGCACCTATTACCTTAGACAAAGAATGCGAAGAATGCAACTTCACAGGATCGAATTAGCCGGAAAAAAGTCATTCGATGACGCTATTACCTTAGACAACAATCTACATTCAACTTCAGTTGGACGTGCACAAGGATTTTAACTTATTTATTTGACAGGAAATAAATTTCTACAGCTTGGCTTGCTTTCTCATTTGTGTTCAATTCTACTCGGCATAACGGCGGCATAACGGCAGCATAACATTTTCTGGGGCTGATCCATTGACAATCAAGACTAAAAACGTTTTGTTGATTGGTGGTACTGGTGACTTTTTTTATGGCTAGAGGGATTGCCCCTTTTGCTGACTGATTCATTTGAGTGATCTATTATTCCATTTGGTACCCTCCGCTCAAGTTGATTCTTTTTGTTGTCAATTATTACCCGAAAGGAAAGGATCGTTAAATTTAGACGTGAAAACGCATAAAGCAGTAGACTAGTTTTCTAGTAGTAATCCCAGCACGGGCTGATTCGATGAAGAATGGCGTCATGGGCACTCTTTTATTGATGACATCAAGTTTCTCCCGTAACTCGTCCTTACCTAAATTCAAGTTTAATTGCTCTTTCCTTCTTCAAAAACTTTTTGCATTTTAAAACCGTGCACCTATGTGAAACCAAACTAAGATTTGTTGTATAAAGGCGAAATAGATCAGAGGAATGAGTGTTATCCAACATTTCCCTTTGTCAAAACCAAATAAGTTTACACTGTTCGATGGATGAACTTTTAAGTAGGGGGTGGTAGTACAGTAGCACCACTGTTTGATGGATGAACTTTTGGATTGGGCCTTTGGCTGCCAGCCCAGCATTCAAACACTCAAAAAGAGAATTTTGCCCATAAGCACGTGCCAAGTGATTTTACACATTTAGGTACGAGAAGATAAAAGAGTGAATTGGTGGTGGTATTGGCGCTCTACTGAAAAAAGCTGGCTTATCCACTCCACTCTATCGACAGTTAAAACAGAATCAAAGGTCGAGGCTTGACTCTAGAGAGAGAGAGTCATAAAACAAACCAGACTCAAACTTTGAGACAATGCGAAGCCTAACCCTCTCATGGGGCGGCTTGAAGGCACATTCATTGCCTTCTTCAGCTTCATGTCCTAAAGCATCAAAATCTTGTGGGCCTAATTTGTTTCCTTTCAACTCTCTCTGTAAGAACCAGAATTCAAGTTCAACAAAGCTCTCTCTTCGCAACCCATATATCAATATCTATAGGTAACTCTTAAAATTTTTCTTCTTCTTCCTTTTCCCTTTTTTTTTTCTACTTAAAAAATATCCAAACTAAGAACCCATTACGGAGAATTATGCAGGGACCCGAGAGCTTCACGTGGAAACAGAAATGAGGTTGACTGCAAGAATTGCAAAATGACTAGAGAGTCCGTCCACAATCTGGCTAATGATAGTGGTTTAATCAAGTTTGTGATGTTCTTTGGGTTGCTTACATTGCAAGGCTCCCAACCAGCTGTAGCTGCCGTTGATTTTGCCAGTGGATTGCAGTCTTTTTCTTTTCTTGGGGATCTTGGTGATATTAGCACAGGTTTTGCTTCAGTTAGGGAAACCTCCCTCTAACTTCTGCAATTGGCCCCTTATTTTTTTTTTCTCAAATTTAGAGACAGAACTTGTATTTGCTTCCCTGCCATTCAAAATGCACACCCAAATTAAGAATTATTCTATGATTACACCAAATTTATGTCCAGTGGTGTTTGCTACATTAACCGTACAGTTTTTGCGTATAAAAATTCAGGTATATTGTAATATTTGGTCTAGCATTCAACATCCTTAAGTAAGTTAGAAAATTTAACTACATTTAAATCCAGTCACAAGTCATAGTAATGTTGGTTACGTTCTGATAAATTGTGCCCTGCTTATCTCTCTGTGACACCCACTCTTTGTTGCAGGCATTCTTGCTCATCTTCTTTTCCGAGCTGGGGGACAAGACCTTTTTTATTGCGGTAAGAGTCATGGTAGTATAATCACAATCTGTAACTGAGATTTTTCGAGCACAATTCCACGAGTCAGATGGACTTATGCATGGCCAAACCTGAGTATGTTTGCTTGTGAATTTGGGACATGTTTGTTTCTCAATTTTAGAAAGTGAGATTTATAACTTTCTGTCAGAGTTTATCACTCGGTTCCTTTTCCAGACCCTAGTTACTGTTGATAGAAGTGGAACTGAAATTATTATTATTGTTGTTTTTCCCTTTTTTTTTGGTTCTGCTCCAATTGAGTGCATAAGAATACAATTATATCAAAAGAATAGATTACCACTCAATGGACTTAGTAAATTTTAGAAAATCTTTTGAGTAATATATTTTCCCACAGTACCTTCTATTTTTCTTTAGAAGCGTACATAAATATGCATATTTTTATGTGTATGCACATGTATGTACCCCTGAAGGTAAAATATTGAGCCAGCTTCAATATATATAATATCAAACTGACTTTGTTATGGATTTATACTTCTTGCGCAGGCACTTTTAGCTGCTAGAAATTCTGCTGCAACTGTTTTTGCCGGTACTTTTGGTGCACTTGCGTATGTTATTCTGCTCGTGCATGGTGATTTTAGATGTCCTTTGCATTTTAAAATTTTTGTTGCCAAATCTCCTCAGAGCTCTATATCATGTATAATATGTTACTTCGAGTCATTCTGTGTGTTAAGAGTATCACTTTCCATGTTATTGGATACGGAAAAGTGATCCTGCATTTTGTTAATTTGTTTGATCTAATTTTATTACCATGAGCATGTTCTGATTTCTGTTACATTAAATAGAAGAATTTCAATTGGTCATAATTTTTGGCCAACACCTCGCAATTTGCTTTTTACATTTTAGGGCCAAGAGGTCATGGAAATTAACCAAAACCTTTTTAGTTTGCCTCTGCTGAAACAGAACTGGAAATTTTATGCATTCAAAGTAATAGCAGCGTTTACCTACTGTGGCAGGGCAATGACTGTCATATCTGTCATTCTTGGACGAACATTTCACTATGTTGATGAAATCCTTCCCTTCAGGTAATTTTCCCTTTGAATTTTTTCTTAGCTATTTTACTTAGGAGCAGTAAATGCAATGGTTGTTAAACCAGTAGTAAATATATATATATATATATATATATATATATATATTAATGGTAAATATTTCATTTATTAAAACTCCAAAGATTACAAATGATATGTCAGGGAAAATCCTCAGGCCAAGTTACAGGGTCTTGAAACTTAAAAGCAGCCTTGGCTAAGTTGTGAGCAGATGCATTACAGGCTCTAGGCCTAAACTGAATATTAAATATATTGATATCTTTTATCACATTCTGAAACTTGAATCTCTGATAATACCCAGAAAATTTCTTTAGAGCTACTTGCTTTGCCATTCACCATATTAACCACTTTTTGAGCATCCAATTCAATTATAAGAGGCGGCAACCAAAATTGGTGGCTTCAGCTTCTGCAATCTCAACATCCCCATTGAATCTCATCATTTTAACTGCAACAGCCACTAGTTCCCCTGTACAGTTTTTAACAGCAGCACCTAGGCCAGTCAGATTATGTTGTTTACATATTGCAGAATTCACATTTAATTTGAACCGACCATGTGGAGGAGGTGACCAAATCCTCCCATTCAAACCTGATTTGCTCAACGCACCAAGTTCCACAATAGGTCTAACTGCCTTAAAGGACTCACACACTGGATCAGCTTTATCTACAACCAGCTGCACATCTATTTGCTTTTCCCGAAGCAAAGCTTCACTTCTTGCAGCTAAATTGATTAGCTCAACACAACCACTTGTTCAATCTCTATTTTAGTTAATGCTGATACACAATAGTGCAAATATTCCCAGACTTCCTTTTAAACCTTTAATCAGCTCAGCAGATAGTTCCAAGCCATTATATATGTGGATCTACCTGCAAAACTGCTTCTTTGAATCACGATGGACAATTTTAACTATCTATTTTCTGTTCTACAACAAAATCTGTGATAAAATTTGATAAGAGAAACTGTAATTGTCTAAATGTGATCCATAGAATTTTTCAGTTTTCTTAAGTGTTCCTCGTTAACCTATGGAAAGTTGTAAACTACTTTTGATGTATATTTTTGCAAAGCCAACTTCGGAAGGATTCCTAGATTTTCTTATTCCATAATTGTATCTTGATCTTTCCAATCTAATATTTAGTTGGAAATTTATAAGGTGCATATCTGATACAATCAACTAATTCACAGGTTTGGTCAGACTGATCTGCCAATTGATGATATTGCTGCAGTTTGCCTTCTGGTAACTTTTTTTTCTTAATGAACTGTATGCTAAAGCACATGCTATACCATATGTGCAATAACACCGACACTAAGATTTTATGAAATTTGTTCTCAATTAAAAGAAGCAAACTACTCACAAAACTTAATCATCGTAATTCAGGTCTATTTTGGGGTTTCAACATTGCTTGATGCTACCTCCACTGATGGTCTAAAAGCTGAAGATGAACAAAAAGAGGTGAAATTTGATTAGATGATCATTTAAGATGTGAACTGCCATGGCAAGCAAATGCTCATTTCGCTTCTCTTTTCCTCAGATTTACTGTTATGTTTTCCACCATTTTCTCTCATGGTATGAGCTAATCTGATTTAGGCTGCTACTTGTGTCTAATTAGGCAGAGTTAGCCGTTTCAGAATTTTCAGGAAATGGTGCTGGAATTATAGCTGCTGCTAACACTATCATCAGCACTTTCGCCTTAGTTTTTGTTGCTGAGTGGGGTGACAAATCATTTTTCTCCACAATAGGTTGTCCAAGATTGAAACTTTTAAATACAATTTAACTTCTAGTCAATAAGATTTTATAGGAATCATTTATCAGAAGACTGATCCTTGCTCTTTCGACGATTGTTCCTTTTTGGTTATTCTGGCATTATTACCAGCACTTGCAGCAGCCTCTTCGCCTCTTGGAGTTATTGGGGGAGCACTGGCTGGTCATTGTGTTGCAACTTTGGTAACTTCTTACTTCCACCAAAAACTGCCTACCATTTGAGCAATAATTACAAACGTGTCATTATATTAAAGTTGCCTTTGGTTTTCAGAATGATTTCTGAACTAGTGGTAAATTTAAAAATTGCTATATGTACACAATTACAAATTCCTTTCAATTTGGAAGCTTTTCAATGACTGTTTCTCGTTATTGTAGACTACACATTACAATTGACAGATGTTTTCACCAAATTTTCGTTGAGATTCAATTCGAACCAATTGAATGGTTCTCACTGGATCCAGTTCAAATATGATTCAAATAAATAAATTTATATTTGAGGTGAGCTTGTGTTAAGTTTGGGTTTAGGTGCGTTTTTATGATGATTGGGGTAGGTGGTTTAGTACTAGATAATGAGCTAAAGTAATACGCAATTAATTGAGGTGGTCATATAAGGAATAATAGGGAGTGCTAGCCCCATAGGAGTATATTTATTGAGTTGATATGGGGGGCTAATGTGTGCGCAACAGTAGTTTAGTTGTACTTGGAGAATAGCTCACGTAATCTCACAGAATACTTAGCGTAATTGGCATAGCTCAGGTAAGTTTATACGTGAAAGAATCTCGACCTCAAATTGAAAATGAATCTTGACCTCAAATTGAAAATGTAGTAAAATAAACATAAATATCAAGAACACATAATGTTTTCGTGGTTCGGCCTTCACCTTATATCCATAGGAGCAAATTGTCTCCAATCCACTATACAAATGAGAGATTACATGAAATATTATATTATCCAATATGAACAAAACAAGCTAGATAGCTATATGGAGATGTTTAGTGTTGATGAAAATGCAGCTAGTGAATAAGATATAGAGAGTGATAATATGGTAGAGAAGATGATGAAGGTGGAGAATAGAAAATAGCCTCCCAACAATAGAGAAGTGGGTGATGATCTAAAAGATAAAGAGAGAGAGAGCCCCCAAATATAGGTGGTTAAGACATTATATAGTGGAGACCAGTGGTAAGGAGAGTGTATAAGTTAAGGAGAGTGTATAAAGTTAGGATTAGATGTCATCTTAGGCTAAAAAGAAAAAAAAATTTTTAGAGCTATGTGTCATGTTTAGGGAACCTTTTGTACTAGGTTTATTCTTTGCTATAATTATCTTGATTTTTCCAACCTTGACCATTGATTTTCAAACCCATCTAATGTAGTAAATTCTTTCAAATAACATCTTTATACTGCTCCAAGTATTATGCCTATTTTACCCTTGTAATTGTCAATGTGTCCTTCATTTTTTGGTCCAAAAATATCCTTTCAAATTTGCCTCCAAACAGCAGATAACTGTGCAAATATGATAAATTATTAATCCCTCCCTTTTATTCAAATCATTTTGCTAATTGGTTTACTGATATTTATTATTATTTTTTTTTATACAGCTTGCTGTGTTGGGAGGCTCTTTACTTGGGACGTTCTTATCAGAGAAGGTAAATTCAAACTTCACCTCAGCCATTAGCCAAATCATCACTCCATGATATTTTTGCTAATGTAAATTTTTTGGGTTTCTCTAGATTTTAACTTCGTAATAATGGGTAAAAAAAGAGGATTAGGGATATAAGTCCTTGCTGCATAGCTGGATTTCAGGAATTTTCCATCTTTCTACAAATTATATAGGTTAACATATTTTGCATGATTTGAATGACGTTTGCTCTACAATGGGACTTTAGGCATAAGCTTATCCTTCAATTCTTGGCATGCTTACAAGTACTGGGCAGGTACATGCTTCAGGATATTTGCGATTCCCAAGAATTATTCTTGCCTACTTTATGTTATTACAAGCAAAATTCTTCTCAAACACCTTTTTTCTATCAGCATTCTATCTTTCTGCCATTCCTTAATTAGATGATAAACTCGAGCCACTCGTTAATTATTCTGAATGTTTATTTTCAAAATGTCTTTGTTGAGTTGGAAACATTAAGGTTATTCTCCGACGTCCGGAATCCAGTCAAAAGATGTTTATTTTGGAGGGGAAAAAAAAAGTTGTGAAAGTTTTGATTGGAGCCATTAACTAATTATACAAGGAATTGTATCAGTAGATTTGTTCCTTGGTATAATTGGTCAAATCGGAGCATGTAACGTGGGCAAAATCATGGTATTTGTACCTTAAAGTTTCCTTGGATGGACCAACATGTATAGGCAACCACATAAATTTTATCCCAGTTGGAATACGTAATCAGTGGACCAATTTGTGCGTTTTCAACATTTTGTTCTTTCCTTTCAATCCATCCACTCACTCACAGTTCTTTGATATAGTAATATCTTAAAAAGTGTTTCCCATAGTGGTTTCTGGTAATAACTTCATCATAACAAAGTGTTTATCTTGATCTTAATCTTAAGCATATGTCACACAGTGAGGATAATTGAAACTTGTTTTGTTTCTTTCCCAGGCAATTGCGTACATTGGAGGTGTTCTTTTTCTTGTCTTTGCCGCTGTGACTGTGATTGAGATAGTGAGTTAGAGATTGGATAATCAGAATTCGGAAATTTAAGTAAAGTTTTCAGAATTGTGTTTGCTTCCATTGACATGCTGAAAAGTGAAGAGATATCTTATTTTTTTAGAGTAATGATAGAGTCACAAATTCTTGTACAAATTTATTTTGTACAAACTGACGTGGCATGATTTAATTTGTTGAATTAAATATCACTTGGTTACAAATAGAATTTTTATTAAAAAAAATTAGTTATTTGATTGTCAATTAGAGTTTTTATTAAAAATTATAAAATTACTTTAATAAATAAGTTTTTGCAGTTATACAATATAAGATTGTAAAATAAAAAATGGAATTTTAGGCAACCAAATTAAATAATAATAATAATAATAATAACATCTACTTTTAAAAGTTTAAAATATGAGTTTTTACTAGTAGGGATAAAATAATTTATTTAAGTCCCAAAAGGTTTAGTCTACTAAAAAAAATCAAAGAGCAATAAAAATTTTGAAAAAACTTATAAAATTAAATAAACATTTATGTCCATTAAATAAGTCATATCAAGCATGCATTAAACTAAATCATGAGTTGAAATATTAGTGGATAGTTAGAATTTGCTATAATTTTCTTATAGGTTAATTTTAGATGATCCTGCATAAATTGATTATTTTCATATTGCCCCCTTACATTTAAAATTGTCAATTTACCGATGATTGTTAAGAAGATATAAAAATATTCATCAACCCACCCCATTTTTCTTTCCTCTTATATTTTGAACGAAAACAAAGATAATTTGAAAATTATTTTTAAAAAATGAGTAATTTAAAAACAATTAATTCATGAAAATAATCCAAAATTTACCCTTTTCTTGTTGAATGTACATCTTGAGAAATGGCAACATGGTTCAAAACCCGGAGAAAATGAAAAGGAAAAAGAAAACATCTGTATGTGGAAATTAATTAATTATACTTTTAGAAAATTTGAAAAAAATAATTTAATAACAAATACAATCTCCTCGTGTGAGTGTGCGTGTGAAGTGGGGTAACAGTGGATAGAGCAGTACAAAAATTCGGTAAAGGTGGCACACCATTCGCCACCCAAAACTTTCACAGAAAACCAAAAAGTCAGAAGAAAAAGATGATTGTGGGGTGGAGGTGGACAAACCCACTCTCTGCCACCGCTACCCTCTCAACTTTCCCCGCTTGCCCTTCTTTTTTCTCACTTTTACTCCGTATTTTGCTTTTCTCTCTAAATTCATCAATTCTTCTCTCACCTACTTTCGTTTCTTTACTTCATTTCGTGGGGGAACAAAAAAAATCATTGATATTACAATTGACAGTAAACGGCTGGAAACCCAAATTCACATAATCATAATGTAATATAATTTTAAGTTCATCGGGGACAATTGTATCTAATAAAGGATTTGTCTTGTACTAATTATTCACAATTAAATTTTAAAAGAGGACTCAAAAGTTTTTTCTTTTACCACCTAATAGACAGTTATGATGGTACAAGATTATGATTATAAATTTTAACTTTCATAAGGAATTCGCAAGTATTGAGGGGTACTGGTAGGGTAAGTTGGAGTACACCGATTGTTACAAGAAATCGATATAGATTGAGTCTTAATTTACATGGGACTTGATGGCTAAATATTGTGGCAAAAGTTATTTAAACTTTGTAACATAATTAGAACTACCCATGATGATTAGATAACCAGCCATAGCACATAATGAATGGATAACTAACTGTTATGGTAGATATTTAGATGTTTATATTTATCGAGGGCGTTACTCTAGGGGCGTTTAGAGGGAGGTAGGCCGATTGTACTTACGGACCAAAGTGGATAGGATTTTGGGAAACACTTGAGGGAAAACTAGGTGAATAGTTTTCGGGCAAAGGGAAAAATTGTATGCTCGGTAATCTTTAGGAATTAGTGTATTTCCTTTATAAAATCCTTGATGGTTAGTAAACTCTGCGAGTAGTTGTTTATCAGATCTGGCCTAACGAAGCCAAACTGCATAAATCTCTTCTGTTATTCTCTTTACTCCCTTTTTGTTCTTATTGTTTGTTGTTGTGTAAAACTTTGCTTAATGTTTCTTTGTTTGTTCTGACATCAAGTTATCTGGGGTACTCGAGCTATGACAAAGAACAATCGGGATGCTCACAGAGTTATTCTAGCCAATTAATTTGCCTTCGATCCTAACAGGTGGATTTAGTAAAAAGAGTATAAATCATAAGTGTTGTTACCCTACAACTATTATATGCTACCACAATCACAAGCATTTACCACTCTTTTTAATTTAGTTTTCCTTTTTTGTTATATTTACGAACACGCACATTAACCTAAGATGTGTAAGGAACAATTTAATAAAATAACAAATAATTTGAAAGTTTTAACAAAAATTTGTAACCATTTTAACATGTAACAATTATAAGACAATAATCAATCAACGAAACTGTTAAATTGCACTTAAATGTCTTATTTTCTTTGACTTTTTTTTAATTATTTGGAAAGTTCTAACCTATTTAATTACTTTAAAATTTAAGAAAAAGATAAAAGTCATTATTTTTTTTTAAGTAGTCTTTATTGATTATGGATAATAAAATTATCTGCAAACCTGTTTCAATCTACCCACAAAAACCCTGTCGTTATGTGTAATTTTACAGGATTACTGATGGGTTTGATATTTCAAATTTAAGCTCATGGTATTAAAAAAAATTTGATAGACACCCACGCGAGATCAGCTTACCTACATTTTTTAATTTTTTTTATAATAAAACTACATTAAAAAAATTTACTCGTGATTTATTCTTCTTAATTTCTAAACCTAACATATCTCAGTGCAACTGCATGCTCAGCACACACACATACCCGCATGACCCTATGATTGAAATAAATGACCCTACCCCTTAAAACCTCGATCCTTTAAACTTAGGGTCAGGCTCACTTTACCTGAGCTTAGCCATAATTTTTTTGCAATTATGTTTTCAATTTTTGGAGTAGTTGGCCAACAACTCATTTTTTTATTTAAATATTTTGATATTTGAATAGTTTATCTTTTAAAACTAAATGAACATAACCTCCCCTAATTTACTCAAACTCAATAGCTTTAAAACTGGTTTAAAGTAACATAAATTTAATAATTACTCTCTCAATGTCTCAACCATATAAATAAACATAGACAAAAACATGTCTTGTGCAAATTCAAAAAAAACATATAATTCAATTCCACAATCTAAATAAGGAGTTGATTATTTCAACAAAGGACAATCCACAACCAAAAAAAAAAAAAAAACTCTAAAACTTGTGAACCGCATTCTTCTTCATCCACAAGTTCCTCTTCAATAAAAATTTTTCTTTCATGAATTGTGCTTATAAAAAAGAAGTACGAAAACAATATAAGTATATAACGTTATAACTAAACCAATTATTTAAATATTTTTTACATTATTTGTATCAAAATGCAAAACTCAAATTATTGAAATAATCTTGAATATTTAACTGAATTTACAATTACAACATAATATCAACTTAACAAGTGAGGAAATTTATGTAGGAAAATTATACTTTACATGGTAAAATTGACACAACAAAAAAAAAAAAAAGAAAACAACTAAAGTAATATAAAATTCTAAGTTATATTTATACGGTTAAATGAAAAAAAATAATATTTATAACCTTAGATTAGATGAAACTTGAAAGCTAGGAAATGTAAATTACCAAAGTTGAAGGTAGCAGGATACACGCGGCAGCGTCGATAGCAGTGGTTGATGAGAGTGGTGTCGTGCGGCTCAAGCCTCTCTCTTTTCCTTGTGCATGGCAATCGATTGCTTTGGTCGCTAGATGATTGGTGGTGCCATGGTAGTGGGTGGGCAACACTAGTTGTGTGCAATGACGTGGGGCGGTGGGTGGCCGAGGTTGTGTATGCGCTGCTGCCTCTCTTTCTTTTAAGGTATTATTTACATTTTAGATTGGAGTGAATATCCTAAGAAGTGGGAATTCTAAAATTGGGAGTGTGAGTAGGAGTGAGAATATGTTATTTATTTATACTGAAATAAGAGTATAGAATCGGAATGAGAATCTAATTTTGTATTTACTTTATTTTAGATTGGGAGTAAATAGTTTTAAATTATAATTTTACCCTTATTTAAAAAATTATAGTTTTGAATTATAAAATTAATAAAACATATATTCAAAAAAAATATTTATTTTATTATATTTGTAAATTTATAGTAATTATTAATACTCTTAATTATGTAAATCATAATTTTTTATTAATTTTAATTTTAACTATGTAAATTAAAATTATTAATAAGAGCAACACAAATGAAACATCATTATTAATAATATAGTAACAAATTAATATTTTCTTAGAATAAACTATTTATTATTATTAATTATTAATATTAAATAAATATAATACTATTATTTTTAACTAAATATAATAATATTATATTTAAATAAGTTTAATATTATTATTTTTAATAGATGTAATTTATAAAATAATATAATAATATTATTTATTTTATTTTATTAAATATAATTATATTAAATTCAATAAAAAAAAGTAAAAAAAGGAAAAACGAAACCTCCCCATGGGAGTGATCCCACTCCTTACTCTAAAATTAGGTGGGACTCACATAATGATATTTCTACTTTTTTTATTAAAATATATAAATAAATACTAAAATGAGAGTAATGCACACTCTTCGCTCTTATGTTAATAACATGTTAGGGTTTGTGATTCTAAGCTGTGAAGTTCACTTGTGAAATGTGCGTGTTAAATGTTCTTTTGTTTTTCCTCAATTCAAGGGCCAAGGATGGAATCAGAATTTTTTGGTCGGGTTCGAATCCTAACCCAAATGTATAATAGGGTCCTAATCCTTGAGTTTTAACCCATCCTTAGCCTTTAACAAAAGAAACTTACAAAAAAGCCGTTACAAGTTGCAAGCGAGTTTAATCATTATTAGAACTTGTAGTGACCGTTTTTTTTTTAAAATATAAACCACAGCAAGCCGCATACGGATTGAATAACTTACAGTTTTTAGGAAATTGAATTTAATAATGTTAAACCCCGATCGTGTGGTACCCATTACATCCCGACTGATGACCGCTGGTGTTGAATGGAAAATCATTTATGAGGAGAAGATCTTGTGGGTCCAGGGAAAGCAAATGCTCAGGGATGAATTGGGGAAACGGACAGACAGACAACTATGTAAAGCTACAAAAAATAATAATTCATAACTTTGGCGTATATTATTATATAATAATGGGGTTAGTTGTCACATGACCAAAATAAGGAATCGTGCATGAAACATCGCACGTGCAGCTTAGCAGACGAATATTATATGGCATATTCTTCTTTGGAAAGGTGGAGGAAATCACACTGCCTCTGCCTTGTCGTCCATTAATTAAAATATCCCAAAAAGTTAAAAAGTGGTTTAAAAAAAAAAAAGAAAACTAACAATTACAAAAAGTTGAAAAGGATGGACCGTACCGAAGGAGCAACATCGACAAACAAGTAAAAATTCTCCTTTGCATGTTCCAAAAGCATTAAATTGAGGTCTGCCCTTTATAATTATGAATTTCAACTAGTTTCAATTGTAAAATAAAAAAAAAATTACAAACTCATTAGGCTATAAAAATATAAATACTATTTTAAAAAAAATAATAATAGAGCCACAATTATTTTATATAAATAGTGTGTATAAAATAATAATTTATATAAAATAATATGAAATGAGAAGATTAATTATAAAAAATTATTATAGATCTACATATTTAAAAAAATAATATTATCATTTTTTATTTAATTTCTTCATATCACGTTAAATTATACATATTAATTTATATAAAATTATTTATGACTCTATCATTATTATTTTAAAAACATTCGCACTCCAACTCAAATTTTATAATTTGAAATTCGTAAATGTGTCTTATTAAAGATCAATCAACATGTTTTCCGATTTTTAGAGCTCAGTCATAAGATATGCTTTTTTCTTTTGAATGCATGCATATATATATGAAAAAAAAAGGGTATCTTGGCACAATCATGGACCATATATATTTGCCACCAAATTGGTGATCGTACGGACTATATTGGAGATGGGTCACTGAGGTGGCAAGATCTAGCGGTTGGGAGATGAGAAGATAAGATTGAGAGCTGAGGAGCATCAATTCCTGGACTTATTTTGTCCGTATAAAATTTGACCTTTTTCTAGGTACAAAAAATCTTTATTTCATTTATGCTCTGGATCACCACCACCACTCCTTCTATTGATTTGGCCTTTTCGTTTTTACTGTTTTTAACTAAAGGGTACCTCGATGGTGCGATACATGTGTAATCTTCCTTTGCTCCCAGCAGAAGCTGCAGAACTTGCCAAAACGACGTAGTTTCAGATTTCTTTTTCATTTCAAACCCCACGCGCTGTTGGTGAGAGTGGTGGATAAGGTGAAAATTTGCAAACCGCCGAGGCAGAGGTAATCAGAAACCCAGAGAAGGGCCCACAAAAGCGTCTTGGTTTTCTCATTCTGGCGGATGTGGGGTCCATCGGACCGGAGAGAAAACGTGTGCCCCACGTGGCCAAGGAGCACAAAGAACGGTGACGAGCCGCTGCCGACTAATCGACGTGTCAAAATGGTGGGCTCGTTGTCGGCTCGCCACGACGACCGAACCCTGACCTTTCCCGTTACGAAAACCGTGCATTAAACAGCTGCGCTGTTGCTTCCGTCATCAACTACGCTACACTTCATGAGGTTCAGTTTTTTATTTAAAGCACGACACAACTTTGGCAAATAATTATATTTTCATTTTTTTAAAATAACATTACAATTTTTACACATTTCAATAAAGTTTAAATTTATTTTTTTACCTTTTCTTTTAAATTTAAATTTAAATTTAAGTGACTAATCAAACGAAAATAATGTAGAATTTAATTTATAATTTTGTAATTCAATTCCTATGTCGTTTTTACTATTTTTTTTCGCTTTTTCACTTTTTTTAGCCTTTACTATTACATTTCTTCTCCAAATAATTAATTAATCAGATTATCCTCAGTAAGTACAAGGTTTTTGTGCATTAATTTATGCATATGTGGCTTAACACTATAGAATACCACAATATTAAGCCAAGAATGACGATTCTAAAAGAAACTAGATTAATGTTATGATTCATTTTTACTTATGTGCTAGACAAAAATTTACCATTCACAAAACAAATAAAATTTAAAAAAAAGACGCGATATGATTTTTACAAGGGTCCGCTAAAAGAAGATGCCAATTCCCTTTACTTTGTTACATTAAAATATGAGTAGTACTTATTTATTGCGTGAGAATTGAGCTAAACTCACAATTATATTTTTGTAGAGTCTATCTTTATTTGATTTTGTAGGGTTATTGCTTTTAACCCACAATTGTTGTGGAATGAAAATTTTAGGAGTTAAGGAAAATTTTGTGTGTTTTTAAAAAAATACTATAAATTATTAAATAAAAGTTATTTATTATTATTTTTAGAGATTATATTAAGAAAGTGAAGAATATGTAATTTTCTGAAATTTTTAATTGTATGAAGTGATTACAAGATTACATATAAATAAAACTCTTTGAAAAAATATGAAACGACAAGATAACCCATGGGGCTTGGTCCCCTATTTTGAAATCTTGGCCGCTTCAACTCAAAGCCAACGATCAAAAGTCCTCATCCCTTTCATCTTCTCGCCACTACACCACCTAGAAGTAGCCACCGTTTGTGGCCGAGGGGAGGGAGTTCGCCTCTTCGGCCAGCATTCTTTTCTTTTCATTCATATTTCTAATTTTCTTTCTCAGTTTTTCTTCACCTTCTCAAGGTTTCATTTATGATGTTCCTCTTGATAAGCAGTGTACCAACTCTTATGGCGGTGTGGAGAGGTTACAATGATCCCGTGGCGATGATCTTTGTGTAGGTTCTTCGATGAAAAGTTTTGCAGTGTTTAGTGTTTTTATTGCTTTTGTGCTTTTTCTTATTTGTATTTTCTACGATTTTAATGAAATAGTGCCCTTAGGCACTAGTTGGATTTGCTATGCACGGTACTAAATGGAGGATTTGCAATCAGGCAGTGAATACTCCAACTAATTTTTCTTGATGAAGATTATCCATGATTTATTATTATTATTTTTTAATTTTTGAGGTTTGCGGTAATATGATTTATAATCATTTTCATTTTAAAAAAAGAATTATTGTATATATATATATATATGCTAATAATATGTTAGCTTTTAATTAAAATAAATAACGGTTAGCCAATAATTGAAGAATACAAATGCAAATTGAATTAAATTAACATTAGTCAAAATAATCCCAAAAGATCCTAAATTAATCCACCGAAAAAGTATCGGAGGAAGCCACGCATGCTATATGCCAGTCACGTGATATTATATCACAGTCTAATAAAAATTCCACAGAAACAGAAGCACATAATGTCATCATCCGTAGACAATATAATAGAAGAAAAAAAAAACTTACCTCATTTTAACCAAATGGTACAATTATACAAAATCAACACTAAACCCTAAGTTTGGCACGTGCGCCATTTCTCTTTCACACACGCAGACATTACCTCTCTTTTTCTAGCCACTCTTCTTTCTTTCTGTTCTCGTATCTTAAATTTCTCCCCTCTCTCTCTCTCTCTCTTGCAAATTTTCGCTCACTCTCCGTCTCTTGCCGCCAGCGCTCAAAAGCCCTAAAACTGACCTGATCCGTACATCCCCGTTTCTACCATTAGAATTCGCTAAATACAATCAATTCTTCGTTTAATTTAAGGTAATTTCGCTGATTCTTCTTGTCCACGGTTTCCCTTCTGCTAAATCGCAAACGAGTCTCTTATTTTTAGATTTGCTCTTCAATCTTGAATTTATCGTGATATAAGGTCCCTAGCTTACTATTTCTCGCGTTTTTTTAGCATCATTTCTCCTTAATTACAGAATAGTGAATTGAGTAATGATTTAAAATCTAGTTTTCAGATGAGGCACATTATAATTTCTTTTCCTTTTATTTTAAAAATATTTTCATCATGTTTTCTAGTTTGTCTGGCATCACTTTTCACTGCTGTAATTGATATACTCTGTTAAATTGACACACTTTGGACTATTTGTTTGTTTTTATTTCTAGATTTCGAGATTCAAAATATTGTTCTGCTGGTCGCTGAGTTCAGTTATTGAACTAGTTCTGATCTAGTGAAAGACTCGGGTATTTTTCTTCATTTCAGATTTTCATGGATTTACGTGTCTGTTATAGTATCTACTTAATGTTATTGGAAGTATTTTTGTTGTTTTTGAAGGGGGAAAAAAACAATCATATTTTTCCTTAGAAACCATCGGAGCATCACTTGTGTATAAAAAGATTGGAGCTTTTCCTGCATCTTTTCAATTCAAGATTTCCTTGACGGTTTCTGGAGTTTGGTTTATGATTCTAGATTAGTATACAATGTGTGAACTTTTGATTAGTTGTCTTTTGGAGTTTATGCGCTGGTGATAGGACAGCTCATTCTTTGATATCAGTTCACTCTAAGATTGGAATTGAATTTAGTAAGAAGAAAATGATTTTTTAGGGCTACTTGTTTTATATATTTATTTCTGGTCCAGTTGATATCTGTTATACATTTTGTGCCTTGTTTATGTCATCTTAATTTTTTAAATTTTCATCAGGGGCTGCTGTCTCTGCTTAACCTGTGTTGGTATCATGAACTGTGTATATCTAGTGTGCATGGTTAAAAAGGGGATGTTTGGTTTTTGCTCCAAAAACTGTTTTGTAAAAACTAAGATATTATATAGTTTTGGGATGTGATTGGGTGCATTTTCAAATACAACAGTAAAAAGGCTGCCTCTAAAATGATATCTGAGATAGTTTGAGAAATTCTAAATTAAATGCTTGTCTTTGGAAGATTTTCTGCATCCCTTGTTTTAAAAAATCAAGTATTTGGTTGTATTTTCCAAATTTGCTGTTCTGCAATTAATTCCTTTTATCCAGAAGTGGAATATTTTATCTTAAATAGGAAACTTTGTGTGGCCTAAATGCTCTCAGATCTTTCAAACAATAGACATGTGTATTAACTATGGTGTTCTATTAACTATTTTACTTTGGTATGGATATGGGCAGTGAAAAAGTTAAAACTATTGCCATTTGGTGTTGAAAGAAAGTTTATACATTTATTCTCGGTACAATTTTGTTGTCATTGTGAATAATTGATTATTGAATTCTTTAAATTTTATTTACTCTGGTGGCCACTTCTTGAAAAATGTTCTATTTTGTTTCTTATTGCCATGATACCTATTTATACAAATTGCCTTATAATTACTTTAATTTAGGCTACAATAGCCTGTACTTACCATGTAATTTTGTTGTCAAACAGGATGTTCAACTGCTATGATTTTCTTGTGAAGGAATACCATTTACTCAGTACCATTTTCTGTTGTTACAAGTGATCAGTCAAAGTCTGTTAAATACACTTCTATTAAAATGGATCGTTGTGATACTTCTGGATTTGTTAGTGGCGGTGGGATACACACTTTGAGTGACATCTAACCCTAGTTTTGTAGCTAATTGCTCTCGTTCTGGAAGTCAGGTTGACTGTTCTGTTGTAATTAAGTTTAGGTTTGGTTATCACAAAGGCATTCATCTATCACTTAATGGACACTAGTTTTCAGAGGTTGGGTTTTGCTGCTAATTATTCTTTAAATGCATTCAAAACCTCGGGCAGTTCAAGGCAAGCTGGAGGAGCTGGGGCTGAGTATGACACAGATACTATTTTACGTCTTGATTCCCCTGGTTCTTCGAACCCTCGCTTATCTGCCTCAAAGGGAATCAAACGGAAATGGAGTTTGATTGATGGATCTGTGTGTCAGCAAGTTGGCTCTACGTTATCCCTTGGGCTTGGTCGATCATCGAGCTCCTCAGACAGCAAGGGGAGTTCTGCAACTGCCTGCACTACAACGTCTTCCGCCAAAGAAAATGAAGAGGAATCCTCAATGGATCTTGATTTGGATTTCACCCTCCATCTTGGCAATGATAAGATGCCTAACCCAAAAAAATCTGCCTACTCATATATGAAAGGATTGGAATTGCAGCCAAAGGTTGACCTCATGTTAAGTCTCTCCACTGGATCTCCCGAATCAGGCATTACTTCTGTACATCCAAGCTCCAGTTCACTTCATATGGGCATGGAGTTGCCATTACTGGCTGGTGGTACCCTGAATGCAGACGAAGGTTCAACATCATGCGGTTGGAAGACGGGGATTTCCTTGCCGCCGTTGCAGGCTGCACCAAATAAAGAGATTAGCTTATTTTTCAATCATGCTCTGAGAACTAATGACCTTACTGCCAATGTTCATGATCTCTCATCAAGTGTGGTAACCACACCAAGAAGCTCAGTCACCTGTACTTCTGAGATAACCCAGCAGCTTCAGCGACAACAGAGGAGCTCTAGTTCCAAGACCTGTCAGGTTGAGGGATGTGGAAAGGGAGCTAGAGGTGCTTCTGGCCGTTGTATTTCCCATGGTGGTGGCCGAAGGTGTCAAAAACCTGGCTGCCACAAGGGAGCCGAGGGCCGGACTGTGTACTGCAAAGCCCATGGGGGTGGTCGGCGGTGTGAGTACCTTGGGTGTACAAAGAGTGCGGAAGGGCGCACTGATTACTGCATTGCCCACGGTGGCGGTCGGAGATGCAGTCATGAGGGTTGCACTCGAGCTGCTAGAGGGAAATCTGGGTTGTGTATCCGTCATGGTGGTGGCAAGAGATGTCAAAAGGAAAATTGTACAAAGAGTGCCGAAGGGCTCTCAGGTCTTTGCATCTCACATGGAGGTGGTCGACGATGCCAAGCCTTAGGTTGCACAAAAGGTGCACAAGGGAGCACAATGTTCTGCAAGGCACATGGTGGTGGAAAACGGTGCACTGCCCCTGGGTGCACCAAGGGTGCTGAAGGAAGCACTTCTTTCTGTAAGGGCCATGGAGGTGGAAAAAGATGTGCATTCCAAGGTGGTGGGGTTTGCACAAAGAGTGTGCATGGAGGAACCAACTTCTGTGTAGCACATGGTGGTGGTAAGCGGTGTGCTGTTCCTGAGTGTACAAAGAGTGCAAGGGGACGAACTGACTATTGTGTCCGTCATGGCGGGGGGAAGAGATGCAAATTTGATGGGTGTGGCAAGAGTGCACAAGGTAGCACTGATTTTTGTAAGGCTCATGGTGGAGGGAAAAGATGCTCCTGGGGCCATCCTGGTTCAGAATATGGCCCCCAATCTACTGTTCCCTGTAACTCATTTGCAAGGGGCAAGACAGGTCTCTGTGCACTCCACAGTGGCTTGGTGCAGGATAAGAGGGTGCATGGGGGTTTCACCCTAGGACCTGTGGTCCAGGACCCTAATCTCCACAAACCTGAGAAGATGAAGGAGGTTGTCGCTGCTGATGACATGAATGTGGATATCATGAAGATGGGGAGTGGTCTTGGAAGTTCAGCAGGCAAATCTTCTGATTCCAAGCATGGAGTCTCAAATGCGGGCAACTCAGTTGGGGGAGGTGGACTCCCATCCGCGCCAGTTTTTGTCCCAGAAGGTCGGGTGCATGGTGGAAGCTTGATGGCAATGCTCGCTGGCAGTTCTGGTGTCAGCTCAAGCAGCAGTAAAGTTGTAGCAGCCGGTGATCCATTGGTAACAGGGAAGTCTAGTATCATGCCTCAAAGCTGGGTGTGAGTGTCTCTTCACTGCTCTCAATGCAATGGCAATGCTGCAGATGCTTCTGGTTCGGGTGCAAACAGCAGCTAAGTTGTAGCTGTTGATCCATTTGCACAATGCCTCAGAACTGGATTTGTGTCCGTGTCTCTTGGTCTTCTCAGATTGGTCTTGGCTCTTGGAATTACTTGTCTCTGTGTTTATGTTTCTTTGGTCCTAGTCTGTTGGGTCTGTTGGTCGTTAGGAGTTCGAATTTATTAGTCCTAGGAGTGAATATTTATTGGCGTCAAAATTTGGTGATTCTATTGGGAGGTAGCATTTGAGTCAGGTCTTCAGGTGTTTCGTGTTTGATTAGTGTAAATATATATTTAATGTCCGGCAGGTGCTTGTGAATACAGGCTATTATTTCTAAGGTCCCCATCAGTTTGTCAGACATTCTGATTATAATAAAAGCCTTTTACTGTATTATATTTACCCCTGAGTTTATTTTCTTGATTGGATGTGGCTTAGCACCGACTTACATGACAATGCTTAAAGAACGAAAGAATTCGATTTGGTTATCTAGTAGTCCTCCCGAGCAACAATGTTTAAGCCGCCTGTTCACATTAATCCTCGTACGAGATAATTAACTGGTTTGAAAGTGATCACATGTTCACAACGTCCTGGAGACGCGTCACGGACAAGCGTACAATAACAAATGGTCAGTGTGCTGTGCTGTTACGAATTTCAGTTTTAACTATTACCTATTGGTATTGGTACGTAATGGTGGACATGGTAACATATCCGTCTATATAATCCACACGGCCTGTAAGATTTTATCTTTATCACCATCATCAATATTATTAATTATTATTACTTGGTAGAGTTGGATATTATTCGGCGACCAGCTGCTGATTTCAAGGTTTTGTAGTACATGAATGACAATGAAGAGAATTATTTTATAGCTAATTAATTATAATTATTTCGTTGATGATTGTTCACCAACACTCACAACACAAGTTACCTCCGTTACGGCATGATTCGACGCCGTTTTGAATGGCTTTTAGCCTTTTACGGGTCCCTTGTCCTCTACTCTACATTGGATTTGGGTCACCTCAGGAATTTTCAGATCATGTGTTTACTTTTCTATTTCTGTTTTTGAGATTGCTTTTTTTTTTTTTCCAAATTTTGTCTTAGTTTTTTAGTTTGCTTGTTTTCTTATAGTATGTTATTTGAAAGACGTGGTTAATAAACAAATAGAAAAGAAAAAAGTAATGGAGATTTTTCTTCAACTATAACTTAATTTATTGCTTTGTCTTCACGGCATTATATTTTTTCCAAATCAAACACTATTTTCACTGGTTTTTTCTTTAACGGCAATTTTACTTCACATATCACATTTTGTATGCATATTATGTTTAGAAAAAACTCAAAAACTCGGTTGAGCTATAGAACCTCGTGCTTGAACTTAGCCATTCTGGAGAGTTGATCAACAGCTTCAGCCAAGTGATCAAGCCTAGCTACAAACTCAATAAGCAAGGAAGTAAATGTAGCAAGTGAGAGTGCTGCAGTGCTTTCTAGCGCTCTCATTCTTGGCAAAAAATCCACACCCAATCCTCCTTCCTCTTCGAAAGCATCAACCTCTCTTGATGGCCAAGAATGCTGCCTTCTTGATTGCTTCCTCATTGTTTCGTGATAAGACTCTGCCTGTGCTGCCCATGCTGGTGGGAGAGTCCCCGAAAACGTGTTTTGGGTGGTCAGGTTCGAGTCCTTTTCCAGCTCATGATCGCTTTCACTTTCAGGATCGGCTTGTTCGTTATTGGAGAGCACGGAGGGTTTAGGGAGTGGCTTGGAATTTTCTGGCGGGTCACAATAGGCTGTTGTGAGGAGATACGAATGCATGTCTATGCTGCCCTGGAGTCGTTCTGTTGAACTGTGAAGCCTCTTTAGAAGACAAGTTTTGAGACTTCGCTTCATGTTGCCAATGTCTTTGCCCAAGCTCCGGACCAGCTCTGCTGCCTGGCTTGTCACTTCTTGTATCTCCGACTGGAATGTGATTCGGAGATTGTAGGGTGCCTGAAAATCAAGAACAAGTACTGGTCATGAGTCATTATATATATATTTGAAAATTTTCTATCTTGTAATGAATACCGTTACTTGGGTTACTTTCTTTTTTTCTTTTTTGACAAAATGTTACTGCGCGTCTTTGTCATTTTGGATTATAAATTATGGAAATAAATAGAGTACAACGCTCTCACCTCTAGTCTCTGTTAAAAATATTAATTTTTAACTTGTTGATCACTCCAATTTTTTGTTTATGATCTCTAATTTATGATATATTATGTATAATACGTACAATTTAAGGTGTCAACAACTGAAATCTAAGGGTTTAAGGAAACTAAGTGATAATAGACATCCCCAGTTGTATCTAAAAATTTGATCCCAAATAATATGGCATGTTATGTTACGTCAGTAATCAAGTGATCTACAGATTTTCACAGATTTTAAATAAATAAATTATATTATTACACCATTCATTTGTGGATATTTTAGTATTTATATAAAATTTCTAGGATGTCTAGAACTAGCTAAAGGGAAAAAAAAGTTTGATGTTTTCAAATAATACAATTATAAGCCGGAACTGATGATATGAGTGAACATTTAGAAGATCAACAACAAAATATGCGTGTGCGTCTTTACTTTGAATGAACATAGTAGAAGCACCATATTTGGGCTTTCTGCTAAGATTTAAAAGTGAGCTGAGCTATTTGTATTTGACACGAAGCATGATCTAGGAATCTCTTTTACGGGTAATATTGTGGCAGCACGGTAATTGATATGAATGGAAGAACAAAGAATCAAAGCATCTTTTACACCTTGAAAGCACACCAACTAGAAGCACAAACACGTGGTATCTATAATCCATGATGACTGATTTGAGAATCTCCGACTTATTTAATTTTCCTTTTCAATTATTCGTTTGCTCTCGGAATTCTGGACCGTTAACGTATGATTTAGTATAGTTCTTTTGGCCAGATTCCTTTGTTGCAAGCATTTCTGTATGCACCAAGGAAATTAATGGCTCTGATTCTGATTGATAGAATATGAATATCCGATCAAATATTTCTCCTTCTCTTTGAACAAGTCGATTTAGTGTTACGTTCACGATATTGCTCACAATCGCACACAGCGAGCAGAGAGAAAGGAAAATACCTGAATCTCGGAGTGAAGAACACCATGAAGTGCCATAACCTCATAGGCACAATAACGTAGAACTGCTCCGACTTTAACATACTCTGACCATGGATAGAAGAAATGTCGAAATCTGCCATGTGGTGTCTCCCATTTTGCCGAAATTGACTTCAAATTACATGTAACATCCAGGATCAATGTTGTTAGTGTTTGTATATATTACAAAAGAAAGCAAAAAACCTAAGAAAAAAGGGAACAATTAAGCACCAAAGACTCCAATTTTGCTGAAGAGTTCAAAGTAGTTTTGCATTTCTTGTAAGCAGGTTCATCCGGAAACTCATCCATGAGAGTCTTGGTGAAGTCTGGATGATCTAACCCGTCGTCTTCTAAATATTTCTTCACACATTCTGAAAATTCAGGAGTGATCAACTTTTTTGTTGGCATTGGTTCAACATATTGTTTCACTCGACTGCCTGCCTAGCTCACAATATCTATATCAGAGTTTATTAATTGACTTACCTTCAAGAGAGTCAGCGAGAGAGTTGAAGCTGTTGACTAGCTCCTTGTGTAATTGCTCCCCTGCCCAAATAGGGAACACTGATACATTCACTAGGACTGCTACAAATCCACCAATGGCAATAGAGTACAGGCGATCCATCGAAGTCCTAATTGGGTTTCCCATTCGATATCCGGAGACAATGATCAAACAGTAGGTGAAAAGTATGACCCTGAAGCCATACTCATATGGCACAAGCGATGGCCATAATTTCATGAAAGATGTAACAGCTCCTGTATACACAGAATATTCAACATAAATTTCTTAATAAAAGTTTCTCTATTTTTAAAATATCCAGAAGCTATACCTATGAAGAATATGCTAATGCCGATTATAATAGGCTCAGCAACTCGGCCAGTGGACAGAGCAAACTGAGCAACTGCAATAGCTAAGATACCGGCCAGCAAGCTTCCAAGTGCTCGGTTAAAACCTCGATTAAACGTTGCACCTGAAGATATTCAGAGCCATCAGATACGCAATTGTAATATCAGGTGATATTTGAAAATCAGATTGTTATCACTGCATTAGTACGTACCAACTGTATATTCGAACATTATGGCAACAGTGAGGATGGACCAAATGATGTTGGTGCCAAATATTTCATAAGGTGCTCGAAATAGAATAAGCAAAGACACAAGTAGAACAGCTAGGCCCACTTTGAATGAGAATTTAACTCTGTTGCTATCTTCTTTGGCAAATTCCCAAACTCTCCAAATCCATGCTTTAATGGAAAAGTCTCCGTGGCCGCCGGAACCCTTGCCACGTCCCGGCTGCTGCAGCTTAATCCTGGTCGCTGCCGCTGATGGAATATTGATCTCAACAGAACCCTTTTTCCCATTCATTCTCCACTGAAGTATTATAAACTCTTCCAGCCCTGTTTGCACACTCTGCTTCAAGTTCCCCGTATTGCTGTTTTAGAAATTAAAATCAACTACTCTTGAGCTCAACGGAAAGGCTGCTGGAGCTGGAGGAAATGCTGAGATGAAAATATATAGCACTGGTAGGACATTGCAAGCCTAGCTGTAGGTGCAACTAGGGAAAGAAAGTATGTGTAGTCAATAGGTGATATACCGGGGGGAGGAAAAAAAAAAAAAGAGGGAATGATACGGCAATAATAGAAGAGAAGATGGAACTAAAAATCTCAGGATAAAGATGCTTAACCTCAATAATGTTGCATGGATGGAGAATTTAGAATATTACATGTACATAAATAAATCAATTTTGTCAAAAAACAAAATTGCATGACAATGCATCAATCATCACCGGGATTACTTGTGTTATTAAATTTTATTTTCAAGGCTAAGCTGATGACTTTATTAATTTGTTTTTATCGTATCAAGGATATGTGTAAACGCCTTTGCTTATGATTTTATTTCTACATTTCAATATTAAACAATTCCTTGGAGTTTTACCCAAAAATGGAAAAGAAGATTGGGAACAAAAATGGAGAATGTCGAAAATTAAACAAGAGATTTAAGCTTCCTACTTTCTCCATTTGGGAATTATACCTTGACTGAGACTGGCGCAGGCCCCAATTGATAATATTTAAACATCTGAGAGATGCAATGCAAGTTGTTAAAATTTTGAAGATTTTTTCTCATTCTCTTATCTTCAACTCATAACTCTCAATGTGTATGTGTGTGTGTGTGTGTGTGTGTGTGTTTGCGAACAAATTAATGCTTTCTTTTTTCCAAATTTAATTTAGTCGGAGGGATCTAATTATATGTTCGTGAAATATATGCCTTTCCTAGGCTACCTCATGCTTTCCTTACGATTAGGTTACGAGATATTGTGCGTATATTATTCTTCATTATCGTTCCTCCTACTTTACAATGTTTACATGTATTTAATTATTTTTTAATAAATAATTTTGCATCTTCGCAACTCATCAATATTTATCTACCTAGACGCGTACAGAGAATCAAATGAAGGGTTCTGTGCGTTTTAGTAGGATTATGCGTTGATGGATTACTCAATTATATCAACCCCTCCATTTTTTAGCATTTTGCTCTCAAAAAGTATTTCACTTGGACAACTTCTGCGATTTATTTGTACTATGCATCCGCTAATTTTATAAAGCGTGTATTCCGGAATAGCGTGGACAAAAAAAAAAGGGTCAGCATTTCTCAAGAGAAAATGAATAACTTGAGATGAAGAATTGAAGATGAATGAAGCTTTTGACTGATTAAGAGTGGCTAAGGTGAAAATTAACAATAATGAAAAAATAATAATAACATAACTGATTATTTGTAATTAGAATTTCAGGAAGCGACACATAAAACTTCGATAACAAAAAGAAAAAAATGATGCGAATTTTCAAGTTTTACCTTATAAATAACTAAATTCTTATCACTCCACGAATAAATAGCTAAACCCGATATATAGAAAATGAACATCTATAAAGATAAAAGCGATCGTTATTGTATACTAATTTTAATAAAAATTATAGTACATTAATGTATTTATTTCATTCCAATAGAAAAAAAAAATCACCAACAGTTTCAATATTTGTCAATCGGTGAGGATCAAGTTATCCATTTATGAGATGGTGGGGTCTAACTTTGATAAGAATAAAAATGAATATGACAATTAATCACCAAGATAGAAATGATTGTCTAAAAGTTTGCATAAATTTTCAAGTATTGATTCTCAATCACGTTAAGATTGATTGAATCAATCTTTGTTGATCAATCACATTCCCAATTATCATAATTGTAACCTTCTCTATTTTAAACTTTGAATCTTTGCACTATCAAGCCTTTGTGCTCATTTAATCAATAAGAGTGAGATGTATCTTCTTTAGATTATTTTTTAAAATCAAGCCGTCAGTTGAGAAATTGAAATTATTCAGTTGAGAAATTGAAGAAATTATTATTATTATTATTATTATTATTATTATTATTCCTAACCGTAACCTGACATCTTCTCTACCTATTTGAACCTCTTATTTTTAGCACAAGAGATTTTACCATCTCAATTGGATAGCTAAATTCTCTTTGCCTCAAAAATTTGTTTGAAGTCTTTTCTAAATGATAAAAAAAACTTGTTGATTTTTTTTTTTTTGTCGATTTTGTTTTGAGTGTTGTTTTTCGTTTAGTAAAATTCTATGATGCCATAATAAATACAAAATTTATAAATTATATACAAAACTAGTATATAGAAGGCAGAACAAGTTAATTAATATAAGACTACTATTTATTAAAACTATTAACATGGTTTCCAAAGAATTTTAATAAAACATATTTTATTCATTTACTTTAATTAAACAAAAGAAAAAAAATACTCATCAATTAAAAATAAAAAAATTACACTAAGAACAAGTTGAATAAGTTTTATTGAATTAGTTTAGCCATAAATTTTATATTCATTTTAGGACATTCATAAATTTTTTCTTTTTCATTTTTAATCATAGAATTTATTTACTACACAAGTTAATTAAGCAAAATTATTCATTTTGATGTGAACAAAACCAAAATAAAATAAAAAGATATTCTTGTATTACTGGACACATATGTTAGCAATAAAATTAGATCTGATTAGAATCCTATGCATACTTTGTGTTGTTTTAAACTCCTAAGTTACTTAGAGATCATTAAGGGTTGCTATTGAGAAGATATAGAAGGATAATTAGATCACCTTACAGCAGCTTGAAAATTATTAAAAGAATAGTTTTTCAATTATGATTTTGAAAATAAGTTTTATCCTAAAAAAAAAGGTCATATGTATTATATAAACCCAAAACTTATCATGATTCTATTTAAAAATATAATCAATAAATAAATAAGGTTATCATTATTATATTGAATTTCTATTTTATAATCGCAATTTTTTTCAATAACTTTTATATTAATTTAGTTATTTTAATTTTTACCTTCTATTTAGAAGTTTAGATATAATCTACAAAATTTAGATTTTATCTTACACTTAATGTTGATATATAAGTTTTAGATGACATTTGTTACATTTTGTCTTGATTATTAAAAGACACAAGTCTATCACATTTATATTAATTTACTTGTTTTACCTTTCATTTACTAGTCTTATATTCTATTTTCAAAATTTACGTTTTATTTTGCATTTAATGTTGATTTACTAGCTTTATATTATATTTATTAGTTTTTTATTTTGTGTACTAGTAACACATCAAGTTATCAATTTTATATTAATTTACTTATTTTACTTTCTATTTACAAATCTTAAGTTCTATTTCCAAAATTTATATTTTATTTTACACTTAATATTGATTTACTAGTTTTATATTATATTTAGAAATTTTTTGTTTTGTTTATCGGTAACACATCAATTATCACTGTTATATTAATTTACTTGTTTTACTTATATTTGCAAGTCTTATACTTCATTTATATAATTTATGTTTTATGTTGTACTTAATGTTGCTATACTAATTTCATGTTATGTTTATAAATTTTTGTTTTATTTATTGGTAATACATCAATTTACTAGTTTGATATTAATTTACTTGATTTCACTTTTCATTTACAAGTCTTATGTCTCATTTTCAAAATTTATGTTTCATTTTGCACTTAATATTGATGTACTAGTTTTTATGTTATATTTGTAAATTTTTATTTTATTTACTAGTAAGATATCAAGTTACCACTTTTATATTAATTTACTTATTTTACTCTCTATTTACATGTCTTATGTTATATTTCCAAAATTTACGTTTATTTGGCATTAATGTTGATATATTAGTTTTATATTATACTTATAAGTTTTTATTTTATTTATCAGTAATACATTAATTTACCACTCTTATATTAATTTACTTGATTTACTTCTATTTATAAGTTTTATGCTTCATTTATATAATTTATATTTTATTTCACACATAATATTAATTTACAAGTTTTAATTAAATTTATTAACTTTAATTTTATTTATCAATACACTAATTTACAGTTACTTTATTAAATTATTTATTTTACTTTTTATTTATAAATCTTTTGTTCCATTTAAAGAAAGAAGTTGTGATGAGGGAGAAAGGAAAGAGCCAGACACGTGAACGTGATTGTTGGGTGCATTTGTCGCGTGGATGAGGTGTCCCACGGACCAGAAGGACATTTTATACCTCGCCCACCGTTTTGTGCAAAGTGTTGTACAAATATTTGTGAGAATAACATTTTCCTTACCAAATACCGAACAACCATGGCCTTTTCTTCCAGCCAAGCATCGGTAGCTTTTATTTTTAAGTTGAATATTTTATGAGTGATCTATCTCTCTTGGCTTAAAGTGTGTTTTAAAGTGCAAGACGCACGCTCGTACGCATAGCTCTCTGTTCTTGGACTGCATGCAATAGGATGCATTTGACATATTATATTATATTATATTATAATGTATTAATGATATTGTGATATAATGTATTGTATTAGGTTGTATTGTATTAAAATATAATGCAATATTATGTATGGTGTAGTATGGACTGCAATATAAAAAATAATATTATTTTTTATTAATTTAAAATTTAAATTAATGTTTTTTAAATTTATTAATATTTTATGGTTTTATTATTAAATTTTAAGGCATTAAATAATTATTTTATATACAATTTTTATTAAATATAAAAATGATTTAATAATATAGCATTATTAACAAATAAAAAATTAAAAACTATGTCATATTATTAATTATATTATAATATAATTTATTTCTATAAATTAGTTGTCATAATATAGTATAATCGTATTATAATATAGTATAATTATATTGTAAAAATATAATATTATATAATTGTATAATATCATTTATATTATATTATAAAACAATATAATAGTAAATTATAAATATATTTTTATTTATTAAATAATAAATGAACAAATAAAATTAAAATAATTTTTACATATTTATAGTAAAATAATTAAAATGATTTTATATAATGAATGTAAAAAAATGATTATTATTTATTATTAAATATTTGGTTTATTTCTATCTTGTAAGATTGTTTACATTATTCTTTTAAAATATAAATATAAATTCATATCTAATAAATTAAAATTATTTATAATTATTAAATAATAAAAGTTAAATGATTATATTTAGAATATAAACTATACTTTATTACAAAACAGCCTAAACCCTACATTCCATGAGTTTAACATAATGCAATGCAATTAAAAATTATAGTTGAACATGAATTAGTATAAAAATAATATATATTTTTTAATTATATGAGATTATTGCTCAGAGTACAACTCATATTATATGAGACTATAATTAATATTTACAATCTAATATAGCACTGTCCAAATTTTAACATTCTCTAATATTCGAGGGATGTCAACTCCAGTACTCCACTCATATTTTAAAAGAGAGAAAACTACCTTCATTCAAATTTAAGAAATGAATTAAATCTTGACAATACTTTTATGAGAGTTCAAACTACTATTTTCACAATTGTGAATGAGTGGCTCTAGCCACTTTTGACCTTAAAAATAATGTTTTAATTTAATGCAATATAGTGAATTGCAAGTTGCCAATTACGAAACGCATCCTACGCACATTTTCCTCCGTTTCTATGCAAAATCACGAGTCATTTCCCTGGTTTAATATAAACGACTTGTCATCTAAGGTTTATGCCAAAGACGCAAAACATAGACGACATGTAATGCAAGTTTAAAAAAGGTGTCGTAAAATTTAAAACAAGTCAATGAATTATTAATCATTGACAACATTCAATGTAAGCGCGTTTGTAGTCCAACGGTTAGGATAATTGCCTTCCAAGCAATAGACCCGGGTTCGACTCCCGGCAAACGCATGGATGATTTTTTCCTTGGGATCCTCATGTTTAACTTTCTTCATATTATTTATGTTTGTGAATATTTAGTTTTAACTTTTAAGTCAATATACATTTGGGTTTTCTTTTCTTTTTTTTTTCTTTGGCGACTTAACTGAACTCGAGAAACTCTGTTTATTACTTATCTTAAATCTGTCTGGGTTGATAATTACTTGCATTTAAGTCTTCTTCAAACTTGATTGATACTGCATTCATAAATTAATGTTATTGTGGAGATCCTACTATAATACAACTTGGGACAGACTAATATATTTAAATCAGGACTGTCGTTTTAATTTTGCATCTTGTCGTCCAATTGTTAAAAAAAACATCCAGGAACGACATTTCATGCATAGCCTGGAGTAACCTTGCAAAGAGAATTCGGGGACAGAGGTAAAGTGAAGTGATTTACTGTTGATTATCATGATAACAATATAAAAATATTAGATAGGAACTCCAAGTTTCCATTTACTTCAAGAAGAAAAGGAAGAAAACATATTGTGGCCTGAAACGAGTATCGTATCATATCATCGCCATAAAACAGTGTCCAAAATTAATGGAAGATGATGTCTTAGTGAGTGAAAGCTGGTCAAGTGTTGTAAACTTCTTTGCATGGCATGGAGCTGCAGAGACTCAAATGAACCACTTCACTTCTGTCATCTTTAATTTGCATGATGCTGTGTAGCCACAAGCCATCTGATCAAGATACTTTGACAATGGGCAATACTAGCACGTGGAATTTCATAGTGTGAAGATTCCTTGGTTTGTCTTGCTCATCAGCTTTTTTATATTTTTTAAATCATTCTTTCACCTCTTTTGGCCATGTAGTCCATTTTAGAACATCACTTATGAGTATAGCATGCAGTTTGTGGACCAGTATACATCTAGTTTGTGCGATATATATTTGCCAAATCGGTATATGTAGAGAGCAAGACTACTATTTGTATATTGCATGTAAGAAGTTTTTCATTTAGGTGATAAATTAGCAAGTTTGTAGTTTAGGTGACAAATAAGTTTAATGTGAATGTAAATATTTACATATAACATGTGGTTCATATGATCTCTCTTCCAAAACTATTTTATACCAGTTGTTTCGTTTAAGAAATGAAATGAGATGACAATTTTCATTCATTTTCATGATTAAGGTCTTGTTTAGTATCGAAGCAATGTACTAATATATATGTATGTATAAATTAATAATGCGTGGTAATTAAATATAACTTTTAAATTATAATTTTGACAAAAATAATAAAAAAATTTAACACACCTCTAAAGATAATTTTTCTTTGCTTTGAAGTTCCGTATATGCTGATAGAAAAATTATCATTCTTTCCCATAGTACTTGCTGGTTCTACTTCTACGAAATAGTAACAAATATAAGAATTGCTTTCTTTTTTCTTTCTTTCCAGTTGACTGCTGAAGAGTAACAATAACGTTCAATCCGCGGACAGATATGGCAGTGGAACAATCATTTTTGAAGATTTGAAACCCGGTCTTCTGAAGCTGGCGACCAATTTCTTTGAGTTTGAAGTGAGGCAGTTAATGGAAGCCAGAAGCTGGCAACCGAGTTCTCTCAACAATCACATCTATAAATTCTAGGATTTGTTTTTGTGCACGCCAATCAACTTAGCCTGCGTCATAAGCTTTTTATGCTATTCTAGACACTAGATTGAGCCTTTGAGGAAGGAGAACTCTATGATTGACTATTGAGAATTTGCGAGCAACACTTGAGCGATGTAACATTTTTTCGCATAAATTTGTTTTTTTTTTTTTTTTTTTTTTTTTTTTTGAAACAATTGAACGAAGTACTTCAGAATCTTAGAGAGGGAGATACCCATGGCCCAAGTTTTTCATTTACTCAATTTTTGACTTTTTGTATACTGTATTGAGGCATTATATATTTTTAAACTAGAAAATAAAGTTAAGGTCACTAATTATAGGATAAATATTATGACATTTTTAAACATAAGAACTAAAATTCAATAAATTTATGTTTAAAAAAGAAAGAGATAAAAGAGAAAAGAGTTAAACTATCGGTACTCCTCCGAAATCCTTTAATAATTTCATTTAGTTATTTACAGCTTTAACCTCAACAACGAGAAAAGATTAGACTTAAGAGAGTGATGATATAGTCACAAATTATTGTATAAACTTATCTTGTACAAACTGATTTTGCATTAATTTATTGATTGAATGAAAATATAAAATAATAAAAATTTTATCATACTTTATTAGTTTGTATAAAATAAATTCGTACACAAATTTGTAATTATATTATTACTCCTAAACTTAAAGGCTGGCACTGAAGTCCAAAGAACAGTCTTTTAATAATAAATTTGAACAATAAGAAACTGAACTGAATGTTGGGTATAAACAACAAGAAATATTGAAATATTGGGTTCTATGACAAGTTATTTTATTTAAGGTTATTTTTATTATTAACGGAGGTGCGATGGGACATTTATATTATTTTTAAATATTTTAGTGGAATAAATAAAGAAAAGAGATTTGAGTGGGAGTCAATAATGTCATCTAAAAAAAATCAATTGATTATATTTTTTAAAAGAATAATAATACAACTACAATTTATTATATAAATTATTTTTGTACTAACAATGTAACATAATATAATTAATTTAAATAAAAATACTGTATAAATCATATTATTTTTTTATTATTTTATATTTTCACTCAATGATACATAATATCGCGTGGATTTGTAGAAGAATTTGTGCAACAGCTTGAATTAAAACATTTTGGAAGCCCGTTATGGTAATATCCACACAGCCTTGTCTTTGAATCGCAAAATTCGCCATTCAGACAAGAAAGAACTTCTCGAGTCCCAACGCCCAAAGCGGAACTCAAGCCAATTGCATTGACTCGCATTGTCCTCCTTGTGTCTCTTGACCCCTGTTGACCAAAATGGGCAACTGTAACGCCCTACCCTCGTCTCAAACTCAACTCCACTCAACCGCCGCCGATCCCGACAGCGGGCCCGGCCACCACTCCAACGGCCTCAAAGTACATCCTCCAGGTCCTCCTCGTCCTTCTTCCTCTGCCACGTCAGCCACCGCAGCATCCGTTGGCCGCGTCCTCGGCAAGCCCATGGAGGACGTCCGCAACACCTACGTCTTCGGCCGCGAGCTCGGCCGCGGCCAGTTCGGCGTAACTTACTTAGTTACTCACAAAGACACCAAACAACAATTCGCCTGCAAATCCATCGCCGTTCGCAAGCTCATAAACCGCGACGACGTCGAAGACGTCCGCCGTGAGGTCCAGATCATGCACCACCTAACCGGGCACAGGAACATTGTGGAGCTGAAGGGGGCGTATGAGGACAGGCACTCTGTGAATTTGATTATGGATTTGTGTGCGGGAGGGGAGTTGTTTGATCGGATCATAGCCAAGGGGCATTATTCGGAGAGAGCGGCTGCGAATTTGTGTAGACAGATGGTGACTGTGGTGCATTACTGTCATTCCATGGGTGTGATGCACAGAGACTTGAAGCCTGAGAATTTCTTATTCTTGAGTTCCGCTGAGGATTCTCCTTTGAAGGCTACTGATTTCGGACTCTCTGTGTTTTTCAAGCCAGGTGATTGTGATTTCTCTTCATCTGCATTTTGTTCAATTTTCCCTCTCGAAAATAAAACTTATGGGGGCTTGCTTGTGATGCTTTTGAACTATACAGTTTATGTGTTACTGCAGGTGATGTCTTTAAGGACCTTGTTGGAAGTGCGTATTATGTAGCTCCTGAGGTGTTGCGCAGAAATTATGGAGCTGAGGCTGACATTTGGAGTGCTGGGGTGATCCTATACATTCTTCTTAGTGGTGTCCCTCCATTTTGGGGAGGTATATCTTTAATTTGTTTGTTTCTTATGAGGAGTACCGGAATCGGAAACACTGAAGTTCTGACTTTAAATTTTCATTTTAGTATCTATGATGGATGGCAAGAAAATTGCATATCAGTAGCTTAACCGTGAATTCTGTGTTTAAACCCTTTTGTTATGCAGAGAATGAACAGAGTATCTTTGATGCCATTCTACGGGGGCATTTTGATTTCTCATCTGATCCTTGGCCTAACATCTCCAGTAGTGCCAAAGATCTTGTGAAGAAGATGCTGTGTGCTGATCCTAGGGAAAGGCTTTCAGCTGTTGAAGTTTTAAGTAAGTTTTTGATCCCCAAAAAGACTTTATAGACTTTAGCTGATTTGCTATAGTCACAAATATTAGCAAGGTTTCTCACAGGATAACCCTGAAGTGCTTACATCCATTTTTATGTTTGTACTTTCTGCTCAGTCGTTGTATTGTTTCAAATTTCTTGACATTCAGTAGATTTGAAATGAAGCTCAAAACACTGAAATGCATACAGATCATCCGTGGATGAGGGTAGATGGTGATGCTTCTGATAAGCCACTTGATATTGCTGTTTTAACTAGAATGAAGCAATTCAGGGCAATGAACAAACTCAAAAGAGTTGCACTAAAGGTAAGCATTTCTGTCTGTATAACAGCTAGAAAAATGGAAAACATTTTCTGTAAAGAAGAAAGCATGAATAGCATAAGATATATAGTTGACCTCTAAGACGAAGAGATTGACGCTAAGAGTACAAAAGGAAAGAAAATATTTAAAGAAACCATCACATTACCGAGAAGTGAGAACTCAAGGGACTATCAGTTGTCCTCTCTAATGCTCTGAGGTCATTGTTGACCTTTCATACAAGGTTTATTAAGCTCCTAAGGAATGATATTGAAGTATCTGTTCTCTTTTGAAGTAGATGGAGTTATTTAATTCCAGAATTCAATGATGTTAGAAAGCATCTTCGATGTCGCCAATCATCATTTTCTCAGTTCTACAAAATTCTGCAATAAGTTTTTTTTTTTTTTCCCAGGTGATTGCTGAAAATCTTTCTGAGGAGGAAATAATGGGCTTGAAGGAAATGTTCAAATCCATGGACACAGATAACAGTGGCACAATCACTTTTGAAGAATTGAAAGCTGGTCTTCCAAAGCTAGGCACCAGGCTTTCTGAATCTGAAGTTAGGCAGTTAATGGAAGCAGTAAAGTCTCTAAAACTTTTTTAAAAATACAGTTCTGCCTGATTGTGACAATTGTTATGAAATGCTTTGCTACAAAATTTACATTTTATATTGTGAAGGGAAAGATCATTTTCGTATAGGGAACTTCATCTGTTGTTGATTTGTTTTTGAGGGGCATACCAGTCAGCTTTGGCCCTCAACTTAACGTTTTGCTTCTAGTCTACAGTAAAAGAAGGAAGCCTGTAGGATTGACATAGAGTTATGATATTGTAAAACAAAATCAATGCTGAAATCTACATTTGAATAGCTTTCCTCGTCTATGCACGAAGAAGTTATCAATCCTTATCTGCTCTGTGGTTCAACTAAAGTTGCGAACTTGGTTACTTTGCCAGGCTGATGTTGATGGAAATGGAACCATTGATTATATTGAGTTCATAACAGCTACTATGCACGCAAATAGAATGGAAAGAGAGGAACACTTGTACAAAGCCTTTGAATATTTTGACAAGGACAACAGCGGGTAAGCACATTTTTAGTTTATTTTTATTCCTTCACTTACTAACATATAGTTTTAGTAATTGATTATACTTTTATCTGAAAAAGAATAATGATGACTTATAAGTACCCTCTGCTGATTTTGCTTCCTGCTTCTGAAAATTTAGATACATCACAATGGAAGAGCTGGAACATGCACTTAAGAAGTACAATATGGGAGATGCAAAAACAATAAAAGAGATCATTGCAGAAGTTGACATAGACAATGTATGTTACTTATTTTCTTCTTTTTCTTCCTTTTATTCAAACAGCCTTTTCTATAATTCAACGTGGAAAAGCAGGGATACGCTGTCTGCCTTTATTATCCTTCCATTGGAACATGTCATTCTCCACCAATCACAAATTGCTTTCCATACTTTGTAGTTGAGATTGTAGCTCATGAAGAAATAAGCATTTTAATTTTAATGTATAATATGTAGACCTACTGAAAATTGTACCTCTCCCTACCAAGTCTGCTCATTTAATACCCCATTTATTTCCATAGCAGGAATGCTTGTTATTTAACCAAGCAACTACTCCCTTGTACTGATTTAACATTCTTTCCTATGTATAATAAACAATTTCCTGGGTACATATTATTTATGTTGAAATCCTTCTGCAGGATGGAAGAATTAATTATGAAGAGTTTGTTGCTATGATGAGAAAAGGAAATCCTGGTATGGTTGGAAACAGAAGGCGCAAGTAGGCTCAATTCCCCTTGCGAGTTTGTAGAATTAAATATATGCGTCAACTGGTTTGTTAACCTGTTTTGATAGTGTTTCGACTTGGTTTTGTCTCCGGCTGGTGACCTACGATGACTGCTACGTCTGAAATTCTGTGTTGTTATTATAGAATATCGATTGTCGATCTTATTGGGGGAAAATATTTGTTGCTTTGAGGTTGGTAGACGATTGGTTAAGCGATCCCAAGGTGAGTGTACATGAATCATTTGCTCCTGTTCTTAAATTAGGTCATCTTCATCTGGTACTTTGTCCTATATCGTTTGGTTTATCCTACAACTCGTCCTTTCCAATTTTACTGTGAACAACAAAGAAGTGAGAAAAAGAAAAATGATTTCACGGTATTGACGCAATGATGCATTGTAATGTATGGTTTCTTTTTACCCCTCATTTTATGTTCATAATTTTCCATGATACGTGTTTTCTGGTTCTTTAGAGATAATAGATAAATACAAGTTACTGAAAAAAGGGTGATAAATCGTACGCAATGGAAGCAAATTAACAAGGTGTTCAAATTGATAAACTGGGCTACAAGTCATCTGTCATCATTTCATGCTTTTAAAAATGGACGACCAACCGTGTTTGATCAGATGACGGATCGTCCAAGCAAGACAAGCAGTAATGACTAATGATAAGGAAAAAATCGTTTAATGTAGGCAGACTTAGCACACAAGTGTCATCCCAGCATGTCTTTAATATGCTAATCACAAAGTCTCGTCCCGGCAAATGACATGGTCGTTCATATCATTGATGAGCGAACGACAAATCATTTAATATGCCATCATTACAGTGAAAATTATCAAAGATCAAGAGGTTTTATCATGTCTAATAAAAAAGAGAGAAAAAGGTTGATGATTTTGTCTTTCAGCTCGTGGTTTCTGCCAATAAGTATTGATGCTTTTCAATGAACTGGAGACATTCCTTTTATCATGCCACTCATGTTTTACTCATTTTATAATCGTGATCTTCCATGAATATATAATTTTCAGCTTGGAAACTGATAATTGTTACTCAAATCTGTAATTGTCGAGAATGGGCGACAAATCGTTCCCCTTCAAAACAAACCAGATTAACAGAAGTTCGCTCCAACTATGATACAAGCTGAACCGTAAGTTTCGAAACTATAAACGACATGTCATCCAAAACGTAACATTAGGCAGACAAGTTCTCAGTTCTCTATTTGATGAAACTATACATGACATGTCATGCGACTGCTCTGAAATTCATTGTGTATGAATTCATCTATCTCTACTTTTGAGTACATCATGCCCATGTCTAGCATGCCCTCAGTCCCAACGCATATGATGATATTTATGATACAAATAAAAAAACAATTAGAAGGACCATATAATTAACACATGAAGTGTGGTTCATGCATGCATGATATAAAACTAAATATCCGATCCGTTTTCATGACAGTATATTAACCATCATCGCTTGCCTGGGTGATACAGAATCGCTACCACACCATAGAGTAAATATAACAACACCAAAGCCAACGAGCAATCCAGAAGCCATAACAGCAAAAATGATGGCAAGTACCGCTCTGTCACCCCAATCCGCCCTTGGCTTGTTGCTGACCCTGAGCTACTCCTCCAAATCCAATCCAGTCTCATTATTATTATTTCTCAGCCTTTGTCTAGATCTTCGCTAGCTCTCAGAATTTGATAGATGGTGATAAAAAGAAGGCAAATCCGTGAAGGACAGAGGCAAATAATGGGGGCACAAAGGGCATTCCCCACTGGTGCACGTTTGAGGGAAGAAGCCGACCGAGTTGATTGATGAAAGTACCACTTGACAGAATATTTGTGTTACTAAAATATATATCCATTCCGAATATTTATTTGACGCCTCCTCTTCAACAACCCATAAAAAGAATTAATATTCTAGATGTTACAAAAATGATGATTTCTGATGTTCATTAGACAAGATACTAAAGATATGTTAATCAGGTTAATTACATTCTGCAGGGAAGAAACTAGGCTACATGTTGATATTCATAATTACCTTGTACATTAATCTTTAGTTAGCTAATGGTTGCTTCCATTGCTTTTTTTTTTTTTTTTTAAATAATTTTAGTAATTATTTATATATACACAATGGTTTTTCAATCAAGGATTCCTGATTTTATTAAAATCTGGGATCAGTTAAAAGACAAAAGAACAGTGCATTTAAGGTTTTATTTTTTTTATTTTTTAGTTGATTCCTGACTGAAAAACTACTCATTTACTATATATATATATATATATAAAAGAATGTATTAAATAAAAAAAATACGGTTGATGTTATAAAAGAATCACGCAACTATCAAATGTCCGCTTGTCAAGCATATATAATAATACTTGAAAGAAGTTAATAACACAATATAAGTTGTTTTTTTATAAAAAATAAAAATAAAAATTATTTGGTAATTTCCTTCACTTCTTTCTCACTCTTTCAATGTTATTTTTGACTTGAAGGAATATTCTTTATATTACTATCTTAAAATTAATACAATGTTAGCAAATCCTAATATCCTATCACCGGTATGTTGATGAGACAATATTACAGTAGTAACACGGCAGGAGCTCGTATTTATGTAGAGAATTTTATTATTTGAATTTAAATTCTCAACTTAAATTTTCAAGAGAGAAGTTGGGTAATTGACGTCATGCAGCCCATATTGCATGGCGCAATCCAAGAACAAAGTTCGATAGAAGTCCAAGGGGTATCTCTTGTACAGCGCTCGGGTCAGGTGGGACCAAGTACCCGCGAGATTCGGATCAGTCCGTTACCTACAACAACAACGTTCGACGGATTCAATTCCTCCAGACCCATAACAATAACAAAATGTATGTCAAGAGTTAAGCAGACCCAAACTAAAATTAATAATAGACGTTAGGCCTTCTCCAACTTCAAAAAAAAAAAATCCAGTATCATGTACTGGATAATTCTAAAACAAAACAAACTTTTTATTTTTTATTTTTTGTCGTCAACTTTCCTGCTTCTTCCGTGTCTCCTTCCTCCATCAACATCAATTAATAAAATAAAATAAAATAAAATAAAATAGATTAGTCAGATCGCATTTGAAGAAGACACGACGCCACTCGGTTCGTTTCCTCACCTCATCAGCAGACAGAAGATAACATGGTATTACAAATCACGCTCTTTCATTTATTCTACAAATTTCATAATTAATATTTCAATATGAGATCAATTTAGCTGTGGCGTCGATGCCGTAAATGTTATCTAAGATCAATCTTTTGCTTTGTCCCGGTCCCACGTCAAGCAAAATTAGCTTTATGTGAAATGCGATGTAATAAATAGCTGTCGTGGTTCGTCTGATTACTACATAGTACGCCATAAAATTGTATATTGTGATTCGTCAAATGCTAAATTTTGATTCCGTGGACTGATGTACTGATCCTCATCCAGCTTCAGCTTGCGAGATGGTGGGTGTTTTGAAACTTTATCATCTGATTCGAATACTCGTACTGTAATGTGTTTGTTTGCTTTCGAAGCAGGTTGAAAATAAAAGGCCGCGTCAGCAATTTCTTCTTTCAGCATATCAGAGCTTCGGCATTGTTTTTAGTGACTTGAGTATTTCTCCTCTCTATGTTTATAAAAGTACATTTTCTGGAAGTTTGCGCCATTATCAAAATGAAGATGCAGTATTTGGCGCATTTTCCATTATTTTTTGGACTTTAACTATTCTTTTGTTGTTCAAGTATGTCATCATTGTGTTAAACACGGACGATAATGGTGAAGGTAAGGGCTCATATCATACGTTTTCTATGGTGATTGAATTCCTTTTTCATTATTTTTTTCTTCATAATTTAATTTTGTGTTAATGTTGTTGGTGCTTTCTTTCTGCAGGAGGAATGTTTTCTCTATACGCACTCCTTTGCCGGCATGCAAAAGTTAGTTTACTTCCTAATCATCAAGCAGCTGACGAGGAGCTTACTACATATCATGATCCAGGTTATTCCAGCAGAAATATAACTTCTTCTCCATTCAAAGTATTTATGGAGGGACATAAGAAAACAAAAACTGGTTTACTTCTTCTTGTTTTGCTTGGTGCTGCCCTGGTTTTTAGTGTTGGCGTCCTCACGCCAGCAATTTCTGGTAAATTTGCTTTACTATCACGGTGTAATCTCTTCTATTGTGCCATTCATGCATCTTTACATGGTTCATTCGAACATTTACGCTAATAGATTTTTGCACTTTTGCAGTTCTTTCATCCATTGATGGGCTGCAAGTCCAATTACAGAATAGGCACAGTAGTGAGTGCAGCTCTCTCAAGAATGAAAAGTTCTTTTATTTTGTTTCTCTGCCCCTAATCCTACTGAAATTTGAAAATTTATTCTTATGAAGCCAGGGATATGGTTTCCAGATCATAATATAAGTAGCTAATGCTCGCAAATTATAAATTTAACTTAGTTAAACAAAATTCTTATTTCAGATATATTTAGCAATACTAAAGATGTTGTTAGGAGGGAGAAGCACAAAGACAGGAGCAAAGATTTCCTTGAATTTCTTTTCTACCTTATCAATTCTTCCATCTTAGATACACATGGTTTTGTTTAAGATACTGACATTTTTTTTTTTTTGGCACATATGCAGGAATGGTGGTTTTCCTTGCCTGTCTTGTATTGATTGGCCATTTTGTTTTGCAATACCGAGGAACCCACAGGGTGGCCTTCCTGTTTGCTCCTGTTGTGATTTTATGGTTATTATCCACTACTGGTATCGGCATCTACAATGTCATTAAGTGGAATCCAAGAGTCTACCAGGCCCTTTCCCCATATTATATATACAAATTCTTTAAATACACAGGAAGAGATGGTTGGACTTCTCTTGCAGGACTATTTTTATGTACAACTGGTAAATATGGCATCTGGAAATTTTTGGTGCTCAGTTTATAATGTTTGTAATTACTGGATTCAAGTAGAATTTTCTTGTCAATTGCAGGAACTGAAGCTATGTTTGCAGACCTTGGCCAATTCACAGCTGGATCAATAAAGGTATGAACAACCAATTACTGTCACTGTTAGTTTTGGTCCATGGGAAACAACTTTTAAAAGATTATGCTTGTTAGTGCTTTTTTGGTACAACTTTCGTAGTTCATGTTGCTAAAGTCCTGAGTAGGCTTTGGACTTCTTTGGTTTTGATAATAGATTTCTTTATATACGCTTTATATTTCCACAAAACACACTCTAAAAAAATTGTAATGTTGTGCAGCTTGCATTCTGTTGTGTTGTCTTCCCATGTCTAGTGCTTCAATATATGGGACAAGCTGCATTTCTTTCGAAAAACTTTTCTGCTGCACCTCTAAGCTTTCATGCTTCCATACCAGGTTAGTCTTTGCAAACATTAAGGTACCTTCTATTGAAACTTTCCTTATTCCTCCATTTTTTTCACCTATTGGTAGTTGTATGAGTGGCTTTTTAAAGCCTTTTACTGCTGTTAGTTTAAAAGGAGCTCTTATTAATAATAGCTTGGGAAAGTCTTAGAAACATTTTCTGAAGTAGCCAAACACACACACTAGGTTTAAGCTAAGTAGTTTCAAATATTCTCATTACTCCAATACTTGTCTTAATTAACTAAGGTATCATATGGCAAGCTAGCTTAACTAACTAGAGCTATCATGGGGCAGGCTACAGTCTCCTCATGTTGATTGCCTAAGTGGGTATGAGCTCTTTCTTCACGAATCCCTTTTTTGCAGACCTGATATGATAAGGATTGCTTAGGTTTTCTTCCTGTCATTTACTCCTGTTGTTTATCCCCCTATCATTAATGAAAACGTAGCTGATTTGATATCCTTTGATGGGATCACTTCAAGATTATTTCCTAGATGAATATTACTTGTTTTGTTAACAGAGGATTTTTTGTAGATCCACTGCGTTGGCCCGTTCTTGTCGTGGCGACTTTGGCCGCAATTGTTGCAAGTCAGTCCGTTATCTCTGTTACATTCTCAACTGTCAAACAATGCTATGCATTAGGATGTTTCCCCCGTGTCAAGGTTGTACATAAAGCTAGATGGGTCCGTGGTCAGGTATATATCCCAGAGATAAATTGGGTCCTTATGATTCTCAGTCTGGCTGTCACAGTTGGTTTTCGAGACACCAACCGTCTAGCAAATGCTTATGGTAAGTTGCCTTTGGTCGAAGAAGATAAACTTTTGCTTTTTTTTTTTTTTCAAATAGACTAGTTTTCTTCCCAATTTCTTCATATAAAAAACTGTTTATCTGCTAAATAAGCACAGCAAAATTATGTGTGATTCATTTAAAAATGTCCCTGATGTCTTTCCATCCAAATTATGTTAATCATACATACGGTCGTATGGGAGGTGGAAGCCTGCTGTCTGACTGGATGGAGGTGGAGAAATGCTCTAATTGGTCTGAGATTAACATAGTGTTATAACATAGACCTGTGTCATCTAAGATCCATTAACCATAGTCTTTAAAAAATAGACCGATCAGTTGATTCGTTCCAATTCATTGATTTAATCCGGTATAAATATAATAATATAAATATCATAATATGACGGGATCGTCGTCTTGACAAACATGAATAGAAATAGTTCTTAAAAAAATAATTTTTTGTTCCTCGAAATCTTTCTTTGAAAAAAAAGTTTATAATGAATTATGTTAATCATATATACAGTTGTATGGGAGGTGGGAGCCTACTGTCTGACTGGATGGAGGTGGAGAAATGCTCTAATTGGTCTCAGATTAACATAGTGTTATAGCATAAACCTGTGTCACCTAAGACGGTCACTTACATGAGTGTGGTCTTACCTTCGTATTGTATTAGTACTCTGCTTATGATGACTTAGTCTTTGAGTCCATCACTTGTTGTTTCTGTTAGGCTGTTTGCTAGATGCATCTTAATGTTTGTTGGCTAGATGCATATTAATAGAGATATATACTGTAGTTGTCGATTACTCTTGATTGAAACTAATATTCTATTTTAATTCAGGTAGTGCTTGCATGGCTCTGACATTTGTATCGACGTTGTTGATATCTTTGGTCATCAACTTTGTATGGAATCAGAGTCTCTTTTTGGCCGTTCTGTATGTCCTATTCTTTGGATCAATTGAAATCATCTACCTCTCGTCAGCTTGTATGAAAATCCCCAATGGTGGATGGGTCGCTCTGATGTTCACTGCTGTCTTTCTGGCTATTATGTATGTGTGGCATTATGGCAGCAGGAAGAGGTATTTATATGATTTGCATAATAAAGTACCCGTCAAGTGGGTCCTTGCACATGGCCCAAGTCTTGGGATTGTTAGGGTCCCTGGGATCGGCCTCATCTTCACTGAGTTGTCAAATGGAGTCCCACCCATATTCACTCATTTCTTAACCAACCTACCTGCGTTTTACCAAGTGGTTGTATTTATTTGTGTGAAGACCGTTCCTCTTCCTTATGTCCCTCATAAAGAGCGGTATCTCATTGGACGGATTGGTCCCAAATCATACCGTATGTACCGCTGCATTGTCCGGAATGGCTATAAAGATGTCCCGAACAGCGGAGATGATTTTGAAAATGACATTGTCATGAGCTTAGCAGAATTTATCCAAATGGAAGCAGAAGGGTTTACAAATCTGGATGCTCCTGTGGATGGCTGGCTAGCAGTTGTAAGGACATCTGAGAAGTTTGGAAAAAGATTGACAAGGTCAGAATCTGATAGTAAAGAAGAAAGCAGCAGTTCAAATTTTCCAATAACTGGGAGTTGCAGCAAATCACCTGCTTTGCAGAAGTTGCAGTCCATGTATGAGCAGGAGTCACCTGACCTCAACTATAGACCCCGTGTTCAGTTCAAGTTGATGGATACAAAATTCAAAGATCTGCGAGTTAAGGAAGAGCTCTTGGAGCTTTTAGAAGCTAAATGTGCTGGCGTCTCATATATAATAGGGCATTCTCGGATAAAGGCAAAATGGAACGCACCATTCTTGAAGAGGTTTGTGATTAATGTGGCATACTCTTTCTTGCGTAAAAACAGCCGGTCCCCGGCCGTGTTCTTGAACATACCTCATATTTGTTTGATTGAGGTAGGTATGAACTATTATTTGTAGTTCACTCTCTTGGTTTTAGAGTTGAGAGTATATCTTTGGTGCTACCGGCACTCTTTTTTTTTTTTGCCCTTTTTCTTTTTCACTCGTTCGGCTGCTTCTACAATCTTGGCATAACACTGAGCTGATACATTTGAGATAAATTGATTCTGTTGTGGTTCTGGCTCAGTGCTGGGTTTTGCCAAATTTGTCCAGTCTAGTCTATTATTAAGTCTGATTCTGGATGATGCTGCAATTTTGAAGCCACAGAATTTCAGTTATTCTTAATATCTTGTGACGCAAACCAGTATGAAGATGCAATTTTGGATTAATTTTATTCATTTTCATTTGTCCAAGAGCTTCTGAAAAATGAATTAATAATGACAAATATTACAAAATAAGTACAGCTCTTAAAATTAGTGGATAAGAGATGTTTAAAGAAATTGAAGATTGAAATATATTAGAAAATACCAACGAGAGGAGCATTGCCAATTGAAAATAACTGCTGAGACTCCTTTTAGCTAACTTCTGCATACAGTTCAAGCAGACAACCATTTTTTTCACAACAACAAGCCTATTCAATATAGTTTTTTCATTGATAATTTTTTCTTTTTATTGTCTCTCGAAATTCATTCATTGATACATTACGAAACTAAGCTATAATTAATGAGTCTATAATTAATGAATCAAGTAACTCAAGTCTGTTTGGTATTCAGGTATTATTTTTTTGAAACTACAACTGTGCTATAATTTTTAAAATACAGCTACTGTACTTATAATTAATGACTCAAGTAACTCAAGTCTTATTTGGTATTAAGGTGTTATAATTTTTAAACCACAACTACTGCACAAGAGAAAAAAAAGTGTTTGTGAATTAAAATTAATAATATGTAGTAAATAGAACCTCTTAATAATTTTAACAAAAATGATAAGGCTATTATAAGTTTTTTATTATACAAATGACAAATCAAATCAACTTAGTTTTTAAGCTACGTCAGCTGGTGTTCACCAAATATTTTAATGTCATAACTTTTAAGTTATAGGTACCGAAACTCAATATCAAATAGGGTCCAAGTCCATTTGACCACAGATATCAATGAAACACATCAAGTATAGTGAGCGACAAGGATTCAATATTGAGATTAGTTCATATGAGCATTGAATAAATTGGTTATTAAGAAAAAAAAAGATTGAAAAAATAAAAATAAAAAGTAAATATTGATCATTCATTACGTATTCAACAAAAACTCAGATAAATACTAAATTAAAATCCTGTAATGAGATCATCACTTTTATAAAGGATCTCTTACTTTAATATGGTTATAACCAAATTAAAACATTAAAAAAAAAACACAAATTCTAATGCACTATAGAATAAAACACACTAAATTAAAGTGTATGTGTTTGTGTGTGTGTGTGTGTGTTTTTTTTTTAAATCTTTTAGTTTATCATTTACTTTAATAAATGAAACAATTTCTCAAACTCTAATTATAAACCCCATTATAGACATAATGCTATGATTAACTATGTCAATTATTATGAGGAGATTATAACTTAATAGTGGTGCATATGTAGTTTTAGGAAATTATTAGGGATATTTTGTAATATTTTTATACTTGAATTCATTTTATTTGTTTACTTCTTTAGTATTTTGCAATTGGATCCTTTTTTTTTTTTAATAGGAAATTGGATCCATTTAATCTAAATTGTAATGATTTAAAGTTAAAAATTGATATTTAAAAATCTAAACATTTGCACTCTCTATAATATTTTTATCTCAGTATAATTCCTACAATATTAAACAATAATTTGATAACAACTCTAAAAATTAAATTATCATTTTAGACAACTTTAAAAAATATATTTTGTTCCATCTTAAACCTTTAATGTGACATCATATAAATTTTTTACTACATATAAATAATTATTATTATATAGAGGTAAATTTTATAAAATAAAATCTAAAAAAAGATAAAAATTATTATAATATAGAGTTTATCTTTATCTATAAACAGACCCGAATTAGAATTATAAGTTTTTAGTGAGTATATGAAGATTGTTTTCAAATAGAATTTCACTGTAAAGATGTTTTGTAAATGTTGAGAATAACAAAACACAAGTAACGAGAAAAGGATATCCAAGTTTCCAAACACGCCCATAAATTTTTCCTCTCTCGCAATCGCGGAGAAGAGAAAGAAAGGAATCATAGAAGCTGGAGAAAGAAAGGTATCTCATCTCAGCATCTTGTCTTGTATCTCAACTGAAGAATAACAACCACCACCTTCGCCCTTTTCAACCAACTTCCAAATAATTAGGATATATATTTTTCTGGGCTCGCGTTGGGTTCAATTTTCATATTGATTGACCTCCAACTTTAGAAATAAATTCCTCCGATGCAAACAATAAAAGGAACGATTAGGGTTTCTAATAACGGGACTCAATGTTGAGCTCTTGCTCTCATTCTCTCTCTCACCGTCCAATTATCTTGCCCTCCGTTTCTAAACTTAGGGTTTCCAATCGACCCAGTCCTTTTTCCCTCAGCAGAACTTCTCGGATCTTTGATTCCACGCTCAAGCTCCCCAGAAATGTAAGTATTTGTTGCGTAATAATAATTCTATCAGAGTGCAAGTACTGGAAATTAATTATTTAATTAAGTAGTTTTTTCATTGATTTTTTGTGAATTTAATTTGGTTTGGTTTGTTTTGCAGAAGAGGAAAATTTCATGCTTTAGACACGAGGAAATATCACCTGAGAACTCAAGGCCTGAATATATAGAGCATTTCTTGCAAGATGAATTGGTCAAGCCTGAAATTGATCAGTCAAACTCCATTAAAAGAGATTGGGCTACAACTCTTCGAGAGGTAATTCTAATGATTTCCTTTACTTGTCTCGAGATTCAGGCAATTGCAGATGATGTAACTAGTGTGTACGTTCCTCCCCATGCCAGCATATTGAATGTATATAGTTGGTGTTGATTGTATGTGTAGAACTTGATACACTAAGCCATCATTATTATCATTGCTAAAATATCTTGCATATACTGCACTATGCGGACATGTGAGCTCTTTGTTGCATGGGTTTATGTTCAGTGAACCTGTTTGCTTGTTGGAATTTTTGAGGAGTTGGTCTTGCAAGCATGATATGTTATATAACTTATGTAGTTAGATTCCATCAGTTAATTGATGTGTCATAGCTTTTTGGTGGTGACAATCTAGACCTCCATGCTGGACCAACAGTGATGACCTGTTGTACTGATTAAGTTTATACCTGCAATGATTTGGTTTGTGTGATCGAGTTGTTGTGAATCAAAAATAAAAACTAATTTACGTATTTGCTTAAGGTCAATCAAAGAAAACCAATTTTCTTATTAAGTTCATTCTATCATGAGCTGCTCTAAAGTCATACACTTTTATTTTTCTATATCCTTCTTCTATTCAGCTAAATAGAGTATTGAGTTATCCTTTTGTTTCTGAAATTATTCAAACCACTAGGTTTGAAATGAAGATGGTTTTTAATGCTATGAAGAATGTATAACGGCTATCTAAGGAATTATCAAAGTTCTCATTAATCAATTTGGTTTTATTTCAGGCTGCAGATGCAGTGTTGAGAGCAATTGGGAGCCGGTGGACTGTACCATGGACGGCAGAGACCATAGTGCAAGTAAGTTTGTTTAACTCTCCTACATCAATATTGCATGGTATAATGTTATATCGTCGGAAATTGCTAGCAGCCACTATCACTCATCCGCTTAAGTATTAAACTGGGATAAATATAGTTGTGTAGTGAATATCTATACTTGGATGCATGGATTCCAGCACATTCATCAGTTGCATGATCTGCTGAAATTATTTAAGAATAGAAGCCAAGCAACCAATAGTGACAACAAGAAATATTTTACGCTACTCATCAGTTTGAATTATTCAATTATAGCTTAAATAGGTACTCCCTTATACCACTACTAAAAACTTTGAAGTCATAATGCTGTGAATAATTGCATACTCTGATGCAGGTTATGCTTCTGTGGGTTGCTGCATTCTGGTTTATAGGCTCCTGGGTGATTCCGTTTGCGGCCCATATAGCAGGTTTCAGTAAGGAATCTCTAACTTTTAGAGGACAGGCCTTATTTAGCCTTGTGACTGATGTGACTGAAGGGCTTGCAGGAATTGCTATTCTCCATCGATGCCTATCTCGATTTCACCCCCTTTCATCTGATTGGTTTAGGTTTAGCTTGAAGGGAAACTGGCAGCTTGATGTTGCATTAGGGTGCCTCATGTTTCCTCTGGTTAATCGACTCTCACAATTCAACCTCAACCTATTGCCCCTTATGCCATCTGCACCAGTCACCATCTCAAGCGTTGAACAGTCAATAATGGCACGGGATCCTGTTGCTATGGCATTGTATGCAATAGTAGTTTCAGTTTGTGCTCCTGTGTGGGAGGAGATTGTCTTTCGGGGTTTCCTACTCCCTTCCTTGACCAAATACATGCCTGTATGGTGTGCAATACTGGTGAGTGCAGTTGCCTTTGCCCTAGCACATTTCAATGTACAGAGAATGCTACCACTTATATTTCTTGGTGTGGTGATGGGTGTTGTGTTTGCAAGATCAAGGAATCTGTTGCCTTCTATGCTCTTGCATAGCCTCTGGAATGGCTTTGTTTTCTTAGATTTAATGAGGTAGCTTCTAGTCTTGTAACATGTAGTTCAGTGCTTTGTTGATCCAATTTTGGCAATGTGGGGACTCTGGCCAATTCTGTGGGCTCTTCTTCTAAGGGCAACAGGCACATGCCCCTTGCAAGAGCAGCAGGAGCATGATTTGTTCGATTAACGTCCTCCAGATTGTGTATAGGTAGTAGGTCCACCAATTGAAAGCAAGAAGTATTGTTAGTTTACACTGACATTTATTAATCTTGTAATGTTATGGGCATCAGTGCATTACCTTTTCATGCCATGATTATATCAGAAGCTGGAATACAAAAAGAAAATGAGCATGGAATCTATGCTTCCTTTTTTTTTTTTTTCATTTTTCTATTTTCTTGCTGAAATAGATTTTGATGCCAGCGTTTCAGAAACTCTGTTTCAATACATTTGTCGAACAAATGGTCACACAAACTTTACCTCAATTTCAACCAAGCGGCCTTGTTTATAATAGCGATTATTTAGTATTCAAACGTACGCATGACTCCAATGAAACTCGAATTTGAATTTACGAAATAGTTGGACTATTAGCACCCCTTTAATATTTTGGTTAAATTTGTGGGAAAAAAAATCAATTAATTTATTTGAAAAATTCATTATTTATTAGTACACCCCATATTCTTTTAAAATTACCCTTAATTCAAATTTTCCCAATAAATTGCTTATGTCGTCGTGAACAAATTCTTTTGTTTTTAGTTAATACTTCATTAATAGAAAAAAGAAAAATTACAACAGAGCTGCAATTTATTTATTTTAGCACTGTGTTGTAGACGACAAAGCTTGTTATGAGGACCATGAGGCGTGATGAAACTGCCTCTCTCTGAGCTCGAGGAGGTGAAAATGTTGTGAAAGTTGGCTAGGGTTTTTATAATTGTATTTTTTGTTTTAATTATCTTTTATTGTTTAACAAGGGTAAATTATGGAAATAAGTGATTAAATAAAAGTAGGTGTTAGTGAGAGAAATTGAAGAGTGCTAGTGAGAAATTGAAGGGGATCAAATATCATTACTCTTGTATCAAACTAAATGTAGCTGTTGGTAATTTAATTTAAAAAAAGAGTAAAGCTTTTAACACCCCTAAAAATTCTTATAATAGCTCTTGAATTTTATTTATAAACTACTAACGCATAAATTAAAACAAATCATCTTGTCATTAAATCTCATCTTTAAAAAGAAAAAAAAAAGATACTAAAAATTTGACCACATAACAAGAGTTGTTTTATTTCAACAAGGGGTTGTGAAAGAGTTTGATATCCTTAAAATTACTATTGTTGAGAATGAAGAGAATAATAATCCATGAGAGGTCATAAGGGGTGTTTTCAATGCAGACCCTTTGATACTTAAATTAGAGAGCAACAGTGACATGATAATAAATAATAAGAGAGTATGAGAAAAAGGCTTGGAGTCCTCCTATGGAAGGAAAGAAGTGTACTAAGTGAGGCCTCGCCAATTGACAGGGAGGACCCATATTCTTTCCCAGGCGTATAGTCAAGTCTTGGTGCCTTGAGTGGAGTCGAACTGATCCCACCAACCCCAATCATCCTTGGAATACAAAGTCGTTATGGATCTTCCCATAAGGAAAATCCCTGTATTTAGTAAACATCAGAATATAGCCTATAATCCGTACTATTTTACAAATCCAGTTCTGTCGAGTGTAAGAAAAAAACTCAACTAATGCCAATGCCGCCGGCCAGAAACAGTGCCCCTGCCCATGTCTAATGCCTGAACTACCTACCCCGGACAAACCAAAGGGGCTCACTTGTTCGAGGTATAGTATGAAAGGAATCAAACTTTTTTCACAGGTGAAGTAGAAAGATGCCCGACACTTCAACTAGAGGGGCGAGCAGTTGGTTCACCAAACCTCGACCCAGTGTCACACGTTCTCCAAGTCCCAAGGAACCCAGTGCCCAGCTACTGATTCCTCCCGGAATTGCATTATCGGAGCCGAGCTATTTCTTTAGTGATGAGCAACTCCCGTATTATGTATTTTGTGTTGCTACGCCCTTGAACTTGGCAAAAGCTTAGAACTGGTAATCAAATCTCTTTCTTGCTGGACAGAGACAAATCTCTTTCCTGCTGGATGGAGACAAATCTCTTTCCTGCTGGACGGAGATGAAGAGATCGTAAGAATGCAATACGGTGAGCTCAAAGGCCCATTCGTTTATGTCATCAGAATTAGGAAAACTTATCTATTTTCTTGTAAGATTTGAGTTTGATGAGGATTAGGACTTATATTGATTTATATTGATTCGATTAAGATATGTTACTAGATGTGAATCTTGAACTCGAAGGCCCACTTTATTTACATTAAAACTTATCTCATTTCTTGTAGGATTTGAGTTTGACGAGGATTAAGATTTGTATTGATTTATATTATTTAAATTAAGACATGTTATTAAATGTGAATCATTGAACTCGAAAACTCATTCATTTATGTCATAGGATTGAAATGTTAATAGATGCGAGTTTTTGAACTTCAAAGCCCATTTTTTTGTGTCAGAGTTATTTAAAAATATAGGTGTGAAAATATTTAATTTTAAATTTTTATTTATAAGTACATTTAAATCATAAAATCTTATACTTGAAACCACGCCCTCTTTCGAGGAACGCAACTCGAGTCTAACGCCTTAGACCACTCGGCCAGCATATCTATTCTGAAATTCAATATATCATAACAGTTTATTAATCGATTCTGCAGGTTTCCCAGTCTCAGTTGCAAAATTCTGGCATTACTGTTGTTTGGACTTTGGAGCCAATCTGCAACGATAATGCTTGTCTCGAGAGTAGTTGGTTTCTATCTACAGCTTGATACATTTGCTTTCGAGTAAATAATTCTCGATTCACTTTTATAAAAGTTTTAATGAGTGCACAAGTGCTTTAGCTACAAAAGCTCGAAAATAATGCACAAATGTGGCCAGACAACCATATTATAATAGCAGCTGATCGGTCTCTAATTAGTTGAAAATAAAAAAGGTAATTGTAAAGATTCTTTAATTTGTCATTCTTGGCATCACTGATGCACTGAACTACCATGGCTCTACGTGTACACCATATAAAAATGGTTGTTGACTAATGCTTGTAAAAGAAATTAAAGGGTCTGTGTAATCAGTAATGGGACACAGCCGGTCATGTATTTCATTCATACATAAAGAGTCATAGACGCTCAGCACGCCAAAGGTCTGAAATGAATTCTGAAACATTATAATCACCAAAGAGAGCAGACCAAATGGGTCCTGGCCTAACCAAACTTCCATACTTCCTTCAAGAGAAAGTAGCTGGCTACTCTTTGTTTCCTTTCCCCTGTCTCATTGTCACGTGCGATGCAGCTGTAGAATCTGCTCTCATCAAAATCTTGCCTGCCCATTTTGCCTGTGGCTACCGATACAGACACACATTGCTGCTATTCGTTCATTGCCCCATGGTATCTGTTTTAATTTATAGATGTATATATAATTCCTGTTCATAGCTCCAGAACTGAATCTCTGAGCCCCATATCGATCAGTGTCTTCGATATCTCATGCGTAAATTCTCCCTTCAAATGCTACTATAATTATCCGAATATGTGTGACTTGTTTAACCGTTATTTATGTCCATCTGCAAGTCACTAGTATGTAGTTTATAGGTCCTTTGTATGCTGAAGATAACTTTTAATATTGCCTGAGCATCTCTTGTAATCATTGGATCTAACTAATTGTTGTTTTAATTACCTATAAATAATAATATATTTAAAAAGTGTTGATATTAAAATTTGGCGCAAAAAGAAGAGTTGAGAAAGAGTTGTTCTATTTCAAAAGAAAAGGTTATGAGAGAGCTTGATAATCTTGAAATTGTAAATTTTTTAGAGTAAAGAGATCATTAATTGGAATCAAGCAAAAATTCATTAGGGTTCGTCAAGGTATTACCCATCCGGGATCACCGAGGTGTTATCAGTATAAACATGACACAATAACAAATAAATAATAACAAAGAAAAAAGAGAGTAAGAGAAAAGACTTAGAGAATATTATAAATCTGTTTTATTCTCTATCTCTTTTGATTTATATACTTTTGATTGGTAATCTCTTTATATAAAAAAAAATTTAAAAATACAATTAAGCCCAAAAAACTTATCTCTTAGTCTTATATTACATAATTTGAGTTTGATGAGAATTAGGACATATATTATATTTTTTCTATTTAGATCGAGACGTATTATTAACCGTGGGGTTCGTGTCATTGGTGGAGTTCAGTGAAAACATAGGTAAAAAACACAAAGTTAGTACTAATCATATAAAATAACTAAGTAATCATTTAATAAGAATTTTGATTTCATGCGTATTATTATGTCAGTCACATCACTTGATTTTGTAAACCTTCTAGGCACGGCTCGGATCCAGTAATTTTTTTCGCAAAGAAAGAAATAGATAAAATAAAAAGGTAGGGGGTTCAAAATAGCAATGAGATAATTGTGAATCTAGTACATTGACTCGGGAAACACTGCAGCCCCCATCAGTCGGACAATCATGAAACGGAGTCCCACATCTGATGAACGGCTTAGATACAAGTAAACACGTGCAGTTGCGAGGCAAAGCTTATCCGAATCGGAAGTTCGGCGCAAATACAACGGTTACTTGAATGTAGTTTTGTAATTTTATAGTGTTCGTGACATAACAAAGTGGCCCACACTGTAAAAAGTGTCCAAAACCGAAACATAAACCACCAAAATACCGCCACGTAATCAAAATTGCATTGTACACTCGCCACTCGCTCAATCGAGAGTCTTTTAAAAACTCAAAATCCAAGAAACCAAAAACCTGAAAAAGCGGGAACAACACCTCCAGCACCTCCGTAGAGCCGCCTTGTGATTTAGCATCTGGTTACTAAACTGTTTTCCGGAGACCCGTACGTGTCCTTTGATCCGTATGTTTCGCTCCTTGCTCGTAAAAATTAAGAAACTCGCGTAATAACAGAAACTTCGCAAAAAAGCGGAGTAATTTCGATTCAGTGTCTGAATAAAACATCAATCAAAACAAATATCTCACGTCGTGTGCTTGTTTCTTGTCGTAAAGTAAAAGTTGAAACACTTTTTGTATTCTTGTTTTTCATATTTGTTGGTGGTGGTGGTGGCGGCGGCGGCAATCTAGTCTTGGTAATAATTTGGTTGAAAGTGAAAGAGAGAGATGGAGCAGAAACACATACTGTTGTCGGCGTTGGGGGTGGGGGTGGGGGTGGGGGTAGGGCTAGGGCTGGCGTCAGGGCAGACGATGAGCAAATGGGCTGGCAACGATCCTTCCCCAAACGCTGTCACTCCCGAGAAGATGGAGAAAGAATTACTCAGACAGATTGTTGACGGCAGAGAAAGCAATATTACCTTTGATGAATTCCCTTACTATCTCAGGTCTCATTTTGTTACCTTTTTATTTGTTTCCCATTCTTTTTTTAGTTTCAAGTATATATATAGTCGATGATTTTTACTTTTTTTGCAGTATTTTTGTAACTTCTTTCTTCACGGAGATCAAAGTTCTTTCGTCATACTCTGTTCCATCCCATTTTTGCTCTCCTTACTGCAAAAATTACCTCTCCTCTCCTCTTTTTTTTTTCTTTTCTAATTCTGAAAGTAAGATGTATATAACCAGTAATCATTGCTTAAGAAAAAATATATATCTATATACTTCCGTCTCTGTTTGTTGCATATATTTTGGCTGTCGTTTCATTCTTTTTTTTTTTTTTTTTTTTTGCTTTTTCCTCCTCTGGCAATGGTTTTTGTCTCTGTGAGTCCCAAAGTTGATGGTAAAATTTGTTCTCAGAAGCACCACTTACCATCTTAGCTATTTTTGTGTGTGTGAGTTATTGAACGTACTTATTTTCGTCTTTCATTTTGGCTCTCTGTCCTGATCTGATGTTGTCCTTTTCTTTTCATTTTTCGGTTTCTCGTTTAAGAATAATTTGTTTCTTAAACTATTTTAAGAAGCAAGTGTTTATATTGATCATATAATCCCCGAAAACTATATTACAAGTTGTGTACGCGATAGTCGGATACGTTTTACTCGCCTGGATCGCCGCCTCGGACTATGAAGAAAATAAAAGTAGTTACTTGGAATTATTTACTTTGGTTCTGTACCAAAACTGTAGTTATCAGTTAGGTAAATCATGAATTTTCAGAATTTCAAATGAATGTCATGAAAAAGCTATTATTCCCTTAACAACATGCTTTTTTCAAATATATATACATATATAAGGTGGGCCAAATCAATTTTTTTAAATTGAACTTGGGTGGCAATAAAAATGAAGGGTCATTGCAAGACGCCATGAACTCAAGCATAGAATGCGTTTGAATTATGAAACCATCAACCTACGGGATATCTGGCCATATTCTTTTATGAATACATAATTTGATAACTCTTTGAGGTTGATAATCTTGTTCGTCAGTAAATCAACCTGATGTTCTTGACCTCTTGATTGACATGACAGTGGGCAGACTAGGGCATTGCTAACAAGTGCTGCTTATGTCCATCTGAAACACGCTGAAGTTTCTAAGTATACAAGGAATCTTTCCCCAGCCAGTCAAGCTATACTGCTTTCAGGGCCTGCAGGTTGGTTATATATTGTCTGAATTGGCATGGATTACTTGTGTTCTTGCACTGTGTTTCTTCAAAAGAGAATTTTATTGCCTTTTTTGTTTGCTTTGAAGAACTATATCAACAAATGCTTGCCAAGGCTTTAGCCCATTTCTTTGAAGCAAAGTTGCTGTTATTAGATGTAACTGATTTTTCTCTAAAGGTGAGTTTGCTTAATAGCATTATTTTCTCTTGTAAGAGTTTTCTAATTTGTTATATTCATAACTGAGAGGGTCTGTTTTGTTTTTGGGTGCAGATTCAGAGCAAATACGGTGGTACCAACAAAGAATCTGTAAGCCTTTCATAATTTGTTATGGACGTATTTTTCTTGTTTCCATGTGGAACTGGCTGAGTTACCAGCCTCAAGTTTATGGTACTTTAATCTTTCAAATATGTGATCTTTTTTCCCCCCTTTCTCTTTTTCGTATAGACTTTCAAAAGGTCTCCTTCAGAATCAGCTCTGGAGCGATTGTCCGCCCTTTTTGGTCCATTCTCAATCCTTTCTCAGAAGGAGGAAACCCAAGGTATAGTAGCAGCATATTTGCTTTTCTGTTCATCATACATTAACCAAATAAATTATGTAGCGGGACCTAAATATTCCTTGTCAAGAGATCCTTCTTTGCTACTCTTCTTCTCCTCCTTTTTTACTTTTTATTTTTATTTTTCTATTTTAAGACATAGTTACTATGTATAGAGACACGTCTTAAGCTATAGCTAATGCTTAGTTTATCATCATTTCTCGCATCATTTATTATTTCTTCACTTTGTCTCTTAGAAATATTCTCTGTTGCAGGCACATTACGGAGGCAAGGCAGCGGTGTGGATATTGCATCAAGGTATGGTAGGAAAAATTTCTCGGTTAATCATTAGGAAACAAATGTAGATCGCCTCTTTAGTCTGCATTTTTTTTTTTTTGCATGTTTATGATGTCCTTTTTCCCTGTTATTTTAGGGGAATGGAAGGATCTTTTAATCGTCCTGCACTACGTAGAAATGCCTCTGCGTCAGCTAACATCAGTAACCTTGCTTCACAATCCTCTTCAAATACAGGTTTTTTCTTCTTTTTCTCTTATCTAGTTTGATAACGGTTTTCTCATTTTAGATCTTTGACATTGTTAATGCGGTACAACAATTCTAAATCTGCAAGTGAATAACAGGAATGTTTTTCGTAACCTGTTTCTTAAATGATTTGAATAAAGTAGTACGTTTATGTTTTAAGATTTGTGTCATTCCCTAAGATCTCTGGAATGCTTTGTCCTTCAAATGAACAGTCGACAGTGTTTAAAATGCACAAGTCTGTCAGATTCTAACAGTTTTTCTTCACTTGTGTAGCTACTCTAAAACGCACAAGCAGTTGGTCTTTTGACGAGAAGCTTCTTATACAGTCTATCTACAAGGTAATGCTTCTTTGGAATACTTTGTGTCTCACTAGTCAGTGATGTGAAATATGTGAATTAATGGTTTCGCTACCAACTTTATAAATTACCTTATCTTGTAGTGCTCCATGAGCAATGAGTAAATTAAGATGTTGAAATGACTTGCAGGTTCTGTGTTACGTCTCAAAGACGAGTCCCATTGTGGTATACCTCAGAGATGCTGACAAGCTCATATTCAAATCGCAAAGGACATATAACTTGTTTCAGAAAATGATGAAGAAACTATCGGGTTCAGTTTTGATCCTTGGTTCACGCAATGTAGATCTCAGTAATGATCAGAGAGAGGTGGATGAAAGGCTAACTGCCCTTTTCCCATACAACATAGAGATCAGACCTCCAGAAGACGAAAACCATCTTGTCAGCTGGAAGTCCCAATTGTTGGAGGATATGAAAATGATGCAAGCTAAAGATAACAGAAACCATATCATGGAAGTACTTTCAGCCAATGATCTTGATTGTGATGATCTGGATTCAATCAACGTGGCAGACACAATGGTTCTTAGTAACTACATAGAAGAGATTGTGGTATCGGCTGTGTCATATCATCTAATGAATAACGAGGATACTGAATATAGAAATGGAAAACTGATTATATCATCGAAAAGGTAAGATCAATAATCTTTGTATATATAATGTTGGAGCTTGCACCATATACACTTAAGTCTACTATTTTATGTCATCTGTGAAACAGTTTGTCCCATGGATTGAGTATATTCCAGGGAGGGAAAGCCAGTGGAAAAGATACATTGAAGTTGGAAACACAAGCTGAAAAATCCAATGTTTGTTAAACTGCTCGCTCCTTATTAAATATTTGAAATAGCCGAACCAGTAGACTGATAATGTGACTTGTTAATCCTTCTTGATGATTAATACCAGGAAGGAGGAAGGAAAGAAGCCGAGGGTGCAAAGCCAGCAGCAGAAGCAGTAACTATGAAACCTGAGAGCAAAACTGAAGCAGAAAAATCAGCTGCAGCACCGAAGAAAGATGGTGACAGTTCAGTGCCAGCAGCAGCAAAAGCTCCAGTGAGTTATACACACACACACACACACACCTTTTTGATAAAATACTTCCACATTTCATGCTATACTTTGGTGTGAATACTGATGTAAGTAAGCGACAGGAAGTTCCTCCTGATAATGAATTTGAGAAGCGCATAAGGCCAGAGGTCATACCATCAAATGAAATTAACGTAACATTTGCTGATATCGGTGCGCTGGAGGAGATCAAAGAATCTCTTCAGGAACTGGTGATGCTTCCTCTTCGACGACCTGACCTCTTCAAAGGAGGGCTTTTAAAGCCTTGCAGGGGAATACTGCTTTTCGGGCCTCCTGGCACTGGGAAAACAATGCTGGCCAAGGCCATTGCCAAAGAGGCTGGGGCAAGCTTCATTAATGTCTCCATGTCTACCATCACTTCCAAATGGTTTGGTGAAGATGAGAAGAATGTTCGAGCATTATTCACGTTAGCAGCAAAAGTCTCTCCAACTATAATATTTGTAGACGAAGTGGATAGCATGCTTGGGCAGAGGACAAGAATTGGGGAGCACGAAGCAATGAGGAAGATAAAAAATGAGTTTATGACTCATTGGGATGGGCTTTTGTCGAAGCCAGGTGAGCGAATTCTTGTTCTTGCTGCAACCAACAGGCCATTTGACCTTGATGAAGCAATTATCAGGCGTTTTGAGAGAAGGTAACCCTTCCACAGTTAAAATCTTGATTGCACCAGTTTGTGTTTGATTCATTTTTTTCTGCCTTGTATTAAAATTTTCCTCTTCTGAGCAGAATTATGGTCGGACTTCCAACTGTAGAGAACAGGGAGATGATTTTGAGAACTGTATTAACCAAAGAGAAAGTGGACCAAGGGCTAGAGTTCAAGGAGCTCGCAACAATGACAGATGGATATACTGGAAGTGATCTTAAGGTTTGAGTTAATTTCTTGTTTGTTATTATTGTCATTAATGATATTTACTTCTTAATTAGGGTGCTGCTGCTTGAAACAGAACTTGTGCACAACAGCTGCTTATCGGGCAGTCAGGGAGTTAATACAACAAGAACGACTTAAAGATATGGTCAGTGTTCTCTTGCTACAGAAAAATTCGAGGCTATCGCCGACAGTAATAAAATTTGGTTGTCTTTCCAGGGGAAGAAGCAAAGAGCTGCAGAAGATCCTCCAGATTCGAAAGATGACGCTAAAGAGGAAAGAGTGATCACTCTGAGGCCACTCAACATGGATGATTTTAGGGAGGCAAAGAGTCAGGTAAATGTACCAGGAAGCCTTTTTTCTTTTTCTTTTTCTTTTGGGTTAGTTTTTATATCTTCTTCTGAATTGACCGTGCTGGATGTTTACAAGTATCTTTTCCTGGGAATGTTGGATATGTGAATTTGTTTGATGGGATGCAGGTTGCGGCTAGCTTTGCTGCTGAGGGATCTATAATGAGTGAGTTGAAACAGTGGAATGATTTATATGGAGAAGGGGGTTCCAGGAAGAAGGAGCAGCTATCTTATTTCTTATAAGATTTTTGGCTTTTCAGAAAATAAACAGTTTTATGAAAGAAATATGGAATAGAATATATATATATATATATATGGCTATGGCCAAAGCTCTCTCTTTAGTTGAAGCTCCCACTTTAGGGTGATGGCGAGTTAGATAAACGGGACAAACAGACACCGTGGGGGTGGGGAAGTAGAATAAGAAAAGGAGGAAACCCAGACCATAATTTTGCTGTTAGTCTTCGGCATGTTGTGAGGGATGATGTGATGTGCGACTGTAGTCTTTTAGATCGGGCTTTGATTTTATGTTGTTGCATCAATTTGGAAATAAGAACGGCCACTCCAGATAAGTGGTGGTTCGGTAGTTATGTTAGGCATGCTGCCAGTGAGCCAGTCGGACGCAAGTTTCGTCCGGGCTTGGTTGTGGTGTTGTAATAATAATCTCTCCTACTCCTATACATTTGTAATGCCTTTTAATATCTCGAGTGAGCTCGTGTTTTACTGTTTTCAGCATTTGTTTGTTTAATGACTTGCAAAAATTTACAAAAATAGAAAGTATGACCTGTGTTGAAATTGCAGGCCGGGGTTAAAAAAATGTGTACGTAATTCTCATCGTGGCAGTGTCGATGTTTTCTTTCTTTAATTTATGCGCAACGGATAAATCAAATAAATCAAAGACGTGGTGGCAACAGCGGCAACGTATCCAACACGTGTCGGATATAAGACATCTTTGTGACACGATTTTTGAATAAATGCGTCATGCAAAATTTCATTTTTTTTTAATAGAAAAAGTGTACGTGTCCCCGACGCAATCGCGTGTTTTAAATTATCAAAGATTATTTTCGATATTGATTTATCCCCCACATTCTTCTATTGTCGGCTTCCATGCATGGACGGCTGCGACATGACATCAGCTGGGCACCGGCTTTTAATTTTTTTTTTTAATTTAAAAAAGTATATTTTATTTATTATTTAAGAAAATATCCCGGCTGAATTATAAAATTATGAAAGTATTTCAATTAACTTATAAAGATTCTATATAACTCCACGTTAAACGTCCAATTCTAAATAATTTGATCAACTATTAGATCATTATCAAACTTAAATAAAATAAAAATAACAATTGATATTAAAATAAAACAAAATGAAATGCTTAACTCTTTTTTTTTTCTCTAACCTTTTCAATGCTTTGAATCAAAAGTATTCTTTTTATTTGTTTGTCACGGCGATAATAAATTAGCCCGAATACATGTGCACCGAAACATAAATTTCATCTTCTTTCAAAAAAAAAAAAAATTCATCTTAATTCCCATAAATCAAAAGCACTTTATTTTAATTATTTATTTTTTTCAACATCGTAAATCTGACAAATTCTAATTTTCAGTTATTCCAATTGATCTTCTATCTAATCTTAAAATCCCTAAATTTGTCATATTCATTTTACTCTATGTTGCATTGTATGAATATTTTTGTTATTATTAAAAGATTCTAAGAACAAATAGGTGATAATTTAATTGTACGCGTTAAAAAGGATGTTTTTCATTGAACTAATAATGAAACTGCCAACATTATTTTCAACACGGAAAATCTCATCAAAAAGTGTTCGACAAGGACACTTGTATCAAATAAATTTATTATCAATACATATTATAAATGGGATATTATATATTACCGTGTCAATTTTTAAAATTACATTATATTCGAAATAAGGTGCTAATGATATGCGTGGTTAAATGCTAATCAAGTGCCAATTTTCAGGTAAGAAATATCCGTCCTACACACTGCAGCCGCATTTGCCGCACACCTCACGAAACACAACTGCATGCATGATTCCACCTGGGAGTTATGAAATCCACAGCACGACTCCCTTAGTGAAAACTTATTATGCGACGGGTAGGCACATAATCATATTCGATTTTAAATACACCCCAACTCTTAACAAAATCCTAATTACGGCCCACCTACGATGAGAACGTCGCCGCCGTTTCCTAAACAGTTTGAGTCTTCTACCATGCATCTGCCACTTATTTTCTATAGTTTCTAACAAATTTTTAAAAAACCAAAAATCATGCATATAATAAAAATATTATTTTACATACATACATATATGTATAAACGATAATTGCAAACGCTCCTTTTTTCGGTTTTACGTTATTAAATTAATTTATTTAATAATTAATTAAAATAATTCTATTAAATCGTATATTTCAATAATGTGCCCGCATAAAACAAATAAAGACAGCCCAATAGATATACATATAAAAGGGCGCCGGCTGCACGGCCCAATCTCAAGCCAGACACGCCTCCCAGGCAACTTTTGAACCGGACAAAACTAATCATCCCACGTCGTCGTAACAGATTTTTTCGAGACTCCCTACTCTTGTAAGAGGCTTGCAAGTTGCACGAATAAAAATTTCACGGCAACGAAATTCTTCTTCAACTAGTAATTTCCATTAAAAAACCAACAGCAAAAACTACACAAACTACAGCAATAAATCCATCAACATTATAATCAATCCATAACACTTGTTTAACATCAATCGAGCCATTATTTACCCACTGACTATTAAAGTGAAAAGTAAGTGCACTAAATAATGTGGACACGACGATTTACAGAGAAATCTCCTCAACTCTTTTACATAATCTCCACCACCATATTCGGCTCTTCTAACTACCGGACATTTTCCAAATCTGGAAATCAGAGACTTAGATCTAAAAAACCAGAAAAAATATAAAAATAATACAAAAAAATAAAAAACCTACTATAACCATCACAAATATGAGTCCAGATGGAAGAAAACCATTAAAAACTACTCATAGAGAGGAACGAGAGAAGATAAGAAAGGCAAAGAAACCACAAGGGAGGCCTCAGAGGAGGAAAGAAGAGGGCAAAGTATGTTGTTTGGTGGCAACGGTGAATGAGGAAGAGACGAAGAAGAAGTCTGGAAAGAACGGAGGGGAGCAAGAAGCAACACAAGCATGCCACTCTTAATAACAAGTTTTTCTAACAACTTTTTGTTATATTTACATACTTATATGTGTTTACACGACGTCCGTTAACCGCAACGAAAAAACTTGTGAGCTAATATTATCACACATGACAGGTAGACTTACCTTTGTATTATCGAAAAAGCTTACATCAAAATTAAAAAAAGCCCATACCTGACTAAAAATGCATCTCAAAGCATGCACGTCACTCTGTACCTGTGAAAAAACCAAAGCAATGCGGAACAAGAGACTGGGAACAAATGTACAAACACATTGATTGATAAACAAGATAATAACACATCAACATAACACACAGCGTATCCATGGAAATAGCTACGACATATGTAGCATAAACAAGTATAAAATATCCATATTGTGAACCCAACCACCTTTAGAACAACAAAGGAATTCTAACCGTCACTGGATAACAGTTTCACAACACCTAGATAAAACACTTTCTACCAAATGTGTGTCAGAACCTAGCAAAGACCACAAATTTATACCACCATTCTAAGCCTTCTTCTTGTCCTTCAACGACCTCGGTATCTTACTTAAGACCTTGGCATCAAAGACTGCATACTGCTTCTTGATCTCAGCCCATGCCTTCTCAGAAAATGAATCCACCTGATCCTCGTACTTCTCATATATCACAGGCACAGTGTGAAGCAGTACAAAAACTATTCCACCAAACGATAAATTCAGTATCATGAAGGCAAGATTAATACAAATATCATAAACATGAATAGTAGAAATCCATTACCTATGTAGAACAAGGTCAAGAAATTGCACCAGCTCCCCACAATCGATGCAACCCACAAGCCAGCAATCACCTGATTAATAAGAAAATTTCATTTCAAGGGCCATCAGTTCAAAACATTAGGTACAGTTGCTCCGCCATCACTATTGCCAGTCAATCTTTATGTGCATTACCAATTACAGAGACCACAAGTACTCATGCAAAGCAAAAGGAATAAAACAAACAAGGGAATCAACATACAGAAAGAAACTTCTTCAGATCTCTTCCAGATGCTATTTCCCTCAGAAGGGCTAAGGCCCTATTGATCTCAAACCTAAGTGCAGAGGCCAACTGTAAAACTGGTTCCTCAGGGATATAAACTTCGGGAATGCGTGGTGGAGACCTAATAAACATTGATAATCACTAAGTAATTCATAACCCCAAAAAAGAAAAAAAAAACAATAATCAACATAAGAACTGCAGCAACAGCTTACTTGTTAATGAAGGTGGACGCATTAGACCACAAGAAAAGCACCGCAAGTGCAACAATCAGGCAGTGACAGACAAGAGTTAGAAGGTGGTACTCAAGCAATTCAAACAGAACCCATATTGCAGTAGCCCCACCAAGTACTCCTGCAGAAATCTTTTTGTTCCTCCATAAGAAAACATCCGCAGCTGTAGCATAAACAACAATTTTAACGCATAGTTAGAAATGAAAACATCAAAATAACTGTCCACATCCCCCCATAGCCATCAAGTTCGATTCAATGCCACAATAGCATGTAAATCGACATTTCAGCACCAATTTTCGTTTTTTTTCTTTCTGGGGCATAGAAATTTTGAAATTAACTGATCACAAGTCGTTCAAACAAATAAATGTAAGATAGATTCAATACGGGGGGGAAAACGACACTGTGATTAGGGATAAGTGATGATAAGTTGGAGGTAACAACTTTGTAAAAAGAAGTTTCTAGTGTCGTAAAAAGCCAAAAGGTGAACTTTATCAGAACCAATAGCATCAATACCATAAATCATTAAAAAAAAAGTTAAAATAAAAAATTAGCTAAATCAAGATCAATCTAATCAATTGAAACTACAAAGTTGATCTATTAACAGAGTTAGATCTATCTAGATCTTTAATTTAAAATCATCTAAGAATGACGCAATAAAATTCTAAATTAAATTAAAAAATGATTAAAAGAAAAAGAACATACGTTTTCCACCACCGAGAACCTTGTGAACAGGTTTTTCTCGTCCGAAGAGACGAAAGACTTTGGCCTTGAGGGAGGATGCAGATGACTTCTTATCATCATCGGAGTCAGATGACGACGACGACGACGACGAATCGTGGCCGTGGATCTTCTCCGTTATCTTCTCCATCACTGATTCACCGGCAGGTTCCTCGTGCTTATGCTCGTCAGCCATCTCGCTCTCTGTACGAATCCCTCACTCGGCGTTTTGAAACTTTTTTACTTTTGAGAAATAAAAGCAGCTCGCGAGCTCTCACCGAAGTAATAACTAATTATATCTCGCTGTCCCGGGAGGCTCAATAGATGTGTATCTGATAGATTCAATCTCCACCGTCGAACTGAACGATTCGATCGTAGCCGTTTGTAGGTTTGGCCCCGAGTCTGGAGGCTTGGAGAAATATGTGCGTAAACTCCAAAATAGACGGTATATTTTTAATTCAGAGAGTTAAGAATTAACGGCCGTTAGATCTCACGCGTTTCATACTGAACTTTACGTTGATTTTTGTAAACGTGGCAGAAGGCAAGCGTCGGTGAATAGTGATTTGAATTTGTAGGCCAATTGTGCAATAACAACACAATTTAAGCGTATTATATGTTAATACGTGGAGTTATTACAGCCACTAATGGCTAGTTGAAATACCAAAAATGAACGAATTTAGTTCATACTTTTGGTCTGTGTACGTAGTTACATGCTCCTCAATGGTCAGGTAAAATCTGACGCAAAGTTTTCTAAATAAACAAGGACCAAGTAACGTGTTACATGCTTCTTAATGGTCAAGTAAAATCTAACGCGAAGTTTTCTAAATAAACAAAGACTAAGTAACGAGTTATATGCTTCTTAATGGTCAAGTAAAATCTGACGCAAAGTTATTTGAAAAAACAAAGACTAAGTAGCCCGTTAGCAGTGTCATAATTTAATATAAATAGAACAACAGAGTCATAGCGGTTGAGCATGGACCAATAATTTGAAGATTTAAAATAATTTGGCATGAATCGAGACTAATATAACGCCAACTTATGAGCAGTCATCATATACTTCATGGCTAAGGTCTCTGCTGATTTGGAAAAACACCCAAAAGCTCAAAACATCCTACATTTTTTCAATGGGTCTACCACAAATGCAAAACGTGGAGTGGAGACAAATAAATGCTAACAGAAGGTTTTTCCCTAAAATAATATCTGAAATGTCATGTTGTCTAATCCAAGTGCAAAAGCATTAAACAGTATCAAAAAATATATGTAGATGAGAAAAATTTGGGCATGATCGATTTCCATGACCCTACATCCAGATTATATGTAACAGAAGCACTCATGAAAAGTGTAGAGACATGCATGCATGAGTACAACCACAAGAAGCATGGATTGTAGACCCAGCTGCAGGGTAAAAGGGGACAGAGAGTCCATTTCAAGGCCCAATATTGCCCAAGGCTAAAGAACTTTGATACTTTAACGCAAAAAAGGCAAATGCCAAGGTAATTGAGGAACCTCCTTGATTATATCTAATCAATTGAATGTTTCAATTGATTAGATCTGTTTACTTCGCACATTTTCACAACGGAAAAGTGGGCCAAAAAATTCCGGTGTTATACTTTGTAACCTGGTTCCAGCTAAATAAACAGAAGGCTACGTATATATATGGAAAAGAGAAATCACACCTGTAATCATTAAGAAAGTGAAGGGGCAGACAGGGTGCACACAGAGAGATTGAAAACCTACAGCTACAGGAAATCAAGAGAGTATAATTGAGGAACCTCCTTTTTTGTGTCCCTATAAAATTAATTATACCTCAAAACAATGGCACTTCACCTCAAACCTCGTAACAGAATCACCTTAATAGATGAAGAGTGAAGTTAAGAATACATGACAAATTGACCAAAGCTGAGTACAAGAGATGGGAATGCAGATCTGGCTTATATTAACTTATGGCTGGTAAGTTTTACATTAAATGAACTCAACCAACTTTATAGCGCTAGGTGACAAAGGTCTTGATGATGGTAATGGAGGTTGGCTCCTTAGAAGAGGAGTGCAAGAGATTAGCAGGCTTTAAAAATAATCAAGTCTTTTGACTTTGAAATAACAGGGAATGCCTGACCTCTCCTATTGTTGCTAAGTACTTGTGAGGTTTCCATAAGCTAAATAAAAAAGTAAAGCAGAAGATGGTGTGTGGCACACAAAAAATAATAAGGTTATATGGTAAAATTATTTGAATGTTTCTGAGCAGTATGACGGAGAAACCCACTTCATTCCTGTGATCAATGGGCAAAGAAGACCGAAGATTTCAAACAGGACATTGGATACGTAAGAGTCAACTACTCAACCTTAGTGCATGTTATCGCATACTGCTAGTTTGCATGTACCCTTTTGTGGCATTGCTGGCTCCTCTCAATATTCATCTATATGCCTCTAGAAAGCAGAGGAAATTGAAACTGTCTGAGCCTAACCGACGGAGTCCCAAACCAGAGCTTGAATGTTCTATACCAGCACTACTCAGAACCCCAATTCTGATCACCTCCTATGGTCAAGTTTCAAATACACTGATTCAAATTGGAATCCTTATTCGCAGAAATGCTATCGGTTATCAGCATGCTCAATTGGCTTAACACCTAGAAAAATCACTTACGAAGTAATGAGTATGAACAATTGGCAAGAGTCAAAGTAGTTCTATCAATTACATTCGTAGCATGTGGGAGAGGAGGGGAAAATGAAGAGTTTGAAATTAAAGATTGCAAAGTTCTGGCTCAAGGTTACTCATTAGACAGTGGCACCTAACAAAAGAAAGACAGGAATTGCTCAACAACCATAAAAGATTCACAACCCTTTTTAATGTCTGCACTATACTGCTACACATCCCTCAAAAAATCCTCCTGAATTCTGATCTTCCACAAACCAATTGCAACATGATGCTCGTCAAAGAGATTGGACACTGGTTTTCACATATTGGAAGAATAAGAATAACCTCAGTAGCTGTTGCTTGTTAGGAGGAAAATGTAATCACCCATACTAGTTGAACTTAGCTTGCAAATACTCACTCATACCGCCTTCTATCTCATTTAATTTGCATTATCGGAATCGAGGAAATAATATGGTAGCATGAACATCATTTTTCTTCCTTCAATATTACTACAAGTCAACACTTCAACTTGCAACTCAATGTCCCATCCGAAAAGTTGACTTTTGTTTCCAATTTTCAGAAACATGAAACATAGATACAGAATTGCACAACAAAGTCGGAAGATCAGATCAAACCCAAATGAAAATCACATTAACATAAGCACTGTGATTATGGTATAGTGGATAAACATTGATGCCTTACACAGAATCCAATCCTTTTAATATCACTCTGTGCTTTCAATGCCTTCAGTAAATTTAGCACTGAAAAAATGGATCTAAATTTCTTGTAAGTCCCTTAATGAAAATCCTCATCACCTTCAATGCAACTTACCACAGAGGACTTTCACCATGCGTACTCAATTAAGCTAGACATTATTATTACTTATTAATACGTTCAACCATATGGATGATAAACAAAAATTCAAATAAGATTAGAGAAAGATAATACGAATAGAAAGCGAAAAACAGAGAGCAGTAACCATAAAACAACAACTATGTTCTATATACAGATCAGGTGGACAGAAAGCAAAGCATTGCTGGGAAAGATAAATTAAAAAAAAAAAAAAGAAACAGAGTTAGAGGGTGGCATCAAAATTACCTCATTTGATATTGAAGAGAAAACAATTTTTCAGCTCAAAGTTTCGCTCCTCAAAGGCCTGAGGAAACAGGAACACTTGAGAGACTTCAGTTTCAAGCCTTCAACAATTTAGAGGAGCCGGTGCAGTAATTTTCATGCAATGTTTTTAGCGATTTTACCGATATAGCCAGGTTGTGTCTACGTACTCGTTGTGGCTGGAGGACATTTATGTCATTCAAGCAAGGGCAGCGGCAATTAATTTTCAGATATGGGTGGATTAGATTGTTTTGGGACCTATTGCCAGTATATTTCAACGAATATGCGCTGGGTACCATGTGCGCTCTTGTCCATATAAAATACGGGCTCAAGTCCTCTCAGGCCCAGCCCAAAAAATTGTAGGCCCAGAAAATAAAAAATTAGTTGTTTGGATAACGAGGTAACAACATACCGCACGCAAACAAAATTTCAGTACCCCCACCCCTAAACCTCAGACGCTGGCAGCATACTCCTGAACAAACAGCAGCGACCTCCAAAAACCTCCTTAAACCTTCCAAATACCACAGCCATGTTGATCAAAATCACCCCCTCAACGCTATCCAAAACCCTAAACTTGCAGCTCCGTTGCTTCTCGCAAGCGGCTGCCGCCATACTACCCGACGATCCTTCAGCCCCGCTAACCTATCTCGACGGGCTCCCAAGACCCGACCCAAGATACGATGAAACAATCCTGGCAATCCCACGCGCTTCCTCCGGCACGAGGGTCTCAGTGAAGGAGAGAAATGCCGGACGAGTGCCCAGCATCGTTTTCGAGCAAGAAGACGGCCAACATGGAGGGAAAAAACGCCTCATTTCTGTCCAGACTAATCAGATCAGGAAGCTCGTTGGCCATATAGGTCGCTCGTTTTTCCTTTCTAGATTATTTGATCTTGAAGTTAGGTCGGAGTTTGGCTCCGGCGACCTCATTGAAAAAGTCCGCGTCCTGCCCAGGAAGGTTTCTCTCTCACTTTTTTTATTTTTTTTGCTCTTTTCTGTTTTTTTTTTCTCTTTTGTTATGTGTGAGAAATGAGTAATTTCTAATCAAAACTTATTTTGATAACTTTATTTTTAGATTGATAGGTTAAGAAAATGAAATTTTTTTATTGAAAGTTTTGAGTTTTGGTATATTTATTGTCTCTAGTATTTGCTTTAATTTTATTTGAATGCATCAGGTACATCTTCATGCTGGCACGGATGCACCGCTTAATGTGACCTTCTTAAGGGCACCTCCAGAAGCTTTGCTGAAGATTGATGTTCCACTTGTCTTTAGAGGAGATGATGTTTCCCCTGGTCTAAGAAAAGGTATGTAGTAATGCAATTGTTTTTGAATAATAGATAACTTGTTATCAATTGTATTTTCTTCTGCAGTTCCATGGATTGTTTCCTTTAGTTGCATTCTCTGTATAATTGGCTGGTGGGCGTAAGTGTATTCGTAAGTTCCATTCATTTAAGGATAACTGTCCTTGGACAATCATATTTAGCTTAGAGCATTGAATTTCACTTCTGTCTCATCAGTTTAGGTCCCACTCATTTCAGTTAAGCCTATCGTCGTAGCACAAGATTATGAAATTGAGTATATCATATGGTTGTAGGCTTCCATCCACAAACAAAAGCATTGTATAACTTGATTTAGACTTCTTTTTTTATTTCTTTCCTGGACCTTTTTCATTTAGTATCATAAATGGTTGACTGTCTTTTTCAGGACAGCTTGTAGAATTCATTTGTCTGAACCTTGGAATTCTGGTTCATTGTTGGAGATGCTGATGCGAAACTTGTTAAACGATGGTGATTTTTCTTTAGAAATTACAAGGACGTTTCAAGTTAATAAAGCTTAGTGTACATGTGTTAAGTGATGTTGGGTTGATTCAAGACTGCAAATCTTTAGCAGTGAAAAATGATAAGCTCAGTTTAGTCATGAAATGAGATGTCTATAGCTTTTTCGCAGAGCATGTGTGCTGCTACCTCGAATAGTGTAACTCACTCCTTAAAATGCTCGAGTGACAATGCAACTTATTTCCCAGTGCCGTCTGCCATGGAAGTCTTACTAGTTTTTAATCATTGATTTAGTTTCCGTATTTAAATTTTGTTACTTGATCTAGTTGATGTTTGTTGCAGTAACCTGTGCAGTATTTAATATTTATATAATTTTTGTAGGGGGTTATTTGAATACTATCAAAAGGACTGTTAAGTTCCTTTGTCCAGCAGACATTGTCCCTCCATATATTGATGTGGATCTAAGTGAGTTGGATGTGGAACAGAAAATTTTAGCAGGAGACCTCAAGGTTCATCCAGCATTAAAACTTCTTCGGTCAAAAGACGAGCCTGTTTGTAAGATTACGGGAGGCAGGGTTTCTGATCAAAAGAAATCAAAATAAGTACCTCAGCAATTCTTGAGACTATGATTAATGAATCAATCTCCCGGTTTAACGGGACTGTGGGTATATGAAGATATGAGGTCCCATTTGTTCATGACACAGTCATAATCTTGTAATACCAGATTAGGAATTGCGAATTTAGTTTTATCTCTCCAACCATTATTCTTCTTTATCCCATTTGAATAGGCTGAAGTGGGTTTGTGGTTAAGTGGAGCAGATGCCGTTTGAGAGTGTATCTCAATAATCCAGTTAGTGATTATTTTTTACTTCTACATTTTTGCCTCTGATCTTGCTTTGCTACTACCAAGTCACACAAACTGTCAGAGATCACCCTTTTCTATTGTACTTTTTCTTCAAAACATCATATGTTAGCGTGTACATGGCTAACAAGGCATGCTTTTCTAGGGTTCACAAAAGTAATGTTTTCTTAAGAACAATTGAGTTTAAATATGATTCCTTCCTGTTACGCATAATTTCTGTAATATTGGATGGAATATTAATGAGATGCTCCTTGCTTTTTTGTCTTCACGTAATGTTATGAGAATCTTGGCATCGTCAGGCGTGTGTGTGGTATGTGATTGATTACTTATTTTATGCGCATTTTGTTGTGGATTTCCTGTTGTTCCCCTGTTACCAATGGCAATAAGTAATCGCATAACAAAACATTGCAGCTACCCCAAATAATCTGCACTCTATAAGTCGACCGACTAATGCATCCTTGTCGGCGTGGCCCAAATGATGAGTTATTATGTGTCTTCTGGAATGATGAAACAAGACAGCGAGAAATTTTGCAGAAGAGGACATTGCACCACATTCTGAAATAGTGTCATTTGGGCCTCCATCCCATGCCTCCACTCTTTTCTTCTAAAAACAGCCACGAAATAATTGATGCAGATTCTCTGCCTTCAATGGTCAACGAAGCTATGCGGTTGGGTGCATATTGAGTAGAAAAGCTAGCATGTATTTCTTGTATTGCTTGCAAACGTGACTTCCATAAAATGAAAAAAATGATTGGGAAACAAAATCACACCTAAAGCGTCGTCGTTTTGGGTGAATTTCGAAAACGAAAATTAAACTTATTGTTTTCGGCATATTTTTATTAAGGTTCAGTTAACATTACGTGCATATATAAGTGCTCTGTAATCCTGTTGCCATCTTATTAGATAAAACTGAAGTTTTCATAATTTATTATTTTTTATATTTAATTCTCTTTCTCTCTCTTTCCCCTTGGAATTTTCTCTAATTATGGCAGTATTAAATCATTAATTAGTGCCCTGCTGTTCAGTAAATGTTCTGTTTTATCTGTTGGGTTGCATATCATGAAATATAAATGAGTTAGTTATATTTGGTATGCTTTTCAGTAAATGTTCTGTTTTATCTGTTGGGTTGCATGTCATGAAATATAAATGAGTTATTTATATTTGGTAAGTTAATGATTTAATAGTGCCATAATTAGAGAAAATTGTTACAAAATACAAAATACAAACTTGTATTGCACTATACAAATGGTTACATATATAATATCAAAATGTACATACAAGCGTACATATATACTTGGTAAGTTAAAATCAGCCAGACAAATGCAAGATTACGTTTCTATGCTTGCCCAATATCTCCCCAATCACGTGGTGCTATATGATTTTGCCATGCTGCAAGTCTTAGTGAATCATTGCTATAAATTCTATGTTTTTGGTGCCAGAGAGTAGAGCATTAATACTGGGCAAAACATCTGATATCTTTGTAGAAGCTGCAGGGAAGATGCTGGAGAAAAGTTTGCAGGCCATTTTCCTGCTCTCACTGGTATCCTTTACTAATTCATTCCCTCTCTCAACAAAGGAGAGATGGATTATCAATGCAGCTACGGGGCAACGAGTGAAGTTAGCCTGTGTCAACTGGCCCGCTCACTTGCAACCCATGCTAGCTGAAGGACTTGACAGGAAGCCTTTAGGTGAAATCGTGGCAGCTGTGGCCAAGATGCATTTCAATTGTGTTCGTCTCACTTGGTCAACTTTCATGTTCACTCGTCCCAACTATGGTCAAATTAGCGTCTCACAAACACTTGATTCATTGGACTTGAAAGAGGCCAAGCAAGGGATTTCCAAGAACAATCCTTTTATCTTGAACATGACACACCTTCAAGCTTATGAAGCAGTAGTTGGTGAACTTGGCGCACAAGGTATTATGGTGTTGCTTGATAACCACATTAGCAAGCCAGATTGGTGTTGTTCTAGTACTGACGGGAATGGTTTCTTCGGCGATCGGTACTTTGATCCGAATGAATGGATGGAAGGTTTATCTTTTGTGGCCGATCGATTTAAGGGGAAACATCAGGTGCACTAAATTTTCATTTTTAGATATTACAAGATCTTGTCCCCAGGGGCTTGACCAAATGAGTTTTTAAAGAATTTTGTTTGAGTTCAAATCTTAAGGAGGTAGGGGTTAAAAAAATCAATATATATATAGAGTGCTGATTTGGTCTAGGATTCCGGATTTTATTAAAGTCTAAAAAGACTACTGAACCATGCAATTTAATAGTATAATGCAATTATATGTTAAATAGTTTTTTCGGACTTGAACAAATTCAAGATTCTGGATTGGAACATACTACATGATCTTAAATTATAATCTTCCATGTTCAATCACTGATGTTATAATAAAAATAAAAAATTTGTACCGACAGTCAATTAATTTTATACGTAAGTTGATATATCTTATTATACTTAAGGTGGTGGCTATAAGCTTGCGAAATGAACTACGTGGTCCGCGCCAAAATGAGCCTGATTGGCACAAATACATCAGCGAAGGAGCAAGAGTGGTGCACAACAGAAACCCAGATGTCCTTGTTTTTGTGTCGGGTCTAAATTTTGACCTAGACCTCAGTTTTTTACAGAAAAGGCCCTTGGCATTAGACTTGGATAACAAGTTAGTGTATGAGATACATTGGTACTCATTTAGCGAAGACCAGAATATGTGGAAAACACAACCAACGAATAGAGTTTGTAACAGAGTTACCCAATCGTTTATCAACAGAGCAGTTTTTCTCACCACTTGTAAGAACCCGGCTCCTCTTGTTCTGAGTGAATTTGGCTTTGATCAGAGAGAAGTAAACCTCGCGGACAATTTGTACATGACCTGCTTAATGGCATATGCTGCTGAGATAGACTTGGACTGGGCCCTATGGGCTCTGCAAGGAAGCTATTATCTGAGAGAAGGCCCAAAGGGGGCAGAGGAGACTTTCGGAGCTTTGGATTCCACATGGCAGCATCCCAGAAATCCCAACTTCTTAGAAAGGCTTGGGTTTCTGCAGACAAAGACTCACGGTATAGCTAACTAATTTACTAGCTAGATACTACTAATGTGTTTAACACAACACACTGATGGTGATGTGAAATTTGTCTATTTCAGATCCAACTACAAGCCGTTCAAGATCATCCTACATAATATTTCATCCACTGAGCGGCAATTGTGTTAATGCAAATGAAAGAAACGAAGTTTATGCTAGCAATAGAAGCCCATTTAGCCGCTGGAGCTACGATGGCGATGGGGCTCCAATCAGGTTGATGGACAGATCTCTTTGCCTTAAGGTTGTGGGCGATGGCTTTCCGCCAATGCTATCAAATGACTGCCAGAGCAAACAAAGCGCATGGAGCTTGGTTTCGAGTTCCACACTGCATTTAGCTGCCAAAGATGACGAACATGGAGGAGAGTTACTATGCTTACAGGTATCTCCAACCAACTCTTCTCAGGTAGTAACAACCAAGTGCATTTGTATTGGAGATGACTCCAGTTGCCTGCAAATTCCACAAAGCCAGTGGTTTAAACTTGTTTTAACCAATGTACTTTCCCCTGCATAAATTAATCATCTGTTAAAGACAGTAATGAAATTTCTTCGGTAAGCTCTTCATATATGATTCGATTGAGATCATCTATTCATCTTGCATTTAACTATTTAATATATAAATCACAGTCATCCTAATTAACAAGATGAGTAGAGAGGATCCTATTCCTTCCTTCTTTCATAAAGCATTAACATCTCTCGGATTTCGAGGAGCTGGCTTCTGGGTATTATAACCTTTGTCATACTATAATTTGGAGTTTGGTTTCACATTTGACCTCCACTTGATTGCTGTAAAGAGGGTAAGAAATAGTCTCAATAATGAAATATTAAGCCGTATATTACAATTTTTTTTAAAAAAAAAAATCCCGTTTTATGATAGGCTATTTCCAAAAGAAATGTACATTTGTCAGAATATTATTTGAGGAGTGCAATGCATAAATAATGTGGTGCGCTCTGGCTAGCTATAAGACATTCTTGACAAGAGGGTTGCAAGCACAATGTACAACCAAAAAAGATAAAATAAAATAAGGAGCCGGACCTTAAAAATTATTGCGGCTCGAAACAATAAAAGTGGAAGAGGGACTCTAATTGGCGTCGACAATAAGAGATGAAAAAGAAAACAATAAATGGGGCCACCCTCCATCTCAAAAAGAAAGTAAATGGCACAAAAATGCCGAACTTGTGATTACCATAATGATGATTTTCATAGGAGTATTTTTTGTTTGAGACAAAACCAATATTCTTTTCAGTTTTCAAAACATTCAGATTAATTTATCGGCAATATGTATGAATGTGGGACATGTTTCAAGATTAAAGTATCCTACTACTTCTAAACAAGACAAACAGTAGCAAATCGGTGTATCTTAATGGATAAGATGCAAAAGTTATTGTGCTCGATTTTTTTGCCCTTTTAAAGAAAAGAAAAGAAAAGAAAAGAAAGGAAACACTTATGCTTTACCAAATAATTTATAATCTTTTATTTATTGTCCCAAAATGTTCGAAAAGAAATTAAAATAATGATTTAAATGTGTGTATATATATATATATATATTAAGAATACTTGTATTCAAACAAAAACAAAAAAAACAAAAACAAAAATAAACCAATTCACTTTGCCTATTCGATTTTAAATACGATAAATCAAACCAGATTTAAACGTTGCATATCTCAATATATATATATACACATATAGTTTCTTAAATAGTAGGTTTCTTTTCAACTTCAATGTATTAATTTGTGATGATTTAGAGGCAACATTGAAAGCATATAGTATTAGGTGGCAAAACGTATTACACAAATGTGCGGATATATATACCAACAGGGAAAAAAATGTTCGAAAAGAAATTAAAATAATGATTTAAATGTGTGTGTGTATATATATATATTTTGTAAGAATACTTGTATTCAAACAAAAATAAAAATAAACCAATTCACTTTGCTTAGGGTCTCCTTTTTTTTTTTTTTTTCATGCGGACACACTTTTAACTCATAGGGTTTAGTTTAAGAGAGTTAGATTTTAACTCTCTTAAACCGTACAGTTTTATAGTTCATTAAAAAATTAACTCTTTCAAACCACACAGTTAAAAAGTGTATCTGTATTTTAAAAAATACAAACGTCCGTACTTGAGAATAATATTATATATATATATAGGGTAGTTTTCTAGTTAGGGATCCCTGACTTTAATAAAGTCAGGGATAAGTTAAAAGATAAAAAAACAGTACATTGGAGTCTGTGTTTTTTTTTATCTTTTAACTTATCCCTGACTTTATTAAAGTCAGGGACCCTTGATTAAAAAATTTCTGTATATATATATATATATATAAAATTTAGAAGCAACATTATATAATATTAGGTGGCAAAACGCATTACACAAATGTGCGGATATATACCAAAAAAAAAACAAAGAGATAGGAGATATATATATTAAAAATTTAGTTGCATGGCAGCAGGCACTAATGCTGAAGTTGGGGAAAGCACCGTGGTGTAGGGAGTAGGCTCTTTGACTTGCTTTTTGAAAAGAATGCTACCCTTTAGAAAAGTTTGCAAAAACATAGCATGCAGACCTGCCCAATCACTTCTTCCTTTTAATAATAATAATAATAAACAAAGAAGAGGATTTTGATTAGGTTGCAGTTTCAGTAACTGGACCTAGAAAGTAGAAATGGTTGGCTCAACCTCAAACTCCACAACAATCCATTTGATTCTATAAATCTTCAGGCTTTTGCTTTCCAATTGACTGACTCTTCTGCACATTAATGGAGGCATAACTAAAAAAATCGCATTAAATCTTGAATTAGTTTTTTCTTGAAACCCAATTTTTGCCGAAGCCTATAACTCGAAAAGGTTGAAGTGGTCCACTACTCCAATGTGGCCACGATGACTGATTAATTAAAGAGCAAAGGTATCGAAAGGCGCATTGAACCGAAGAAGACGATATAGTGGTTGTTAGATCCCTTTTCCGGGGACCTTAACTTATAACATGGGTGCGTCAACAGTCAACTCATCCGACGGTTGCTATCAGTTGCATTGTTATTTATGATATATCTTCTCTCTCACTCGACTCGGCAGTTGAATTTAAAGACAGAGCTTTTGGTGAGGCCCAGGTAGATGGACAGTCGGTATAAAAGTACGTTATTATTATATATCAGTTATAAAATGAAGGCAAGCATGGGTCTAGTCTATATCTCGCGTGTGGCAACCTCTTCTCTGTTTTGGTTAAAACACATCACCCATCCTTAAAAGAATGTAATTCGGTTGGCTTACATTACAGATATCAATTTGGATTCGAGAGTGCAAGAGAAAAATCTTGCAAGTCAATGCTTACGAGCGCCAATTCAAATGCAAGACTGGGCTGACTGGCAACGTGCCCTTTACGTTCAGCCTTCAGCGTAAACTGTGTCTTCGGCTGTAGCTGGCTTTCATTCTACTTCTGCATAAGACTTTTCTTTTCTTACTTTTCTCTCCACTTCCAGGAAGTTCCCTCCAGCGCACTGATCATGTCATGGTGGAAATCCTAACAAAAACACACAATTCCGCATTAGGATTAAGGAAATACTGCACAAAAAAACACAATTATTGGTTACTCATTTTTGCTTTCTTAATTTCTTTTCTTTTCTTTTGGTCTTCACTTTCTAAATCGGATATGTTTAAAAAGCTAAAGGCATGGTTGTCCGTTTAATTAATACTGCGTTTACTATACTAAAATTAAAATAGGTAGGAATGTGAATGATCTAGAATAAGAATGGGGAATGAAAATTCGAATAAGTTGTTTACTTAATCTATAGAAATTTGGAATGAATTAAATTGTTATAAATTATTAAAAAGTTCTTAATAATAACAACAACAATAATAGTAATAATAACAACAACAACAACATTATTGACAATACTAATAATAATTAATAAATTTTAAATAATATTAATATTAATAATAATGACACTAATGACAATAATAATAATAATAATAATAATAATAATAATAATAATAATAATAATAATAATAATAATAAAAGACCTATTTATAAATAATATAAAATTTTTAAATATTTTCATAAATTCTATAAGGGTTAAAATACAAAATAATAAAAGTTGATTGAGGGTAGCTTGGAAATTATAAAAATTTAATGAAATAAAATGAGAAATCTATATAATTTCTCATTCTCTATTCTTAAATTTAGGTGGGCCTTTAATATAAACACTGTCAATAATTTTAATTTCTAATCTTTGAAAAATAAAACAAAACCTGCTGCCTAAGATAAAAAAAAAAAACCTGTATCTGTATGTGTACGTATGCATATATGTATATACGTAGAGTAGACGTAATAGCAACATTTACCTTCAGTTATAAATAATAATAGTACTCAATCGTCAGTATCAATATCTGACTTGCAGACTGCACTCACATGACTGACCTGCAACACGTATTACATACATTAGCAGACAAATTAAAAGCGAGCCCCCTCTCTGTGTGCCAAGATAAAATAAATCAAAAGCCTTACCATTTCTGCTCACTCTGTCACCAATTTTTTCAGTACTAGTCTGCTCCCTCCATTAACCTACACCCCCCACTTCATTCCTCATCTCCTTTTCCCTCTACTCAGTTCCCTTTCACTTTTACCACCACCACCACCAATCCAATATCTAATAAAAGCAACCACGAAATATCTCCTACCTCTTCACTAGCGGTGCCCTCACTACTATTCTGGCTCTCCCAAGCATGGAAGCTTTCAGCTTGCTCAAGTACTGGCGCGGCACCGCTGCTGGCGCCGGCTTTATCACTGGTGGTGATGGGGGTGCTACCTTACGCAACACCACCACCACCACTACTATTGTGACAGCTGTCAGCACTCATCACGCGGCGGAGGAAACAGACGACGACGATGACGGCCCCTTTTTCGACTTGGAGTTTGCTGTTCAAGATCAAGATGATGAAGCCGAAGAAGATGAAGATGAAGATGATGGAGAAGAACAAGTGGTTACTAGGAACAACGGGGACGAAAACGACGACGTTGGCTCTGAGGACGAAATTACGGACGAGGAAAGAGAGTTCAACTTCACGATTTCTTCTAATTCAAGCGGCACCGACTGTACGGATCAGCATCTCACCCTCTCTCCGTCCGATGACTTGTTCTTTAAAGGAAAGCTTGTGCCTATTGAGCCTTCTTCCCTCGTGTTCAACTCGGCCGAGCCTAATTCCAAGCCGCAATTTCCAGTCTCCCTGTTGAAATCGGCAACCAAGTTTCGAGTCTCCATGTTAGGTTTCAAAAAACCCAAACAAAATGCCACAGAAAAAGCCTCAGAAAAAAACAACGGAGCTGTTGATGCCACTGCGGCCGCCGTTGTTGATGCTCCTCCTCCTCCTCCGACGACGACGACGAAACAACAACAACAGCAGAAACAAGAAGCTGAAAAAGATAAGCAAAGCAAGTTTTTTACGGTCAAATTCAAAGTGGAGGAAGTTCCAATTATGTCCTTGTTCACAAGAGATAATAACAGTTCGAGGAAGTCGCAGAAGCACAATGTTGAAGATTCAGAGGAGAAGAAGTTCTCCAAAGATGTAATGCAAAAGTACTTGAAAAAGGTTAAGCCTTTATACGTACGAGTTTCGAAACTGAAGTTCTCAGGTCAGTTAAACTCAGGCGCCGTTACAAAGTCCGTCCAGTCAACGCCCTCAACAGCTGGTCAAAAGCCGAATCAGCCTAAATCAACGGCTGAGAAGAGCCCTCTGCAGGAGGCGGAGGTCGGTGGTGAAACTTTTGTTCAGCTGAAGAGTCAAAAGCAAGCGAATATTCCGGAAAGGCTTAAAGTTGTGTGCAAGCATTTAGGGAAGAGCCGATCGGCTTCGTCGGCTGTGGCTGCCGCACCGGCTGGAATTGTTACTTCGAGGAGAGATGATTCACTGCTTCAGCAACAGGATGGGATTCAAAGCGCCATCTTGCATTGCAAGCGATCCTTCAATGCCTCGAGAGGTACTAACTAATTTCTCTCCCATTTCTTTATATTTATATATATATATATATATATTTCTGAAAATGTGAATAATAAATAATATTTCATTTATATTTTATTTGTGTGTGTATTTTTCACACACAGATTCAGAGTCTTCTTTGTTAGCAAGGTCGGCGAGTGATCCGTCTCGTCAGAAGTTTGATTTATCAAGAAAATCATCGGATCAAGGAAAAGATGGCGTCTTTGAGCCGTAGAATAGAAACAATCTCAGTCGACCGAACACTGGACCAAAAAGGCGGGAAATTTGGTTCGGAATGATATTATTATCAGTAGTGTATCTTGTTTCTATGTAAAAAAAGTTTTATTTGTTTATTTTATAATTTTAATTTTGGTTTTGGACGAGTTATCTGTACGTAGTAGGGCAAGAAGAAGAGTTGTCTGGGCCTCCCTCAGTGATCGATGGGATGATGAATGGTGACTGGTGATGAGTTGATGAAGTTTAAATCTCTCTATCCCCACAAGGACTGTTGTAAAGCTTTTATGCATGTTTCATTGAAAGTGAAGTGAAAACAAGAATCATAACTTTGTATCTAGCTACCTACCATTCAAAAGTCAGTGCCTGATTTTCCCCAACTCGTGACAACACAACACCAATAATTTGGCTCTATTCAAAAATTTTATTATATATTGTGGGTGGCGATTTGTAATTTCAATATATATATCTGGTTGGGTTTTTATATGTATATTTTTTTCATTTGGGATTTTAGTATTTATGGGTCCGCGAGCTGGTTAGAGGAGTTAATGGTGTCTTTTCTGGTCAGAGAAGTTGGGAAAGTGGAGACTAAGACGGTCAAAAAAGAATACTCACAAAAGGAAATTAAGGGAAGAGAGAGGGGAAAAGTAAATGAGATAACCATTAACACGTACAGTGGGAAGCTGGGAATGGGTCAGTTCACGCATGGGCATTGCTGCTCTCTATTTCTCTGATGACTGATCTCTCTCATTTCATGGGAAAAATGTTTATGTAACGGGTCATAGCATGCATCATATGTCTGTGTAATTAATGTTTGAACGGTCTAATCGTAATGAATAGATGTTGAAAAATGAGGAGGAGTCCATGTCCATTGATGTTGATGAGGCACCCGATGGCGATTTTGAGTGAGAATGTGTGTGTGGGTAAGTGTTGCTTGTGAAGTAACGTCGGAGATTCAATTTGTCTCCTTGTGGCAGGGCCGGGGGCCTACAAAAGCGCTGCTACCTTGCTACTCTGCTACGCTAATGGTCAGGCCTTTTGTCGTTTCACTCGGTCATCAGATTCTTGAAATTCTAGTATTCCACCCTTTTGAATTGTTTCGATTTATTTTATTGCTAAAGTTACTTTAGTTGTCTTTAAACATGTTTTTCTCAAAGGTTACAGTGCTCATTATTAACCGAATGCATAAGACAGAGGGCACTTGCGTACTTTAATTTCCCTTCAAAGTTCCAATTTAGTTAAAAGAGTGTTTGTCTATTGAATTAAAAACTATTTTTCTCCCAAAAAATTAAAAAAAAAAAAAAACTACTGGGTGGCAGTTTCCATAACATCAAGAGAACAGACTCCAAAAATTAGTGTACTTAAATTATTAACCTTCTTAATTACATTGTCTTCAAAATCTTGTTTATTGGCCACATAATTATATAAACATTGACTTCCTCTTCTGGAGAAACCCTTCCTCGTGAATCCTTCCTTGCATGTGTTATTATTCTGCGATTACATATAGTCCAAACTATATATGTTAATGTTATTCATTTCTTCAACATGTGAATGCATATTTTCTACGTAGATTATACAATGAAGAAAGCAAAGTTGTTGTATTTTTTTGGGTTTTTTCTTTATTTTTTTGACAAAAACGTAGTATTATTTCCAGATGAGAATAAATATACAGCGTCGATTTACAAAATTTAATTACTTTTTAATATAATAAAAGAAAAACTCAGAACGTGCTCAATTAACACTTATTTTTAAGCATAGCATAATTGGTATTATTTTTGAATCTATATGAATAGAGTTGTAACTCCGATCGATGTCCCAACCAAAGAGATTCATCTAGGATCCATTGAACACATATGCTTGTAATTGTTAAAAATGAATGATTGTTACACTGTTCAAGTTGAGCTTGAGAGTGGCGTTAACATTTAGAAGTAAAGGGGCCGGGTGAACATTTAGTAAGCAACAGAACATGTGGTGAGCAATGACATAGGACCAAGATTTTCTTGAGGACTATTGTCGTCGGAATCCAAATATCCAGGGTCCAAACAGAGTCACTTGTTTGTGAAATTTATGTCACTGTTAAACATCCAGTTCCATGTACCAATCTGAACGACAAAAATTTTCCTTTTGCTTTGTGACAAAGTGATGATGTTCTGCTCACGTACATTTTGAAGTATATATCTTGGCAATTGTTACGGCACCAGGGAACACACACCATCTATTAAAAAGCCTGCACGGGCCAATTGCGTTGCCATACCGTGGATACAGCGGAGTGGAGCCAGAAAAATGGAGGAATTATTCACGAACCTACAGGAAAATTACGGTTGCTTAATTTAATTCGATACACAATCTTCAGCCGTCATGGCAAATTTGGGCTGGGGATAATAAATTAACTTGGCAGAGTTCATGCACCATGCGGCTAGAGAAACTAGGAGAGCTCAAATTGTTTCGTTTAAATGGAAGTACTAATTAGTGTATAATGCATGCACCAGAGACACTTAGCTATTAGGAAACCAATTCCACAGCTTCCGTTCCGAATACAAAAGATTGGCTCTGCTTTCGGTGTTGATATGGCTCTCAATTATCTTCAAATTACGTTACAGTAACAGATTGGTTAAATATGTATGTTGATTTGTCCCAAACTTAACTTTCGATAATTGTGTATACATATAACATGCATGTATTTCCCCATATGCTTTTTCGTCTCATCGGCTCGCTTCGTTTCGGCTAGTGATTCCTGGTCCAAGCCCAAAATTTTGGAGTCAAACAATTGTTGTGGATAATTCTTGCAAAAGCTTATCCCATTAAAATTTTTCATATATTTATATAGAGAGTAATTTTTTTATCTAAAATTTTAAAGTATAGGAAAGTCTGAGAAAAACTTTAAAAAGTATTATAAAATTAAAATTTAAAAACGGCATGATTTTAAAGCTTTTTCAAAATTTTTCGCACTTGAAAATCTTGAATGGATATATATATATATATATATGAAAGATGGTTATTTACTCTCTAAAAAAATTAGTTTTAATATTTTTATTTTAATAAAATAATTTATTATAAAAAAACCTTGTGTGACAAATCATTACATGTCAATATAATATTTTTTTTCCGAACTGTTGTTGTTGGCAAAGAAAGCCCTTTATCTTGATGGTGGAGCATGAAACTACGTTGCATGTCTAGGATGTCTCTGATTATTAAATGACAATATCAGAGCTTCGCACTGCAATATATAATTAAAGATGGACATCACGGCATTGACTTGTAGCAATGTTCAGAATTTTATAAAACCATTCACCAAGAACATGCATGTTATGATTTCAAGTGCAAGTTACTTTCGGGCTCCAATATTGAACAAATATTTAGAAATAAAAATTAAGAGTATAATTTTTGTTAACGAAATTGTTTATAACTTGACTTGATTTCAGTGTTTTATGCTAAATTTTTCTTAAGAATTTTCTTTCAGCTTTGAGTGGTCCTATTAGTGTTTAGAGTAAATAAAAATAATTAATTTAATAGGAGTGTACATAGTAAAATTTAATTTTTTTTAAATTTTAATAAATTAAATAAGTGTACAGAACAATGCAGTAGTATTCAAAATAATTAATAGAATGTAAATAATGCCGCCCTATTTTAAATCTTGGACAGTTTCAAGGACAGTTCGTATGAAAGCATCCTCAGTGATGGGGACACTAACTTGTAAAACGGGTTGGTTGACCATTGAGAAAAATAGGTCACAGCGTGGAAATTTCAAAATCTGTACAAATAGTTTTCCCTTATATTCGCAGTCCAAGCAAGAAGCATTTAAAGGATGACTTTCGAGCAAATTAATAAGTCTTTCGCGATTCATTTATATCCACACACCACAGCGAATTTAGCTAGGCATAAAAAAAGCTACAACGACTTAATTACTTAACATATCTCTATCAATATCACAATTAAACAACCATTTATAAGTATAATTAGATTTTTTTGTTTGTGGTTTTTTTTTTTTTTTTGAATACTAATTATATTACATAGAGGAGAGATGTTTCTGTTTCACTCGTATTTCGTAAGGGAGAAAGACTTATAAATTAATTTCATTCAATTATACTTAATTGATAGAAGTTGAGTCAACGGCGACTCAAACCCCTAACCTCACATCAGACAAATATTATATAAAGGAGAGATGTCTCTGCTCCGCTCGTATTTCACAAGGATTTATAAGTATAATTAACTAATTATAAAACTTGTCGCCGGCAGTCCTCTTGAACGGCCTGGCTCAAAATATTATAAGTGATGCTACAATTCATCTTCAACGCAACAGAATGCTTGAGAATCTTGAGCAATTTTATCTTGCCATCTATTCTAGTGCAGCTGCTCATATTCAATGATCCTGACAAAATATCACTCTTTAAGCTCGGAACAGTCAAAAACTTCTCAGGAATTAAATCAACCGTTACATTCATCCGAAGCGTCCGCCTTGCCTCGGCCAGCCCTTGCGGAATGTAGCCTTCACCCACCACCACCCCGCCGTAGTAAATACTAGTCGTGGCGTTGCCATATCTGAAGGAGTTGTAATTAGGGTTTTTCACTGAAACATCGGCCAAAAGCGTGACGTTTTCACCGCCGCTGCTGCGAACACTGCCGTTACTCAAGAGCTCCAGCCGTTGGATTGTCACGGAATTCATTTTGATACGTGGATTCTTGACGTGAAAAACGGTGGCGATCACGATGATCATCACGACTGCAACTAATAGAAGAGCAGTGACGCAACCAAAGCACTGAAGACATCTTCTTCTATGTAGAAGCTTGAACTTGCCGCCTGACATGACTTGATCTTCATAATCACTGCGGAGTTGGTACTCCGCTGGGGCTAAGGGCTTCTTTTGCTCCTTGTTGTTGGCGTTGGCCATGCCCGAATTTAATTCGTAAAATTGTGAATGACCACTCGGTGGTGTTTAATGGGACGGGATATTAATATATGTGATCAAATTATTCTTTGGTTTTGTATTCTTGTCCGTAGTGCGCGACGTAAGTGTATAATTAATCTGCTGAGTCTTATTGTATTAATTTTTTCTTTTTTCTTTTTCATTTTTTTCCTACTTAACGCGTTTGCAAGACTTGACTATATCTATTGTATTTTGTCCTAATTTGTATCATAAATTCCACCTTAAATACCGGTTATTCTCCACTTAGAATATATATATTCTTTGTCCAAGAAGTTTCTTTGAATATATGATGATGTTTATGGACTGTTGGAAGACGGCAATGCTTGGACAAGTGATTTTTTCTTTTACTCTCTCCTTCTCATTTCGTCCTTAACATATAATTTTATTACAAGTGTCCATTTCCTTTGTTTTTTTCTTTTTTTTTATAGCATTTTTAACTATTATCAAGAGAATGGTAGTGGGCCTCATTGAAAACGATCCTTTTGGTAATCACTGAAACGTTAATTCCCTTGAAAAGTCATTAAAAATGGAGATGGTGAAATGTTTTGACGCGCATTGCCGTCTTCGAACCCCCTCCCCCTGCTTTTCTTTTTCTTAAAAATTCTTTGTATCATTTTCCCAGTCGGAACTAAGTTTTTAAGAATAATGATCGTCAAAAACAAATAAAATTTGGGCACCCAAAAACTTGTTAAAGTTGGGTTACCTTTCCCTTGTTTGGGCCGGAGTCACTGGAAAGCAAAAGGAGGATGAAAATAATCCTCGGTTCTATTCGTCTTAACTTACGCGTGCAGGAATAGCAACAGGCAGTAGCTCGTCCGAATCCGATTAACAATTCGGATGAGGGAAAAAGAAAAAAACAGTAAAATAAAATAAAAAAGGCCAACCTCGAACCGACTGATTTCTAAGGGTATAAATTTTAGATCTCTGATCCAAACGAGACGAGTAACTGCTAGAACAACCAATAATTATATCATTCTTATATAATTATTTTTGGGTTATTTTATGATACCATAATTAAAATTATAGCATTAATACCTTAATTAGTAATAAATTATATAAATGAAATATAAAATTTATAAATTTAATATAAAACTTGTAAATTAATATTATTGATAGAATAAAACATAGATTTTGGAAATGAAAAATAATGTTTGTAAATAGAAGGAAAAAATAAATAAATTAATATAAAATTGGTAAATTGATATAAAACTAACAAACTATTGTATTATAATTGAACAAAATAAAAACTTATAAATATAACATAAAACTAGTAAACTAACAATAATTAAAAACAACATCAACTTTAGAAATAGAATATAAGATATGTAAATAGAATGTAGAATAAGTAATCAATTGATGTACTACCAGTAAAATCTTGTCAAAGATGCCAATGTGTTCTTGCATTGACACACCACCTCTCATAAAGAAAGCATACGACCTTTTCCTCATGAACAATCTGTAAGCAAGTGACTTTTCCATGCATAGAGCCTCAATCTTAATCCAAACACCCAAAGCTATCTTCTTACCTGATGATCCAGTTGCTATGACCTCTGTTGAGAATCTGCCTTCTCATTTCATCGAACATGGAACTGGATGCTGCCTTTGGATCTTCTTCTTCTTCTTCTAGAGCTGATTCAAGCCCTTGGTGAACAAGCATGGCCCTTACCTTCATCTTCCAGAGCGATAAATCACCACCAACAGTGGACTTCTCAGTTTCTGGTTTTGGAAGTGACATTGTCTTGGATCAATCTAAGCTCTGTTACCACCTGTTCTGTTTTCAAAGATTAATCAAGTCAAGAAAACAAAAGAAAATGATACTTGATCAAAACAAGATCAAATTAGAAGCAAACAAAGATCAAAATCAGAAAGATAAAAAAATCAATAAAATTATAATAATGCTCGAGCCTCAAAATTTAAAGGAAAACTAACATGCTTTGAGTAATCAAACTAACTCGAAACAGATCTCACTTTACATAGAATCAAGAATCATCAAATTTGGGTAAGAAATGAAAAAGAAATCGATCATAGTATCACACACCAGGTGCTCTGCAACAGGCCCTTTATACTGGTTTTTCTGAAAATACAAGTTGCAAAGGCTGTACTCTGTAGTAAAATGAGTGGTACTATTATTTTTCTTATAATTTATTTCAGATATTCACAATAAATAGTGTCACAATATTTTTTTCGAATGGTCTTGACTAAAATCTATGTGATAAATTCTATGATCAGTTTGAGAAAAGTTTTTAAGAATTAATGATGCTGTTATACTCAAATCTCAAACGGACTCACCAACCACACATAATTACAGATGAAGATAACGGGGCATGCCACTATTCATGAATCATGGCACCAAGACTGGCTGTTTCTCTTCTTTCACTTTCATATTCTTCTTCTTCTTCTTCTTCTTCTTCTCTTTTTTTTTTGGTTGGAAAGGCACTTTCGTATTTAATAAGCAATAAACTTTCTTTCAGTTGCAAACATTAACATTCAATAAGCTTTATTAACTTTAGTTGATTCTTTTAATTGAAAAGCATAACTGCATTGGGCACTACCTATCAAAAGGAGGAAAATGGATGAAGGAAGAATAATTAAATAGTATCAATGTGTGTTGCAACTGTTTTCATAATGTGAGCTTTTGTAATCATCATATTTTGAGAAATTAATTTACCTCTTGATAGCACCGCTCTGGTATTCGGATGGGCGGTTATATCAACTTTAATAGTGGTGCGTAGAGGTTGCGATAGTTCTGTGGTGGTGGTCTTTGCATACGTTCTCCATGAAAAGTTTTGTGCGTGTGCCTTTGGTTTTTTTCATTTCTTTCCTTCTTTATTTTTATTTTTTTTAGCTCTGAAAATTTAGCTATTTACATAAATATCCCAATCATTTTTGTACAACAATATTATGACTAATAATAATAATAATAATAATAAAGAGTAAAAAGAATATTCATTTCTTACTAACAAATAAACCAACAATATATGATCATTCTTCAACAAAATCGTGGGGCGATTAGGCGACAAAATCGCGAGATAAAGGAAGCATCTTTAATTTCTCCGTTAGAACTCAGAACATGGAACGATTCTTGAACAAGAATTTACGTGCATATAAAATAATATCACGATCTTTAATAACCAAATAATGCCAATTATCCTAAAGCTTGAATCCCAGAAATATTACAAAAAGATATAAAGCAAGTAAAAGAAAAAGAAGTTAAAATCAAACTAGCCGCTGCACACTAAATCCTCGACTGCTCTTCTTGCCAAAACAAGATTCATGGAACAATCCAATTCCGGCGTCTTCGTTTTCTTCAAAATATTGAACAAATTCACATTGCCATGCAAGTTAGCATAGCTGTTGAGCTTCAAAATCCCAGAATTTATATCACTGCTCAAACTCTGATTATCCAAATTCCCATTTGATCTCACATCAACGTCGACGGTTACATTAATCCTCTTAATCTCCCTAGCTTCCACACGCCCGTCACGTATCTTCATGTCACCAACCGTCACGCTACCGTAAGAAACGCTCCCACTACAATTCTTGAACTCAAAGTAACCATAATTCTCATTATCAATGATTAACTCAGTCACTAACGTTACGTTAAACGAGGGCGATGTCCCGTTACCGTGGCTCAGACTTTTAACAGTGACGGAATCTAACTGAACGTCAGGGGTCTTGGGACGCAGGAAAATTGATGCAAAGATTAAAAGAGCTGCGCTGACGGTGACGGTTGTGACAAGAAGGTAAACGAGACACTTACTGCTCTTTCTTTGGCTTTTAATAACGGCCGGAGCGTATTCTTGATCGCTTCTTGGGTATTCGTTTCTTGGGGGTGCAAGTGGAAACTTTGGGTTTTCTTCGGCCATCAACTAATTTGTGTGAAATATTCTTGAATCTTGGAGACTGAAAGCGGGTGGCGTTTTGCTTCCTTGTGAGTTCGACCTTCGAGCGTTGCTGGTGTAATTTGTAAAAGAGAGAACCGTGAAAAGCTTTCAGGCGTCGTGCGTTATGAGGTGCTGTGGGAAGAAGAAAGATGAAGGCTGTGCTGTGTTCAAAATTAAAGTACTACCTACTGCTAGCTAATTCCTAATGGGATGAGTGGGTCAGCGCCAGCCATTGAGGGCGACGGCATATATATATATATATATATATATTATATCATATATGCTAATTTTATTTTATTTTATTTTTTGCTTTATTGTTATTGTTGTTTTACATGTGGAAAAAGAACAGGACAAGGATTTTATTAGTTCGTGTTATAATTGAATTAGAATCTCGTCCGACTTCTCCTTTTAGTATTTTAGTATCCACTATTTTAGTATTAGTGTATGACTAAAATTTAATTATTTTTTATTAAGATTTAATTATTTTTTATTAAGATTTAATTATTTTTATTTTTAAATTTATTAATCATTAATTACATGAGTGAAATTTAATCTCGAGAAGATTATAGAACAAGAGAATTCTAATGCAATATAATTATATGCAACTCTGTAATGGGTGTAATCACTAAATGTATATTTTAAAAAATGGTTATAATGTTTTTTAGTAATGATACAAACACAAACTCTTGTACAAATTTATTTTGTACAAACTGATGTGGCATGATTTAATTGGTTGAATTAAATATCACTTGGTCCACATGATTTGTTTTAATTATTTTATATTTTCTGTCAACCAATGAATTAATGCCACATCAGTTTATACAAATTTAGTTTGTACAAGAATTTGTGGCTCTATCATTACTCAATATTTTTTTTGTTATATTATTTTGGCGTAATCGATCACATCCCCCTCCAACAGTTTTTAAAAAAATAAAATTGCTTGCGTCGGTTTATTTGATTATTTCAGTGACTAAGAAATTCTCTTGAGAGTTATTGCTCATCTAGAATAACTTTCCCGGTATATTACGATTGAAAGAAAAATAAAAACTGAAATTAACTCACGAGACAGGAGAATGAGATGTTATATCAAGGGAATGTACACAGATGTGAGAAAAATATCAGGTGTATTTTTTAAAATTTTGAAACAGAGCTTGTCGCTCATGATTGGATAATAACGACATACCAATGTTTTGTTATTTCTTGTCGTAATTATGATTAATTGCACACATATATATATATATATATAACAAGAGTGATTTTGTATTTTAATGATATGACATATGATATGATATGTAAAAAGATGATTATAAGAAGGTTTTACTGCCATATATATACACGAAGTGAATGCTAAGTCATGATAAAGGCAGCACATGCCCCGACTAAGAACAAAATTGGTAAAAACAATAAGTTGAATGTCACTTGGTCGCAGTGTGTGCTTGGTGATCAAGATTATCTAATATCTGATTCCATTACCATTCACCCATTAAATGCCTTTATCTAAGTTTTTATTACGACAATAATTGATCACTTATTGCCCAAAGTCGATAATGCAAAATCTTGTTCGCATGTAATGCAATTTGAGTAGTGCTACACATTTTTAATTTTTATCTCAAATAATGCGGCATATGATATATTATTTATTAAGTGGTTCATAATTTTTATATAAAAATTGAAGTGAATTAATTGTGCTATCTCGACATTTAATTGATCGTGACATATTATGTAAGATAAAATTTAGAATTTGTAGTACCACTTATGTAATTTTGACTTATAATTTTGCTTTGCTTACTTAGTTAGAATACTTAATTTGTATCTCAACTGATATAATATCATTTAATTAGTTCAAATAATAATTATATATATATATATATATATATATATATATATATATATATATATATATATATATATATATATATATATATATATATATATATATATTATCTTGTGAGGATTCTCACACTTTAATAAAGTGTGAGAATACTATACCTATTACAATATTACACCATATGATGTAATAACATTGCCGCATTTTAATAAAGTATAAGAATCTTTGTTATTATGTGTATATATATACGAATAATTATTATTATATTGAGGTCAGTTACTTAAGATGTGATTTATTAAACTTATAATATATTATAATGTGAAATTTATTTTTATTTATAACTAATCCAAATTTATACCAAAATTTGTTTATGACTACATAACCAGCATGTAAAATGTTTGGCAATGACTTGGCTTGCACTTTGAAAGCTCAAATCCTAGTGGAGTCGTAGTTGATGTACGGGTTAATGCGGCAATTGATTTAACGCGTCTGCATGCCCACTCAATTCTCAAGCACGCCCGGACTGTGCAGCGTCAACAATTTGAAGTCCATTTAGTATCAAGATTTGTGAAATTTAGGCGTGCATTACAAGTAGGTCAGACTTGGGTTTGGGTTCAGAGTTGGACTGGACCTTTTTCGATAAAACAAGAGAACCCTATTAATGCGCGGAACTATTAGCACTCCTATTCTATTCATAACCTTGACTCTTCTAAATAATTTAAAATGCTACATTATTTTTATTTACACCTATCTATTGATAGCATTAATTCATTTAATTTTTGTGTTTCTCACTTCTGAAATTTCATAAATAAATCTTTTTGTTTATTGTTTTCTTAGATAGCTCATAGGAAAATGATTTTTTATCTGCTAATTTTGTTGGACTTAGTCTACCATTTAAACTTTATCGTAAGGATTTCACGTAGCATTTTGTTGGAGTTAATCTACTATTTAGATCCTTCAAAATGGCAACTTTTTACATTGATAAAGACAAAATCCCTAGAGAGAGGTACTGAATTTATGAACATATGAGGATGGTTCTTTGGTGAATGGCGATCAGTAATAAAATTAAACATATATCAACGTTGTCAACAATTTAAAACTGTGAGGCATAATTGATTAAATTCGCGAATGAGTTCATTATGGTTAGGGGTGTAAAGAGTTCGCTGAAGATTTGCTTTTGTTTATTTCATGTCTTTTAGAGTAATCTTAATCGAGGGTAAAATTGTAAACAACGAAAAGGAGAGTGTAAATATAGCTCCACTCAGTCACTCTCTTTTAGTACACACAAATGTTTTTGTAAGCGTACCTATCGTTTGATGAATGAATCCAGCTGACCACCTTGTGGCGTACGCAGAATGCTCACAAATTCTGAAGGCCGAAAATATGGGGTTCCTGGCCCATCAATCTGAATTACCGTGACCTTCTGCTACAGCAACTCGGTGCCTTGGTCTTTTCAAACGGGGAAAAGCAAGCACGATGTGACGGATTAAAAAAATTTACTTTTATTATATATCACAATGACATTTACGTTCCAATGGCAGCTAACGTCACTGATCTTCTCATGTTTCATCACCATAAACTAAATACGAACAGTAATAGAACATAATTTGCATCATCCTCACATTATTCTATTTCTATCTAGAAGCATTCGCTGAGCTCACTTCAAAAAAGGTGAGAACTTGTGCGAGCACTTAAGGCAAGCGCAAGCCATCCAAATCCCACCTCCAGATTCCACAAATCTACTTGAGTGAATCTGCGTTTCTCTTTCAAAATTGTCTTCTTCCCACCGACACCAATATGCCTACCAATCCAGCATTGCCACCCTCCCCATTGAAGCTGTAACGCATTTGGACCTCTTGCCATCTGTAATCTCTTTTCTTGACAATGAAGAGCATATATTTTTTTGCATTTGCTTTTGCGCATCCCCAGCCACCTCAGACCTCACCAACCACAAAAACTTTTTACTTTCTGATTGGTCTACAAAATTTCTGCGAGTAATGTATGTGTGTACTCTGTTTTTCATTTTTTTTTCCCCTTCGGTTTATACAAAACTGTACAATATTTCTACCTTAGCTTATTGAAAAGTTTATTCTTTTGTGGCTTTACGACGGACTCTCTTTCACATTTCCCTTCATTTTGTGATGTGAAGGGAGGAGTCAGATATGGGTTTTAATGTAAGGAATATATGTATATGCAACCCCAGGGTGTAGACTTATTTAGAAGTGTTCTTTGTGGAATTCAAACTTGGTAGAGCCTTTCTGATTGAACTCATAGCAAAGTTTGCTGAGTTCTTTAGCCAAAACTGGTGCTCCACAGTAAAAAACTCCTGTTCCAAAAGAAACATAAAGCATATTATGAGATTAAGAAAGTATTGAAAAGGTAATTCTTTTTTTCAAAGAAAAATGGACATGCACTTACCAATCCTGGCATTGCAGTGCTTGGAACTTAATTTAGAGAGAACCTTCTTCCAATTAGGCCTTGCAAAATGGGTTCTCACCTGATGATAGAATTTGGGAACTTTAGATATTATAGTGATATGACCCAATGAAACCATCAGATTCGAGGTGATGCTGGCCTTATCATGATTATAGGAGCGACATTTGTGACAAAGATATTCAATAATAGTTTCAAGCCACAAGTGTAGGAAGAGGTGTTGTCAAGCGAGAGACTGAAAATGACAGACACTAAAGGTCTTACTTACCCTAGTGCCAGAAACAATGTCAACTCCATTCTTGGCATGATTAAGAGCTTGAACCATTGTGATTAGAGCTGATCTGGCATCACCTTCTTCATACACACTAGTCAAGTAGTTGTGCATCTCAATGACACCCTGAAGTCCAAAATATGAAGTTAAAATCCCAGGAAATCAAATAAACAATAAAACAGAAACAGCAAAGTGATTACAATCAATATTATGTATTACCCTCTGATCAAGCTCTGCAACTTCATTCATGACGCCTTTGAACCAATCAAATGAGCCTTGCTCCCTGGTTACCCAGTAGAAGTAAGCATTGGTGGTCTTCAGAGTCTTTTTGCGCTTTGGAGAAACCCTGTTGGTGTTAGAATCATTGCTCCCAACACTAATGTCTGATGTCCTACTGAAATCTGACGCAGAATCCTGAAAAAAAAAATTCAGAAATTAAGATATGCTTTGTTTCAGAAGTACCGTAAAACTATTATCAATCAGGACAATGCCAAAAGTCAAATACGTTTTTCGCAGCTGAGAAGCACTAGAAACAGACACTTACAGCTTGTTCCTCCTGTTTCACAATGTTGTTAAGCAGATCCTTCAGAATGCTGATGAAGGGTGTTGCTCCAATCCCAAGACCAACTAGAAGCAGGACATCATAATTTCGGTAGTCTTGTGCCGGCGCACCATAAGGCCCATCTATTAAGAGCTTTGGCAGACTGTTACCAGATAAGAATTGAGCTTAATAAAAAGTATTAACAACTTGATACCCTTAGCTAATTGCATAACCAAAACCACAATGTATACCTTTTCTTTGTTGTTTCATCAGCCCTGAGCAGCCCACTTTTCCCAGCCACAGGAGGCTCACAGGCCTCAGAAAATACCCTTTTAAGCTCTTGAGTCCAGTCACCTAACTGCCGGATGTGAACACTAAGGTAGTCATCACCAGGAGCAGAGGTAATAGAAAATGGATGCCTGACATACAAAATTGGCCCGTAAGCACTCAAAAACAAAACTATTTCTAGAGTTTCAAGCAATTGTAACCTACTATCAGCACAATGACTTACCACTCGAATGGAGACACAGCAGGACACTGAACAAACATGTATTGTCCACTCTTGTACCGAAATTGTGGAGGCTTTGACATTTGCAATGTGAGAACATTTCCAGGATATATTGCAACCTAAAAAATATTCATCTGATTGTTAGAAAACATAATTTAGTTTTTTTTTCCAAATATATATCAATGAGTAGTTGATTTATTTATATACTCACCTTTAGAAGCCTGACAGTAGAGAAGCCTGAACGAAAAAATCGCAGGGTCCTTTCTCCAGCATATAAAAGAACAGGAACAGCAAGATACATCCATGTCTACGAGCAAAGAATTGAGAAACCACATCAATTACAAGAAACTTTAAGGAATTTTTTTTTTTTTTTGAAACAATTAGAAAAGAGTTCAATATTATACCGTCTTTAGGTACCATCTGTGAACGAGGAAAAGTAATGCGCCGTGGACGATGAGCAAAATATAGACAATGACGAACAAATGGTGGGAATACCAGAATGCGTTGAAACCAGTGAGCCTATCGAAGGGCTTTGGCAGCTTAATGAGGTTCCTTCTGAACCAACGAGTTGCTAATGTGAATGCAATTGCCATGAATATGACCATTAGAATTCCTGTGATACCTTCTGCCCCTTTGACAAGGTCCCAGTATGTGGGTTTATGTTTTCCGAAAGAAGAACCCAGATAACGATGGTAGTCTTTTTCTGAAGTGCTTGTTAGCCTTGGGAAATCACACGCGAGATGGTTCCCGACATGCAGAATTACACCGACTACAATTGCTGCTGCTATTGTCTGCAAATGTCCATCAGTAGTAATTAAGCAAATTATTAATTAGAAATTCGTTTACATTTTTTTGAAAAAAAGAAAAAAGAAAAAAAGATATACGTGTACATTTATGTCCTGAAATTCCAATAACATGCATTTGCAATTCCTTTTTGATGAGTTGTAGAAAAGTATTATGTGACATCAATTTCTAGATTAATTGATGGGTTTTGTTGAATATGTGTACAGGGAGTGGGCGTCAAATACTCACGATTTGAAGTGTAAAGTGACCAAACATGTATTCTAGTTTTCTCATGTTGACTTTGATCATAGGCTTTTTGCCAGGGTCCCAGAGATAGTATACTTACAAAACAAGCAATAATAATAATAATAATAATAATAATATGTAAAATAAATAACGGAAAGAAGAGTAGGTGTCGGAGGCACACACCTTATGAAAGTTGATGTTGTCGTCAAAAGGCACAAAGAAACCCAACTTGGTGGACCTAAGCCACGTAATTGTATTTCTACAAACAGGCAAAAGAATTAGAGCCATGTTGAATTTTAACGTCTCTGCTGCACCCTTAGCCGTGAGAAGACAATAACCCATCACATGAAAAGCATCTTTGTGTTTGTATTGAAAAAACTTCCATGTAAACAACCCGATCATAATCAAAATCCACAGAGACAAGACCCAAAGCCTTCGCCAATTCTCTTGCACATAGTACACAAACTCTGTGCTCATTCTTTTGATTCTGTTCTTTTTTCTCAAGCCCTGTAAGTTTTGGCTCAAAGCTTGGCTTGTGTAGCTCAGCGCTTGGCTGTAGTTTAGATACGTGTCCTTTTGTAGCAAAAGCGTCTCCAATTGCCATAGCTGCATATCGCAAGTATTATCGAAGCGAATGAATCACACAAAGTGATAGCATGGTGTCAAGCGTCAGGCATACGTGGGAATTAACAGAAACTCACATGGGAACCCATCTTGTTTTGGCAGGACCTAGGACCGACCACTCGGTAAAGAATTAAGTTCGAATGGTTTTATCGTGAAAGTGCAGTAGGTTTGGACCGTTTCAGTTTTTGGCAGACGGTGACGGCCCATACAAATCATGTATGTAATTACGATTTTGGTTATAAAGATTCGTATTTTCAAACAGTTACCAACTAAATTTTGACAAAATTAAAAAAAAAAAGGCACACTGATTACGCATGGATATTTAACTAGGCAAACTGACCAGTTATTTTATTTGATTACACTGAGTGAGACACTAGAAGTATATTCAAAGGTAGAAAATATAAACAACAACGGAAACGCTCAACTACCAAAAATGTTATCAACAGTTTTTATGAGTTTAATTTTCTTGTTCATATTCTTTCTTCGTGCTTAGTTGAACAAACGGCACTAGCCAATCGTAAGCAGATTTGGTCATTTTTGTGGCCTAACAATGGACTTTAATTACACGAAAAGTCCTACTCCAATAACCGAACCTCTAAATAGTTTATGTAAGATGTGAATCGGCTGGTCAATATTGCCCCATCAAACACGATTTACGAAACTAATGCGAAATAAGGCCCTGGAAGGGAAAAAAAAAAAAAAAGGTATATGGGCTTCTTTTTATATTTTACTAGATGCATGTATCATAAGTATTATCATTGTTATTATTATATTATAATATGACAATAGAAAGTGTGTCAGATAGAGGACCCCACGTACCTCTATGTATCCAAGTCTTTCAGGATCGAGCTCTTCCATTATCAAAGCCGCATACTCTTCTGCTTGCTCCTTCAATCTCGATAACTTATTCGCAGAAGCACTTAACATAATAATCTGTTCAATTTACACACACAAATTTTGGAAAATAAAAATCTAGCAGTTGACAAATTATAGTATTTCAAAAGTAACTCGCACGTTCGAAGCGAAAGACAAAAGAGCCCCCACCAACCCCACTTAAGAAGCGTCATAATTACTTATGATAATAAAGTGGAGATGCCATGTGTCGAAACTGTGAACTCTGCAGATCTTGAATATACATGATCTAATTATAGATAAGATGCCAATTGATTAGAACATGGGTAGCGTCAAAGACTAAGCAAACTCAATATTGATCCTTTTGTTTTTTTTGTTCTTTTCTTTTCTTTTCCTAATTGTATTGAAGGTGCTAATTTATGAAATTCCATTTAATTAAAGGTCACCGAATCCCGCCTAACGTTGATTATTAAAACCAAAATGACACCCTGTAAGCAATAACAACATGTAGCTTGTATTTACAAGATCATATATATATATATATATTAATATATTCAATTGAGTGACTTTTGCTTTATCTAAACATCAAAATGTTTAAAATCAAATTTAAATAAGAAAATGAAATTAGTACGTATTACTATTGAAACAGAATTGATTGAATACCTCTTTTACTTCCTCCTCCGTGATTCTTCCATCTTCGTTCTTGTCGACCCTAATAAGGCATTATATGTATACAAGATGAACGAACGAACGTAATTAAGCACGTAATATGCGTATATAAATAAGCAGTGAATTAATTAATAAACAATGTAGAAAGTAGAAATGAAAGTTGATACTGGTTTAATTAACTAATGCTTACATATCGAAGAAGATCTGGAGCCGAGAATCAAAGCTTTGATCGGTGATCTGTGACCAGTACTCGTAAAGCTCATCTCTGCTGATCTTGTCAACTTTTAACCTTCTTCTCCTACTTAAAGCATCAAAAAGCTCCAATGCAAACTCTTTAGAATCTCTCATTCCTGTGATTATTATAACACGAAATAAATATGTGATTGTCGAAGCATTAATTAACGCGCGGTTAACCGAAAAATTACCAAAAAAAAAAAAGAAAAGAAAAAGAAAGACGAATATGAGAAGCACCTATGCATTGTGCGAAATCGGCACGATGGAGAAAGCCGTTCTTAGCAAGCTTATTAAAATTACTTTGAACTTCATTCCACGCGTCGACGCCGTTTGTTTTACTACTATTACTTATGAACCTCAATCCACGAAGAGCCTTCTGGGCGCCGGAGCGGGTCCGGTCCAGCTGAGCACGCTGCTTTCTCAAAGCTCGAGCCGCTAAAGCCGAGTCGAATCCATTGCCATTTTGAGCTGACGAGGAAGTTGAAGCCGAGAGCACGCGAGAAGCCTGTCCATGGCTCCAGGAGAATCTCCTCAGCTCGGCTTTCAGCTCCTGCGAGAAGTGCTTCGCTTTTGCCACTGCTTCCGCCTTTAGCTCTTGCGAAAACTGTCTCAACTTATTCGACGAGCTTCGTTTTATGGATGGCGATTGAGAGGCCGACGACGGAGTCTCACTTCCAGCTCCGGCTCCGTCCTCGATGCCAAGCACATGAGGCGGCGCTGGCTCGACGCTTCTAAGAACAATTGTATCATCGTCCTGAAGATCAATTGTGACCTCAACATATTCCTCTGCCGAGTTGGACTCAGTTCCCGGTGAAGACGCCGAACTCAGCACCGTCTGTCCGGGAACAGTGTCGGAGGCCCACCGGCGTTGGTGACTCGCTGAGCCTCTCATTTGAATGATGAGATATTGTTAATTTAAAACGGAAAAGACAAAACAATAAAGAGAATGAGTTGATCAGAGGGGAACTTGGGAGAGTGAAAGCTTTATAGTGGGAGTGATGATTATGGAAGAACGCGTTCAGAAGGGAATCTTCTGAGAGAGAAAAGACACTTACGCGGTTGTGGGTGAACAAGATTTTCTTTTTTTCTTTTTTTTTTTTCCTCTCTTCTGAGAGATGAAAAGAAAAAAGCAAGAAAAGGACAAGGGGTTTTGCATATGGGATGCCTCGGTTGGTTTTTGTAGGGAGGAAAGGGAGAGGGGTATAATTGTAATTGTATTTTGCGTTTGGGGAGAGGGCGGTGGGTCCGTTGATGATTGGGATTTGTCCACGGTGGGGGTCGTCATTGTCTGAGTCAACCGCCTTTATTATTCCCTTATTATTATTATTTTTTGTTTTTCTTTATACGGGAGGAATTTATAATGTTAACCTCTCTTTATTCATCAAAATTGAAGCCACAACTACTTTAATTTGATTACACACACACACATCACATATATATATATATATATATATATATATATATATATATATATATATATATATATATATATATATCGTGAAGACATCTTCATTTCATTAAAATAAAAATTTATATTAAAATATAAAAAATTATAAATTTCAGTTCATTAGAGATTATATTTTTTATCTATTATTGACATTTTTACTTTGTTAAAATAAATATGTTCTCACTATGAATTATTATTATTATTATTATTATTATTATTATTATTATTATTATTATTATTATTATTATTATTATTATTATTATTATTATTATTATTATTATTATTATTATTATTATTATTATTATTATTATTATTATTATTATTATTATTATTATTATTATTATTATTATTATTATTATAATATCTCATTTTTTTGTCTTTACATTATAACTTCTTAGTTAATTATTTGTATTATATTGTTATCACCATAATAATATCTCTCACCAAAAAAAAAAAAAAATTAATAATAACTTACTTTGTAATTTTTAAATCCTCAACGGCTTGATTAAGCGATGCATGGAATAAACCATCTTTAAATGGCATGATATAGTTTATCAACGCGTCCAAATAAGAGGAGTTTGTTTCATCAAATGGAGTAAATACATAGCTTAAACTTATCATTGAAGATCGATTGCGAGTCCTTGTAACATTGGAAGCCTAAATGGAATAGCTAAACACAGAATAATACATTTTTATAAATTTGTTTCGAATAATACACCATCAGTGATCTTGTGAATCCCCCATTAGGCAATAGCTAGTGCTGGCTATAGACTAAAACAATAATGCATGATATGCTTCTATAAAAGACCAAGCATTGTGGTTTCCATGAAGATTTGATGTGATAATGGACATGAAAATGTAATGCAACAACTAACCAATATTTAGCGTCACATGCAAGACATCGCAATGCGAGTAAGCAATTGGTAGTTATTTATAACCTTATTCGTACGTGCAACTTGTGTGATTTGTTAAAAGTCATTGAGCTGTGATTTGTTACATCATTGAGCTAACATACGTCGAGTTGAAATTATTTAATACTATGAATTAGACAATAAAATTGATATTCCTTTTGCAAATGTTCAAGCGATTTGGGAATTGCTTACACACGTATGCACTGACAATGAAAATATGAAATATAAATGTTATCAAAGTAATTTTGATCTCTTGCTCAGTGGCCGATCGAATCAAACACTAATGTTGTTACTTTTACAATAATGATATTTACACCTAACAAATAGGACGATAAAGTAAATGAATTTGCTTTTTAGTCAAATATTTCTTATTTTTTATGCAATGTCACGTACCAAATATTACTACTCTTAAATTTCGGTATTGACATTCCAAGAGACAAAAAGACAATTACTTTTAGGATAAAAATGATTGGATCATTCTAAGCATTGCACTGCGATGAATCTTGGGATCAAGGCACGCATACAAAAATCGTTGAAAATTCAAACACATCAACCCAGCTAATGAGTGGATGAAAACTTGCGAATTTATAAATTTTAAAGCTATATATTGTTTAATCGGTCAACCATGATTTTCGTCACATTTGAGAAACTAATAAACAATATTTGGAGTTGATGGAAGATTTTAATTATTTTTTTTTTGGTTGGGTTATTTATTTTTCTATGAATAAAATACATGATGTATCTTCCTTACCGAAAACATAACTTTTCCCAGAAGATATCTCTGCAATAATCTTGCTAAATAAAATTGTCCACTTGATTCACATCGCCACCAACCGTTACTAACTGATCAAAATTAATTATAAGCTAAACTCCCAGATTCGAAGCTGTTTAACGCTACAAATTAATCAAGCAGCCCCTGTGCATGCATAAACTTGATTACTCGAAAAATAATTACATTTTGTTTGCTGCAATTTTGAGAATGTTTGACCGAGTGATTTCATGTGCAGCAGGTTAAATCTGAAAATATAAACTAATTAACTCTAATGTAAGGCACCGCAAATGCAGTATTATTGGACAATTATGTAAAGCACGGGACTCAAAAGTTCAAGCCGTTTAACCACCATTCTGAAATTTTAATTATTAATTCTTCCCACTCTGGCCACCGAACAATTTGTCAGATCTCTGCGCGACACGTGTTCTGACCAGCACAATTGCACTATTTAGCATTTACAAAAAAGTAAATTTCTAGCGCGCGCAGTCGACTATACATACATGTCACAGCTCACAGCAATGCAAGGTTTACAAATTACTATCTGACATCATTCGCGTAATATTCTGCCCCAATCTTCAGGACAAGACCATTTAATAATGATGCAGTATCAGAGAATCAACCCACATAAAAATGTTTGAATATGTCTTAAGAAAATTTTTGCCATTATGTTGACCAGGAAATTAAACTGGATAAAACTGTTCAGTTCCAACTTATTTTGTGCTTCAATAACAAATCTTTCTAGAACTGTGATTTTAATTCGTGACTCGTGAATGCATAGTCACCAAGATCTTTAGACTTCAGCCAAGACACATAGGATTATGAACTATGATGAAAATCTTGAGTGGTAAAATGATGCTACAAAAGGCCAGGCAAAAACACTATGTCGGTCGTGTATTGGAGAAAAAAAGAATACAACAAAATGATCACATAATTGCAACCCTTGAACATTTATAGCGATGAACACATGCCTGAGGGGTAATTATTTCATTGTTATTGAGTATATTTTGACTGTAGGTACATGTTTTCCATGATAATCGACCAAATCCCTTTGATTATTCTTGGCAATAATTCAGAGAACAAGTCATCCCACAAGATATGGTGCTCTTGATATACATAGAAAAAATGTCGTTCAAAACAATGTTGGTGCATGCATGGAGTTCACGTTTCCGCTCGATTTGCCCTTCAAAAGGGTTAGCCAGTGGTGCCAAACGCCACACAAAACGAAATGTCTCATTTGATTCATTTTTGAAAAAAGAAACAGCTTTCTAATGAGTCATTATCAAGTGAGGTGTGGACATTAAATTTGTAGGAATGGTTGCTAACTACTGAAATAATAGTGACAAAACAATCATTTCAATGGGCGCTACAGTAGCACGAAACAATAAATATGCATACGATTGTGAACTTTTCGCCATTTTCCATTCTACAGCGACTAACCCCGGCCTCTATATTGGAGACTTAAGAAAATTAAATGTGAACAGATGCATCTCGTAATTTTCGACATTATAGCAAGTTCAGATACTATTTTGGGAATCCCTTTAGCAGTATGTTTCTTGATGAATAGGTGAGCTTCTAGAAGAAGTGGTTTACGTATGAAGCAAGCCCACAAATAACTTGGTCAGCCACATATCTCTCATAAGTCAATCACCCACCAACTCTCGTATCGGCATCACACTCATAATGGCCTTGCCTTTCATTAACACCTTTCCGTTTTTTTTTTTCCTCCAAATTAAAGTAGTAATATTTTGTCTGTAATAGTTGTTCGTTTTGTTTTTATACGTGTCGTATAATGCAGTGGCTCTGCTAACCTTTGGCTTCGCTTTCTCCCCTTTGTCTTTTCTCTTTAGTTCAGATAAATAAAAATATAAAATGACTCTCTTGAAATTTAGATTTTCAAAAGGAAATCTAAATATATAAAGCTAAGAAGCTAAATAAAACTACGAAACTTAAAAAACGCGTTAATATTTAAAAGTAGGGGCCATGGAAAAAATAGTGCGTAAAACTTTGAAGAATCTTGCAAAAAAACAATAGTCGAAGGTCTTTTGGTCCAAGAAGATAAAAAATTTAGTGTGTTTCTGTTGAAAATATGCGCTTTGATCTTCATTGCAAATTTGCAACTGTTGCCGAACTTTGTCAAGTCGATTTGGGTCCATTTTACAACTTATTTCGCACGCTAAAGCTCCAAAGATACAGTGCTTCTTCAATTTCTGTGAAATATCAAATATACATTTACATATAAGGTCGTATTCATGCACGAGAATGCACCGTGTCGTTGCCAATGAGGTAAGCAAATCCCACTAACGACTATTGATACCCTCTTATAACCAAGAATTCATTTAAGCTTTTTGATTAAAGCTTTGTAGGACCATTCGCACCAAATAATAATAATAATAATAACAATTCCCACAAAAACAGGTGGCGTATTCTGAATATTCAGCCTGCTATGGAATATATAGATATCCGAAAATAGATAATTTCCTTTGCCCTTTTTCTTTTTGGTTATTTAATGAGGCATACATATACGGTGATTTTAATAAAGGAGAAATTAATTAAGTTTACTTAGTTATGCAGTTTTATTGGACTTGTTGCCTTGGGAAATTTTGATAAATTCTCATTTTTCCTTTTGTAAATGTTAAGATATTTAATCTTGGACCATAAAAAATTAAAAATGATATATTGCTTTCATAATTTGACTGTCTTATAGGAAAACACCCGGAACACCTGTTCCCGAAAGCGAAATGATGGCTCAACTGAAAAAGAAGTAATGCCATTAATTCTGTTCTAGCTAAAAAAGGCCTCAAATTTGACATCAGCCATCGGTGCGTTGATCAAAAGTGAGAATATGCTAGGACACTTCGAAAAAATATACGAGTTTCCAAAAAAGCCTACGGAGCATGTGAACAAGGGTCATTGTCTCACCAGTTGCAGCCCAAATTTTTCCCCCCCTCAAGGGGTGATAGAGTTAGCTGTAAATGAACCCGAATTTGCTTATCTTGACTGACCGATAGGTTTAATTTACACTTCAATAATCCAATTTAAAACGATCGCATTAACTCATTTCATTCTATGATAAGCCAATTGATGAGTTTTTGCCTGTTTATAGAGAGTAACAGGTGAAGACTTTGTTAAAGATTCTGTAACGAAGTCACACATCTTCTCGTCCATGAAAAAATGTACTTCATTTACCCCAATTTATGAGCTTGAAAATTTGTTTTATGCTTGTATGTTTCCACTTGTGGACCAATATGAAAAGAGCTGAGAATAATATTCAAATTATTGTCAGCTCTTTTCATATTATACAAATTCTTTGTGCGATTATTAATACTTACATATGCACGGGGTAGTGAAAGTAAATTGATAGGTTAGATACACTCTAGATATTATTCTAGCATCACATTAAGACTCTTTTCACATGACACAAGTTCTTGCTGCAATTACTAATACCTAGTGATGGAGCAGGGTAATTGAAGCAAATTGATAGGGTAGATAAATACTAAATATTGTTCTAGTATCAGATCAAATCAGCACCATTAAGTTATGCTCTAATTAAAATCTACTCACATAACTCAACGAAATTTTTTTTTTTTTTAATGACAACGAGATTTTAATAATAGTTTAAATGAGATTAGATGACGCTATAATCCAAACGATTATACAAGAGAGATTTTGATAGATAATCCCAAAGGAATTATAAAAGGGTGGTTTCGATTAAACAAAGGCTATGAAAACAATAAATAAGTCCTCCCCATTTATAATAGATAAACCTAGAAAATTAAATCACAATTATACTAAAAATAAAAGATTAAAACACATATCATATTCCACTCTAATTAAAAATGAAAAATATCAAAAGAACTAAAATAACGAAATCTTAAAATTTTAAAATAGCATCCTTCATCGCCTCCTGTTTTATAGTACTGTCCAGATTTTAATACTCTCTAATATTCGAGAGACTTCAACTTTCACTCAGTTGTTGAAGAAAAAAATTTAAATTAAACCTGCACAATATATATATATAAGGGTTCAAACTACTATCCTCACACTTATGAAAAAATAATTCTAACTACTCGATAATGTGAGTGAATAATTCTAACCACTCCGCTGAGAACAAGTGGTTCTAGAAAAAAAAAAATTCAAATGCAAGCTTTTGAGGATTTTGGGCTTCTTAATTTGAATCAGTCCTAATTAAGTCTTTAAGTGGGAATGCGTGAAAAGATGCGCCGAATTAGGCAAAAAGGCCAAAGTCTCTTGCACGTAAAAGAAACTTATCATGCATGAATCCTACTTCTGCTTGCCTTCTGGTGCATTCAATAACTGAACGGAGGGAACACGTGACCTAATTTTGGCCTCATAATTTATTAGCCAATGGCAGACAGGGTGTTGTGTGGCTCACAAATGCTACTTTGACAATTAGATTATTATAAAGTACAGATACTTTAATTCTTTATAATTTTTATCAAAATTTTATAACTCTTTTTTTTTAATTCAAAATAGTATTGTTGATGGGTACATTTACATTTACATTATTGGCTTAGGACAATTTTTATTTTGTTTTATTTTTCTTTTGGTTTGAAAATTGAAATGTACAAATTTTTTTGCCCTAATAAAGTGATATAGAATTAAAAGTTTAAACAATAGTAATCGGCTTTCTAAAAAAAAAAAAAAAAAGAGAAGTCAATGAAAGTTTGGTTTGTCATTAATAAAGTTCTGTTTGAAATGGCCGTGCTACGACGCTTTATGCACGGCGTGTGGACGGTGATGGTTTTTTATTTTTTATTTTTGGAAACTGGACAGTGATGGGCTTTGTGGTCGTCAAAAGTCCTGAAAATTTCGAAGCCTTTTGGTTATTCGCGGATTACGTGAGGTTGTGTTCTAAGCCCAAATTATATTTTATGAGGAGTTGGACTATTGGCGGCACTTCTTTAAAGTTTTTTCTTTTTTTTTTTTAAAAAAAAATTATATTTCATTTGATGCGGAAAGTATCCTTTTTTTTTTTCTCTCTTTCTATCAACACTCTTAAAATACCCGGTTTAAACTAATTAAAAACTGTTTTCTGCTTTTTTTTTCTAAGTAATTTTTTATTTATTAAGTTATTTTGTATTTATTTATTTTTTGTATTGAATCTAATATTTTACTGTTAATTTTTTTTTATTGAAAGATTATTTAAGAATATTTTAGGTATAAAAAGAAAAAAAGAAGAAGAAAATTTCTTATTTTCGGGGGCATTAAAAAAATTTGTTTTGATTTCTATTATTATTCTCATGGAGGTTAACACTATAGATGCAAAACATGAGAGGTTTCATAAGAATTTGTAAGGGATGTTAAAAAGATCTACTCAGAAGAAAAAAAGATTAATATATTTTAATTCTGTTTATATTTAAGTGTAACTATAATAGAATAAGAATTTTATGAAATTAATGAAGGGTGTGAATAGTCCAACTCCTTTGTAAGGAATTGTTATGTTAGCAGCAATTGTTGCCCAATCTTAACTGGAGTATGGAGCCCGTCCGTATTAGAACCACCAGATTTAACAATCCGAGATACTGGACCAAACGACATGCTATTTGGACCAGACGTGATCCTGATTCGAGTGAACTCTTTCAAGTTCTTTGCGCACCCCAAAACAATGGCCCGGACCATGAATAAACAAGAGTAGTGTTTTTCGCACTCTTTTAATACCCTTACATCACCCCACTTTTGTAACCATCACTGAAAAGTACATAAAAGGATAAATGTAAATTTAATTAAACTAAAATATCTTTAAAAGTTATGGACTCTGACTATCTTTTAATCATAATATATGATATAATTAATTATTTTGGTAAAATCAAATTTTAAAATAATGAAGAAATAAATTATCTAGTGACAATAATTTTATTAAGAAAGAGTACATTTATTCTAAATGATAGTAAAATATATATATATATATAAAGAGATGTAAAATGAAACATGAGGTGCCTTAAGAGTTTAAAAAGGGTGTTAGAATCTTTACTCAAAAAACAAACAGATACAAACAAATGGGTGGAGTTTAATAAATGAAAAGGCCACAAGGGACTTGGTTAAAGAAAGCATATTTATTGTTGGCTCCATGTTCCGCGGGTTTTTCATTTCGAAAGATATATTCAAAATGGAAGTGCAGTGCTTGTGATTTGTGAATGCATCTCTGGGTTTTATTGTTACACTGTCAACCAATTAGCAATCTCTTTTTCCCTCTTTTTGAGGGCACAGCTTAGCCTCCATTTGGTAAAAGCTTTATTGAATTGAGTTTATGGGAATAGAACTTTTTGATAAAAAATTATTGAGTGTTTGATTATCAATTGAAAAAACTCTTTTGAACATTAGACTGTTTGGTTTTGTAAAATTAAAAGTATTTTTTTTGTAATTAAATTACCAAAAAGATATGTAAAAAAAATTTGTTTCATAATTATATAACTTGTAACAAAATGCATCCAAGCTATAAATCAACAAGAACAAATTAGTTTAATCATTTCTTCAATGTTCAAAACCAAAAACACATTAACAGTACAACTGAAACGTTAATGGTGCATGAGAAGTGTAGTGATTTGATCAAGTTATTGGTCTATTTCACGTACAGTGAATAAACTTGTACTTTGTTCTTCATTATTCTCTTCTCTGTGATTCTCACTTTCACTTGTTGGAAGTAATTCCTCATCATATTTTCTTATAAAATTGTGAAGAATCGTTGAAGCAATCACAATTGTCACTTGCTTACTAAAAACGAAACTAAGCATTTGGCACAAAATTTTCTATCTATTTTTCCAAACACCAAAAGTCCTCTCAATTGTCTTTTGAGTGTCCTAAATGAAAATTGTTAACTCTAACTATATATATGCTTTTGTTCTCCAAATCTTTTGTAGCCTTTGTTTTCATTCGTTTAAACAACTACTTCCATTTGTGTGTTTCTATTTTTTCAAAAAAAAGAAAAAAAAAACATTGGTTCAGATTGCACTCGGGTCGGGCATGAGTTCGGATCTCTATAGCATCTAAAGAACCGTATGTTAAAATTGAGTAATACACCCTTTTTTCAACCTGAATTCTTGGTTTTTTTTTGGCATTAAAGGAGGTGTATTGAGTTAAAAGAGAGGGTGCATTTAGGTTCATTCCACTATCGAATCAACTTCAAGCGCGGGCAGAGCTGGCCCAACCCTTGCGGGCCTCACTGATTCTTTTATTTATAATTTGAACTTCAAAAGATATATTGACTCATAATTATTGTCGTGTGCATGCGTCTTTATTTTTTAAAATATAAATTCAGAATTTTACAATAATGTCAAATGTTTTTATAAAATTATAAAAAAATACGAGCATTTGTACTAAAGAATGAGTCTATTGAATTATACTTATGCCTTTATATATTTATCCCATACATATTTATATTCTTTTATTATGCTTTGGCCTCTTATTTTACCTTTTAACATCAATAATGTTATGTTTACTGAATTTGAATACTTAGTTAGGATGCTCATTGATGTGTTACTAATCATTTAATGTCATGTGTATATATTAACTGATTTTATTATTAATTATTAAAATATTATTTTTACAATTTACTTAATAAAAGATACATAAGATGTCATATCATTAAGTATCCCAATTGAGTATCTAAAGTAAGTAAACATAACATTACCGTTTTAATATTTTGTCTAGTTTACTTTCGAAGTTCAATATTTGGCCCCAAATTATTGAACTTTGTTTAGACACTTTTTAAGCCCCCAAGTTTCCAATTATATTCATGATTTCGCCTCCAACTTCAAGAAGTCGCTCGATCAAGCAGAATTCATTCAATCATCCGTGTTAAAGCACGAAAAAAATGCTTGCACATATACCAATTTTACTGAAACCATTTACAAAATGCGCTTATTTTTTGGTGGTAGAGTCCTGTGATGAACAAGAGATTCAAAGGTCGTTGGCGTAGCACTAGTCCTCTACAGTTTCACCTCCACGCAATCAACCACTTAGGTTTGGTGAAGTAAACATGAATGCCTTAGTGACGTGACGCAGCAAATTAGAAAGTAAGAGGGACAAGAAAAAAATTTCTTGGAACCTACCCAATCAAAATAAAAATCCTTCTACTCTCATATGAGAATTGAAGAAACATAATTTTATACAATATTTTAATTAAATTCTATGTAGTGATTAATAAATTAATTTTTATTTTACACCCAGACATGTCAAAATACAATATAACCATAATTTAATTTTAGGAAGATTTCACTTGGAAAAAATAATATATTCTATACTAATAAATTTGGGTCTATAATTATGGATTCCAATGCACGAGACCTTATAACACTTATCAAATGGGGCTCGGTCGATTAGTATTACGAAAAAGAAATTAATTATAAAAACTAATATGATTACGTATGTTCTTCATAGATAAACTTAAGATTGTGATTCCAATAAACAAACCAATTAGTTACATTAGGTTAGCCATATTCTAGACTTTGAACAACGTGTGTTTCTCTACTTTTTAATTTGTACAGGCTCATATCATCAGGCGTGTCGCAGAAGAGATAAACACAAATGTTGCAAATCTTAACGGCGATATGATAATATCCCAGTTGTTCTCTCGCGGGTTCAAAGAACAGTCACTAATTTGACCGCCCGAGATGCAGAGGAATTTCAATTAATCTTAAGCTGGCCAAGTAATTAAGATCATCGCAAATGCACATCAAGAAGCCAGATCATCGCACCAACTTCTAGCAATTGTGCACGTGGTTTGACAGTTGACACCTCGTTCCAGCATTCTAATAGCGGCAAGGCATAATATCGTATCAAGGAAAGGACCCCACGATGACCATGCCTTCTATAATCTGGCTGTTAAGAGAGGCCGCGTGTCCATGCTTTCTTTTAGAAAATTTTTTAAAACGATGAAGACAAAATCCAAGCCGCATAGAGGCTCCCTCTTTTCTTCAACCGAAAAAAACTTTTCCCTTTCTTTTTTTGTCTGATTTTGTATGTCACCATTGATTAATATAGAAAGATCTTGTGTGAATCTTCCCAGCTCATAACTAGTGAAAAAGATTATGGTCATTGATTTCTTTAATGGCTATCCTATATATATATATCGTCAACAGTGACGTGATGTCTAAATGGGGAGCATCTTTTTTCAAGTTTATCAGAATTCGGAGTTCCGACATCCTAATATGATTATTAATATAGAATAGGAAACTACTGAGTAGTGACCCAAAAGAGCACAAAGTGATTACTGAAATTGAATTCTAGGTGTGTTAAAATCTGATTGGTTGTGCATAATCACCCGTTGAAAGGGATGCCCGGTACCACAAGTTTGAAACAAGAACGAATAGAGAAGAAAATGGTGATGCGTTAATAGTCTTGGTCGGCAGCTAATAGCACCAATCTTGTTTGATGAAGTGACTGACCTTACCCTTCTAATAATAGCCATTTGCCTGTGGTGAAATGACACATAACCAGTTATTGCTGCTTTGACGGCATTTGTGTTGTACATAATTTGAATGAATTGCGCGTGCGCGAGCCTAATGGCCCTCAAACATGCAACAGTTCTATCATTTTACTGTTGAAATTTTGTTTACACCACCAGTAGTGGAGCGGCCGATTTCTTGGTCGTATTTTCATCTTGACAATTAAATATTTTGATGGGCTCTGCAGCTGGTCAAAATTTAGCTCATCAAATGATAAAAACTTGAAAATTATCTAAGGAAATTTGAGGGACATATAACGTAGAAATGGTAAACTTTTAAGGAAATTGAAATAAGTTCGTTCAACAACTAAGAACAGAATTATAATTGACATTAATGATTCGAAGAATATATGGCTCAGAGTTTATTGTCCATTGTCAATTTTGGTCTTTTCATCTCTTAATAAGAGACGTGTTAATTTTTTAAGAATATATACAACTTCGGATGCTGCTAAAGTTCTAATTACTGGCTCTTTCGGTATGAAAAGCAAATTGTATTTGACGCTATACTAATAAGAATAAATAAATTGCAGAGAATTAGGAAGTCTTAGGATGTGTCGATAAATTAAACACTCTCATTTTTTTTCCCTTTCTTTGTCAAGCGTTTTCTTGAATATCATGACTGCTTTCTTCAAATTACTTATAAAAATGAGTTCTTATGTGTATCATGCGAAACTCACAGCAAAGAAAGGTCAAGCTAAATAGCTCGTGCCCAAACACCTAATATATATTACTTAGTAGATTTCCAGAATTTCGAAAGCTTCCATAAATTGACTTTGTTTCCTTGAAACCCTTTTCTTTTTTCCTGTTTATTGTGATAATATTTTCATGTGTAACATTTCAATAAAGGTTCCAATTTGATACCTAGCAGCATGGATTTGAATTATCGCTCCCACAGTTTGACTTGAAGAGCTTACTCCAAATTTATATCAATAGATCTCGATTCAATCCTTTTTTTTTTTTTTTCCTTTTTTCCTCTTTAAATCATGTCACTTCACAGTTTATACTAAATATTAAATCAACAATACAAACAAAAAGAATAACATTCAAGGGAGCAAACCAGTAGTACAAGTAGTGCAATATTTTATAACAAAAAGGCTAATAAACATATTTTGTGAAGTTATTAAGCCAAGGGATTTTCCTGCTACTCCCATGATTTTCCTGTGATTTCATTCGTATATAAGAACATATCTCCGAGTCCTAATTTCTACGTGCACACATCACATCTTGGGAGCAGCAATGTTATCTGGTTGGGTTGATATTATGATTAAAATACAAGTTATTCATTGGAGTACATTGTACATAATTAATATATACTAGTGAATTGCATAAGCAACTCAGTCATTAATTTTGAGCGTATTTTCTTAACTCTTGTTTTTGGACTGCGGATCATTGAACTAGGAAGCAACTGACTCCAAATATATATATACATCAATAATGTTAGGGATTCTAATATTTGAGTACGAATTTAAGTTCAAACACTATGTATCATTTATTTATTGGATAATGAATTTTATAATTAATAAAATTACTTAATTACCATCCAATAAATTAATACCACAACAGTTGAGATTCAAATTAAAATTTAAATATTTGGATAGTTAACATTGCTATATATATGTATTATATATGTGAACACTTAAGAGGTATAATTAATTCTGTGGCGGCAATTGGACTTCATCCAGTTTCTACGGTCCCTTCCTTCAATTTTCTTGTAACTTTCGTACAATGAATTCTCTTAAAACAATGAAAGGCACCTAACTCCACACTCGAAAGAAGAGCAGTTTTGGAATCTACAGACACAATCTATGCAAGAACGCACACGTGTCGTTTCTTTTTAACGTTAATTACGTGTTAATTTAAACGATTTAAGTATCAAACTGCATCATTGTCTTAATGCCGTCACATAATGTCTCTAGAAGACCAGCAGGCATGACCAGTTAGGTAAAGGGTGTTATCACGCATCTTAAATCTTAAAAATTACACTCACACTTCAATGTTTATAGATTGACGACGTTGTTATAAACATCTGACTGCCTTAAATAATATCAAACACAAGCTCCTGGAAAGGAGAAGTAAATCGAAATGTTTGTTTTCTTAAAATCCTTGTCGAGATCGGTCCACCAAGAAGAGCCGGTGCCAGCGCTGATCAAGAAGAATGTTGACGAGGGAGAGTGCACCTCGCTAACAGTGTGGCGAAAATCACTCGTAGTCAGCTGCAATGGATTCACCGTGATTGACTCCAATGGAAATCTTGTTTACCGAGTTGACAATTACATCGGGAGCTCCCGCGAGCTAATTCTCATGGACGGCTCGGGCAAGTCCATTTTCACAATGCGCCGCCGCAAGGTAAGATGATTACTCCTCATGAAATTTTACTTTTACTTCTAACTAGTTTAATTATTAATTAATATAGCCGTAAGAGTTGGTGTTAATCTAAGAGTTGGTGTTAATTGTTTGTAATTTTGATATGCAGAAGCTAACGGTGGTTGACAGCTGGCATGTGTTTGAAGGGGAAGTAGATGAATGCAGCAGAAGAAAGAAATTATCAAAGAGGCCGATTTGTTATGTGAAAAAGCAGATGGTGGGCATTAATTCGAATGTGTTGGCTTACGTTTATTATGGGGGAGCGTCGTCAAATAAAAGATATGCGTACACAGTTGAGGGATCGTACGCAAGCCGATCATGCAAAGTGTTGGATGCGTCGAGGAGGGTGCTGGCGGAGATCAAGAGGAAGGAGGCGGCCATTGGAGGAGTTTCGTTTGGCGTTGAGGTGTTTCTTTTGATTGTGCACCCTGGCTTTGATGCTGCATTTGCTATGGCTTTGGTTTTATTGTTGGATCAAATGTGCTCCTAGATTTAAATATTATAATTTTTTCTCAGCGTAGCTAATTACTGTATGTGTTCGTAAATGAAGCTACTGAAGACTAGTGAAAAATAACGAAACGGACCTCGCTCTACCATCTGAAGAAATGAACCCATCCACCGGAAAACATTGCATCAATAATCGGGGATCTTCCTAAAACTAAATTTTATGGTTAACCTCTTTTTATTTTTATTTTCATTTTATTTATTTATTTATTATTATTATTATTATTATTATTATTATTTTGAGAATTAATACAGTCAGTAATTGTTTGGCAATAAGCAAACTGGTGACAGTAAAAATATTCCGAGATCGTTACGCTAAAATGATTAACTTGCACGCAGCAATTACATTCTCCGATCCAGCAAAAACATGAAAAGATCGAATTCTAAGGGTTACTATTTACCCTAATGAAATAATTGATGTTTTGCTGCTTCTAAATTCCTCAGGGGTCGATTCATGTCATTGGTTAGTGCTCTTGCGCAAGACCAAAGGATTGCCTGCTAACATAAAACATTTATTATCAGCAGTATTAAGCAATTGTAAACAGAACAGCGACAGGGAAAGAGAGTAAAGTGAAATTGCAGTTGCCTTCATCAAATGCTCTGCACATGGCAAAGAATTGCCTACTGTATATTCTACAACCGTTCATTAATGTTACATCATTTGGAACTTTATCCACCTCCTGAAAGGAATCTTTGCAACAAATCCCCTTTCCCCTCCAGCTTCAAACTTACAATAACAACACAATTCCAGCTACAGTGCAATATGTACAAACTGCCCAGCTATGCCTGTAATACTACAGAGACATTGATATAAATCACAACAATTGTATCATACAGTGTGTTCATCAATCAATCCTGTCCCTTCCTCTATCCCACTCACTTGGCATTACTTTTCGTAGTTTCTGTTGACTGCCACACGGCTTATCCACAACCTTTGCAGGAGGTGGCATCGTACATGATTGCTGCAAAATGTTGGTGGTGGAGTGTATTTTTTCTGCCATCAGGTCCCTAACTGTTTTATCAGGTGATGATCTACTTGATCTGGGAGTAGACCAATTTATAGGTTCTTTTCTAATACTGCTGATATGATTGAGGTCCTTTCTGTCCTCAATCATAGAGAGCTTGGGCCTCTTACAGTAAGTAATCTGGTTGGTACCCTTTCTCACCAGATTGTCAGATGCCAATTGTGAAATCCGTGTTGTGAATACATCTTCAGGTTTCGCAAATAATTTTGACTTTCTGGCCTTCATAGCTTTCTGCGAAGGCTTCTTTGGCCACCTCATTATCCCATTCAAGTTTCTTCTCCAGGATTGAGTTGCAATGTCACACAGTGTTTGAGCAGCAGCTAAAACTCTCGGACAATGCTCAGCTGTCACAAATAATAGCACATCACAAAGTCACCGATATAAGTAATTTACTAATATTTAATTCAAATGCAAATGGTATTAAATATTTCAAATTTATTTGTAATATCCTACATCACTCCAGTATGGGAGAAGCATAGTACTTATATGACGTGATCCACACCTTAATCAGCAAGATGTGTTTTGGGGTGTATGAGCACCCTAAGAATAAAACTGCAAGAGCCTAAGCCTAAAGTGGACTATATCTTATCAAGTCTAAGTTGGGTCATGACATTCTTCAAGAATATTATAGTATATATACACATAGATCAGTATAAGGATGTCGGTAAGCGAAAAAAAGCTCTAACCACAGCCATGGCCCATGATAACTGCCAGGCTTTACTAATAATGTATAATGTGCCCAATTTCATGCCACACATGGCACATTCCTCAATCGAGCGAATTATAGTAATCACCTGCCAGGCTGCCACAGATCTTAATCTAGGTCAGCTAGGTTAAAGACAAGGCTACCAATTTCTAATTTCAATTGTCAGAAAAGGAACAAATTGCATGCCCCCAGAAAGGGAGAGAGAAATTACAAGCGGTGTGTCTGCACAAAGAGAAAATTAGCAGTATTTCCAAAGACAGGTTAAACAATGGAAAACCATACCGTTCACTTGATCTTTTAGGTTGACTCCAGAGTCTGCAACTTAAAATTAAAAAAAAAAAAAGAAAATTAAAATCTCATTAAGGATAAAGAAGCTCATGAAACTAGCCTCCAAAAAGGCCTTACCTAGACTAACAACAGAAGCTTTAGAACATGTTGCAAGAGATGAAGAACCCCAGTCGCCCCAAGGACGACTGATAGATGAAGATACAGGAACCAGACTCTGATTATAAGTGAGGGACTCCAAGTTGGTATAACAGTTAGTTGAAGTCCCAAGAGAGGTCGTACTAGTTGCTATTCTTGCCCATCGACCTTGGCATATACTCCTACTAGTTAAAAGCTTGACTGCATCAGAATTGGTTCTACCATGCCCATTGAAAGTATGCGACCAGGGAAATGGTGGCAAGCTAACTTGGCGAGAAATTTGCTTGGCTGAACGTATATCAGAATTACTCCTTGATGAGGCAGAAGATTTGGCAGCATCAAGAAGCAAGGCCTCCAAATCCTTGGGTGGAGGAAGTGTTAATCTTTCCAGAATATCTTTAGGTTCACATAACTGAAAATCAAAGTGATTAACAGGACTTCCAGGCTTGCTACAGGATTCCTGGATGATTAATCATAAATGTCCAAAATCATTTATCCATCAAGGAAAAGTAACAATGACATACAATAAGGCAAGCATAAATCTAAAGCAGGCTTTTTGTTGAGCTCAAGATCTTGGAAGTACAAAGGTTTATCCACAGAGGACTCGTTAATGAATAATGTATCTGGTCAATTGACTGAATTTGTGGCAGATATCAAAAACAAAAAACAAAAGATAAACAAATATAGCATCTAGTCAGTAGTAAAATCAGGGACAGGGAAGGAAGTGAAAGAAAAAGCTTATAATGCTTTCATATGAGAATCATGACTTTTCTAGTCATAGCCAGTTGAGGCACAAGTAAACTTACACCATCGATCAGGATTCTAGATCATTTCTCATGACTAACCTTGTCACATGAAGACCAATCTGCTGTGCAGGAATTCCCATTGTCGTCATTATCATCAGTTGGTACTACAGAAATGGAGGTAGGTGGACATATTAGTAATTTCTTGTTGGTGCTGCTACCCATCTCAGCAAAACTTTGGGTCTGCACAGGCTTTGCAAGCGGAAGGCTTGAGAAAGCCTTTCTTACAGAATGCAGGAAATTTTCATTCAAACTCGCTGTCTTTTTCCCCTTGTCTTTGCCTAAACTAGGACACTCACAAGTGCCATCAAGGAGATCTTTCAGTGACAACTCATCTACATGCTTCATGATGTCCAAAACATCTGACTTCAGTCCATATAGTCCTGATATTTACATCCAAAGAAGCACAATGAATTTCAGGATATGTGCTCTTGTGTGTCTATGTATATAACCAATGTCCCATTCTCATAAAAAATATGTTAAAAGAAATGTTTTCTGCATTCGTGTCATACCAAAAAAGTTGTTCCCTCCAGTGGCTGGACAACTCGCCAAACCTGCCTTGGTGGTGAAAGAATCATATTTGGCCTTCATAGGCACTTTGAAATTTCTTTTATCACCTCGCTTGCTATTGTAGTTACTCTTTTGTTTCACCATTTGCATTTTTTCTGTAATGAATATGATGAAAATCAGGTATAACATCAATATAAAAACCCCAAAAAGTATAAATACGTATATATTGCAAATATTTTGCATTAAAGAATGTGAAACCTTACAAATCATCCTAATTATATCCTGAAAGAAGAATATAACTAACAGCTTGACAAATGAAACAATAAACATTTCCCAATAAATAATGACACTTTTCAGATTAATCTGGAAAACTCAAAAACTTCATAAATATTGAAAATGGAGGGCAAATTTAAACCCTATTTGCACTCACTATGTTCAATCAAAATAACATTGTATGCTATATCATCTACTGCTAGAGAAAACCTTATAAATATTTAACTACAGACTACAGTATTTGACTACAAAGGAAAAATGAAGTTTTTCATCCACTCTCTTCTTTAATAGAAGAGTGGACAATATGCCAGTCTAGTTGACCAATTCCAAGTACAGTTCCATATCCATCAACTTAAAATTTTATTCCAATCCAGGCTCAAAACCATCTTCAAACAAAGAAAAAGCATTGAAAAAGGAAAGTGAACAGCAGATTTCAATAGATCATCATATTTAATTAATACTGCCAACATCTGATGTCTACATATTTGCTGATTTCCGTTAAAATTTTTCATGTCACCCTTCAGGTTCTAACACAACAATTAATAATAAAGATGACGATCACTGGATTTGCTTTCTCAACGTATAATTAGAATAAAAACTTCAACCAAATGAACATGTTTGCATCAAAAGGTTATGCTACCTTCAGTGATGAGAAAAAGAGTATTACCTAGAGAGTTACATTTTGTAGTATGATAGGGTCCTAAATTATCAGATATATCCTTTATAACGTCAACTCCAGCTGAACTCGTATTATCTTCTAATTGAGCAAACCTTGGTCTCTTTGAACATCGACTACTACTTCTTGACATTTTTCCTGCTTTCCGTTGTACTTGCGCAGATGAAGGAGAACTTGTGCCCCCAAAATGAAGGTGTTCAGATGAGTCTTTGACTTGAAAATTAGATGGCTGACTTTCATTCTTGCAGGGTTCACTCTCTGGAATCCTATCACATGGAGCTGACTCCAAATTACTGACAGTAATAGTCACATCTGCCAAATCATATTTTCTAACACGTGAGTTTAAGCATCAAAGTACCACTAAAACCCAGAATAGATTCAATTGTAAAAACATTTCAAGAAAATAACAGAGTAATTTCTAATGGGAACAAATGAATCATGATTGTCCATTCTATAAAAGCCACTTAAGCAAGATTTCAGCACAAGTCCGACGGTAAAAAATTAACAATTACCGAAGCAGCGGAAAATCAGTGAAAATATCCCCTTAATAATAACTATTAAAGCTAACCAACAATACAAGATTCTAAAAGTTTAAATATACTTCTAAGGAATTCGAGCTAAATTATATACAAATTTAAATAAATAAAACTGAAACCTTTCTGATTAAGGAAAGTGCTACAACGGTCAATTGAAGTGTTAACAAGAATCGAAACACGACTGTTAGACTCGCGAGCAGCAGCGTCGACCTCGTTGACCGTAACCCTAGCTCCACCGAACACCTCAGATCCCATAACATTCGGTACACCAACTGGATAGCCTAGCTCCACCGCATCCATCACCTCACCTCACCACACCACAGCAACACCGCCAAAAACAAGATAGATATTAACATTAAATAAGAAGCAAACGTCCTCTTCGATCTATAGCAATTTTAGAATCCCCAAAAGAGAATTACAGTTATAAATTATAAGGGCGAGGGACGGAGAGTGAGGGGTTAGGGGCTGTTTGGATACGGAGACCATGGTGGCTGTCTGCGGCTACGTTCAAAATGGAGGCGAAATGAGGAATTGTCAATTCTAGGGCACAAATTGGGTGAGAATGATAAGTATTTATAGTTTTCGGGAAAAAGAAGATGCTGCATTTGAGAAAAAGGGTCGTCGGTTCGGAATATTCCGGTGGGAAGACGTCAGCTTGATCTAGATTCACTGATGATTTTCGTGCCCTTTTCTGTTATTAGACGCAATGACGAGCCGTAATCCGCTAACTGAGAAATGATTCCATGCTTCTATGTGTATCGAGAAAATTACTTAACCAGTTGAAAACTGCCACGTTTAATAATGGTTGTTGATATGGGATAGTTACTACCCCTGGCTGGACATAAATATTCTTTATTATACGCGTGTAGAGCTACAAAGACTCGATAAACGTGGGCGCAGCAGCAACGTGAGAGTAGCTACCGGGTCTGTTTATTATGCAATGACAGGTATGCCCCTGCTGTAACGGAACTTCCGTCGGTACCGAGTGTGCGCTCCAAATTTTTAACCGCCATTATAATTTAAAAGATTTTATGGAGCAAAAAATTTGGGAAAAGAAATTTAATCCAAACGAAATAGCATTCGATAATTTTAAACAGTTAATCAGAAGAGCTGTAATAGATTCGGAACAAGATTCCGAATATATAGCAAAATTATTTACCGTATATAAAAATGAAGGTCTTGTTAAGTTGTATCATATTTAATTTATAGTAAATTTATAAGTAGTTACTTGCAGTCTCTTACTTATTTCACCGGCTACCATTTTATCTCACATGCTATTATTTTTTAATATTTGGTAACTTTTAAGTCGTTATAAGTTATATTAAATGTAACTTAAGCAGATATTATAAAAACAATTTAAATTTTAACATTATTAATATAAAAGTAAAGATAAAAGAACAATTCATACTGTCAAATAAAAAATATAATATTAATTTCTGCTTGTCACCTCATATCCAACGTGATGGTTATTAGTATTTGATTAATGATGTGTTTAAAAAGTATGATACAAAATTTATGTTATGAATGATATAACATATAACGGATCATTCATCCACCAGAGTTGCGAAATTGTTTATCAATAATAATATAAAAAAGCAGTTATTATGGACAATTATTAATTAGTGATGCATATAATTTGGAAACAAAGTATGTATCCTAACTTTGCAAGTATATACTTTATCAAAAAAAAAAAAAACTTTACAAGTATATACTCTTATCATTTTTTATTCATTTAACTTGCTATTTATTATGACATATTTGATACTATTATCCGCTGACTTTATTTGGTGACAATTACCGAAATTGTATCCATGAAACATTGAAGAACAACGGTAGTCACAAAAAGCATCACCGAATATTAGGAAAGTGATTAATCGTTTTGTACAAAATTTTTATCATGGTAAGAAATTCTTGCATCAGAAATACAAAAATTTAATATGCCTACTAAATTAGTCTTTGGAGATAATATATGGTTATGTTAGGATGCGAATTAAGTTATTATCATTGACAAGTGATAATGTTACATATCAATGCGCATAAAATATTAGAAACTCGTTATTGTAACCCATTTCATAGGAAGATTGATCATAGAATACCAGTGCCTTGATCCTTCAAACCATGATTTAACCACTTTATTGTGCAACGAATTAAAAGAAACAGAAGAAGGTTATGAAAATAAATCATTGTCTAAATGGAGATCCATAGTTTATTTTTTAGTCTTTCATGATATCGAGATCAATTAAATTTTTTTTTTGAATTATATGAAAATATTATTCATATTACAACTTATATTACATGAGATTACAATTAATATTTACAACTTATATTACATGATATTACAACTGATATTACAATTAGACAATTATTGACTATAACTAATATTTACAATCAAACAATTCTTGAGACTAGTTTACATTAAATCTTATATAGTATTGCCTAGATTTGTTACATTCTTTAATATTGGAGGGACGTCAACTCATAGTATTGCCTAATTTTTTTTTCACTTTTTTATATTCGAGAAACATCAATTCCACTCATATTTCAAAAGAAAAAAAATTATCTTAAGAGTAATAATACAGCCACAAACTCTTGTACAAATTTATTTTGTACAAACTGATGTGGCATAATTTAATTAGTTGAATTAAATATCACTTGGTCCACATAATTTGTTTTCATTATTTTATATTTTCTTTCAACCAATGAATTAATGCCACATCAGTTTGTACAAATTTAGTTTGTACAAGAGTTTGTGGCTGTATCATTACTCTTATCTTAAAGGATATCAACACATAGCACTGTGTAGATTTTTTTTATCTTTTTTAATATTTGAAGAACATCAACTTCACTCACATTTTAAAAAGAAAAAAATTATCTTCACTCAAATTTAAAAAAGAAAATTAAACTAGTATAATATTTTTGTGAGAATTTGAACCACTGTCTCACGCTTGTGAGGGAGAGGGCGGCCGAAATGTTGAGACCAATAATTTAAAAGAATTAAATCACAACTAAAGAGAGGGAGAGAGGGGAAAAAAATTGCAAACCACCCCCCACACCAAAACCCCAAAATCACAGGATTCATAATAAAATCCCCATTTAATTATCCTTTTCCTTAACATTAAAGAGGAGTAGACAATTAACAATTAACAAAAGAAAAAAAAAGATCAAATAAATAAAGAGAAATGAGAAATTCTGAACGGTACTTTTCTCTCTGCGCAAGATAAATCTTCCTCTGACCGTTTGATCAAATGTAATACCCACAAAAAAAAGAAAATTCCCGAAAAATACTTTTGTCATCATGAAGTCATCATTACAAGAGAAATTATAGATTGGGGCAATAGGCCAGTGACACTCAGAGAGAGACAGACCCAAGAGTTGACCAAACTAAGTGGCAAGGGGCGCCCCGGCCCCCACACGCACGTGCAATCTGCATGCTTCGCTCAGTTTGCATTTTGCAGATAGGGTTCAGTTTCTTTCACGAAACCTTTCCTAGTGCTCGGCTAATTAAGTTGTTATATTATTATTGTTAACATTATTACGTCCCCACAAGACGCCACATAACATAACAACATAACACCAACAGCGATTAATCTATTATCATTTATGTTCACCTCACCAATGACCTATATCTTCTCTAACTCCGTCAATTCCATCCACCTTGCGGGAAATGGCCGCCAACGATTCTCTCACTAATATACCAAACTCCCCTTTCTCCGTCAGCGGAATCTGTTGAATCCGAGACTTAATAAATCTAATACTCGGTTTTATAAAACAATTGGTGTCCGATTTTATTCTAATTTTAAAAATATAAATTTCTAGGGTTTTTTTTTTTTTGCAATATAAGTATTTGTGTTTTTAGATGGACGAGACTCTGCTTGATGATATAATACGACGGCTCCTTGATGCGAAGAATGGGAGGACGACGAAGCAGGTGCAGCTCACGGAGGCTGAAATAAGGCAGCTTTGTGCTGCGTCCAAGGAGATATTCCTTAGCCAGCCTAACCTTCTCGAGCTCGAAGCTCCTATAAAGATTTGTGGTAAAATTATGTTTTTGATTTGTGGTAAAATTATGTTTTTATTTAAAAATAAAAAATAAAAACCAAGTCCTATTTGCCTCCATCATAGTGCTAATAACATATTTTCTTAGGCTGTTTATGTTTTAAGTTTGACTTGTTTGTGTGAATTTTTTGTGCATTTGAGTTTTAGATGAAAATTGCAGAATCTACTTTTAAAAAAAAAAAATTGTTTCCTTTGTTCTTTTTTTCCTTGTATATTTTGTTTGTTGAGGACATATTAATTGGATTCTATTGAATGAAATGAATGTACCAGAATTTCTGTGGGAAAAATGTTGTTGGTGTGTTTATATTTCCATTATTGATCTTAGAATTAGTTGAGAGGATGATAAATAAATGAAGGTGCGGTAACAAAGTCTAAAACGGTGGATTCACTAAAAAGATTTGAAAGATATTAAATATAATGTAGCAAATGTGCGAATGGGTTTTGAATATTTATAAGGAGACTGTTGAAACGAAATTTTATCAAGGGTGACATGGTGATTGATATAATTAGTTTGATCGTAGAAAGTAGCATGAGTTGATTGCTGTATTTGATAAGTAATCATAAAACAACTGGGAAAGAGGGTTTATGTGCATGTTTGACATTTGTGAGATCAATATGAAATGTTGCACCTATTAAGTCTACCATGTCGTGGCATGACGACTGCCTCATTCGTGTTTTGTATATACTGGTAGAATGATCTTTTTGACTTCATTAATATTAATTATTCGAGTTGGATTGCCACAATTGATTAAATGTTTGACTGGTGGGTGATTGTTAACTCATTTATTTTCTGAAATTTACCATTTAACTCCTTTTTTTCCCTTTCCCCCTATTTATCAATTTAACTGCCTTATTTGGAGAAAACATTTGCTTTGCATATGTACTTTTGTAATAACCCGCTTTGCCCTGTGAATAAGTTTTTATCTTTTTGCGAGTGTGGATGTGCACACTGCATAACTTTGGATAATAAGTCAACCTCTCTGTATCTTCCTTGTGTTTGGAAGTTAATGAAGGATCCATTCTTCATTTTGGAGGAAAATTCTAATACCTGTTTCTGAAGGTCCCATATTTGTGGTTGGGCTATAATGATATATGATTGTACCTTGAATTATTTTACTGCTTTGATTGGTGACAAAAAACTGAAATTGGATGGTATGATGACATGTACGTAGAAAGGTAAAAAGTAATGATGGCAACAATCAAAATATAAAAGTCAAAGGACCTCGGTATTTTCGTTAATTTGGGAAGCATGTTTTCTTAATCGGGCATACTTTGAATGCTCTTGAATTCTTTTAAATTCACTTATCATGATCAAATCGTCTCTTGTTGATAATCGAAGAATGCATGACACTTCCTATGCGTATGTTAACCATACATACCTGTCAGCTGTTTTGAATCTCTGGGTACTCACCCGTCATTGATAAATAAGGTCTGTATATCGTTTTGTCAGGTGATGTTCATGGTCAGTTTTCGGATCTTCTGCGTTTGTTTGAGTATGGTGGGTACCCACCTGAAGCAAATTATTTATTCCTCGGGGATTATGTTGATCGTGGTAAGCAGAGTATAGAGACAATATGCTTGCTTCTTGCGTACAAGGTCAAATATAAGGAGAACTTTTTTCTTCTTAGGGGCAACCATGAATGTGCTTCCATCAACCGTATTTATGGTTTTTATGATGAGTGCAAGAGGAGGTTTAATGTTCGTGTGTGGAAAACATTCACAGACTGCTTTAATTGTCTGCCTGTTGCGGCTCTCGTAGATGAAAAGATTCTATGCATGCATGGTGGGTTATCTCCTGATTTGAAAAATTTGGATCAGATCAGGAATATTGCTCGCCCTGTTGACGTGCCAGATCAGGGCCTTCTTTGTGATTTGTTGTGGGCTGATCCTGACAAAGATATTGAGGGCTGGGGAGAGAACGACAGGGGCGTGTCCTACACCTTTGGGGCTGACAAGGTTGTTGAATTCCTTCAGAAGCATGACCTTGATCTTATCTGTCGAGCTCACCAGGTACTAGAGCTTGAATTATTTTTCTAACTCTTTTGTATACTCTTGTTGGTGGAAATTTTTGTTGACTGAATCCGATTGTTATTAAATGGTTTGTGGGCTGTTCAATATAATTATTATTAATATTATTATTTTGGGTTACATTTGGGTGACAAGTCATGGTGAATTTGCATTAATTTCCATTTTAATTACTTGAAAATCCAAGTAGATTGTTAATCATATCAAAAGTTGCAATTTTCATCATAATCATCTGTCTCCCCTTTCCTTCTGGGCATGTCTTTGTGTGGATAAGCCTGTGCATGTCTATGTTGATGCTTTAATTTAAGTTTCTTCATTTTGCTAAATGATTCATCAGGTTGTGGAAGATGGTTATGAATTTTTCGCAAAGCGGCAGCTGGTGACTGTATTCTCTGCACCAAATTATTGTGGCGAATTTGATAATGCCGGTGCCATGATGAGTGTGGATGATACATTGACATGCTCCTTTCAGATCCTTAAGGCGTCTGAGAAGAAAGGAAAAGTTGGATTTGGCAATAACATGTTGAGACCCGGAACTCCCCCTCATAAGGTAACAAAATCCTTAGTAGTTATGCAACTCATCAGCCTTCTTGTGCTGACAGTTTGATCCCATAAGCCTGATACTGGAGCTTCCTCTTAAATCTTATGCAAATCATGCTAGGAATAACTTAATATACCTGTTTGCTGTTCTAAGATTAATAACGAGATGTTTTGATCCTAATAACTTAGGAATTTGCTGTTGGAGGTTTTCATGGTTGAGGGACTCTAAATAAATGGACCAAAATGTTCAGTTAGCAATGAAATATGTCAAGTCTTGAAGCATTATACCTTTTAATTCCTTACTTTCCTTCTCAGGGTGGGAAGGGGTGATTGACTTGAGTTGGCTCATACCAATGATCTGAAGGATGAAGGGCATAGTTCATATCCCAGCTTTCTGTATTTGTTCGGTTGGCGTGACTAGTCGCAGAGTCAGTCAAGCCTTTTTGGGCACTTAAGAAGGGACGTCAAGACATGAGAGTTTCTGCAACGTTGTGTGACAATAGCCAAGTTATCAATTGCAGTAAAACCCTGTGGTTTTTATTTTTCATCATGTAAAATGGGAATTCTAACTTCATAATGCTGAATTGCACAATTGGTGTAGATGCACTATTTTTGTTTCATCCGTTTTCATTTTCATTTTGTTGTAGTTTGTTAATTTTCTTTCTAATCAAATGCAAAGGTTGATTTTCGGTTGCATTTTGTATTCGACATCTGACACTGCACTTGATGGTCCGCCCATTCAGAGTCACGGTTAGACCCATTAGGATTTGTTATATGGATTACCCTTTCATCTGGGCTGTGGCCGAACCCATAAAGAGTAATGATATTTTATCCCCTTGATTATCTCATTCAACTCCCATTTGTTTCTTTTTTGACTTAAAATGATTAAAATATTCATCACAACAAATAAATTTTGTAGATTGATGGATTGAAGATCCTTAACGACAACGTATGACACCAATAATCCGTCATTTGTATAGCTTTGGAATCGGAATTTGAACATTTATTAAAATGGCCAACGCCCGACTGTAAAGATTTGTGGAGACATTTGGGTTTCCTCAGAACTTTCACTTTGATTTAGGTTTGATTTTGATTGCTGCTGCTGCTGTTGTAGTAAACAATTATAAATAATATTTGTAAAGAATTGTTTTTAATGAAATATTAGTAAATAATTAACAGTGAATTTTTTAAATAATAGTTAATTTATACATAATTATATTTCATAAAAATATAACAAAATTATAATTACTTACAAGTTATTTCATTAAAATTATAATTTTCTTATGTAAGTAAATGTTATTAACTTTTAAATTCGTTAAAGTCTTCACTAGTTTTTGGAAAATCATAATGAAGTAAATCGCAGTGAATTTTACCTTATTTTTTAAGAGTAATTAGATGCTTTCAAATTTGCTATGCAAAATTTGAAAGCTAAGCTAATGATGATACAAAATTATTATTCAATCTCAACCAAAATGGAGGAAAAGGGCAAAAAAAAATACTAATTTTCTACCGGCTTCGATTTGGGCTAAATCAAGACGCAAAAAGATGCGTCGTCTAATCAAGATCAAAATTACTTATTTGATTATTAGCTGCTGCCACGTGTGAATATCTTACATGTTCACAGTTAAAAATTAGCACCTGATTCGCGCTTGTTTCCTCCTCAAGTTTTATCGCCGACAGAACCACGGCCAAATTACGATTCGCCCACCCTGGCATTGAAGTAATAATTTCAATCCGATTCTCAATACGGTGCAGGCGTCGACTGGCGAAACGCTTTCGGGGGAGAAGTATGGGAGCGGTCCAGCAGCAGCTTCTGCAGCAATTAAAGGCCTCGGCGGCGAACTCGCAGAGAGTAGAGCTGGCAGCCCAGAGATTGGCCGCTTACGTTCTTCAGCCTGACCACCAAAACGTCGGAGAGTTCTCCAGTCTCTGCCTCTCCCTCTCGAGGTGCATTCAATTCAAACACTAATCGTTTTCCTATGCATGCTTTAGGTTAGGGCACCATAATCCTGATTTGTTTTATTTTTAGCTCGGTAGCCGAAGATGTGAAAGTAGACTAGATTTTTTTCGTTTTCCAGTGGATTTTGCTAAGTTTTCTGCTCTCTAGTTTTTTTTTTCCTTTTTCAAATTTTGGTGCTACGAAATTCGGTTATAGAATTAAATGTTGGAGCTTGTTTTCGTCAGAAAATCAAGAACCGGCTTTTCAGTTTCAGTTCCAGAGGTCTAATTTTATGCACTAAAGAAAATGTTAATCTCCTGCGCTTTAAATGGAGTGTAAATTGCTGTATGGCTGTACTTTTTTATTATTTTTTGCCCCCTGGTTCCTGGCATGTCTTTGATCCTGACAGAAAACATGCAATTTTTGCTATGCTTGACTAGATTCATTTGGATAATACAGGGGTATTGATTATGCTGTTGCAAACAATGAAGTTCCTCTCAAAGCTCAAGAATTACCTTCATTATTGAAAAAGGTCATTTATATATACGTATCTCATTTATGTATTGCTCATATGTCCTGTTTCGATCTTCAAGTATTTAATGGCTGAACCACTGATTTCTTTGACCACAAAGTATTTTTCTCATCTTCTACTTGGAAAGCATTTTCTATACTGCTTCTCATTTTATGAATGCATCTGTCATGGTATATAGTACATCTACTTGTTTCTTTAACATTCTAGTTTATTTTTTTATGTTTCTAATAATTATCTTTGTATGCTATGTAGATTTGCCAACAAAAAAATGATCCTGTGTTGCAAGCAGCTATCATGGTGCTGATGTTCTCTGTTAAGGTACTTTTCAATGCTGCTGTTTTTCAACACTGAGACATAGTCGAGTTACTCTAGAGTTGATGTTGCTTGCAGTTTTGAACTTCTACCGATGCCTTGGTGTCGCAGTCTGCCTTTCATTATGTTTCCCATGCTGGGATCTGGTTTGGACTGCAGTGACAAATTCTTCTTTGTGAAAGATGGATACATTTTTATTTTTAACCTCAGGGTTGTGATTTCGGGACTTTGGATGGTTTTTGAACACTCTAAAAACTATGTTTTCTTTGTGCTTGACGTCTCGATTTTTTCAAATGCTTTTATGTGTCATTTTTTCCCTGTGCCGTTAATTACCTATCTTAATCTGGAGGGGAAGTTCCTTTCAGTTAAATTCCTATTCCTCTCATACGCTTTACAATATGAATATCTCTTTAAGAATGCCACAAAGCCATGCATTAAATATTCGAAACTTTTTATTTAACTTATTAATGAATTATTTAACTGATATTGTGTTCTGATGGTAGAGTGCTTGCAGAATTGAATGGTTTTCAGTTGAGGAGGCTCAAGAACTTCTCGCTCTTGCTGATGAGGTTTGCTACGAACAATTCTCTAATGGAGCATGATTACAATTAAAGGCACATGTTATGTTGATTTTGCTAACTATGGTATTTCTGGTTGTTCAGATAGGAAGTGGCTTCTTAGGTCCTTCAATTAATGGCAATTTGGTTTCCACTGTTTCAACAATTATGACTAGGTAGGAGTATCTTGAACCAATTTTGTTGTGTTAATTTTTCTTGATAAACTACATTTGCCTAAAAGTGCTTGTCCTGTTACCTAAGCCCTAGTTAATTATTATTCCAGCTTTAGATTTCTTTTCTTGCTAGGAGTCATGTTTTCGTCTATTACCTTTATGCCTAGCAACTACTTTCATGTGTCTTTACTAGTTTAAACGTATCACTTTTGATTCTGTTTTTTAGATTTCTGGTCAGATATTTTGATAATAATAGCAATTTCAATTCATGTCCGATTTTCATTTATACTTACGTCAATCAGATGGAAATGCTATTTGAGGGTAATTGCAAATACAAGGCACCACAATGGCCACATGTTTCAATGTGGAAGTCATAATTTTGTTATTTATTCCACATAGTTTGGAATTTTGTGATATGTTTCAATCTTGAATCACAATTGATAATGATTGCTATCAATACAGAACATTATTTGAAAGCTTTCCTCTTCTTCCTCTGTCTGCTCAGGCTCTATCCACTGCTGAAGATGGGCCAGATTCTTGCTTCGCTTGAAGTTGAGGTGGTTTATAATGCTATGGCAGCTTATTTATTTTATTATTTGGGTGGGATGGAGAAATCGCCAAGGGGATTATTTGTTTTGAAGTGCAGGGGTCATTATGTTCTTAGTAATTGAAGGGAGTTGGTGTTATTTTCCAGCTTTTTTTAGTTTTTTGTACAAAAAATACTTAAAGCATACATTAATCTATGTTTCTTGCTATGCAGCCTGGATATGGAGCATTCATGACTGATTTCCATATCTCGAAGAATATGATACAATCCACACAAGAAAAGATCGTAAGCATCTGTTATTTAAATGAGATTGTCAAATCATTTTAGTGTGCAGCATGTCAAGCAAAGTCCTTTTTACTTCCTAAGCCGGATTTATTTATTTTTTTAAAAAAAAAATTTAGCTTGACTATATTGAGTTTATTTTGTTGAGGATATTGAGTTTCGGTGTATCAAAGTCTATTCCTATCTTAATATATGTAATGCTCACTCATACTAACTCAATTTTGGCCATTTTTTTTGAGCATTACAATTGCTAAGTATATTTTTCAGGGAATATTTATGAATTTGAGCATGGCAGGCTGATGTTAATAATTTCTTCTGTTTTAGTCAATGTATCTTGTTCCGTCCTTGCACAGGTGACTGCATTGATATGTATAATATGAGGTTGATTAGAAAATTTGTACGACAACATAGCATAATGTAGATGGTTAATATTAGAAGTTAGCAAAGGGCATGCACATACTGTGTCTAGTTATAACATTTCATTGAGATAGCAATGAGAGAGTTAGAACATTTCATTGAGATAGCAATGAGAGAGTTAGAACATTTCATTGAGATAGTTATATCATGTCATTAAGATAGTTATATCATTTCATTAAGATGGCAGTCATCCATGCTTCTGTGTCTAGTGTTTTATGATTTGTGTCAAATACACTTTGCCTTTGTTAGGATATGTTGAAGTTCATGTACTGGAGCCATTATACTCACTTTTATAGGTGCTAGTTGTCAATTGAATATATATATATATATGTATATGTGTGTGTGTGTTTGTGTGTGTGTGTATATATATATATATATATGTATGTATATGTATATGTACGTATATAGTTTCCAATGAGGAAGCCTTCATTTTATTAAAATTAGACCAAACTAAAAGAAAGGAAAAACGCAGATTCCAATCATGGTATCTAGTTGCTTTGACTATTTCCCTTTTGCATTGGTAGTTAATATTTTTTCCAATACACGTCAACTAGAAACAATTATTATGGGAACCATTGCACATCTCTTTTTTTGTTTACTTTTTCCATTCTGCTTGCAGCGGTTATTTGTAGCACAGACAGATAAAACAGAGACATCTGCTTGCATTATAAGTCCACAACATGTGAAGTAAGAATTACATATATACATGCATTTATATTCCATTTCTTTTTCATTGGGTAGAGTTATTTTGGATCCTTTTAATCATTTTCATTTTTAACATGTGTAGCTTTATTTTAAACGGAAATGGAATTGAGAGAAGAACTAACGTGTTCATGGTTTGTGCAAGCATACATAGTTCTTGATATTTTATTTATAGAGCAGCACCTTATCCATGTAACATCTGTTTAATTGAAAATTTCTTTGTTGTATTTCTATACTTCATCAGGACCCTGGACCACAGTTGCCGACTAATGTGTCTCCAATGCTAAAATATGGAACAAATCTTCTTCAAGCAGTGGGTCAGTTCAATGGTATGGTTTAAAACATGTTTTTATGTCTATACATTCCTGTTTTGTTAGTGATATTGCTCTGACAGATATTGTGGACATTGTGAAGGTCATTATATTATAATTGTTGCTGTTATGAGTATGGCATCATCACTCGAGTCTTCTAAGCTACAAGATTATGTGCAGTCTGGTATTACCATGCAAGATTCGGGTATGCATTAGAGGGAAGAAAGATGACACGCAACACTTTAGCCTATTCATTTTTTCACTATCATGACTTCACAAGTTGGGACTTTTTAGGCAATCTGTATTTACGCTTGCTGTTGTTTCTATTAATTTTGTTCCTTTTCTTGTATTAGACTCTGATCTAATTGAGGGGCCATCACGAATATCACTTAATTGTCCCATAAGGTATGCTATGCACTGCAAGTTATTCTTTTTCCATTTGTGGCTAAGTAATACCAACACTATAACCTCTGATGGTGCGGGCAGGGGGGTACTTGCATGTGACAATATTGTATGGCTCAACATTCCAAGATCTAGAAGACTGATTGATGTTTATATGTGCATGGGTTTGCAAGTTCATTTTTGTCCATAAATTGGATCTAACGATCATAGTGGGCTAACAATGTGGGGTGTCCCTATTTGGAAGAGACACATGTGTGCTACCCCATGTCTCTTCTTCCCCAGACCTCCATTACCTTTCCACTAAGTGGCCTAAAACCTTATCTTCCTTTGAGTTGCATGCTAATCATATATCCCCTTTTTAATGGGGTTTATGTCTGCGAGTTTAACATCCCATTTGTTAAACCAATTGTAATACATTTTCAAAATAACCTTTCTGTCATAGTGTCATTTCTAGGGATATTTATGTGTAAATATTCCATATTTCTCCATTTATTGCTGTGAAGATTTGTTGATTGACTGCATTCCCCTTCTTGACAGTTATAAACGGATAAATACACCTGTAAAAGGACATTCATGCAAACATCATCAGGTGTGTATTCCTTATGTTTGGACACATTTTTTGAGAAGCAACACCATGTAGGAAACTCTGATTATGTATACTGTTATTCCATAATTTGTATCTGTTTGCTATTTATAACCAACAAGCTATTCCAGTGCTCTAAATGTTATGTGCTTGAAGTGCACTATTTTCATTTCAGCTAAACTTTATTCTGTGAACTTTAGATGGAGATTTTAGTATCTTTTAGTGGGATAGCGTGTGGCATGCTATTGTGAGATGTAATCTTATTTCCAATAATTATGGCAAGAGCCTGAAACTTGTATTAAAGATGAAGACTCAATACAGCAAAGTCGACCAGCTATCCATGAAGTAAACTTAAGCGCTGTTTGAACTGCTGCCCAGCTAGGGAGTTTGGTAACTGCCATAGCTGGGCGTTGGCAGCTGTAATTTTTAGTTTTTGTTTTTAATTTTATCCATTTTAAAACAAAAATTTATTAATAAAGTCTTACATTACACCGATAAGCTTTTGCTTGGCAGTTATAGCTTTTGTTCCACATTAGCTATGGGTTGAAAGCCACAAAACCTCACTACCAAGTATCATTTACAATAATTATGGATTACTCAAATTTGCAACTATTTCTATAAATGAAACTCTCTATGATAATTAAAATCATGTAAACTGTTGATCATTTTACCTTTTTTTTTTTCTTTTTTGTTGGATGGTTTGATAGTTTTTTCTTATTTCTGTTTGCATAGTGTTTTGATTTTAGCAACTATGTTCATATAAATTCAAGAAGACCGTCCTGGCGCTGTCCACACTGTAATCAGCATGTCTGCTACACTGATATTCGTGTTGATCAGAATATGGTCAAGGCAAGTAGCTGGTGGGTTGCACTTTCCATGTAGTATTTCACCATCATTATTTTAACCTGTCATAACTTTTCCCAGGTCCTGAGAGAAGTTGGAGAGAATGTTGCTGATGTAATTATATCTGCAGATGGATCGTGGAAAGCTATAATGGAAGCTGATGACAGTGTGGATCAGGCACATGATACAATCCTTGGTAGCGAGAAAGAAGGTTGTGAGCAGCAAGAATCCGCTGTCATTGCAAATTCTGATCCTGTAATTCTAGATCTTACAAATAATGATGACGAGATTGATGCAGTGAGCACTGGCGAAATTGAAGACATGAAACCAGATCTTCACAATCAATCTGTCTCTACAAATTTTACTATGCCATCTGAATTGATCAGTACAGTCCAAGCTGATCAAAATTTTGTTACAACAGATGATGACTTCTGGGCTGGAATTTTGTATCCTGATGGATCTGCTCCTTCTGGTGCTAGGTCAGATGCCCAAACAGTTGGTGGCATTTCTGCACCTAGTTCAACCAGTTTTATGGTGTCTCCTGTATTAACTGATGCCATTTCTCCTGCATTTAATCGGGAAGTGGATGCTCTTGGCTATACTCATCTGACAACTCCTGTGATGCAGAGTCTTTATTCTGCTCCCCATAATCTGCAGATACAACAGACACAATTAATGAATCCGAATGTCAACTATGAATATGGGAGGTCAGCAGTTACTAGACATCTTAACCGAACTCCAATGGCAGTTCAGGCTCTTCCAGCTGCATCCCCACATGGTTTTAGTGATATGGAGCAGCAGCGGATCTCCGGGTCCCACATGAATACAGTTTTGGGGTCAGATATAGCTTCATCTCCATTTCAGCATCAATCAGCAGCACAGGTTAGGTTTGTTAGTGTTTAGTTTAGAAAGCATTTTATTTCCTACTTTCTGTTACAGTCTTCAATCTTTCCATGGGATTGGAGTCTTCATGATCTTTCTGTCAACCAGACTGTTGGCCTTCAAGCCTCAAGTGCACTATCAGGTGCTTACAGAGTCTCTTCTGGTCTGTCAACCGATAATCAGAATTTACATCAGCAGCAGCAAGCTCTAAATCCAAGGATGCCTCCATTGATGAGCCAGTCTCCAAGTGCAACCCAATCATCTTCACCTCACTTACGAACTCCTACTCAGCAAGGGAGTGCACAAGGTGGCCGCACAGCAATGAATGAAAATCGCCAGCATGCCAGGCTTATGGCTGCTGCTCAGCGACCCTTCTCTAGACCCCAGGTGACCAGGCAGCCTCCTACAGTGCCAGTTCAAGTCCAAACACCAAGTGCAGGTCCTAGATATCCTATAACTTCTGTTGGGGTTAGGGGATCAGTAGGGGATCAAAGAGAGAATGTGGCAGGTTCAATGCAAGCAGTTATGATAGACAATCCGACAGATTTTCCTTTAGAACAAAACTGGCGGCCCACAGGCAGAATGCGAGGAAGCCTCTCTGGTAGGGCATATAGTGATGCTCTTAGCCATATGATGATTCTTCCAACCCAGCCAGTGGCCCAACCAGCAAGACCGCAACTGAGTCCGCCTCCTCACCTCTCCGTTCCCCCCCACCTGCAGGCATTACTTGGAAATAGCAGTACCCGTTTTCCTCAGTTACAAACTAATCCAGTTACTGATCCTGGTAGTAGGGGCTCTGTTACTCTGCCTGACCGTTCTCATGTAATGCATTGACGTCTGACTTTGTCATGAATAACCTTGTTGTGTCACACTGTATATGTGTTTAGAGTTTGGCCAAGTTTGTATCATATACGGGCTCTCCGTGAACTCAGGGTGTATTTTGTTGGGACCACCTTTCAGGATCTGTTTGGGTTTTGACGGTGGGTTAGTCTAAGGCCATGTTTGGATGCTAGGACAAATGGCACTACTAGACTAATTTGAGGGATAAATGTTTGGCGATCAAGACTAGCATGTTACTCCAAATTATACTCCAAGGTTGTGTTTGGGAGCTAGTATTAAGTGTGGGATTGGATAAATTTTGGGACTAACTATTTATCTTATGTTTAGCAAGTTCCACTTTGGATTAAATTTTAATTTAATTCTAAGATCATGGGATTAGTAATCTCAATTGAAACATGGGTTTAGTTAAGATTAATTTAAAAACAATTGTCTATTTAATTAATTATTACTTGAATATTTAATGTAATATTTAATTTAATAATCACTATATTAAAATTAATCATGAAAATTAATAATATTAGCAATTGGTTGCTTTTATATTATTTGCTAATTTTTTTGAAAAAATAAAATATATTTAAAATATTTAATAAAAATTAAATGTTTAAATAAATTTTAATTTAACCTAATCTAATTTATATTTGTTTATTATAATTATGATTACCCAATAATTAATTTTTTATATATTTAATTTTAATTAATTGTCTTTTAAATTAATATTAATAATTATTTTATTATTAAATATTTACAAATAGTTCATATTTATATTTAAATGTCAACTTAAATGTTATTTAATTTCATTAAAAAATAATTTAATATAGTCTAATTCAATAGTGTACCAAATATAAGATAATATTATATAATTCAGTCTAATTCAATTAAATTTAATCCAATCTAATCTTAATAATTAGTCCAATCCAATCTGGCGTGTCAAACGTAGCCCAAAATTATGGGACAACTAATCTTTATTTTGACATGGGCTTAGGTTAGGTGAAATATCTTATTTTAATTCAAATCTGCTAGCTATCCAAGTTTTATTCAATGGCTTATTTTTATCTTGTATTTAATGTAAGATTAAATGTCAAAATTTAATTCAATAATTTATTTAAACTAGTATTGAACAGTAATAAAAGTATTTAATTATTTATTTACAATGATATTGAAAATTAAACATTAAATTCATCAAATAATAATATAATTTGGGAATAAACATCGTATTCGCTAATATTTAATATAGTCGTGTCTAAAATTGTACCGTCAAAAAAATGAAATTATAAGTAAGCACATCAACTAGAAAGAAATCAAATCAATATAGGTGTTTTTTCTTATCAACTGGATGCATAATTATTATAACGTTAAAGTGTTTGATAAACACTATCTGATGTAGCTTGGAAACTAAGTTGACTTAATTTTATACATGTATGACGAAAAATCTATTATTTACTTATTAATTTTGTTAAAATTATTATTTAAAAATTGTATTTACTACATATTACTAACTTTTATTTTATAATTATAGATTTTTTTCACAGTAGCTGTAGTTTGAAAGTTACAGCACCTCAATATTAAATAGAGTCTCAGTTAAACCTTAAATGCATCAATTTCCATATGTTAAAGAAAATTTCAAATCAATATCGTCTGAATCACCGAACCATAATATTAAGGAAAATTTCAAGACGCAAGATGGTATAAAAGGTAAATAGATTTATTTAGGGCATCATATGTAAATAAATACCTATCCGTAGAAAATATAAATAAATAAATTGGAGAATGGCAAAATGTGAGTTTGGGCCGTGTTTTTTCAAGCCCAAGCTCAAGTTCATTTTAGAGAAAGTATAAGGGTCGGACCTATTGTGGGTCTGGTTGGGCTCGAGTTTGAGCTTTCACTTATTTTTTAATTTTTTTAATTGTTATAAACTTAAAATGAGTTAATAAGTAACAAGTTGTTATAATTAACAATGAATTAAAGAAATTAATATTTTAAAATAAAATAAAAATAAAGAAACTAAAGCAAATTAAAACTTAGGGATTTAATTTTTTTAATACTAGATTTTATAATTCAAACATTCTCTCAATTAATTAACGCTTAGCAAAGAATTTACTATTATGATTTTAGGTTTTTTGAATCATTATTGATTTATGAAATATGGATTTAAGTTTTTTTATTATTTTTCTATTATTTTTTAAATTTTAATTATTATTCTAATTTATAAATTTATTTTTTTTTTAGAAAAAAGGAGGGCTAGGCCTAGCCCATGCTTTTTGTTTCTTCTTAAGCCCTTTTCCATAGGGATGGCAATGGGGTGGGGTGGGGACGGGGAGGCCTACCCCATTCCCCACTCCATTAAAAATTTTACCTCCATTCCCCACCTCATTTCCCAATAATTTTAGTGGAGTGGGGATGACGAATCTCCATGTGGAGAGTGTTTTCCCTACTCCACCTTATTCCTCATTTATTTATTTTATAGTAACTATAGATACATAATTTCAGTAAATTAAAAATTAGAGACTTAAATAAAACCATCGCCATATTATAAACTATTTAAATTATTTAAAAAATCTCTAAAAGTTTGAAACAATATCTTAAAATGTTATCAAAACTAAAAAATGTTTAAAGACAGCAGCACTTTAAGAGAGAAACGAAAACATAAAAATATTTTAGGGTGAAATAATAATTATATTATAGAGTTTTCTTTTAGTTATAGTTTATTTATATTATGTAAAAATTAAAAAAAAAATTATTAACCAGCATTATAATTAATAAAATAAAAATGAAAAAATATTTATATATAATAAGGATTGAGGTGGGGGTGGGGATTGGGTGGAGAGTACAAAATCAAACCCCGCCGCATTAAGAATTTAAGAATTATTTTTCTCCGATTCTCCCTAAATTATTTAAAATTCACTCTATTTGGATTGAGATCCCAAACTCATGAAAGATATTATCATCCCTACTTGTCCAGACCCTCATGTAGAGTGTTGGAAAAAACCCGAGGGGTTGAGCATGGTGGCTCGAGCTTTTTTGCTACCTTTAATGAAAGATAAGTAACAACAAAGATTTGACAAGATTAAAGAGAGAGAAAATTTCACACAACCGTCTTTACATATAGTGGATCTTTTAGAAATTAATTTTTGATAAATTAATAATCACAATTAAAAATAATTCTATTAGTTTTGATTTGGACCATCATATTAAATTGATAATACGATAAATTTGTGGGATAATAAATATCCATATTTTTTATTTTTTTCACTCAATGTAAATTTATAATCAATTAAATTTGAAACTAAATATTTTGTAACCGACATCCACGATGGTCCATCACATGCAATAGGTGATTTCGTGGATCTCCTCTTTTTCAGAGTAGCAACCCTCGCCAGGGTCTTCCCATCTATAATGTCGGTCACACCATCACTAATTTTGTTTTTGACATGATGCCGGAAGCTCTCTTCAGGTCACCACTCGTAATGTATGTCACTCACGAAGTTGCATACACAAGCGGACACACGCCCTCACGCTCATACATATTAATCTTTCTATTGTTCGAATGCCAGAGTATTACTTATCCTCCGAATGTTTAATATAAGTGATTGGATCAATCCAACGCTCTTAAAGCTTTCGCGCACTAAACATGTAAAATACAATTAAATATAATATTATTTGACTGTAGTAAAAGATAGCTACATATATATTTCACTGTACAGGCATTCGTTAATATGAAGTAAGAATCTGATTAATTATTTGTTCATGTGTTGTTTATTACAGATGATTGACCGACCAGATTTGGGTTACTTTGGATGTGTTTGAGGCGTCTTGGCTACGATTCTAATCATGGACTTAGCTAAAATGTTATCGCAAATAAGAATTTTTGTCTCCCCTCACTAAATTTTACTGGGTGTAATGAGTTTGTTAAATATTCTTTAATTAATTTACCTTATTTTGCCGTTTGTCTCTTCTTTAATATTTATTTTATTTTATAGTTCAATGTCCTTCTTATTGCATTTCAAGGGCCATTCAATGAGTTAGTTAAAGTAAATAATATTTATTACTTTTTTTTTTTTCCTGAAAAGAGGATTGTCAATTAGTTGAGAGAATAGAAGAGGCTTATCAACCGGGTCGACATAATTTAACAGGCAAACAACTAGCTATAACTAGAGCTCTTAGCTATAGTCTATAGTAAAATAATATTATATTTAGTTGTATTTCATAAGTTTAGTGAGCGAAAGCTTAGAGAGCATTGGATTGATCCAATCCCTTCTATTGAACTCTCGGAGAATAAGAAATTTAAGAACTTGGATTTGTACTATATATCTCTGTATATATTGTTTCACATGCATGTTTATGCCTACGTTTATGTTTCACATCCAAGATCCTAGATTTTTAAGATGACTTACATATTCCAAATGCTACTCATAAACGATCTCTTGATCCTGATAAAGAAGTTCATTTCATGTTAAGAATGGGAGGTAGACAAAGATTGCAACCACCGCTGCCACCAGCATATTTTGGAGATGCAGTTCGGGGAGAATTCGTATCCATGAAAGCGAGAGATCAGCTTGAGCAAGGGCTTGGAAATGTGGCATCGAAAATGAACATGATTATTGCTATGTACACAGAAGAAAAGACAAAGAACTCCTTGGAGTGATAGCATGGGAAAGCCTGTTGTCGAAGAAAAATGCTTGCTTAATATAATAAGTAGTTCGGAGGTTCAATATTGTCTACGGAAATGATTTTGGACGGGGAAGACCAACTGCTGTGAGAAGTGGTGTTGTTGGGAAGATTACCTTGTTTGCTGGAGTGGAAGAAGGGAGCGTCGTCGAGGCTGCAGCTTGCTTTTTGCTGGAGACACTGCAAGGTATGCGAAATGATACAGGATTTATGCCTTACAATTAGGAGGAAAAAAACACAGGAAAAAGAGTGAATGAATTAGAAATGGAGCAATACTCCAGTAACACTCGAGGGTTTTCGGTAAGAGTTTGAATGGATTCTGGCCTCATTTGCTTACTTGGTTTTTTGAGTTCAAACTAAAGGACCTATTAGTAAATAATATAAAACTTTTAGTATTTTCATAAATTTATAGGGACAAAAATGTAAAAATGACAAAACTAAATTGAAGGAAATTTAGGGATTATGAAAATTTAATGAGGATAAAATAGGTAGTTCAAATAATTAGATTCTAATTCCTAACTCGCCCTTGAGAATCAAAACTATGAAAATAATTCCCAAATTATAGGCTCGACATTATTTTGATTCCGATTTAAAGATATAATTTTATAAGTAAACGTGTTATTGATTATGATTTTAAAATTTTCATTTTGATTGTTAATAAGTAAATACACCACCGTACTACTTGCACTAAAAATAATTTCAAAATAGTAATTTTGTGGGAATAATTCCCGAATTATGAGCCGCTCACCATTTTGATTTTAATTCAAAGCCATAATTATACAAGTAAAAATGTCAATAATTCCCGTTCTAGAATTCCCATTTTAAATTATTAGTAAGTAAATACACCACTATAGTACTTGCACTGAGGATAATTTCAGAATAATAATAATTTTGCAACTACATCTGTAGTGAATTATAACCTACTCATAGTAGATTGTATTTCACATCCTTAATTGTATTTCACAATCTTAATTGATGATTTCACAATACGACTTTAAGAATTTATTCATTTAAATACTTTTATAAATTTTAATAAAAATTCTCACTAATAATCTATACAATAATAATCTATACAATTATAATTTTTGTGGTAAAAATTCTACTTAATATAATATCTTATTATTAGTAAGAGTTGTAATTGAATAAACTCCATGTGAAGCTATAACAAATGAAGAAGGCTAAAGTTCTCTCTTAATCTCAAAGTGCTTTTAGAAATTAGGGCCAAAATCACTTATTTTTGTTCACAAACGCAACTTCAATAGTAACTCATGTCCAACATGATCTTTACCGCTCAGTTAACGGCCAGTTCAAGGTTGACAGAACTGAGAATAACTCAATCGCACTAAACTCACCGGCCGGAATTTTGATTCTGAGTTATATGTACTAACAAGTTCGGCCAATGAAGTGCCGATCCGTAGCGTGCATATGGTCCGGCACGCCACCGTCTCACCGGGTCACCGCCACCGCCGCACTGACCCAACCTCCCACCCTTTACACCGGTGGATCCGATGGCTCCATTCTCTGGTGGTCCTTCTCTGATTCCTCCCACTCGGTAATGTCATGAGTCGACCACGTCTTTATTAATTTCCGTGAACGATTTGCATCAAATGGTCTTATTCATAATCCAGTGCTTATTGTTTTTGGGTTACCAAAATGTTATTTAAATTAAGCATCTAAGTCTTGAGAACATGTAAATTGAACTTCTTCTTCTTCTTTTTTTTTTTTTTTTCAACTTACAGGAAATTAAACCTGTTGCTATGTTGTGTGGCCATTCTGCGCCAATAGCTGATCTCACTATATGTTATCCTGCTATGTGTTCAAGAGATGGGAAGGCTGAAAATTCAAGTAATGTTGTGGGAAAATCTTCCTTAGATAATGGTGCCTTAACAAGTGCTTGTACTGATGGTGTTTTGTGTGTATGGAGCAGAAGCAGTGGACATTGCAGGCGCAGAAGAAAACTGCCTCCCTGGGTTGGCAGTCCATCAGTCATTTGTACATTGCCCTCAAACCCGCGATATGTATGTATTGGATGCTGTTTCATTGATACTACCCAGTTATCTGACCATCATTCTTTTGAGTCCATAGAAGGGGATTTAGTTTCAGAGGATAAAGAGGTTCAAATGAAAAAACCCCCTAAATGCTCTTTGGTTATAGTTGATACCTATGGTCTTACCATTGTTCAAACGGTTTTTCATGGGAATTTATCTATTGGGCCATGGAAGTTTATGGATGTAGTTTCACTGGGTGAGGACATGGGGAAGCATTATGGACTGATGGTTGATTCAGTTGGTAGGCTACAATTGGTTCCAATATCAGAGGAGTCTCACCTAGACAGGGAGGAGGGAAATGGATTGCGTAAAAGTTCTTCGCAGTTGGATATGGCTATTTTGCAGAATGGAGTGATTGAGGGAGGACACCTTGTGTCAGTTGCAACCCGTGGGAATATCATTGCTCTTGTACTAAAAGATCATTGCATATTTAGGCTGTTGGGAAGTGGTACTACAATTGGAGAGATTTCTTTTGTGGGTAATCTCTTTTGTCTTGAAGGTGGTTCTACTAACTCACATGTTATAGGGGCTATGTTTCTTGAAAGAGGTGTTGCTGAGAAAATAGAGAATACCATGGGAGTTCGTACAACATTTTATGAAAATTTTGCAGTGTGGGATAATAGAGGGTCAGCAATTGTTTATGCTATATCATATATGAACGAAAGATTTGATTATGAGCCAACTTTTGAAATCCCTGCCGTTTCTTATCCATCTAGTGTTAAATATTCCATTCGTTTTATTCAAATGAGCCTTTATCTTCTGCGTATAGAAAATGTCTGCTTTCAAGTTGAAGAAACTTCCCAGTGGAGACCACATGTCTCGGTCTGGTTACTGAGTCAGAAACACAGTGGCCCGGGAAAGCAGTGCAGCATGGTTGGAGAAGGTTTTTCTTTTGTTGATTGGGTTAATAATTCTACTTTTCTGAATGAAAATGAGGGCTCTTGCAGTGGGAAGAGTGATTTGACTTCTCGTCAAGATACTGTTCCTCAGTCAGAACATGTAGATAGTAGACAAGCAGGTGATGGAAGGGATGATTTTGTGCACAAGGAAAAGATTGTATCATCTTCCATGGTTATTTCGGAAAGTTTCTATGCCCCATATGCTATAGTGTATGGCTTCTTTAGTGGCGAAATAGAGGTCATACAATTTGATTTGTTTGAGAGACATAAATCTCCTAGTGCTAGCCTAGAAGTGAATTCACATGTCTCCCGACAATGTTTCTTGGGGCACACAGGTGCTGTACTGTGTTTGGCGGCACATCGAATGGTGGGCACTGCCAAAGGATGGAGTTTCAATGAGGTTTTACTTTCTGGAAGCATGGATTGCTCTATTCGTATATGGGATCTTGGCTCTCGAAATCTTATCACAGTCATGCACCACCATGTGGCTCCAGTGCGCCAAATAATTCTTTCCCCACCTGAGACTGAACATCCATGGAGTGATTGCTTTCTGTCTGTTGGGGAGGACTTCTCTGTTGCCCTTGCTTCTCTTGAAACCTTGAGGGTGGAGAGAATGTTTCCTGGACATCCCAATTATCCTGCAAAAGTTGTTTGGGATGGTCGCAGAGGTTATATTGCATGCCTCTGCCGGGACCATTCAAGAACATCTGATGCTATTGATGTTTTATTCATTTGGGATGTAAAAACTGGTGCTCGGGAGCGAGTCCTTCGTGGAACAGCTTCACATTCAATGTTTGCTCATTTCTGTAAAGGCATCAGTATGAATTCCATTTCTGGTTCTGTGTTGAATGCGAATACTTCAGTTTCGTCGTTACTTCTTCCAATACATGAAGATGGAACCTTTCGTCAATCTCAAATACATAATGATGAGAGAAGGGTTGCTTTCTCTACTATTACCGAGCCCAGTGCTTCCCATGTTCATAAAGGAAATTCAGGAAAACCTTCTCTAAACACACGGATTGGTCTTCGAAGGAAAAAGCAAACCATTAAGTGCTCTTGCCCATATCCTGGAATAGCTACCTTGAGTTTTGACCTTGCATCATTGATGTTTCCTTATCAGACGCATGAATCCGCAGCAAAGAACAGCGATAAACAAGAAAATTTTACTACCATGGAACATGGAACTGAGACTGCAGGCCCCAATGCCATGGCTGTTGCTGATGGTTCTGATGGGCATAGTATGTCAACTGATACTATGGAAGAACATACCTGGATTAAGTCGCTTGAAGAATGTATACTTCAATTTAGCTTGTCATTTTTGCATTTGTGGAATGTTGATAGAGAGCTCGATAGGTTGCTAATAACTGAAATGAAGCTAAAGAGACCAGAAAATTTTATCGTAGCTTCTGGTTTGCAAGGGGAAAAGGGATCCTTGACTTTAACTTTTCCTGGTCTGAAAGCTAGTCTTGAGGTATGTTGGATAATCTGTATCGAATATTGGATATGTTTTTTGTTTGACTTGATTTTAACTTTGTCTGAGATATTATTGATTAACATTTCAGCTCTGGAAATCATCATCAGAATTTTGTGCAATGAGGTCACTGACAATGGTATCCCTTGCACAACGCATGATTAGCTTGTTTCACCACAGTGCAGCAGCCAGCAGGTATTACACCATTTTACCAAGAAGTATGGCATGTTTTCAGTCTACTCCTATAATGCTGTTTACATTTAATATTCTTATTATTGTAGCCTGCTATAGTTTGGAGTTGTTATTTTCTATCTCTTTCTCTGTTGGGTTCAATTTTGGAGTGGTTGAGTTGAGTGTAGGAGCTGGAATTGCTGGACTAATGTGCAGGAAAGAGTGATTGCAAAATATCAATTAGTTGCGATTGCTTAGGACTATCTTATGGTAAAACCATTGTTTGTATTTAGCAATTGCTTTTTATTATTATTCCTTAATATGATCCCTGGAATATGAGAATATCCTTCTGGTTGATTGTTAGGTTTAGGAACCTTTAAAGCCGGACAGACTGTAGGGTAAGACTTCAATCCTCTTGCATACATGGCTTGCAACGTGCCAGCATACTTTCATTATCTCAGTTCACTGTTCTGATATTATATCTCTCTTAGTTGTGTATCTATAAGGTTTTCACTGAAAAGCATCTATAAGGTTAACATTGCTGCAGTGGATCGCTTAAATATTACTTTTCTGAGATGAGCATCCCTGGTTTTTTTCATTGAAAACAATGTACATTTTATTGCTAATATTGCTGACCATTTATTGGATGGGTCTTCTTTGCAGTGCTTTGGCAGCCTTCTATACTCGGAATTTTGCAGAAAAATTTCCAGATATTAAGCCTCCTTTACTTCAGGTTACATCTTGTGCTAGTTATATGGTGTTGACAGTCTGTGATTTCATATCTAAAATTACATGTTTGGCAACATTTCATCTATGTTAGTAAGTATTATAAACTCTATCTCTTCTTTTTCTTAACAGCTTCTAGTGAGTTTCTGGCAAGATGAAAGTGAACATGTTCGTATGGCTGCACGATCTTTGTTTCACTGTGCTGCCTCTCGAGCAATTCCGCTCCCTTTGTGCAGTCCAAAAGGAGTTGCTGATGCAAAACTTGTGTGGTCACCATCAACAACTGGAGATGATGAACATGCTAATTCAAACGTAGAGAAAATATCTGCAAATGGTTTAGCTTCTGACTTGTTGCCAGAAACACAAGGAATTTCTCTTGTTGAGGAATCTTACGTACTTTCATGGTTAGAATCATTTGAAGCGCAAGATTGGATTTCATGTGTAGGGGGAACAAGTCAAGATGCAATGACATCTCATATAATTGTTGCAGCAGCATTGGCTATTTGGTATCCTAGCCTTGTGAAGCCAAACCTTGCTAGGCTTGTTGTTCAACCATTGATGAAGTTGGTTATGGCAATGAATGAGAAATATAGTTCTACTGCAGCAGAGCTTCTTGCAGAAGGAATGGAGAGTACATGGAAGACATGCATTGGTTTTGAAATACCTCGTCTTATTGGGGATATATTCTTCCAGATAGAATGTGTAAGTAATTCATTGGCAAACTTAGCTGGACAACATCCAGCTGTACCAGCATCAATTCGGGAAACTTTGGTTGGAATTCTTCTTCCAAGTCTAGCAATGGCTGATATACTAGGGTTCCTAAATGTTGTAGAAAGCCAAATCTGGTCTACTGCCTCTGATTCACCTGTTCACCTGGTATCTATCATGACCATCATCAGGGTTGTACGAGGTTCTCCAAGAAACTTGGCTCAGCATCTTGATAAGGTTAGTAAAGTCAATTCTAATTAGGTTGCAGTCCATCTCTGAAGTAAAGTAGTTAGAGATAATATGAAAATGCAATTCTCACATTGAACACCATAAAGGACAAATGGGCAGTAAGTTTTTTTTCCGTGAATTCATTTTCTTTTAATCAGTATCCATTTTTAATTTTAGTTTTCTTATGATTTCGTTATACATCATCAGCTATTTAATTGTTTTATCTCCCCAAAAGTTTTATCTTCTTCTGTTTTACTCTTTTTTTTTTTTTCAGTTCAGGTATATATTTTTTATCCGTTTATGTCAATTGTTCACATTGCTGCAACCACAGTTTAATTATTATCTGACGTTTGGACAGATTTGCAGGTGGTTAACTTCATTTTACAAACTATGGACCCTGGAAATTCAGTCATGCGGAAAACTTGCCTTCACACTTCAATGACAGCATTAAAGGAAATAATCCGTGTATTTCCCATGGTATCCCTCAATGACACTTCAACCAAACTGGCTGTTGGGGATGCAATTGGAGACATTAAGAAAGCTAGCATTCGGGTATATGATATGCAAAGGTATCAAAGTCCCCTCAATGTTTATAATTGGGTTCAGTAAACTGCTTGTATGCTGATCAACTCTTTCAGCTGCTTACAACAAGTTTAGATTATGCTATCAGTCAGCTAGTTTTAAGACTATGTATTGGATGTTTTTCTTTCCCTCTTTTTCTCTGAGTGTTAAATATATATTTAGATTATTATTTTTCAGTCTTGCTTTTTAAATATCCTTCTTGGGATAACATAAGAGGTAAATTATTGATTCCACTTGGTGTATCTTTGATTTCCTATGTAGTGTGACAAAAATAAAGGTTTTGGATGTAAGTGGACCTCCAGGACTTCCTAGCGAATCAGATTCTGTGGCAACCACTGTAATTTCAGCTCTGATATTTTCTCCAGATGGAGAGGTAACTTTATTTGGTTCAAAATGAACACTCATTTCCAGAACTTGACCAGTTTTCTGATGCCATGTACGGCCTTCTTGATGGCCTCATCGTTGTCATTATTCTAATTCTGCTAATATCTCTCTATTTACCTTCTCAAGAAACTTCTGAGTTGATAACATGTAGTAAATAAAAAAAAACTTCTGCTTGTTACCTACTTCCTGGATATCGTTAACGGCATTGTGCCTTTGAGTTATTTATGTTATTCAGCAATATAAATGTACAAGAGATGTACTTCCAGTATATGATGTGCATCTTTCTCCTACTAATGGCAGGGACTGGTTGCTTTTTCTGAACATGGTTTGATGATTAGATGGTGGTCCTTGGGATCTGTATGGTGGGAAAAACTTAGCCGGAGCTTGGTTCCTGTTCAATGCGCCAAACTGATATTTGTTCCTCCATGGGAAGGATTTTCACCTAACAGAGCTAGGTCTAGCATAATGGCAAACATAATGGGAGATTCCAACTTACAGGTAATTTTGATGTTGACACTTTCATTATTTTCTATAGACATGATGTTACTACAAGGTATCTACTATGAGTAGTTTTACATGATGTGCACCACAAGGTATCTGCTCTGATATTTTTAGGTTCATTTCATTTTGGTCTACTTCATATAAAGCCATGATGCATATGGATGAACCTAAGAGAATTATAAATTCACAATATTCTTAACATGATTACCGGTTCGCCATGCCAGATTTGTAGATTTGAACCTTCAAAAAGTAGAATTGTTGATAAAAATTCACGCTGTGTCACAAACACTTCAGATAATGAATTTTATTAAATTGCATTGTCTTGTTTCAACAGAAGACATGGTCTTGAACAAAATAAGTGTTATCACTTGTTGTGAGTATGAGATTTTCTTTAGTGCCATTCAGTTGCCTTCTTGGGACTGTGATAATTCACAAAGAACTAAACAAAATATCTGGAACTGCTTATTTTATGGTCTCTTTCTTTCCAGCTCTGGGAGCTCTGTCATCCATAGTTCTTTCTCCCTTTCTGGAGGTTTCTGTTGAAAAGCTGCTCTAGATGCACTCACTCAACCATGTTTAAAAACATGTAATCTGTCTCTATTTCTGGAGGTTTCTGTTGAAAAGCGTTCTAGACGCGCTCACTCAACCATGTTTAAAAACACGTAAAGAGCACTACTACGATTCTATAACCTTCTTCCCTAATTTTGTAGGAACATGCTGGGAGTTTGAGCTATGTGGACAATTTAAAGTTATTGATTCAAAATCTTGACCTTTCTTACCGGTTGGAATGGGTCGGTGACCGTAAGGTGTTACTTACGAGACATGGCCTTGAATTAGGCACTTTCCAGTTATGAGCATCCTGTCTTGCAGAATTTTATGGGCTGGATTGCGGACGATCATCTTTAAGGTTTCTAGTTAAATGGTGTTGCTAGTTTTGTGCTGTTGTAGTTGCAGTTATCTCAAGGAGAACACTGTTCTTTAGGTAGATGGAATTATATCGTTCTCTGCCCTGGCTCCAGGAAGATAGAATCAACCTGCAACTTATTTTGTGCTTCTGTGCTGTGCTGTCTCCCCAGGACTATGAGCTTGAAATACCAACCATTCAACTCATATTTTGCTGTGTTTACCAGTATAGATGGTAGATGAGCGAACAGCTATAACTGGATGATTGGGTAACTGGATGATTGGGGGCATGTGCCCCCACTATCCCAGTATGTTATTTTCTCAAATATAAACGTTTGTGTGAAAATATTCATCTCTCTCCAGTATACACATTATTTTGTAACTCAAAAATATTCTAATGCTTTATGGTTTCGATTCTCACTCGAAACTTGTGAGAAACCCTCATACAACTATCACTTTTTGTCTTTGAATGGTATCATATAAGCATATACATAAGAAAATCAGAGATCGATATACTAATATGCTGTCCAGTAAGGATAGTTTTCACCACAGATGTCACTAATTTTATGTAATGGAAGGATTGGATTGTTTTCACGAATTACTACGTTCTAAAATTAGATCAAATAAACTTGACATTTAATCTGAGGGTATATTGGAAGTTTGATTAAGAGAACACATTTAATCTGAGGCGATGAGAATAGGCCTGCGTGGTGGGTGATCTGAGTCCCTTGCTATCCAATTCCAGTATAACAAATACCGACAGGAGGGGCCGGATAGCCATTATGCATGAACAAGAAACAGCTGTTAATAATAAAACAATTCTGCACCCAACCACCCATGATCATTTTGAACGTGGAAAAAATGTAACTGAAATAAGTTGTGATGCTTACGACTACGTGGGTTTCACAGCATTTCATGCAAACTTTTATTCATCTGCTTTCAAGTCCAAAGATACTTGTTTTCTTTTATACGTACATTTCTCTTTTTCTATGAATTTGGCCTTATTTCTCGAAACTCGATTCATGCAAAAGATGTTGGACAAAATTTCTGATACTGTGGACATCATATTATAATAGATGCGTGTATGGACAGGTATTGATGCAAATATAGAAGATATTGGTGTACAAGAAAATGCTTCTATAAGATAAAAATTTAAAAATAATAAAAATAAATAATTAATTATTCATCACACATGTCATCAGTCATCACGGGCAGGGCTTTAATTAGCCATCCGTGGATTGAATATAAATGTTTGTTGGCATAAATATAGGATTTCGATTGGGAATTGACACAATTAAAGAAATCCCCTTTCAGACTCCGAGTTTTACAATAAATAAATTAACTGGAGAAAAGTAAAAGAACTCGGCGGCAGAAAATCCTACACAATCGTGAAAATGATGGCCAATGACGTTTGAGTGGGTGTGGTGCTGTTTGCACACTCGAGAAATTCTTGTAAATTATGTTCCTCCCGACTAATTTTATTATAGTAAACATATGCTGGATAAGAATTCAATCCAGAGGCTTAATTACTCAATTCGAGTCCACGGACTTTCTCCACCCTCTCAATCTTTCTCAAAATATATATCAATATATATATATATATATATTCTAATTAGTTTACGCTAGAGAATCATAAAATTTTTTTGGTACGGAGAATGTATTGTAGATTTTCTTCCCTGTTACTCAACTTATTTTGACTATCCAATGCTCTTATACTCTTCACGCAATGCCCATTATGCCATGTCACGTCCCTAATTCACATCATCAAAGTCTACAAAATGCACGCCCATCATTCCATCAATGTTGCTTCAGCTTATGAAATTTACCCACTTCTTGAGAATCATTTACAGCAACTAACTGGCTCTATAAATGCCACCTACCTAGCTGCACAATACCACTTGTGCAGTTATAGAGAGTTACGAATGTATGGGGCAAGGTCGAATTACTAGACCTGGCGTTTGGGGTCTGATGTTGTGGTATTTCTTGGGTAGTAACAAAGTGACAGCCATAGAACATGAAGGGTTTTTCTCCACTACAACTTTTGGTTATAGGGATGCACTTGGCAAAGCAATCTTGTTTTTCGAAGGGCAACGTTCAGGGAAGTTGCCTGTAAGCCAAAGAGTGAAGTGGAGGGCAAATTCTGCGCTCTTCGATGGCAAGCCTGAAAATGTACTAGTCAAGTAAACTGATATTTGTAAACGATTTCTTAAAAATCTCTTTGCCACTATATAGCTAGCTAGTTTATTAATTGAATGTAAGAGAATGGTTAACTAATATAAAACTATTGTTGAATCTTGGCTTCAGTTGTAGGAGTATATATAGTGATTAAGTAAGTGTAAGATTATGTAATGGGGGAAAATATATGTGAATTTATTGCTTAATTAGGTTTGGTTTCTGTGGCAGGTAAACTTGGTAGGAGGTTACTATGACGCTGGTGACAACGTCAAGTTCGGATGGCCAATGGCATATAGTGTCAGCTTGTTGAGTTGGGCTGCTGTTGAGTACCAAAGAGAAATCTCATCAGTCAATCAGCTCGGCGACCTACGTAGAGCAATTCGCTGGGGTACAGACTTCATTTTGCGGGCTCACACATTTCCCACCACTCTGTATACTCAGGTGAAGTCCCATCTCTTGTTCAAGTTAAAAGTCATTTAGAGGGTTGTACTTAGTATTTTCACATTTTACAGGTGGGAGATGGAAATGCTGATCATCAGTGTTGGGAGAGGCCAGAGGATATGGACACTCCTCGAACGCTCTACAGGATAACATCTGATTCACCAGGCAGTGAGGCAGCAGCCGAGTCTGCCGCTGCTCTTGCTGCTGCTTCAATTGTCTTCAAACAGGTTGATTCCATCTACTCTGCCAGGCTATTAAACCACTCAAAATCGGTAAGAGTGTATGTTCTATTCTATTCTGTTCTATGCTATTCTATTACATGTGTGCGCGCGCATGTGTCTATATGTGTATGTGTGTATATATATGTGCCTGGTAAAATATGATGTGTATGCCTTAAACTAACTCATAGAATAACAGTTATTTGAATTTGCGGACAAGCACAGGGGATCTTACCAGGCTTCTTGCCCTTTCTACTGTTCTTATTCTGGCTATCAGGTAAATACATGAAGCAAAAGTTAGCTACAGGTAGATTGTAGGGGGTACCTTTTAGATCAATCAATCGGACTTAGTTATTTTTATTTGTTCGCTACGATCGAGCTTACGGTTTATGAATCTTGATTAAGGATGAATTGTTATGGGCTGCGGCTTGGCTGTACAAAGTAAGCGAAGATAACAAATACTTGAACTATGTCTTAAGCAACCAAGGATGGAGTCAGGTGGTATCGGAGTTCAGTTGGGACAACAAATTTGCTGGAGCCCAGATGTTACTGGCAAAGGTAATAAAGTTATCTGATACTGTACAATATTTTTGCTTATTCAGAAAATTAGAAAAGAAAGTAACAACCGCTTTTTCAGGAATTTTTTGGAGGGAATAAGCAATTATCCCAGTTTAAAACCCACGTGGAATCATTTGTATGTGCACTGATGCCAGGAAGTAGTTCTGTACTGATTAAAACCACTCCTGGTACACATTTCTCATATATGCTAACAAATAGCCAATCCCAACCCAAAAAAAAAAAAAAAAATTCGATCAAATTTAAAAGACGATTTCCTGGCTTTTGTTTTGTAGGTGGGCTTCTGTATGTTAGAGATAGTAGTAATCTACAGTACGTTACAAGCGCCACCATGTTACTGTTTCTGTACTCCAAAACCTTGAATACCGCTCATATTAATGGACTCCAGTGTGGCTCAGCACATTTCTCTGCCTCTCAAATCAGCGCCTTCGCAAAATCACAGGTAAATATAGTCCCATCTTTGTTGCGTCAGTCAAGATTTGAAAGTATCTTGTAATATTTATCTCTGCTTTCAGGTAGATTACATACTAGGTGAAAACCCCATGAAGATGTCATATATGGCAGGCTTCGGCGGCAAATTTCCTTTGCAGATACACCACAGAGGCGCATCCATTCCTTCAATCCGAATTCACCCAGCCAAAGTAAGCTGCAACGGTGGCTACTCAAGCTATTACCATTCTAGCAATCCAAATCCAAATGTACATGTGGGGGCAATTGTTGGCGGTCCTGATTCAAATGACCAATTCAAAGATTTGAGAACAGACTACTCTCATGCAGAACCTACCACTTACATGAATGCTGCTTTTGTTGGTTCTGTGGCCCCTTTGCTTGCTCAAAGCGAACAAGAATATTTGCATTTCTTTCAGACCAATGGACAAAATTATTAAAATTATTTACATGCAAGTAAATGTAATAAGTATTATTGCAAAGTCTAAATAAGGGGTCAGAACCAGGTTCTGTAATTTCTGCTATAGAGAATAAGTGCTGTACGCATCAAAACGTTAAAAAAAAAATGTATAGGTAATGCTTGTAATCCTAATTAACGTATTCATTGTTCTCTTCTTATTTAATTAGGGGACATAAATGATTTCTAATATATATGTATAGATAGAGAGGGCGAGAGTCAGCTCTTATGTGAAATAAATTTACAATATCGTAAACTATCTTTTTCAGTATTTTATAATGCTATAAATTCATTCTGCATTTTAATAGGCTATGAAATTTTGTATTGAAAAATTATATTTACGTGTGTGTGTGTGTATGAATACATTGTGGAATCTCTTAAAATAAGAAAGCGGCTATGTAAAAAAAAAAAAAAAAAGATTAGTCCACTGCACAAAAATATAACAAAACCCTGTGGAGCCATCATTTCCATGCTTGCGAGAAATATATAATTAAGCATATTTTGTTGCAACAATTTAAATATAACTAGCTAGCCAGTTGTCGGTTTTTCTTACAGCTAGGGGCACGGCTGCATTAGTTTCAAACTTGTGTACGAAAAATTTTTCCGACAAATCCAAGTTGATAATGTATAATTGTACCAAGCATTAATTCAAGGTTCAACAAATGAGGTTGCAGGGAGCAGTCACGAAAAACGCGATTAAGTACAAAAATCATACTTAGTCAGCTTTTTGAAAAAACTGGCGAACTTAAACCGACTTTCTTGACATTCAACATTAATAATTATTCTCTAACGTGCAAAAGATGCAAGTTTGTAAAAAATGATTAAAAAAAAAGACAGATAAGAATGTGTCTCAAACTTTACTAAACTAAACATAGAGAAATTAAATTTATACTTGGTTCTTAAAACTAATACAAGTCTTGGTACATTATGTGTGCCTGCGGCAGGTGTCAGAGACTACCTTTTAGGGTAACAGATTCATCAATGAACCAAGAGTTATTATCTGCAGAAATATTAATGTTATGATCTGGAAATTGATCCAATAAAAGGCCTTCCAAATCCTCCAAGCTTGGGAACATTAATTCATCGCTAAATGTTAAATCAGGCATGACAAGTTCATTTTCTTGGCCATCTTCCAATACATTTTCGTCTTCCTTTTTAATGTCCCCTTGGTACACAAGGTCATCTAATTCAGTGGATGTCATGACCAAGGGGGTTTCCTCCGACGTTGGTTCAAGTTGTTCGTTCTGGGCGGGACCTTGAGCATTTGGCATTGAGGCCAGCTTGTTCCGAGTGCTTCCGGCAAGAGAGTTTCGGCGTGTTGGGTGGCCGTGGTTATGCTCAGCACCATAGGTTATAATAAATACTCCCGGATCTGCACTGCTTCGTTCCACCTGCTTCCTTGCCAAACATCCTTTTGAGCTGCTGCACCTGTAATAGCTCCTGCGTACATTAAAAAAAAAAGATCATATAGCTATATGAATAACTTAACTTACAGGGTCTAAGCTATTCAAATCTCGATCGCTTGCTTGCAAAATTAAATTTATCAACAATCATCACCTTGGATAAGGGGAACCCTTTATGGGTTTTTGCCCGTATTTACGCCAAGCCCACTTATCATTTGCGAGACAATCCGCTGTCACCCTTTGCACTACTCTTTTGTGTTGATTCTTCCTGCTAATTAAGCAATAAGCCATAAAACAAAATCAGTATACAATAATAATCATCATTTCAACAGCTGATTAGGATATACAAGCATATACATACATATATGAATAATAAATTACTAACCCTCCGTTCGGTTGAGCTGCCGGATGATCAGTATTACTTGCAGAATCGGAAAGTTTAGGCCGCTGCTTTCGCAGCTTCTTTGGCTTTCTATTAACTTCGGTGGGAGCAGAAATGGATGTGCTGGTTAGTATAGTTTGTGGATAAAAGGGCTTGTAAAGCTCCTCTAGCTCACCCAAAATCGTTGTGGTTTCACTGACATCAGGAAATTTGAATATCACATCTTGTTGCAGAATCGAAGAAGAAAAGTTATAAGACTGTGGCTTGTCCATAACAGAGTCGATGGAGGCCTCAGTGCTGCAACCTCTTACTATTGCTTGCAAATCCCAGTCCATGCAAACAAGATCACTCGTCAGGATCGGCCCTGTAGAGAACAATTAACAAATGAGAGATTTTTATTTATTTATTTATTTATCTTCTTTAGAATGTAAAGAGATACGGAAGCATATTCAAGGTAGGGTTTGTATATATATTAGATTTTCTGTCCTTAAAAGTGAAAGCTGTAGCTTTGAAGTCTAGTGCATTATTTTGTTCTTGTTGAACCAATTTTGTGTCTCCACTTAATTGGTTGACTTTTTGAAAAGTCAACCGATACCAAACTCGGGAAAAAAAAATACTAATAATTTGGATTTTTATGGGATAAAATTTCCTCCCGCAAAATACTCTTTGTTCGTGTGGACCGTGGACTGTGGTAATTGGCCGCTTCCTCATCGGTCAAATTTGAAGTTTCTGATGTGTATAAATATCCATAATACGAAAAATTATATTTATGTTATTTATCTTATGCTTAGAGTTGAAGAAAATTCCTTATATCTAAAACCAAATGATTGAGAATATCTTACATTAACATTACCATATGGCAGCCAGTATGCCTCGTTTAATTTCAGGCCTTATCCAAACGCCTCTGGCCGATTGAGGTGGAAAAAAATAAAGGAAATTGAAAATTATATATGTATACGTAAAAATATTAAAGAACATGACACATATCTATAATTGATTTGGATGAATAATACGAAAGTGCGCCACAGTTTGGTCCCATGTCAATGCAACCCAAGAGTATGTATAGGATTGCTCTCTTCTCTATAGGCAGTAGACCTTCGGTAACCAAAGCTTCGCACATGCCCTGTCATTCCCACTCGTCTCATCAAATTGGCCTCTTGGGATCTTTAATTTATATTTCTATTTCATATGTTAATAATATTCTTTCGAGTTAATTAGAAGGGGAACATAAACACACACGTAAATTTCAAAGTCAAAAAAATATTTAAAAAATAAATAAAATAAGCAAAGTCAAAATACTGCTCACAGCTTTGCAAGTTGCAGCACGCTGGAACTATATTAAAGAAAAGCAAGTTGTTTGAAGAAAACAAACTAAAGAAGAAGAAAAGGGTGTTAAGAAACGTGAGGTGCAGGAAACTGAGTTATGGACTAGCTTAAATTTTGGACCACAGAGCAGAAGCCAATGCCACTATTATACATGATTTAACTAAAGATTCGTGCTTTGTTTCTTTTGTGCTAGTTGCTTTACAGCAAGTACCTATGAGGTGTAGAGTATAGGCAGCCAAAGACAAAGGGTTTGAAAAACAAAAGATTGTATATATACACACACACACAAATATATGTGTGTCTATATATATGTATAAGTGTGTATCTATCTGATTTTTCAGTCATAGATTAATTAAAAGATAAAAAAAAGTGTATTAAAATTTATATTTCTTTCGTCTTTTAATTTATTCATAATTTTATTAAAATAAAAAATTCTTAACTGAAACACTTATATATATATATATATATATATATATATATATATATATATATATATATATATACCCCTCTTGTTGTCGATAAGCTCCACCACTCCAGAACCATGAAGAATAACTAAATGCAAGAAAACAGACTTTTTAAATCTAATTTGATTCCAGTACTAACGATGGAGCCTACTTCTTGTAACTGTCATGCATAATGTGATCATTATCTTTTAACACTTGAAATTTTGTTGGCTCATTTAATAATTTTAAAATGAAGGGTATTGTATCATCTGGCTAATGACAATGAATGAACGATTTCCATATCATTTTCTTTTCTTTTCCTTATTATGTTTGAATTCTTTTTGCCTTCATAAAACTCATTTACATATGGAGCCATGGGTGTTTTTTTCCTTTTCTTTATGGAGTTATTATAAGGTCTATACTACCTCTCTTCTCTCTTAAAAAGTTAAGACTGTTGGCCCCCCTCAAATAGCCTCTTAAAATGCCCTTCTCAGTTATACTTTGATTCCAAAAATATCTTTTTAATTAACACCCCTCATTCATTATTATTTCCTATTTTTTAAAGTAGTTTTCTCACTCTTAAAATCATACTCTTCTATTTATTTCCTTTGCAGCATTCAATAAAAAGATCTTTTATTTATAAATTTATGAATGAGAATCATTCAAAATAGTTTCAAGTATAAAATAGTTAATCTGCAAACAAAAGAAAATAAAAATCAAAAGAAATTGTTTTAGATTTAAGCAAATAATTAGAAACATGAGAGGTCATATCTCAACTCAAAAAAAAAAAAAAGGAGGGAGAGAAAGATGGATGATAATCAATTCGAAGAGAAAATGAAAAAAAAAATTGTATAACAAGTTTGTGTGGGTTAATTAGTTTAATTAGATTTAAGTTGGTCCTTGGATATAATTTTAATAACAGAGAGATTTGATTAGGATAAAATGTGAAATCTACATGCTGGGCCAGAGAAGGCCTCAGCCTAAAATGTGAAAGTACTCCAGCCCAATTTAACTTAAAAAGAGGGCCTGAAATCCTTCACCAAAGCCCGGAAAATTCCAGTAGAAGCAACAGATATGACGTCGTGCGCAATTTACAATATCGCCCTTGCCGTTCAAATTTCATATATCTCGCGCGTCGCGCCAATTCCAGGGTTATAGCGGACCAGGCTCACCAGTTTCTCTCCAATCCAAACACAAATCAAAAGAAATGGGAGATTTGAGCAAATCGTCAATGAATTTCTTTGCCGATCAACAACTTTGTTGTGCCGATATCCTATCTCCGCTTGAAGTAATCATCATCATCATCATCTTCATCATCTTCATCATCTTCATATCGCTCTCTCCGTTCGGCCTCAAATGAATTTTCATTTTCTCTACAGGTCCGAGCGAGGATCGAAATTTCAGTAATCAATTTTCTCAAGATCTTGAACTCTCCTGATCCCGCGATCTCTGATCTCCCGCTGGTAAAATATAAACCATATGTCTTTTTAAAAAAAAACGAAAAGAAATTAACTTCCAATTTTGCATTATGGTCTGATTTCACATTACCGTTGAACATTCAAATTCAATAGTTATTATTTTGTCTTTTTAACTAATTTTCTCGGCAGCCAAACAGAATATGTAGATACTTAAAATTGATGAATATTGAATTATCTCAAACTGTTGAATTGGACAGATCAATAGAAAGTCGAGTAACAGTCGTGTAAGTCAAGGGCTGTTGACTGATGTTTCGTGGATTTTTCTCTCTCATTCATTTTGTACAAGGTCCTTCACAAAATCAAATGCAGCTAAAGCCTTTGTTAGAGGTCTTATTGACAATCGTTTATGCTTCCTTGTTGTTCAAAAATTTCAAGATCAGTTAGTTCAACTCGACTCAACTCTCTTTTCATTCTGTTGATTAAGTTTGGAAGGTGATGGAGATGTGCTCTCAGATACTGTCTCAAGAAAAGCGAGTCACGCAGAGAGAATTCTTTTATAAGTTGCTATGTGATTCACCAGAATATTTCACTTCCCAGTTGCAAGTTAATCGAACAATCCAAGGTCATTTTTCTGCAACCTCTAGTATCTTTAATAGACTGACTAAATTCATTGCTTGTGATATTCATTTTTCTTTAATTGATAGAGACCTTCATTTTACTGTGGCATAGATGTTATAGCATTGCTTCACTGCCGCCGTTTCAGTCTCGGTATTGTGGCATCTAGTAGAGGACTTGTTGCTGGCCGATTGATGCTTCAGGCACATTATATGCTTATTTTTCTTTCCTTTGATTGCTTTTTATATGTTGTCTTATATATATGGTATCACTTGGATTGGTCAAAGTCACTGATTAGGTGCTCGACAATAGCAGGTTGATTTGGTATTTTGTTGTTCTTCTTTCTAGTCATCATCATCTAATGAGTGGAGTGAATCTTGTAGTACTTGCAAGCTATTGATGGTTACTTCACCGATGGAGATTGGTGCCTTCTTGACCTTTTCTTCAGCCGTGCCCTGTGTGAATAACTTGTTGTGCAGATTGATCATTTTAGCATTACTAGGTCCTGCATATTGAAGTCCAATGCACTAATTTTTGTTATCAAATGTTATCATTATATAAGATAGTTACCTACTCCTAGATTTATCCTTACAGTGCAATATAAGGCCTTTCTTTTCGCTGCATCTCAATGAATTGTGCTGGCTTATTTTTCACCTTTTGCTTTTGAAACATGTGGTAGGAGCCAAATCAGGAGGTCATTGATTGTTCTGCATGCGGGTCTTGTGGGTATTCTATTTCGGGAGACCTTAACTTGTTAGAGAAGTTGGATATGAAGACAGATGCAAGGTATATAATTGTGGTAGAAAAGGTAATGTGTGTTTCAACTCTTTCCTAGTTCTCTATGAACATTCAACGTCCTGTGATGGTTCCTTGTTTCCAGACAACACGGCATTTGACACATGGATGTTTGCAGCATGCAATATTCCAGCGGCTGACTGAAGATTTTGTGTTCAATCAGATTCCAAGTATTCTTATTACAGCCAAAGGATACCCAGATATTGCCACAAGGTGACTCTTGGAATTGTTTGCACCGCTAATATGTATTCTCAACATTTGATGCATCTTGTTAGGCCAGAAGACAACTAAAAACTTCAAAGAGACTGCTAGTTTAACTCGAGCTATTCTTTTGAGAGCCATATAGGTTTCTTCTTCACCGATTGAGCCGGGCTTTCCCTGACTTGCCAATTTTAGCTCTAGTCGACTGGTATGGATGTCCTTAATTAGTTGTCCCTGCAATAAATAATCTATTGGTGCGAGCTCATGACTCCCAGAATTTAATCTTTTCAAGGAATCCGGCCGGACTAGCTATATTATGCACCTTCAAGTTCGGAAGCATAGGAATGGGAATGGAGGCTTACAGATACGGTGCTTGCTTGCATATCATCCTGAAATGAATGTATATTTTTCTCCTTGTCTACGAGGTAACTAATCAACAATAATAGTTTTGTACACTACAGCTTGCAATGTGAAGTGGTTGGGATTGCGGGGTGATGATCTACAGCTGATTCCTGAACAATCTTTGCTTCCATTGAAGCCACGGGACCTGCAAATTGCTAGAAGCTTGATGTCCTCAGAAATCTTACAGGTAAAATGCCCTATCCAGCACCTCAAATTTTTACCCTTTCTCGCGTCCTCAACTCCCTAATCCCTACTTCTCGATGAGGTGATGCTATCATTAATTACTTCATTTGTACGACGGCGTTCACAGGAGAATTACAAAGAAGAATTATCGTTAATGGTTCGGAGTGGTCAGAGGGCGGAAGTTGAAGCTTTATACTTCCATGGATATGATTATCTGGGGAAGTACATAGCTAAGAAGATAGTTCAAGCTGATTATATCTGATAATACAAAGTGCTAAACCTAGTGCACTGTGAAATGGAATTTAGTATTCACCCCCGTTGAGATTTTTACTCAATTTTCAACGAGACCCGTCTGGGGCTCAAAGAGTAAAAAGAATTGAAAAGTGAACTCCGACCGGCGAGTAGACTCTGGCCAACCCACGTGGCCTGCTTAGCGACGGGGACATCCCAAATCCACGATCATTTCATTTAACGACTTCAATACATATTAGAATGTAGCCCTCCATAATTGTATCGTACACGCAGCTACTTCAATAAATATTCAATAAATATTGGAATCATAACCACGGATTGTCTTTGTAGACGTGGTTATAAATTATGATCTTTGATGAATCACGCAGGCAGCACCAAGACCAAGGGAAAGTAGAAAGTAACACGCTGTCAAATAATTTGATGGTAGAAACAGATTCATAGGGAAAGTTTTTCCCTTTCACCAAGACAGAAGCCCTCCGCAACAATTTATGCCACTATTCTATATTTGATCAAACAATAAAATCGAACAAAAAATCTAATTATAACTTCCAACTAATTAACTACAACAAATTGAATAAGCTCATTATATGTAGATCTCCTCTAATCCCGCCTCTGCTGCAATATACAGCCGTTACATGATCTCGAAATTCTACAAAAATTTTCAGCCTCTTCTAGAAGTGAGACTAACTTGCTTTCTCTCCACCCTGAACTTCGTACTACCTTCTAGCTGCAACAACAACCAAAAATGTCATAACAAATCATATATGCCAACAAAAAAGGGGAAAAATAAAAGAAATTGATAAATCAGTGGGAAAAACAAGAAGCACCATCTTTGACAAAGGGAACATGATTCAGTAACCTCCCACCTGATCTTATCAATGACAATTCTATATCCATGTGTCCAGATATGATCCCCAATTTTGAATAAAGAGTCATTGTTCCCAAATGGTTATAGCAAGACATCCATACCTTTTGCCTCAAGTAAGCAAGCGCATCTTTCTTTGAAGAGAAGTTGGATAAGACCGAAGTTGAATGTTCATCAATAAGGACTTTCAGTTGTTTTAACTTTAATGACTCACCAGGAACCTGAAATAAGCAGTCAATTAGAAATAGAAAATAAAGCCCTACAGTGCTTCCAATAAGTAATGACGCACCTGTAGAAGAAGCTTCTTACACAACTTTTTCACCTTCACTTTAGGTCCATCAATTTTTTGTATCTCCAGTGAGTCATCACGTTTTCGTTTTGCTGAGGCTCTAAAATCAGCAGATTGCTCATCAACAGACTCCTCATCATCACTATCATCAAAGGATGTCTTCTTCCCTTGATACAGAACACCAGCTATTTTTTTGGGCCGGCCCTTGATGCCAAGTCCTTGCTTTCCAGTTGTGGATTTATCCTAAAAATTTGTAGAAAAAGGAGAAGATGAGTCATTAAGACAGTGTGCATTAGTTTTGTCTCTACTGCCACATCATTAAGGGGCCGTTTGTTTTTCTGACTTAATGACTTAATTGACTTAATTGCAATCAGTTAAGTCATTAAATCCGTTTGTTTTTTCAACTTAATGAAAATTTTCAATCATTAAATCATTAAGTTATTAAGTTATTAAACTAAATTTTTTTAACTTTTTTCTTAATCTAAAAAGTCTGAATGACATCATTAAACGATATTCTCCAAAATATCCCTATCTAATTAATTATTTTTCATCTATACTTGAATAAGTTTAATAATTAGCATTATTGCCCATCTCTACAACTTGTAATAATATAATGGTCTATAATTTTTTTTATTTTTTATTTTCTTCAAATTAGCATTATTTACGTTTATAATTTTAATGAATATTTTTCATATAAAACTTCATAAACAACAATAAAATTAATTAATATATACTAATTTAGAATATTAAAGGTTTGTATTCAATTGAGCATGATTATATTATGAAAATATATTATCTTATCTATGTTTTTTGAGATGTTATTAATTATTTAACATTTATAATTTATAAGAACATAGATGCAAAAATGTTGGTTTTCAGATTTTTTTAAGTTAAAAAAAAAACAAAGTAATACTTATTTGTAGCGATTCAGACGAAAAAACAAACATATCATGCAGATTCAAACGAAAAAACAAACATATCATTCAGATTCAAACATTCAGTTCTATTCAGAATTCAGATTAATTTAGGTCTATTCAAATTTCAGATAAAAAACAAATGCTACCTAAGTCTTCACTTCAATCTGATCGAACAAACTACCCTTTTCTGGCTGAATTTTGGGAACACGTAAATTGATCAACTGAATATCAGTAATAACACCACAACACCGATCATTTGCTCCATTTTCAAAAGCATTGACAGAAAAACATTTAAATTCCTTATAACATGGTCTGTACGGTCAGAGTGGAAATCTGTCCATTACGTATAGACATTAATAATCAGGCACATCCTATTATTTTATTAGAAATAATCAAGCAGATTGTATAATTTGCAAAGAAAGAAATTGGCAAGGTCACATACCTGAACTCGGTTGTATAGATTCTCCTGGTCATCTTCACAAAATGCAGTCCTTTCATTACACTTATGAGCATCTTCAGCTTTGGTTGCTTTCTTTCTAGTAGAGTTTGCCCCAAGATAACCTCCTGAGACAAATCCATTTTTAAAACCCCACCATTCTGGAGAAATATTTTCAATTCTCATTCCTGTTACAATTGGCCAAGGTTATTCCAGAAACAACATGAAATACACAAACACAAAGATAATTTGCACTGCTTAAAGACATCTGATAAGAGCAGACAAAGTCTACAAATATTATCACCCGAGTCTCATCTCATGTATGGAAAAAAAAAATTAGGGATTGAGTTTCAAAAATATATATATATATATTCACATAAATCTAACATAGTGGGACAAAGAACTTCATGTTAGAATCTAACTAACAAATTCAACACCAATAATAACATAACTACCATCTACCCAAGGATATTTATTACCTTCAGCACAAAAGTCTTGACTTTCAGGTGCCTCCGAAGGCTCCACCATGCCATCTACATTAGAATCTAGCTCTGGCAGCTCCCCACCCTTTCTGACCTATAGAAGAGCTTCCAAAGTTAATAAGCTGAGACCAAAATCAACCAGAACATTGTGACAGCACATAATATACAATATAAGGAGAACCACTACACAAAATATCATCAAGAAGGCATCAAAAACAAATTACCAAATTTTATATTCTCTATTGCTGTTGGCATATTAACAGTTCACATAATATGCAGATAAACATAGAAGTTAATGTAATTGTAAATCAAGATTCTGAAAATTCCAGTCATCACCATCTGTACAGAAGCTACATCTAAAAGAATGTTAGTCATAGGAGTTCAGGCAAGTTTTGAACTTACAAGAATTCCTTCAAGATCCTTTGAAGAATATCCATGAACAAGCTTCCCCCTTTCTCTTTTCTTATATCTAAGAATAAGAAAAATAAACGGATAAACAATAATTCTAGTATAAGTTGGAAAAATGGGCAATGCACAATTGAAAATACACAAACATAAAGATTGCAATATAATTGCACCGACCTTCCTTGCGGTCGGGTAGCCTTGACAATTTGATCCTGAGAATCAATAGACCCTTCAATTCCAGTTTCTACTGGTGCATCATCCTTGTCAGCTGTTAAACAAAAAGGCAACAGTTGGCTATACTTTTAAAGTACAATATCAAGTGCAAATGCATCTTCTTATTTCATTATTTTATACCTTCATCGTTAGTTTGTGTTGCTTGCTGCCATTGCCAACCAAACAAATAAAAAGAAGGTCATAAGTTGATAATATTATTAATCACAGCAGACAATCAGAAAATTAACATGAACCATACCACTTTCAATCTTTTCAGAATACTATCAAATTGTGCCGTATCAAATGCCCATGGATTTGGCTTATCTACACCAACGCCTGTGAAAATTAAAAGAGATAAAATTTACAAAAATATAAATACATAGTTACTGTATCAAGTTCAAGAAAAATTCATATAAATTTTAAGCTTCACCAAAGTTCCTTGCAAAACGGAATATAAATTTGTATTACGGAAAACTACTATCAGATAACAAAAAAATAAATAAACGAAGAAATAACCAGAGAAAGAGAAAATAAAAGAGAGATAAACCAGTAGTGTCTTGTTTGTTTTTGACTCGAATGTATCCCTTGATTCCTTGCTTGTCTTTCCCTAAACCCTCTCCTTCTTCCCATCCCTGCACAAATCCATCACGTGATCAAAATAAATATATAACACGAATACAAGCCTATATGTATGGTCGCTAGAGAGAGAGAGAGAGAGGGAATACCATTTGTTTCATGAGGCGGAACGCAGCGGATTTCCTAGCGACGCCGACATAGCAGAGAGAGGCTTCTGGTACGGCCATATTTGCTTTATTTTGCTTCGTCTTTACTCGGCCGACGATCCAGAGCCGCTTTCCGGGTTTAAGAGCGGAGAAGGGAAGAGAGTTTGAGAAAATGAACTCGAAAAGCCTAACTGGAATGGAGGACTACCTAGATGTTTCTCAAGGGTTTTACATTCCGTAGACACGAGTTATCTGGCGGTTGCGATTTTGATCGGGTGTGATTGATATATTTGTTTGGGAGTGGATTAAGTGAATCCGACGGTGGTTATTACTTCGCATCTGTGTCGCACGATAGCTTGCGGTGGGAGATTAATTTTCACATGGAAGTGTATTTCCACACACCGCAAAATGATACATATTAAGAAAGAATTTTTTTATGCCAAAATTTATTCCAAAATTAAAAATTTCATTCTCAATTATACGACATTCTGGCGAAGTCAAGTAATAAAATTTACATGAAATTTTGGATGTCTATTACCACTTTTTTTATAATTAAAAATTAAAAATTACTATCTCTTTTCAAATGTGGAAAGATTTAAAAATATAATCTAGTTTTAGAGAAATAATTTATATGCTTTTGCTATTTTTTTTCCTCATTGAGTTCTATTCTCACTCAAATTTCTAAATCACAAAATTTCTAAAAAATAGAACGTCACCTCAGTTTTTGTAAATTTACTTCTCTGAAATTTGAAAAATATGTAACCTCGGTTTTCATAAACTTATTTCTCTCAAATTGAAAAAATATTTACAAAATAAATTGCTAAAAATTGCTTGTGATAATTTTGTTGGCCGTAAATTATTCTTTAAACATATGAGTGAAAATACCTCGTTGATATAAGGTAGATATTGTTTCTAGTGGTGCAAATTTCTAAATAAATATTCAAATTAGCCACTCGATCAGAGCAACTGTTCGAGTCTTTCACTCTCACTTAATTAAAAGTGATTCAATAGAGTCAATTAGGTTTTTTTCTCCTTATAAAATACGAGTGGAATGGACAACTCTCAAATATTAATGAGGGTAAATAATCTAATCAAATGGTCTCAATATGTGCCGTTGTAACTGTTTATTTAAATAGCAGTTGTAAATATCTAATGTAATATTAGTTGTCTGATTGTATTATTAATATAAAAAATAAAATAAACATCTAAATTATGCTAAAAATATATGAATCTAGAATTCCAATTGCACAAACGTTTTCCTTTTCTTTTACATGAATGCATATGAAATACATAACATATGTACATATATTTGGTGAAAAATTTAGAAATTTGCAATTTGCAAAATAAAATGGGTTGGGACCAAAACGGGCCAGAATGTGAAACGAGAGAGGCGCTATATATGGGAAAATCATGGATACCTGTAAGGCTAAACTGAGTCTAGAATCGTGCGTGGCATTGTGCTCGTGCGCTCTCTCTCTCTCTCTCTCTCCCCCTCTTTCTCTGTGTCTGTCTCTCTGTCTGGTGGTGGCTCTTGAAATTAGATTAGGGTGCAGAAACCGGCATTTGCAATGGGCTCTATGCTCGGTGACTGGCCCTCTTTTGACCCTCACAACTTCAGCCAACTTCGTCCCTCCGATCCATCTAATCCATCTGTACGTACTTCACTGTACCTTGTTTATTCACTTAATGTTTAATTTTCGTATCAATCAGAAATAAGCAAAATACTACACAACCGGTCCTTTTTTATTATCTTTTTAGATTCGGTTCTGGGTATTTCCATGTGAGTTATTATAGTGTATTTAAAAGTTAATAAAAAAAAATTAGGAGCACATCATTTGGGTAGCTTATGCTTCCTGTTGTGCAATAAAAAAGGAAAATGTGCCATTTTAAGAGTCTTAGTGTAGAAATTTTTTTGGTGTTTGTTTTTCATTTTGATGTATCCTAGCTTGGGATGTCTGGTTCGATCAAATGTAGTGTAATCACAGGAATGTTAGTTGATGATGACTTTGACTGCAGCGTTTCTACTAGGTTAATTGTGGTGTCTAGTTTGTGGCTGTGGTATTAAATGCTGTTGATGTATGCTTAGTTTTTTGATGAAGTTGTGGAGGTGTATATATCGGATTGATCTTTCACTTAGAAGCTTTAGCAGAGGCTAAGCAGAAGTTATCAGAGTCTCCTACATAAGATGCATTGTGTATATATCAACGTGCTTACCCAAGCAAACTTAGTGCATGTTTGGGATTGTTCGTGGATTTTCAAATAATCACTTACTTGAGAATCTACTTGCCAATTGTGCATGTTACTTGTCGTTTAAGTTGTTGGAAATAAATTGCTGCATTGATAGCTACATTATAATCATTTTAGTTATGCTTTGCCTGTATTATTTTAATTTAGATCGGCAGGATTGTTGGTTTTAGCCCTTGTCAAGAGAGCCAGTATCTTGACCGAGAATTTGCTTGAGGATGATACTGAGAGAAGCTGTAGCTGGATAGTTTATTGTGATAATTAATCATAAGAAATGTTGAATCCTGGCAAGATTGAAGAGAGAGATTTGCAAAGTGATGACATTAACTTCTTTAACCTAATTTTGGCTCTTGGATGGTTTTGGTATTGAAATAATGGACACACTGATGAAGTATAACTGTGAGGTTGTGAAGTTGTGAAGTTGTAGAGAACTAATATGCAGGAACAAAATCAGGAAGGGATAGAGTGAGTTAATTATAGAGTGGTTTGTTTGCTCACTCTCTTTTTCTGTCCTCTATTTTCTATTCTTCTGCCTCTTGATTGCTTCTTCTTGTATCTTCAGTTTGATCTGAGTTTTAATGAAGAAATGGCCATGGTAACTAAATAACTTAAGATACTGTTGCTTGGAAACTTGTTATTGCTTTGGATTAGATTATACGATACATTTGATTCAACACGAATTTTGATATCTTTACTCACTAGCCTATATATTTATATATTTAATTTGCTTAAAGATTACTGTTGTTAAATCGCTGACCCATCAAATAAGGTGAACCAAGTTCTTTCATTTATAATTTCCTTTTTTTTTTCATTTGTGTCTGTGAAGAAACTTACACCTGCCACCTATCGCCCTACTCACAACCGTACTCTTCCACCACCTGACCAAGGTATTGACACGATCTTTATATCTCCTTATTGCATTAGAAGCTTCTTTCCAAAAGGGTTATTCCTGGCTTTTTGAATCATCTGCTGTATTATATATATAGTAATCTTTAAATTGACTTTGTTACAGTTCCTCTCTTCACGTGGTGTATATTTTCATGATGCAATCTTTCAACCTGTTTAACTTGTCTAGCTAGGTTTGCTTTTATGGATAATGTTCAGATTTTTAAGTTTGTGTAGATCAAATGCCAGCACTTCCTTACATGCTGAATCCATTAACTATCCTTTTGGAAAATATTGATGGTGTAAAACTATATATGGATAAGCCAGTTTGGTTTTCAGAAAAGACTGAAAAATTAGGGTAGAGACTCTCTATGTATAACAGAGAGATGATGATTGCTTGGGTGGTAAAAGAATTCCTTGTTTAAATCTTGACTTAAATGCGATTATTAACGGGATTCTAGATGTGTGTTTGTCTGTTGTCAATGTCTACATTTTATGTAATTCTGGTAGAACTTATTTTTGCTATAGCTTCCTATGCTGTTGTTGTGTCGCCACATAATTACTATAGAGACAAATAGACAATGAACACTGTTTTTGGCAGTGATTACTACTGAAGCCAAAAATATTCTCATGAGAAATTTCTATCAGCGAGCTGAAGATAAGGTTAGTATCATTTAAGATGTATCCTGTGCCAGTACATGTTATGCAGCAAGAGAGTGAATTTACAAACACTTCTTTAACTTCTTCCTCCGTTGTAGCAGTTGAGACCAAAAAGAGCTGCCTCAGAGCATCTACTACCAGAGCATGGATGTAAGCAACTTAGGGCTTCCACGTCAAACTGAGATGGATGCAAGCAACTAGGCTTCCACCTTACATAAGTTTTTCTGATTTACTCAGGAACCCAACTGTTACTATATATCCATGTGTGTGTGTGTATATATTTCTCGTAATGATGTCATATATATTGTAATCTGTTGAGTTCAGATATGTACATTTTGTGTGCACTAATAATATTTGCTTTGGGTGATCCCTTTTACAAGGTGCGGGGATGATCAGTTAATACTTTGCACTCCTTCCTGTGCTGGTTATCATTTTATGTGAATGACTGATGCGAGCCTTCACATGCACATTTAATTGCATGAAGCTACTGTGTTTGTGTATGGTTTTGCTGCATTTGATTTTATGAACATATGTTGCAAGCATTTTTTTATTTTTTTTTCCTCATTTTTCGGGTGATGTCCTTCATACCTGATGGTAATGAACTTTTTGTTTGGTTCCCAGTTTAATTTTTAACAATCCAAAAATTTATTGATGGCGAGCTTGGTGATTGATTAATTTTATTCGGAAAAAAAGAATCATATTTCAATCTACTAACATTACAATTTAGGCAATGTGTAATTTTTTGTCCCAAATCTAAATAATTAGGAATTTGGGTGAAGTTTGGATGGGTTTAGGGTTTAGTTAACAACTTTTATTGACTTTTAATTTTTTTTTAAATTATTATAAATTTGAAATAAGTTAATAATTAACAAGTTGTTATAACTATAAATAAATTAAAGTAAATAAATATTTCAAAGTAAAATAATAAATAAAACAAATAAAAGTTTAGAAATTTTTTTTTTTTTAATATTAGATTTTTTAATTCAAGCATCCTCTTAATTAATTAACGCATAAAAAAAATTTATTATTATAATTTTACTTTTTTGAATTATCATTGATTTATAAATTAAGAATTTAAGTGTTTTTTTTTATTTTTATGTTATTTTTTAATTTTTAATTATATTATTTTAATTTATAAATTTATTTTTAAAAAAATTAACAAATTTGAACCTAGACCAAGCTTTTTTCATTGAGCCCTTGGGCAGGCCCTTATGTGTGAGGCTCGGGCCGAAAATTTTTTATCCACCCTAATCAATTTTGATACTTGTTATTTATTAAAAATATTTTAAATTATATTACTGGTGGAAATAAGCTCCTATTACATTAAACTCCATACACCGCCGCTAAATTTAGGGTCTATTACTCTATTATGCATAACCAAAAAATCTATGCCCACTATAAAGTCTTTACCACTCGTACAAGTGTTTGGTGTTACTGAACTTTACATTACACTAAACACTTCGATCGAAGGTTTTTCAAGTGATCCTTACGGGTTATTTTGAACATGAGTTTGACGTTACCTACTTTACTCTTCAAGAAGAGGTAAGGCGTTAGTTACCAACTTTTTGAGACCAGTCAACATTGTAACACTGGAGAAAAATTAAAATAAAGAAAAAATATGGACTGGTCCTAACTGCACAGCGCAGACAATTTGAAATCACACACATATCATTTCAGAGGGCTTGGGCTCGGCCGATGCGTATCGAGCAGACAGCAGAGCACGAACATCCTCTCTCGCTCTCTCCGTAAAATTAGATGCTGTTGACGATGGCCGCTCAATCATATACCACCACTCCTCTTCACACCAAAATTACGAATAAGCCACTGTGTCCTCCTTCTTTGAATTTGAAGCCTCGTAGCTTAACCGCCAAACATCTCCGGACAACGCAGTCAACGTCGCTGCCTCGTATTTCAGTTTCAGCTGCAGCCACCTCTTCCATCGAAGTTAAAGAGTCATCGGCTTCAATCCAACCGTCCAAATCAAAATCACTGCCTTTTCGTGTGGGCCACGGGTTTGATCTTCACAGATTGGAGCCTGGCTACCCTCTGATCATCGGTGGAATCAATGTTCCCCACGAGAAAGGCTGCGAGGCTCACTCCGACGGTACCCCCTTTTCTCTCTCCTTTTTTTTTTTTTGCCTAATTTACAAAATTATCAAGCTTTTATAAATCTGCATCTGCTTATAGAAATATTCCATAAATTTTTTATTCTAATGATTGTCAAAATTATCCTGCGAGCGCGCTTCACTCTAACATCATTCAGTTAACAATTTATGATCGATTTGCATTCCAACCGATGTGACATTATCACTAACCGTTCGTTGAAGTAATTACTTAACTTATCATCTGTTGTTAAGTGTATGAGGGTTTTAAGTTAGCATTACTCTTCAATTAATTAATTAATTAATTATTATCATTTTTTTTGGTGGATATGAGAAAAGAATAAAAATATGAATAAACATTTTGGTAAAAAGTTGTATCTTATTTTGGATAAAATTGAACTGTGTGAATTGCAGATTTGCACCAATTTCTTGTTATTGGGTATCAAATTAGACATTCCAAATAAAAGGGACTCATTTCAAATTTTAATTAATTGATCGTTGTTGTCATATAGGTGATGTTTTGCTTCACTGTGTTGTGGATGCAATTTTGGGAGCATTGGGTCTTCCTGATATTGGTCAGATATTTCCTGATTCTGATCCTAAGTGGAAGGGTGCACCATCCTCTGTTTTTATCAAAGAAGCTGTAAGTTTTTTTTTTCCTCCCCACTTTATCTTTCTAATTTACATTAAAATAGTAATGATACATAGCAACTCTATGGTATAGCTTCAGAATTTCTGGTGCTTTCACAGCAGAGGGTAAAAGAGAAAAGATAAAAAAGGTTGAAGGAACAAAGAATGGAAGAGACTTTCTATAAGAATTGGGAACATATGTTTTAGCATGACAATCATGGCAGATTGTTTTATTTGAATGTTTCTTATTTGGTGTCATTATGCATTTACCAGTGGCTACATTAAGTATGTTTGGAATTGAGGTGTCGTGCTGTTGAAGCCATGACTGATGGGGAATGGACCCATTAGATGTCAAATATAAGTGGGAGAGTGAGAGGTGAAGGTAATTAGTTCCTGGATGAAAGTCAGTGTTTACCAAAAGCTTTAGCTGTTGTTCTTTCAAAGTCCAAACCCAGAAATCCCAAATTTTTAGCATCTTTGAATTTCAATTAAGGATTCATTGTGGTATAGCTACTCTCAAGCGTCTATGGGAATGCATAACACTTCAAGTTTAGCCCATGACAACCACTTTGCATATAGACATGTCTATATTGCACAATTGCATAAGCTTAGAGACACTAACATCCATTTTCTGAAACCTTATTGACTAGGAAGTTAACAATGGTCTATGTTGACGTAAACATTTTGAAGTTTTACCACTGATTATCATCCATGTACGAAAAGGTTTCTTTTGTGGTTTTACTTATGCATATAGCATATATTTGTGTTTATGGAGGGGAATCCTTGGTAAAACTGAAATATAACGTGCATGTTTTTGAGTTGGACAGGACAGAACTAAGAAAAGGTTCATTTGAATGTTCTAATTACTGCCTACACTAATCAAACTTTCATTGCTTGAATACTGTGAAATGTTTCGGAGGAAGTTAAAACTAGTTGGGCTACAAATGACTTGACACAATTATAAAGGGTTATGAGATTAAAGGAAAGGAAACATGAGACAAATTGGCAAAGGGAATAAATTTTTGCAAGAGTGAGGAACAAAAATAGTGCTGTGGATCTTCGAGTAGCATAACTCCATGGTTGTAGTGCTTTGTTTATTCTGAACAAATGGTGGTTTGGTTCTAACAGGCTTGGCCCCTCTGTTTTGTGGGCCCTTAAAACCTAGTGCTTGGGCTCCTGCTCAGCCCAATGCCGGGCCAGGCCCATCACAAGTCTGGCCCAGTCAACCAATTTGACACCTCTGTTAAAGACGTGAGAATGTCCCCTAATTCCACTAAATAGGATCTCTAAATACAGCTAAGCCTAGAATATTTGTATTGAGTGGGATAATTTGCCTTCAGTTGTATTATATCAAAATATGGTAAAACCAATCACAAAGGGACCTACTTGATAGAAATTTGATACCTTAGCTCAAAATTATTTGGCATTACAAAAAGTTTCCAATTTTATGCATGCCTAATCCGCAACATGATAGACATAATTCATCTTGTGACTTATTTTTTCAGTTCATTGTGTATATTGGACACTCGTTCTCAGGCATCCTACATTTAAAGTTCTACTGAAGTCAAGTTAGCTGTAGTATGATTGTTCTTATATTGAAATAATTGGAACCCAGTCTAAGCAGTTAGTTGATTCATTGAATGAAGCTCATCAGGTGTTATATGATTAATTTCAGGTGAGACTCATGGATGAGGCAGGGTATGAGATTGGCAACTTGGATGCCACGCTGATTCTTCAAAGACCAAAATTGAGCCCATACAAGGAGGCTATCCGAACCAACTTGTCTGAACTGCTAGGAGCAGACCCCGCTGTTGTAAATCTGAAAGCGAAAACTCATGAAAAAGTCGATAGCCTTGGTGAAAATCGAAGTATTGCAGCTCACACTGTGATCCTTCTCATGAAGAAGTAAAATAAACAATTGGGGAATTGTCTTAAATGTAGCAGTTGTATCCTATTATCATTGTTGTATTTGTGTTCTGCTTACAAAGATTTTATGACTAGGTATAGATTTCCAATGATAGGTTTTGTTTCATACTTGAACGATGCTTCAATAATGTCAACGTCTTAAATGCCCAAAAGTATCTCAATTTCCAGATTTAAATTCGAATGTGATAGGTGCTCATAGTAAGTATACATTTCTCTTTAGCAGCCTTAGGTTTCGTTTGGTATTGTGGTGGATGGTAGTGTGTCATGAAAATCAACATTTTAACTAAGATGGGACAAAACATGGATAAGGAATTTTGTAATTTTGTGAATGAAATTTTGCTATAATGATTTCACTTTTGAAAAAATTTCAAAATTCTTCGGCATAATTTTGTCCTCTTTCTAATTTTTATTCAAAAATCATTTTCCTTTCGAAGAATTAGTAAAAGTATTGTAAGCAGGGTGCACACTATTCGGTATGGTTCGGTTGAGGTTCAAAATCGACCCAAATTTAAACCGATTGGTTTGTGATTTTGTGACCTAAATACAAATCAAACACTAGAACCAAACCGAACTAAACCAAATTAACTTAGTTCAGTTTGATTCGGCTATATGATTTGGTTTAGTTTACTTCAAGTAATTTTACCCTATATATTTTACAAAAAATAACATAATAGTACTATATTATTAATACAATAATAATCTTGAGTTCATAAATCCACAAATAATAAGAAAACACAATAAAGTCCAACAATAATCTAGAAATCCACTACAAATTATAAAAAAAAAACTCCATTTTAAGGTTCCATTGCCACTCAATCATTTTTTCTTAATTCTTCAACTTCCATATCCACAAATCATTCGTTATCTCTCAAAGTGAACCATTAGCCAAGTATCAATAATTTTTTAAAAAAGATAGAGTGTATAATATCATATTGATTATCATATCTATTAACTAACAAAAAAATGGTATCAGCTTCATTGCTTAAATGTTCTTCATATTGAACCACATGAATGAAGACTAAACAAATTAAAATTGTGCGATCTACTTAAAATAAATTTAACTTTAAATTTTTAAAAATATACATTTTGAAAGTTGTTCTATAAACTCATTTTCTTAAACTAATTGATTAAGATTTGTTATTGTATTTGAGAAAAGAGAAGACCGTAACTAATTTTGTGTTAATATTAATACCTCAACTACGTAAGGAGTCAAAGACCTTTTATATTGATCTAGTTTAGGTTTGGATTTTTAATTTTTAATTTTTTATTTTCATAAATTATATTTTAATTTGTTAATGAACCGTTTGGTTCGGTGATTTGGTTTGGTTTTAAATCGAAACAAACAAGAACCAAACCAATTGGTTTCATTGCCCAAACTGAATTGAACCAAACTACCATACTGCAACTGAGTTCGGCCCACCCCTAATTGTACGTCTTTTATCATGAGCGATCTATATTACGCTTAGGAGGTGCTCTGGATTTTTGAAATTTCTTTTATAAGTTTTTGTGTCAACGTTACTTTAGTTTGAATTGTCATATACCACCTCAATTATTAATCCACCCATTAAAAAAAAAAGTTTAAAATCAACAAATTTTGTAAATCCATCCTATAAATACCAAAAACAACCTTGTCCATCTATTATTTATAGAGTTTCATTTCTTTTTAATTCTTTTCAGATTTGTTTTGTAATAAATTACCATTAAACGAAATTCGAACATCTCAAAGATATGATTGCAACTCATCCTCTTTAACTTGTTCTTCGCTTCATACTATAGATTTCTGTCTGTTTCGAAAAGAACGGCAGCTCTTTTTACTTGCAATTTTATTTTCTATTTTTTTTATAGAGTTTTAAAATCGAAACTATCAACCAAAAAAGAAAGTTAGCTTTAATATATTTTGTCATTTTCTAATTATTATTGATAACAATATGATTTCTAGTTATAGTGAAATTTACAGTACCCATCAACAACAATTATAAATTGTGCTAGTAAATTTTATTGGAGTGACATTAGATGTTTGAGGATTAACTCCCACTCGCATAGGTAAAGTAAAAACTGACATACCATAAACAAACTATTAAAAAATAAAGTACTTATAATACGATGAGTAAAATCATTATCAAATATTTATGTTGATATTTCTTAAACATTATTATTGTTTGAATAACCCCCCTCTGGCTCAAATTGCAACCTTCACCACCATTTTCTATCAAATCACTTGACTTTCAAACTATAGTGGTAACTGGTAAGTGTTTATCAAACGCATTATGATTGAGACTTTTGAGCCACAGCTCCCAAAGAGGAGCACCAAACAGACCCTGATAATTAATTTTTTTTTTTCATGTTTTATATATGCTTTAAAATGTATGTTCCTCACCCCACGTTTTCAATCATCTTAGTATGGATTTTGTTGCTGCAGAAATTTTTGAATTCCCAATTTCACATCAAAATAAAAATTTTCTACAGCTTTGTTAGATCTTGGAATGATTCTCTGCACCTCCCGAACCCTTTTCGGCTCAGTAGCACATGTTTCTTAAATTAATAACTTGAGCAACATATCTTTGAATGGGTTTCTGCGGCACGTAACACATATAGACCATTTAAATCGCACATGTTTTTCAATTAATCAACTTTCTCAGCTGGCGAAATTCCTACACTAAACTTACCGTATGGATCCAAGTATGGCTTTTACTCTAACCCCTGCGTTTTCATAAAGCACTTTGGTCCAAATGGAAGTGGCACAAACGAGTTTGGACACTTGGATCTCTTTGGAGCCTGTCTGCTTGGCAATAGAAGTTTGTGTTTCTTTTGACTGTGAGTCAGAAAGCGCAACAATATGCTCCATTTTTCTTTTTAATATTTTTACCAAAATTGAACTACTCTTTGACTTTTGCAAAGTCTTGGAGGAACCCAGAAGCCAGAACTAGTCAATGTAGAGCTGGGTTTGATCGAGGAGAAAATTAGGCTGTCTGCAACTCAAAGGTAAATTTTAAAAGGCTTAGTGAGTTCGCACGACATTAGAATTGTCAACTTGTGCCTCGCCACGTGTAAAAATTCTAAACTATGACTTTTGACAAAAATGAGAAAGTATTACAAGCGGGTCCAAGTGGGCACCTTGAAGATTGAAGGCTTCAACATTTTAAGTTGACCATGAAATTTGGAAAAATCACTCGAAGATTTTTTTTTCTCTTTGTTTTCACTCGTATGGTTTCGTTTGAGATTGATATTAAAATAATATAAGTGGTTTATTTTTAAAGTTTGATAAAAATGACGTTTGGTAAAGTTTTTAAAAGTTCTTGTTATGGCTTTATAAATATTTTAATGAAAAAGACAATTATGTCTTATTTTTTAATAAATTCTAATACGTAAATTAAAGGTAGTTTAAGCTTTAGTTCTGTTTTGGTTATTATGTAATGAAACAAGAATTCTATAATAAAATTTATTAAAAATATGTATTCTACTTTTCAAACTCACAACGACTGCAATAATGTAATTCACCGAACACTAAGTTATTTTTTTAATCAACAAATTTATTTCATCCACACAACACAAATAACTTATTTCATCAGCCGCCATAATTCCAAACGAACTAGCAAATCACATAGTTTCACTCCAACTTTGGGTTTGATATAAATAAGGGACTCTCCAATCTAATTAAATTTAGTTTAAAAAGAAAACAATGAAAGGTGAAGGTTTAAACATGATTTTTGAAAAATAAAACAAGCTATGGAGTCAAAGGTTAATGTTTGCCCCCCACAAAAGTATTGTGGGGACTAAAATTTCTTTTTCAATTATAAAGATAATTGTGTGAAGCAATCTTCTCTCTCTCTAAATGAAAGTGAAGTAGACATTACTCGAATATTTAAGAGTATAAAAATATGGGTTCTCGTCTTATTCATTATCTGATTATAAATATATTAATAAATAGTCTTATATAATATGAGTTATAATCATGAACATTAGTCCCATACAATTAAAAAAAAAAAGGTTAATGTTTGCCTCTGCCAGCCCAAACTAAATTGCCTCCTAAAATTCAAATTCTGGTCACATTAATAATATGGGGCCACTAATGGTTGAACTTTCTAGATTACGACCACATGGTGGCATATGACCTCTATCGAATAATTGTGCCATGTGCAGGGAAAATGTATACTCCTTTCTTTCCTGTGACATTTGGCTGTAGGTGTTTTTTCTTTGAAACGACTTTCGGCCGAGCAATTTTGTCTATTTTCAAATCTTCCATAAACATCATCAAATGCAGTCAATTCCTTTTTTTTTTTTTTTTTCTTTTTCCGAAGAATAAATGAGCATTTTGTATTTCAATTTAACACAAATTAAGCATATACGTGTGTGGAGCTAGCCCTTCCTCCCTTCCCGTTCCTGGCTTCTGGGAAGTTAATACATACATGAAGGTTCCTGCTTTCAGAGGAAAAGATTCTTAAGTAAGCAGACGAAAACAAAGCAGCGGTGACTAAGGCAGATGTGGTTTCGGTGCCAAGTAATGAACTGGCAATACCTACTTTAAGATATACATACTACTACTTGTCCTTCATATTAACTATTGAGAAGTAGATAGCATCACAAAATTATAAGAATAATATCATAATTTGCTACAAAATCAAATTAACGTGATGGGCTAGTTGGCGGGCAACATGTATTTCCCATTGCTCCAGTATCTTTCATATAGTGCATGTTATTTAGATACTCTATACGAGTAATAAAGCATACTCGTATACGTGTACACTTTTTCCACATTATAATATCATGGAATCAAAAGAATGAATTTTACTAAAGGACAAAAGCACATTTGATTTTGCTTCCCCCCACCCCCAAAAAAAGGGTAAAAAAAAGAAGTAAAGAAATAAAAGGTATAAGAATTGGTTCTGTATATGGCAAATTTTGATTAACACGGTCTCACCGGCAATTTTTGGTCCCACCATAATAATTCTCCAGTTACCTTACCTGCACCTGCCAAACAGTAAGCACCATGAGTAAATAAGATTGGAGATGAATTTCAACCAGCCTACCAATTCTCACCAGTATATTCAAAGGAGAGAACCATGTTGGTCTTCTGGGAACCTTCTTCTAGGACTAAAATTTCCAGTTTGCTGTCAGAACAAAACAGAAAAGCCATCTCAGAGAAGATTTTATATATATATATACACACACTCACACATAGATGTAGCCAAGGAAGCTGCATCTGTATCTCAATCTTACGTACTCGTGCCGGCGGTAGTTCAGACATCACCATACAAAAACCGTGTGCATAACATAAGCGATTGCGATAATCCAAAACCAAATTAAAGCCTCTTCTCACTATAAATATTTGCCATCTCTCCTCACTTCTTTCAGTGAATTTAATTCAGTTAATATCATAATTTCCACCGATCTCCTCCAGATTTGTTTCAGTTCAGTGCATTTGCTAAATTACTTTCAGAAACAGATTAAATGGCCTTACTGTTGAGAAACCAAGAGCAACTGTTGTCCAAGATTGCAGCCGGCAATGGTCATGGTGAAGATTCTCCATATTTCGATGGCTGGAAGGCTTTTGAAAGTGATCCTTATCATCCCACCAAGAATCCTAGTGGAGTTATCCAGATGGGTCTAGCTGAAAACCAGGTAACTAACTTATTATGACTAATTAATTAATTAAGTTCATCCAAAGCGCAAAACTAGCTACCGAGCTGCAGCTTCTAACTTCTATTGCTGATTATTGAAATTGCAGCTCTGCCATGAATTGGTTGAAGACTGGCTAATAAACAACCCAAAAGCCTCCATTTGCTCAGCTGAAGGCCTATATGAATTCAAGGATATAGCTATCTTTCAGGATTATCACGGCTTGCCAGAGTTCAGAAATGTATGCAACAGACCTAGCCTTCTGCTGAATTAATTTTCTCTAAGTTGGATTGTTTAATTAAACGTTATACATATATAAAAATGGTTCTTAATTAATTTATAATACGATTAATATTAATTCTACAGGCTGTTGCAAAATTTATGGGGAAAGTGAGAGGGAACAGAGTTACATTCGACCCCGACCGTATTGTTATGAGTGGCGGAGCAACCGGAGCTCATGAGACGGTTGCTTTCTGTTTAGCCAACCCCGGAGACGCATTCCTAGTACCCACTCCTTATTATCCAGGGTACGTTGTTGATTCACTATTTCAATTTCCTGTTTGATTTTGACTTTGTTTTCTGCTTGAATATTTTATTGTTGTTTTGATTAATAAAAAGGCAATTGCTAAGTTACTCCGCTGTACCTTACAGCCGCGGTGAATAGTTGCTCTAGCTAATTGTATAACGTCAAATTTTCAGTGCCATATCTTAACTTTTTGACAAACATGTATTATTGGTGGGACGAGCAAACAGCCAATTTATTCTAAGTGATGAATTATATCGATTCTCTTTCATCATATACGGACGGTTTCAGACTCATGTCTGATACAAATGCAATAATTGATAACACTACTTGAGGAAGATGAGGCCCCACCTTCCCACAAATGTGATACCAATTTACCCGCCACTTGGGTCATTAGTTGACTCTTCCTTAAATATATAAGGCCAATTGGCTTCGACCCATTTAAGAAACAATCAATTATCAATAGCTGGATGCATAAAAACTCTTCCTTAACAGGCTTATAAATTAGTATGCAGGTGTATATTTAATTTGTTCAATTAGTAAACTTTCTTTTATACTACAAGAAGTGTAGATTTAAATTTTTGTCACATTAATTAATTAGAGTAACTTCAAGTTAATTTCTTTGTCTTCTAATTCATTCAAGTTTGATTATATTACTAAAAGAATTTGTGATTCTAATGCAGATTTGATCGAGATTTGAGATGGAGAACAGGAGTTCAACTTGTTCCAGTTGTATGTGACAGCTCTAACGATTTCAGGGTCACCATGGAAGCCTTAGAAACGGCTTATGAAAAAGCCCAAGAATCCAACATCAGAATAAAGGGTGTCCTTATTACCAATCCATCAAACCCATTGGGCACTTTCTTAGACAGAGAAACCCTAAAGGATATAGTGAGCTTCATCAATGAAAAGAACATCCATTTAGTCTGTGATGAGATTTATGCTGCCACAGTGTTCACCGAAAAGCCTCGTTTCATTAGCATTGCTGAGATAATAGACCAAGACATTGCATGCAATCGCAATCTCATTCACATTGTGTACAGCCTTTCTAAGGACATGGGATTCCCTGGCTTGAGGGTCGGTATCATTTACTCGTACAATGATCAAGTAGTGAGTTGTGCTCGCAAAATGTCTAGCTTTGGACTTGTATCCTCACAAACTCAACATTTAATCGCAACAATGTTATCAGATGATGAGTTTGTGGAGAAGTTCATCGCGGAGAGTGCTAAAAGGATAGCAGAAAGGCATAAGGTATTCACTTGGGGACTTTCCCAAGTGGGCATTGGGTGTTTAAAGAGCAATGCTGGCCTGTTCCTATGGATGGATTTGCATCATCTTCTAAAGGAGCAAACATACGAAGCTGAGATGGCGTTGTGGCGAGTGATAATTAACGAAGTCAAGCTTAATGTTTCTCCTGGATCTTCTTTTCACTGCCCGAATCCAGGGTGGTTTAGGGTTTGCTTCGCCAACATGGATGATCGGACGATGGAAATTGCTCTATCAAGAATTAGAAGCTTTATGCTTAAGAATGTGGAAGCCAAGGTGCCTAACAAGAAACTTTGCTGGCAAAGAAGCCTTCGGCTCAGCATGTCATCTCGAAGAATGGATGAGTTCATGGCTTCACCGTGCATGTCTCCCCAGTCACCTCTTGTTCGAGCGAGGACTTAAGTGCAATAACAATTTGAACCACACGTTCGTATGACCAAGTCAAGTGTGATTAAAGGCTTAATTGAGGCAATTTAGTTCAATATATTTTTTCAATTTATTCGTAACTAAGAGAAACTATGGCTCATGCATTTTTTTTTCTTCCTATGTGGGAACGACCAGAATTGTAATCCTTCGTTTGGGATTTTTTATGGTTCATGCATTTGTTATTCTGTTGTGAAATTAGTGCACTGTCCGTGTGTATTTTTTCGTTGGTGAAAAAGTCTATCATTTGCAAGTCGACGGTTGTATCTGTATTCGATCAATTATGATCTGTAATTTCAAAATTCAAGATTCATTTGCCTGCAATTTAACAATTATCATCGATGAGAAAATTTTTAGTACTCTTGGGGCATTGTATCTTATCCTTTCATTACTTGTTAGGAATGTATATATATTTTATTACAATTGGTTGAAGTATACATGTGACAAGAAATAAACAAGAAAAGAATAGTGTTTATTATTTGATGGGTATTTATTAGCGTAGGACTAAAAATACCGACTAATTTATACTATTTCAAAAATATAATTTAAAAATACCGACCAATTTATACGATCTCAGAAGTGCAATTTGTAATAATAATAAAAAGTTAAAGTCAACTGTCAACTGAAGTATTTATAATTTTGTTTTAAGAATTTATAAGTTAAATAAGAAAATAAAATTTGGCTTGCATTATGGCCTTTCCTGTCGCTTTCGTGATTATTGAAGATATGCTCTGATCGAAAGGGATAAGGATGCCTGCATGGCTCTTCATCTCTTCGATTCACAGATCGATCCTCTTGTCTTCTGCTTCTTTCTTGTTTGTCATTTTCTTTTTTGTCTTTTTTCTTTCAATTTTTAGGTAACATAACAATTACATGACTAGAGTCGTATTCTTTTATTTCTGGTTCAGCTGCGAACTGTATGATAATTAAGGATATCTGAAGACATCTAATGTCAGCAATCACAATCAAATAGGTAGCCGCCTAGTCGGTGGGATTAGTGTACTAAATTAATCAGTATTGTGCATGCTCTCGCCTTCGTCAGGCTCTTTCTAATTATTATAAGTCTATGTCATTACACGAGGGCACGGCGTCGACGAAAGGGTATATATGTAGAAAAGAAAGAAAAGAGCAACGTTTGAATATATTTTTAGGTGCTGTTAAGTTACATTATAACATCACCCCAATGATAATATTTACTAATTCAAAAGTTGTATCAATTAAACCATACAAAATGCTGAATATTTAACACAGCCTCCCAAGTTGGAGCACGGATGTCATTAAATTACTTGATTTAAAGTTCTTAATCCAAAAAAATTAAGTAGACAACTAATTAGTTTTTTGGTTAATTTTCAACCGTTGATAAAATGAATTAGGGGTGGACAAATTCGGATTCAGATCAACCCGATCAGATTTCATATCAATCGAGTTGGAAAAAATATAATTCGAATTGGACCCGAACATGTGATCCGATCTGATCATGATCTAATTCGATCAGATTGGCCAAAATCTAACCCGATCAGGTTAGAGCCTCCCTCTTAATCCGATCCAAACCCAGCATTTTTAAATCGTGTAAAATCGGGTCAGGTCGGATCATTTGTCCACTCCGAAAATGAACAATTAGTCCTTTTACCTATCCAGGGTTGACCACTACATTTATTTAGTGCTATGTACAGAATGGACCTTCACCTAGCAGCTTGTGATTGTAATTTAAGGCCTCAGAAAGAAGACTGTGATTCGAAGACAAATTAATTAATCTTTGTGAACCTTTAAAAAAAAGAAAAATCGTTTTGAACAATTCGTGGTTCCAGATGAAACAGCGAATTAAAAAGTATAGCTTTTAAGCCTCCTTCAAGAAGAAAGACATGCATAAGCCTCCTCAAAAGACCACAGCGAAGCTTAATTATTATTAATTAGATCGTCTTACATACGACTTGAGAAAAGGCAATCTGACTAGTTCTTTGGAGGAATCACTTTTTGCTCGTCTGATTAATTTTATATTTCCTTATTCCAGAAGATCGATTGTCGTATGATTGATCAGCAATTTCAGATTACTAGATAATAATGCCTGCTAGTTAATTTTCTATCATTAAATTTAAAGCAGTGTGCGACCATCGCGTACTCTGTTTCCAGAAGTCAAAGTCACGGCACTGCCATTAGTTCTCGACGACTGTACAGTGCCTATGAAATTCAATATTAAAATCATAAAAGAGTTCTGTGGGTGATATAATGACGACAAAAAAAAAATGTTATACCAGTCGCCAGTCGGGATTGTAGTGTTAATTAAAAAAATATTTAAAGATTTTCAATTAGCACTGCAAATCCGGTTGAATGTAACATCGTATTTTTTTTTTTTTTTATCGTCATTTGATCAAATTTTTTGGTATCAAATATCACTTACGTTCAAAATTCAAATGTCCATTCCATCTTTAAGAAAACCACTGCCGAAATAGCAAGAAGTTCTACGATTACGGGTAAAAGAAAATTTTACTCTATGGGTAATGGCAATGAATTATTATGATGAACTTGTTTTTTTTTTTTTTTTTGAAAAGATGATGAACTTGTTAATGTTCACATATAACAACTTTAGTTTTATCATTGTTATTAATTAGTTGGATGAGATAGATGGATACTTCACCTTTTTTTTAAAGCTCAATAGAGAGGGTTAGGCTATTTTAAATTAAAATTTTGATTTAAAATTTTAACGCAAGTTAATGCTACTTGTTGAATTTAGATCTCTACCATTTTATTAATGGGTGAGACTATTTTAACTTAAATTTTGAGCTTAAAATTTTGATAGATAAATTGATATCAATAAATGCTAACTTGACCTCGATTATCTACTGGTGTAGTATAATCTTTATAAATTAAGAACTTCTATTATATAATTTTTTTCAGTCCCAACTTGGACTAATAGGTTAAATTAATACTTTCGATAAACTAATAAGGTAATATTTTTTCAAAAAACCGTTATATAACTCTATGATTCCATCAATGTTTTAAATAAATATATAACCTGTGAAAATTAAAAATATAATTTTGTGGTATTTAAGTAAATAAAATATGACCACTATTACTTATTTTTTCTTGAAATTTAAACGTTATTAGTTCTCATCTCTAATTTTACTTATTGTTTCCATAGGTTCTAGAGTTTGAATTCTCAAATTGAAATAATTTTGAATTTTTTTGGTTAATTTATTCTATATTTTGTGGATTGATTCATTTTTAATTGATTAGATTTGGTGAAATGCAATGAAATTTTTAGTTGATTAAATATATGTTCATCAAACAAGATATATATACACTATAAGTTAATAAATTATTAATTTAGAGATTAATTAATACCTATTTAAATTAATAGATTTTTTATGGTGCTGAAATTATTAATTTATAAAAACTTACGGTAGATTGCATCAGAGGATTTTTTTAGTACTATTATAATTAAAACAAAATTTTCAAGTTAAAATAGTTCAAACCTCCTCGGCTAATATACGATTAGAATTTTGTTGAGAGCTGAGACTCATAATCAATGTTGATCAGCACACCAGCAATGAGTAAATACAGAGTCTTAAAAATAGACAGGAATCTCCCAAAATTTAGAAGTAAAAAAAAAAAATGATGGAACATAAAAAAGAAAAATTACTAATGAAAATGTATAAAAGTCACACCTAGATAGAGATGCGCACTAATTCATAAGAATATGCATAAAGCCAGAGAAAAGAAATATTCTAATGTGTAATATGTACATCATTATATTATGAAGTCAATTTTAGAAGTCAATGGTATTGGTTTGGTTGCTATTTGCCCTGATTAAATCAAGGCTTTAGTGGGTTTGTTGATCTCTGAAGTGATTTTCTACTATTCAATCCCATAATGTAATCTTTAACCAATCACAATTCACATGGGTCGCAACCTCGACCGTAAGCAAATAATTTTAATTACTCACAAACTCGTAAATTAAATATGAATAATAATATAGTTACAAATTCTTATATAAATTTATTTTGTATAAACTGATGTGGCGTGATTAAATTGGTTGAATTAAATGTCTTTTGGTCCACATAATTTATTTTTATTATTTTATATTTTCTTTCAACCAATAAATTAATACCAAATCAATTTGTACAAAATTAATTTGTGCAATAGTTTATAACTGTATTGTCACTCATTAAATATATAATCAGACTCTGTAGCCAACGTTACTTCTAGCGATTGTGGGACTGGGAGGTGGGGGTTGTGTGAGGTGCGCATCACATATTTTAATATTTTGATGGATAAAAAAAAAGCTCAAGCATAACAAATGAGCTGAAAAGTATCGTAAAAATTTTGAAGTGGAAAATGAAACTTAATTTGATTGTAATAGAACCCTCTTGGATCCGAAATTTGTTTACTGAACTTTCTTTGTAGTTTACATGAACACACATATCCTCGATACTAATTAAAATATCAATTGAACCTGAGGCAAAGGGCAACACATTATCATCAACTATAACCTATAGAGAAAAAAAAAAGGGTAAGAAACCCGATGGGTTAATTTCCATGACCATATTATATTATTAATTGCAAAATTTTTAAAATATAACACAAGCATTAGGGTTTTCTTCAGCACTGACCACATAATAAGGTCTGGTCATGTAAGGATTGTACACGTGAGATTGATAGGCCCTAACAAGCTCAGCTATTTGTTCATTTGGATCCTTCTTCTTTTTGTCTTCCTCTTTCTTTTTATCCTCAGGCTTCTTCTCTTCTTTTGCAGGACCCACCGTCAAAATATCCGCGTGCCATTGTTTCTTCCTCAGCTTCTTCACCACGTTAACGGGGTCAACGTCACCGATCACTGTTAATTTATTGTCCTTCAAATCAATAGCAATGGATTCAATCCCTGAAGCAAATTAAAAGAAAAAAAAAGTAACCAAAGACATATATGTGTTATCATCGTGAAAGGGAAACAGAAACAGAAACAAAAGAGATGAATATTGATCATCAGCAGTCAGCTGATAATGAAGGCCTAAATAGCTTACACTAACTGATTACCTGAAATTCTGGAAACCGTTTTCATGGCCTTCTGCTTTGCTTTGTCGTCGTGTAAGTCAAGTTTCAACACCACTTTCTGCAACAAATTTAAACACAACATAATTAAAAGCAAATATTATTAACAAAGAGACAACCCATCAACGACAAATTATTAATTAATTAGACTAAGAAATCAAAGCACAATCCATGACAAGGCTAAAGGACTAATTTTATGACCAAAAAGACTAAGTAAGCTAAACTAACAAGAAAAAGACTCATGAATTTTCCAAGAAACTGAGATTACTTAACTGGGTAACCAGCTAATTAATTAGATTAAGAGAAGGAAGTTTCACCTTCATTGCGCTACTGGTATTGTTTAAAACTCTGACCTGTACTTGAAATGAAGATAATCAGACAGAGACTGCACAAATGAAATTAAGATCAACAAACAAACCAACCAACACAAAGAGAAAGGCAGAGAGAAATAATAATTTATAAAAGGAAGCAAGTATACTTATTTAAGAAAAGTTAAATAATCTATTATAAAACTCGGACTCTATATACATATATATATATATATACACACACACACACACATACACACACCCCTCGGAGAACAAGGTGCGTATATGGTGTTGAAGGTTCAAGGGGAACATTGACAAATTTAACCCACAGGGCTAATATTAATAAGCATATATGTAAGGCCAAAACTAGTCAATCAAAATACGCTGCGAGTGTGAGGTTCCTAGCAAGCTAGCTTGTTGAACAAGGAACCCGTCAACCGTTGACGTGGAAGCTGAGACAAAGTCCTCTGGGTTTTACTTTGTCTGCGTTTCCTGTTTTGCTAGTTAGAAAATGAATGCTTTATTTTGTTGTACAATTAATAAAGCCTACAATGTTGTATGATTATTAATCTTTAATTAAACTAAAATAACATTATTATTTTATTGAGCTAATATGTTTGCCTATATCATAGAGTTAACTTAGTGAGATATTTTCATTTTTTTTACGAAACTTTATAATTATTTAAGGAAAATGTAAGGAATTTTTTATTCAAAACAGGTGGAAAAGAATCACAAATTATATGTAATGTTGTCTCTCAAAAAAAAAAAGTTTCATTTCAAAAAATATCTAACACGTATAACATATGTAAGAAATCAGTAAGATCTATTTTTTTTTTCCCTTTGAAATATTGTTATAGATAATCTCTCTCTCTTTTTTTCCCTAAAAAATCTACTTGTATTTATTAAAAAAAAAATTACACACACACACAAATATATATATATATATGTATGTATGTATGTGTGTGTGTGTGTGTGTGTTGGATCAATTGAACCGAACAGAATCTTGGCTTGACCCAAGCTTCATGCGGTCACAAACGAATTCACCATTGCGTTGATTTTGGTTCATAATCAGCCGACTGATGACACGAATGGATTCCCCTAAAATAAGGATTCTCTTTTTATAAAATTACTCACTTTATATATAGATTCAATACTTTTTTTATTCGAGTGTTTTATTTTTGGATTGGGATCATCTCCTGATCTAAGCATTCATGATCTTTTACAAATCATCTGCTACATGTATTTTAATAATAGTGTATGGTGATGATTCAATTACTTTTTCTTTTTAATTTATTAACCACCAATAAAATTTGCTCAGAAGATACTCAGATCAAGAGAGAATCTTAATCCTTTATTTTCACCCCAACACATGATTTGGGCGGTCGGATTGATCCAACGGTCCATATCAATGTTATCGTTTTAACAAGTAGATTATGATTCACAAATTTTACTTCGTTGTTCAATGAAGTCAGTGTTATTTGCGGTGCGTAATTCGAAGACACTTGGACACAAATCGATCATGATAAGCCACGCCACTGACGCCACCATGATAAGCACTCTTCTAAATGATACTAAAAAAATTCAACCATGCACGAAAGTTGAAAGGTACATAAGTCATATTATATCTTTGCATTAAATTCAGGAAAGCGAAAAGGACTATTGTCCTCTACTTTAAGAAAAGGAATTCCAATATTTGAATTGTGTATAGTTATATGGTCAGCTACCACAGTCAATAATTTCTTGAATATTTGTGTGATGAAATCGTCATTCATTACTTCTTTGCTACCTCATGGTGTCAAAAGTGAATTTGTTTGATGATAAGGATGCACATATTTATGTATGAAAGTGAATGCTTTCATAACAATTGCTTTTTTATGAGGAAATTGGAATGCACTTATTTTTTTTCAAATTAACTCAGCAAATAAAAGAGAACGTTGAGCTAGTTGAACTTTACACTGGGTTTTTTTATAAAATAAACACAACTCAACTCACAACTATATAATGAAATAATAGTCTTTTTTAAGTCCACAACTTTATTTGAAGTACGATATCTTGATTTTTATATGAGACAAAACCTTGAACCTTCCATGTTGTATATAGTAGAATTGGATCAGTTCTACAATGGATCACTAATAATAACTGTATAATTGTAGAAATGAATATTAAATATGTACTTATTATTATTATCTGACAATCATCATCAGTACTCTACCGTAGAGCTCATCCACTACCTTGTATGTACATCATTTTTATGACAGCCCATAAGGAGCCAGTCTATTCAATCTATAAACTTTATATCTCACAGCACTAATTTTAAGGAACTTGAAAAGCATAACAAAATGGTGCTTAAGACTAACCAAGTCCAAGACTTAATTTTTTGGATGACTGCAAACACTAATTAGTACGACACTAACAAAAATAATCACCGCACCAACGCCGAAGATCCTTTTGTTTAATGTCCAAGAACCGGCAAGGCAAATTAATTTTTTCTACAGTTTACATGTCTCTTTTGATGATATTGTCACTGACTTTCTAAGATTGTTTTTGTTGCAGAATATATTGGTGCTGAAAGTTGACTATCGGGTAACACTATATATTGCATCAGATTAGACAGCCTCAATTACGTTGAGCTGAGCCTTAGTTGCTTGTAATTTGTGTTGCAGGGTACAGGGAGAAAAAGAGATTTATCAGTTTCCGGGGACATTGAACCAATTCCGATCCAGGTGGTGATGAGATTCAGATTTTGAGCATCGGATTCAGATCAGAAGGGGAGACGGAAGGCAGGAAAGAAGGAAGCAAGAAACAAGGAAAGCCAGCCACTGTTACTAATGTTATCAAGGTTATTTGCCCATTATAAACAGACGTGCAGGAGAGCCAGCAGTTGTAGCATTGAGTGAACAACACTATGGTCCATCAGTCAAGCACATTATGTAGATAATCATAACAAGATGGTGTCCAAACTCCAAATCCAAAACCAATCTACAACCTGAAAATCGGGGTATACCCATTAAAGTCTCCTATTAAAATACAACAGTGAAGATCCAGGATTTGGTAACAAGAAGTAAACCCCTGGATTCGAGATTATTGACAAAGGAATCATTAAAAAAATATATCTCAGGGATGACCAGAAACTTCAAGAATCAATACTTGTCTAAACTGCAGCCTCCGCTGGTAGAGCAGCCCGAGCAATTTCTAGTGCCTCCTCAACTGAAGATGCTTGTTGAAGTTTTGCTTTGTCAACAAAAGGCTGACTCCTCGCAAGAGTAGGGAGGAGTTGGAATTCCTGGAGTATAATAATAGACATTAGTTTCTCAATAGTGTAAATCAAACATTAGAAACTACCATCATGCAAGGTTATATCACCAGGCTGATAATACTGCTCTCCTTTCTTATATGTCTTTTGTTGGACTTCTTCTATTCATAGCAAATATGATGCAGGAAAAGAGAAATTGAGAAGGTAAGAGCAGCAGTTTAATTTTAAGGGAAGTACCTCAGGACTCCCGCTTTCTACAAGAACTCCTTTCAATTTACCTGCGTGGCAGTAACAATGAATTAACCATCCGTTTTACTGAAAACAGAAGGACAAACAAGATGAAGTAAATGAGAGAGAGCAAGTGAAGGCTATAATCTGACTACCAGAATCTATCCAGAAAGTGGCAATTTTAGGATCAAAATTTCCAATTTCAATTGTCTCTCCAACTGTACAATAAAATTACAATAGTAAGTATCGAGCATAATTTACAAAAGAAGAACAAATTATGATAACTCCAAGAATGTGATAAAAAAATGAAGATGTAAGAGATTGTCACCATTGTCTCCAAAAAACTGCCACCACACCCTCCTGGGGCTTCCTTCATACTCAAAAACTCTCGAGTAAAAATATGGAAGATAATCATATCTGGATTTCATGCAGGAATGAAAGTATTTATAAAGATGTATGTGGAGGATAAAGAAAGACAGACAAATAATGTTAAGTCATAATAGAAAGTTGAATATACGTGTGAGTTTGTGCACTGAGTAATGCTTTAACACAATGCTGTGCAGATCGACGAGCATGATCAACATGTTCCACTCGTGCTATACGGTCATACATCTGTCCGGTCAAAACATGTGTCAGAATCCCAAAAAGAAAAAAAGGGAAGAAGAAAGAGAAAAGGGTAAGAGCTGCTTTATTAGACAGAGATGGACCTTCAATGGAAATGCTGCTACATCTCCAATAGCAAAAATTCCAGGCATGCTAGTTCGGAACTGACCATCAACCTGAAAATTCATAAAGTTTAATTACACACACGCACACACACATAGAGTAATCTTAGAATTTGAACAGCTATGAGTTGTAGCTTTTGGAACAAAGTTCAACATGGAAAAAACTCTATAAATAACTTCGTGAAGCACATTAAGTTTACATGATATTAGCACTCTTTATATATGTTAATCTATGCATCGGTCAAATCTGAAGAGACAAGAAAACTCGTTGACGGTAGTCACCTGTATTCCACCCACAGAACTGTTTAACCCCACCCTTTCAAAAGGACTAACGGTAGGTTTTGCTCCAACACCAATAATAATCTGCACAATGAAAAGAGAAATGAATTGTCTGTCTTATGAACTTCTCCAATCCATCTTCTAATGAGAACACAAGCAGTGCATATATTGCCGCAGTTTCACATGTATGTTGTGAGATGTAAACAAACATTCAACATTAAAGGCCAACTTAAGGGAAGAAAAATTATTGATCATAAGGCAAAAGAATTACTGTATCTGCAACTATGGTTGATCCATCTTCAAGTTTAACGGCAGCTACACGTCCATCAGAACCAGCTTCTAAGTTTTTTATGGAGGCACCCTGGTAAGTAATTGAACAAAATAAAATAATTACACCTGATCCATATGGCTAGGGGTTAAATGCAGCCAACAAGGTACAAAGGTGTGCATTCCTCGGAGGGAATGAGAAACAGAGACTACCTTTACAAATTTGACACCATTCTGTTGGTATAATTGTTCATATCTCTGAGCAAGTGAAGGAGTAAACAATCTTTGCAAGAGGTGATTCTCTGGGAATATAATCTATTTTGTAACGTAAATGAAAATTTAAAATATCAGAAGGTTTATTCAAATAATCCATCATTAATGCAAATGTACAATATCTGGTCCGAAACATATCAGGTAAGCATGGCAGCTTCAAAAGGGGATATGTACCGTTGTATCAAGTTTCCAACCGACCGTTGCCGCAGCAATTTCCATGCCAATATAACCACCACCAACAACAACGACCTTCTTTGCTTTCTCCTACAACATAGATTGGGAATTTCCAATACAATAACATAAAAGTAGTACACTCGAGAACTTTTCAGCAATGCATGACATATATATAGATTTCCATGAGATATAGTCACTAGATTTTGATTTTACAGGAAAAATGAAACTTACAAAAGATTAGCTCACAGAAGAATAATCTTGTGCACAGATTTCTAACATTAGCTCTTAAAATTCAATGTCCCTAAAGCTTTAGTACCTCATTTTAGCTTTGGAAGAAAGCAAGGACGTAATGCAGATAATGGTTTGAGGGTGAATCAGGAGCAACGTACATATATATATATATAGATGGCTAGTAAAAAGAAATTTCTTTTCTAGTTTATGCATTTTTCTGATGAGTGACAACTCTAGAGATCCTAAATCAAGAAATAATGTAAGAAACTGAATTTAGAATGCTAGATTCATTCCCAATACCAAAGACAGAAAGTATATACCTCATAGAAATATACTTTTTCTTTCCATGGACAATAGAATTACGACTAAGATTTCAACCATTCGCAATTATGAAGCAGGAGAAACATGAAGTTCACCAGTTGTTTAAAGTAAACATTCATTCACATACTATTTCACAAAAGCCTGAAGCTTTCAGTTGAAAGACCACCATGAGTATTTTAGAATACAAATTGCAAGTTGAAAGATACTAAACTTACCAAAGACGATATCAGTGCGTCAGCATCTGCCACATCACGAACATAGTGAACTCCAGGTAGGTTCCCTCCGATTTTATCCGGAAATCTGAAACCAAAAGGACAAAATATCAGTGTTTCTTATCTTTAAGCCTATTAATGCATACACTTTATGGTGGAGAAATACATGAATTGGGATCCATACTTAACCCAATAAATCTTTAGTACCTTGAGGCTGTGCATCCAGTAGCCACTATAAGGGATCCATACTTAAGCAGTTTGCCTGAATTTGTTGTTAGCGTTTGCTTTTCAATGTCAATGCTTGTCACAGGATCTTGATAAATCATCTAAATAGAACCAAAAAAAAAAAAAGAAGAAAAGAATTGAAAACAACAACCATCATAAGTAGAATTTCACAAACTAATGGCACTGCTTATTTATAAATGAAAATGGAAAAGAAAGAATTACCAAAAATGAAAACTTTAAGCAAAACAGAACACTCACACAAAATAGACAATTTAAGTAGTAAGAAGACAGTAAATAACACCTCTATTCCTTTCCCTTTGTACCACTCAGGTGTTTGTCTCTCGCCACCAGATCCAACACAAGTATGAAAACCCTATGATGAAATTCAATCCAAGGAATTAGAACAGCATACATAACAACAGAAAAAACTGAAGCACCTAATCTATGGAAACTTAAGATCAAATGTCATAACATAACATAAATTAAGCAGAGTCATAATCACCAATGCCGATGAATTTAGCTCTCTAACTCTACCACCTTCCCGACTAAACAGGGCAAATCTAACCACTTATAATGAAGAATCAAAATAACAGTTCAAGCATCACATTAAGCCATAGAAAATGCATGATTGATAATTCTTACAGGTAGGCGCGCCGGTTTTTTGTCAAGGGGAAACAAGTAACCTTTTGTCAAAGCTGGACGCTCATAAGGCGCATAAGCCTGCCACAACAATGCCAGCAAATCAATGAAAAATGAAATCGTACAATCAAATGTTTATTAAGCTCATAATATCAAAATTTCACAATAAATCATCCAAAATAGAGTACAAACTGCTGGAAAATCAAACTTAGCCAAAATCGATAGCATTACATTTTCAAGATACATTAAAAAGTAACACAAATGCAATTAAACTACCTCCTTAGAGACAATACAGAGGCGTCCATCAGCCATTCCATGTTCGACGAAAGTCCTCGCCGCATAACCCGCTGCATTGCCCCCACCAACGATCACAAATCTAAAAAAGCCAATTGCCAAATTTGACTCATACATCCCATCCGGTGACCACGAAAACATAAATTAATAATAAATAAAAAATAAAAAAAAAACTGACTCTCGATTTTCATTTGCAAAAGATGAGTACGCGACGACAAAGCCTCTCCTCTGAAAGTTTCTAGCAGAAGAATGCTGAATTCGATGAAGAGACGGCGACTGAGGACACCAGAGGGACAGTCCGTGCTTGAACGATAGAGAGTTTGATACGCAAGCCATTGCCTTAAGTTTTCGAGCTGCAGATTATCCAACACACAAATAGTATAGATAGATTAGAGTTTAATGATTATATGATAATAGAGAAATTTGTATTTGAGCGACCTGTAGGCATTGAACTTGGAGGTCTGGCTGCTTCTAGTTATATAATAATCAAAGAACAGTGTGAACAAAATATTAAACAAATAATGGCTCTACGAGAGGGCGAAAGGTCATGACGTCAGGTAATATGAGAGACAGTGAATAGCAACTTCTGAAGCTGCAGCAAGTTGATTGATCAGTCGATCCAGTTGTTACGTGGCATGTCGCCATTCAAGGCCGTTGTCACTTTTTCTGGGAAGGCTGCTCCGACGTCGTATTGTCAATTGCGTGGAGACAACTGAGAATTCCTATACACGACGCCGTTTCTCTACGTACAAAGCGTCTTGGACTTCGGTCACCCTTGCCATACGCCGTTCTGAATTTGGGCTTTGGTGGCTTGTGCCCGTGATTTCTGTTGGGTTAAGTAAACCCATTAAAAAATGTACCGAACTCATATTACTATTGGCACTGACTTTAATTCTGAAAATTCCCTTCTTTCTTTCAAACAACAATTACTCTCTCTGAAAAAATCCAGAAAATAGAGTCCAATTTTCACGTTCATTGGAGACCTCAAGCCACATTGAGACTGAATTTCATAGTGTTTATTTTTGGACCCTAAAACTAGGAGTACTTTAGATTAATGATATTTGATTTGATTCAAAAGAGTAATTTATACGTTATAAGTTTTATTTAGTAAAATCCAACATGAAATTAGAATGAGAGTAGTGATAATGCAAAGAGTTTGAGGTTAAAAAAAAAAGTGCATAATTCGTATGCATGGGCTTTGATATGGGCGCGTCGAAAGAGTTTCGCGAGAGAGAAAACATACGGGCTTAATTAGATTTATTATTGTGTCCTTTATTGTAATTTCAGGAATGATGGATTTTATAAATGAAAGGTGCTAATAGTAACATCCCACTGTCTAATTTAAACAACACTGATCTTTGGCTCAATTTTCCATCTAAAATTATCGTAATTAACCTTTTTCGTTAAAATCAAACTAAAATTGGGGGATGACCCATTGCTCGCTAATGGCCTATTGGCCAGCCATCACCTAAAATAAATAAATAAATTCAGTACAATCAATTCAAGAGAATTTCGAGTCAGATATCAATTTTATTAAGAATTGACTATTAGCAACTCTCAAAATTCTTTATAAAATGTCTTTTCTTAAGATACTATGATAAGAATGTTTGAAAATAGCATTATTTCTAACAACACCCATTTTAATTCTATAATTAACCCTCCAAACTTATTCTCAAGAAAAACCATGCGAAAAAATTCTTTTACGACGCAAATTTTCATAAGTTTAATTTGAAGCACTTGGTCATTCAATAAGAATCATTTTCGATTTCAAATGCTTTTAACTTCTTTTACTCTATAAATGACAAAATAAATTCTCAGTGTGGATGAAAATTATAGTTGTATTCATATTGTATTATTTATACAGAACTTGTAACTGATAACTTATTTTGTAAAACTCTGATACCTAGTTTTCAAAAAGCTTGTTTTATATGATATAGTAAAAGAACTTGTTTTCTTCTATTATTCAATGGAATGGGCATTAGTATACAACTTTCAAACTTTTAAAAGTATCTCAAAATTAAAAGAACTTCGTGGTCCAAAAAATAATTGAAAATAGAAACTCCATAAGAAATAATATAGCCCACATACTCTTTCTATAGATTTGAAGCTCTGTGTATTAGCAAAATTTTATGTTGATTGATAATAAAATATGATGATGATCGTATATGGGTAATTATATTTTTTTTTAAAAAAAAAATTATTTATTGAGAGGTTAACTTGTAAACTTTCAAAAGAGGGTTAGGGATTTTAAACTTAAAGGGGCTTCAGTAGCACAACGCTTTTCTTAATTTAATTTAACCAACATTAAATCCATCAAAATCCTTTAATTTTTATTTCCACGTACATTGAAAAAAACAATATTGATTATAGTAAGGTTTTTTTTTTTATTGAGTTGTGTCACACATTAGCAAGTAAAGGAGACTTACTATTTAGGTTGGATACTTAGAAATCCTAAATCTAAATTGAGTTGGATACCCGAAAATCATAAATCTAAATCCCCAGCAAGTAGTTCCAATGCATAGCAAATACGTCAGTCAATTTTCGAGTATATATCTTTGCAAGAAGAATGACCAAATGAATATAGCGGCCGAAAAGATTCAAAACATTGAAAGCCCAAAAGTTTGTTTGATTTAATGATTTGATCCCCACTTTGCAAATTTTAGCCCGTATTTTCGATGAGACAAAGAAAATAGAATATAAAAATGAGTCGGGCTATTAGCATCAGGTTTTCAAAACCTGTGATGGTAGAAATAGAAAAGTTTGATGGAAGAATCAATATAACAATGAGGTTTCTAAAAACTATGATGGTAGAAATGGAAGAATCAATATTGGCTTGTGGTAAGTTCAAGTTAAGAATATATCGATTCAATCTTGATTGCACAAGGAAAGTAAAGGCGATACAAACCTTGTTCTCACTTGTGAAAACTTGTGGGGGTGTGTGGACAATCAAGATACCTTAAAAAGTATTATTGAGATGGAGCAGGTTTAACAAGTAGCTCTAAATCAGTAGATAGAGATATTAATAATGTCAACTATCAGTGTGTCTATTTCTCTATGAGAAACTAATTTATCCTTCTTGGCATGACATAAAAAAAGATGTGTTCATGTTAGCGTATCTATAAGATTTGCAACAAGTTATGGTTTAGCATCTATGCAAGGTGTGGAGGAACGTTTATGTTGATAGCTAAGGACACTTAAGGAAACCAAACATGAGAGTGGTATTTTCAACAAGGTGATTGATATGTGGATGTGTGCTGAATACATGTTCTCTAGATAAGGTGGAGTATAATAATTCTTGGTATAGAGAATTATTATTGTTAGATAGCGGACAAGATTTTACCTATGATACAGTGATTCTCATAAGCCCTTGTGAGTGTGAGTTTGCTAGAGTAAAGAAGGTGGAAACAATATGGTTGTGTGAATACACGATGGATCATGTTTTGTCACCTAATTGAAAAACTTGCTAAGGTAGAGCTTGCTAAGAAATCTCTCTCTCTCTCTCTCTCTCTCTCTAATAAGAATTAATATCCTAATTGTTAGTAGATTTGTTGAGATATTTTCTCATTCATTATTCATATTTAAGAAGTAAGTAATTTCTATTTAGGACTTAGATTATTCAAGAAAAAATATAATTTATATAAAGAAATAAATACTTTTCTTATAAGAAATAGTTATTATATATAGGGAGGTTGGGTTCACTTGTTAATAAAAAGATCAATTTTCTCTACAAACAGTTAGTTCTAGTGTAAAAGAAAAATAATAGAGTGATTGTAATAATTTTTCATAGAGTAGATTTTCTTTCGTTATTCTTAATGACTTTGGTTTTTCTCTAGTACAAGAGTTTTTCACATAAAATTTTATGTTGTATGATTATTTTTATTCATCATTATTTTCTATCTATTATTTATTTGATATTTTTACTTGCTGGATATTGGGTGAGACTAAAAATTCTCAATAAGTGGTATCAAAGTTAGATCTTAGTAGCAAAAATGTAGTGGTGAAACATTTCAATTGTTTCGGACGTAGCAAAAATGTAGTGGTAAAACATTTCAGTTGTTTCGGATGACAAAACTAAGGTTTGATGGAGGTTTCGTCTAGGGAAATTGTTGAATTATGTCTCTTATTGGCTAATAAAAGGGAGTTGCTTGAGATCATAAGTAAAATAGATTTTTTTTAACTCAGTACACTAGTTTTTTGGTTGAATACTTAAAATTTCTAAATTCAACCCCAATATTTTCTTTTAACGATAATAATTCTATCAATTTATACAATTAAGAATTTATTTAAACTTATCTAAATTAATGCTTTTGCGTAATAACCCAAAGTCCCAAATTATACACGGACTCAAACTGCTCCCTCAACAAAAGAAGTGAGTTATATGACATGAGTGGCAATTATATAGTAGAGGCAGAGTAGCGTGCAACTATCAAATCATAACAGAGTCAAGTGTTTTCTCCCATTCAAAGTTCGACTCCTGTAAATCCAGCTTAAGCTTATTTGTTTATATTGTTTATGGAATCAAAAAGGAAGAATGGTCTGGCATTACATGTTTGCATGATGTGAGGAGAACAAAATTGGTAGAATCAGAAAAGCATTTACATTCATGACAACACACAATGTCGCTGCCAAAAAACAGTACCTTCCGGAGAAGGATGGATTAATTTATACTTACCAGATCACTATGTTGTCGTGAGCATATATCGAATTAAATTACATAAATACTAACTAAAAGATGGTTTAAGTGGTTCCCATCTCTAAGGGAGCTAATTATATTGACGCTTTTACTTGTTTTCTGAATTTTCAGCATCAAATGGTTGTAAAAATGCTACAAAGAAAGCACACTGATGAAACAATTAATCAGTGTAACTTGATAATAACATTTCTGTTTAAATACATTCACATCAATTTCCTCAGAAGTGATAAAATTGCTACATACATCCCCATCCTGATCTTGAGAAACTCTCATTAAGACTAACCTTCAAATACAGAAAAAAATAAAAATGATCGAGAATATATACACACACACACACACAACTAAGAGAACTTTCCGTACCGAAGCAAACAAGAGTTAACTGAAAATAAATAAATAAATAAAAAAGTAAATAAAACAAAAGATCACATGATTTAGCATTACGAAAATGCAAATTTCAGAATTTCACCCCCTATCTTAGTGGTGATTTTTTTTCCCCCCCAATACCAAGTCCGAAACATTACCTGAAAAAAATTTCTACATATCACATAGCTGGTGCAGAAGATTTTCCATTTAAATCCAACACATCAAGAAACTCGGCCCTGCTTCTCACAATCCTGTGAAACACCTCCCTAATTTGGACCTGTAAAGGCACCAAACCTTCCTCCATTCTCCGGCAAGTCTCCGCCATCTCGGCCAGATGAGCCGACACCTCCTCAGCCCGCTCATCCTCGGCCGGAAACTGAAAACTTTCAGTGAATTCAATCAAAGATTGGCCTAGCTTGTCCAGCTTTTGCATCTCCTCAAGCAACCCAGCTGAGCCCTTCTTCTCTTTCTTTTTCCACTCTTCAGCAATCTTTTCATGCAACCCGATAATGCTCTGTGCCCAAACAAGCTGTTTAGGCACAGGAAAATGCGTGGCCAATCCGCTCCTCTCTTGACAAGGAATCGTGGCCACCATGGTCCACATCACAAACAACAGAACAGTACTCATTATGTAAACCGGCAAGGCCAAACCTGAAGCCTCCGCTCCACGTGGCGCCACGAGATTGGCGGACATCGCATGAATTTGCTTTGCTGCTGACCAGTTCTTGCTCACTGACCAAGACAGAGATCTTAACTGACCTGTACTTTTATTACTACCTGCAGCAGCAGCACCTCGGCGGCCAAAAGACCAGGTCCTCGTGTAATGGGTACCATCTTTATCTTCGCAAGCCATTGCTGTAATCAAAGAAGTCAAAGCTTTCCTTGCCCGCTTAACCTGGCCGTCGCCAAACGGTCTCTGTTCCAAAGCCGAGACCGCAATTTCAGCCAATTTTTGATAGTGTCTCACGGCCTCAATTCCGTTGGTGATCGCGTTGCATATGTCTAACGCCTTGACGGCTCTGTCGAGCATCTCGGGGATCAAACGGTCGAGAGGTGGCTTCCAAATCTGAGAAGGGTCACGACCCATGATTAAGATAGCCTTGAATTCGGCATCGCAGCAGAGGAATACGTCGAGGAGTTTGCGAATCCAAGCGATTGAAAGGAGGGGATCAGAAGGTATGTCATCGGACGGTTGTGAAGGACCTGGTGGTGCCAACTCGGCGAAGCGATCGGCCACGTGTTTCTGGAAAAGCTCGAGGTCTTCGAGTTCTTGCTCGTGGTTGCCCTCCATGGACATTACTTGGTTCCTCCGAATGCTGATTCGGCCCAGGAACGACCCCTGGTAATCTGTTGCAGGCATTTTTTTTATGTTGTTGATTACTTGCAAGAATAGGAAAATGAAAAACGAAGAGGACGAAGGAAAAATAAAAAATAAAAATGAAACAGAGAGGTCTAAGAAAAGGAGGGTTCGTTGACTAGTTATATAGGGTGAAAAAATTTCATGGCCTTGGCTTGTCGCATACGAGACTGGCTCTTATTTCTCATCGTGGACGCTGACCTGGCTACGTTTTGCTTTTCATTTCCCAAACTGCCCATCAGTGGTTGCCGTTATTACTCCGGTTGATACTTATCAATTAGTTTCGGACTTCGGAGAATTGGCAACTTGCAAATATCAAATATTTATTGAATAATTTCCATGATAGTATCAAATAAATGTTTGAGTTAATTTAATATTCAGGACCATAATACTATTTGATATAATCTTATTTTCTAAATTAATACATTGTTCTCCTATTATATTAGGTAAAATTTTAATTAATAAATATATTAAAAAATGAGATTACCCCCACTAAATACATTTACAATAAATGTCTAATTTGTGAAATTCATGAATTCAGTAATCTTTTACTAACAAGCACCTTACTTTACTAGTAAATAGATACCTCCTTTGTTAAGATTAATAAACAACCAATATAATATCCACATAACTTCAATAGAAAAAAAATTAATAAATTTGTTGATTTCATTTATTTTAAAACTTTTCTTCATTGATTTCGTTGAATTTTAATCACTCTCTCCAATAAATATTGGACTCCCAGGAGAAGATAAGCAATTGAGTGGGGGTGTCAATGGAGAGGCCTCCTCCACTCCTCACCCCATTTATAATTTGATCCTCATTTTTCATCTTATTTCCCAAGAAATTCAGTAGAAGATATGGACAATCCTCACATAGAGACTAGTTTATCATTCCCAAACTATTCCTATTTACCTATTTTATAATTGATTTTTATATATGATTTTGGTAAAATTAAAATTAAAATAACTCAAATAAAATTATCACTAACATATTGTAACATGTTTAAATCTTTAAAAATAGAAAAACATTTCTAACATATTAGAGCAGTACCTTAAATAATATAAAAATGTAAAATATTTGGATATATAGAGATTGGGGGGAAGATTACAAAATAAAATCTCATCGCTCTAAGAATCTCAAAAATATTTTCTCTTTTTTCTCAAAAACTCATTAAAATTTATCCTATTTAGAGTAGGCCCCTTGAGTTTTCAAATGCACAAGGATTTTGCCATCCCAAAAGAATTCAAATTTGTAATTAAAATTATTTTGCTCTTTGAAAATGGCAATTTTGTAATAAACACTGAAAGAATGACCATAACTGTAAAAGTGGATTTGAGGAGCAGAGGAGTCGCTGAGTCAGAGAAAAAGCTCGTTCTTCGCCAGATAGACCGGTCTCCATCTCTGTGTCAGAGACATAAGAGCAAACTTGTCAAAAGCAAAAGGATTCTTTGACTGAGTCTTCTTGATTCATTACTACGCTCACGCACGATCACACTTTTGCTCACCCGCTTGATTTTTTGACCTTTGGACACTCGCATCCATTTAAGCTCATTGCCGGCCGTCCACCTCATCAGTCATAAATTGTATCTCCGAAGATCCATTTGTGACTTCATCATGGGCCCCGTAACAAAGCTTGGCCGAATCAACTACGTGGATTTCGATCTATATGGGCCACGTTGACGTAGCGTTTCCGGTCCCCTTTTTTGCTTTTAAACAGTTAAAGCCTTATGTTTTTTGTTTTAAAAAAAAAAAAACAGTTGGGCGAACTCTTTAGGTGGCAACTTTATTAAATTTAAGCTCCTTTTAATTTATCATAAGCAATCTTGTTGAAGACGATAGGAAGTTGAGAAATAAACTATTAAATAAAGACTGAACTTTTAGAATTAGAGGCGGGTTGCGTGAGTCGCATCGAATTGACTGTAAATCAAATGTAAGCAACCACGTGGAATCCAAATTAGAGGGAACATTTGCCATTAAGTCAACATGTTTGTGTATTGTTACATGACCACGCGGGGCCTGACTTTATCCAGTTCTCGTGTTGGCTAAGCAAATTTACAAATCCCATTTGGCATTACTTTAGTTGAATGAATAAAATTCTTAGCGGAGCTACCTTGCCCAGTTTTCTTAGCATAATCCTTTTTTTTCATTAGATTGCAAGTTATTGGAGTGTAATTTTCATAATCATGAGATACCTCACACATAGCCACTGAATCGATGATATTGAGCCCAAAAGAGAAAAAAAAAAATGAGGACAGTTGGTAACGGAAAATGGAGAGATTAAGATATGCAAAGCTTTTATCGCATATGTATAATAATAATAATGCATGAATTGAGAACAAGATTGATCCGAAATTAGTGTACAAATTTCTGAAACTGAAATCGTAAATGATGGATCATGAACATTGATAATTTAAGTGTAGGGCTAGGGAGCATGCATTGGGCGGAAGACTTAGAGCAATGATAAACGAACAAAACAATGACAAACCTTAATAATATTTTTTTTGTCTTTTAGTAAATTTTAACAATTTTTTTAGAAAGAAAAATTCACAAATTCATTCTTAATTTTGTCATCATTGTGTTCCGTTAATATATTCCGAAGATTTAACATTAGAGCCGTGACACGAAGCTATTGCTAGAAGCAAAAAAATCGTCACACGAACAACGTCAAGGTGGATGTGATCGATCGCCACAAATCACGAGTGAGCTCGTCTTGACGTTAACCTACTTCATGGCATTTCTTGATCAATCTAATGAGTTACTTATGATTTATTTGTTTATTATTGTATGGCAGTTGTGCATGTACATGAAAAATTGCTGAGAAACGTTTTATGGGATCAGTCAAGCAGTACCGGTTACAACAATAGTAAAGTTGTAACCCATAAACGGGAATTGATTAATTTGCGATTAGCTGATTTAAAATGATTTATAATGGACATAAGATTGGCAGTTCCACAATCGACACCTCGACAACAAATAAAAATTTGTTGCATAATACCTCCAAAGACTTATAAGATGGTGTGTCAATCAAATGTCAACATATGAAAGATAGAGAGACTAGATGCCCACGTGTTAATCGTTACAAGCTCAAAGCCGCTTCACGTTGCTCATGAGCGAAGCTTAGAGTTCAGTAAATAAAAGCAGGCATGTCCTAATCAATGTGATTTCCTGGTTAAGCACACAAACAGAAAGGAAACCCCGTAAGGGAAGGATGCGGCACTCGGTAGAAAAGGTCTGGGCTGCTTTGGGTTAACTGATATGCGCTGTTTGGTATCTTCTAGGAGGGGTAATACAAGCCCAGTATTAAAGGCTTGCTTTGGATCAAAGCCCAAAACTTCACAGTTCGCACAATGGTTCAAGAATCAAGATTAACTTCGAAATGAGATGTACTCTTGTTTGGGAGTCATTTCTACTGTACAGATGAAATATGCTACTGATTAAAAAAGTAATTTAGTATTTGATAAATTGACTTTCTGTTATTGTTGTAAGTTTAAAAAGTAGAGTACATGTGTTTAGTAAATTTTATTATAAAAATATTGTTTTATTAAATAATTACCAAAATAGACATAAGTTTAAACTGCCTTTTATTTATCCTGTAAAATAAAATATAATTACTATCATTTGTTAAAATATTAAAGTTAGAATGGAAAATTTAAAAGGTGTGGTGATTTATTTAATAAGCTACTTATAAAAAGCAACCTCCCACCTATTTGTAAAAGCTGCTGTTAAAATAGAGAAAATGCTGAAATAAGTATTTTTTTTAAATTTTGCCAAACACAATTTTTATCAAAACTTATGAAATAATTAAGGTGCTTATAACATTTCAATTTCAATCCTAAATGTGGCCTTAATTTTAGTGTAAAGGGTGGGCATTACACCATAGTTCGAGTTAGAATGGTTTTAGGATCTTTTCAGGATTTGCTTAATTTTTTTTCAATTGGTCAATTTTGGTTCGAGACTTGAAAATGAATTAAAACAATTTTTCAAAATAAAACATACCGAACTGATTTGGTTCAATATTAAGGGCCTATTGAGAGGCTTAATAGTAATTTTCAAAACGTAAAAGTTAATTACGGTGTTTGGTAAATTTTTTGAAAAATTTCTTTTGGTAAAATCAATTAATCCTACAGTAGGTTTTAAAAAGCATGAAAGAAATAGCTTTTCAAAGAATGACTTGGAGAATCAACTTTACACTTATTACAATTTCATATATATTTTCACATGTATTATAAAACTCCAAAATTATCCTTATTCAGTTAGGAAATCAAATCAATAACTTGAAAGAGATTAATATTAATACCAATAATATTGAGATAAAAAATAAAAAATAAAATTAAAATATTTATTTTAGTTATCGATTATTATTGTTATTGTTATTATTATTATTATTATTATTTATATATATATATATATATATATATATATATATATAATATCTATTTTAGTAATTTGCATTCTCATAACAATTTAACAATAAAATCGATCAAACACATTTAATTGCTTTCAAAACTCACAACACATTTAAAAATAAATTTGACGAAACTTTTAACTAATTTTCTTTATAGGTGATTATTTATAAGTACAATTAACAACAATTATTTTAAGTACAACATTACCAAACTGGTCCTAAATATAGTTTTTGTATTTATATTAATTTTGATAGTTGTAATTGATCAAAATTGGTAATATTTTCTCAAAATTCTAAACTGAACCCGAAATTACTACTCATATAGTGTTGCGGACCCAAAAAGGGGTAAAAAAAAAAAAGTTCTCTTACAATTATATCTATAATTATTTATTTTATAAACGAAAGTCTAAAGTAATACCAATACATTTATCTTCCAATTGCGTGATGTATGTTTATATATATAGGTTATTTACAAATAAATATTAGAGCGAACTCATGAGAAGTTAATTAATTAGAGTGAGAATGTCCAGGTGTTAGATATACACTTATCTTGTCTCCTTGCTTTTGCCGTGACTATCGCAGTAAAAGTAAAGAAGACTTTGAGAGCTTTTAAAAGACGATCAATTTGTGATGAATGGGTCCATAGAAGACTTTGAGAGCTTTTAAAAGACGATTGTGATGAATGGGTCCATGTGAGGACTAATGATAGTTTAATTGAATTAAAACTAGAGAAGGGTCCATAGGAAGATTTAAGGCGGGGGCAATTGAATTGCAAAAAGTCACCATGAAGATTGTAAGATATATTAATTTAATCAATAAACCAAGTGAGAAACATGAGGGTTACATCTAATCATAGAGATTATGGTAGAGATATTACATCCATGACTTAATAACTTAACCAACCATGCTTTTAAAAGGAAAGTTCCCTATATATTTTTCTATTTGCTAACCAGCCCTTAATTTTCTAAATGGTAGGCCCAATTGCCACTCCATTGCTCCTGCTTAAAGCTAAGTATAATCATTTCTCCTTTTCAATTCCTCCTAAAGGTCTTTTTTATAAATGATTTGTACATTACTTTCAAAGTTTAGCAAGCTTGCGATCCATCCAAGCAAAAGTCACTTCCCATATTTTCACATCAAATATGGTGGATGACTTAAATCAATCAACAGGTCCCTTTGCTTTCACTCTCTAAAGCTACAAATTGTTCTCTTGATTTATCCATTTTTATAGCAGCCTACGTATATGAAAACGTTTTAAACACCATTATTAAACTTTCCCAAAACAATACCTGCCGCCCTTCTATGTATCTTGCAACCGTTAGTTGATATATCATATATTCAGATATATATATATATAAATAAAGATCCTAGTTTCTTCATTACGCATATGTATCTTCTATTTTGAGATTAATAAGTTTAGGATCCCGTAAATATTACATGTATATAGATTAATATATTTGTATTTGCAATGACTTAGTGAGAATACATATTTTTACGCTTTTTCTCTGGTAATTAAATAATTAAAAGTGGAGAGTACATAATGTTTTTATTATTGCTTATCTTCAAGCTATGCTTGGTAGAAATTAAGATCCTCATGATATGCGCTTGACCTAAAGGATTAGGATTTGCGCGCTCAATAGATCACCAAATTGTTCTATAATTGTATGAGTTTAGGCTTCAGTGATTTCGAATAAAAAAGTTAATGTTAATGAGATGAAGTGCAAGTATAACATTTTATGTCGTCTAATTTTGTTACAATCAGTATGTTGAAACATAGAATATTTATATTTTTAAAGTAATAAAGTTAAAGATCTTAAAGATAGAGCTTTGTAACATTAGAGTTGCAATTTTTTTTTCTTAAAGAAGTGATAATATTAAGAGAAGAAAAACTAAGGTTGATTCATAATTGTATAGTAATAACTCAAGCATATTCTATAGATAATATATATAAATATATAATTGTATGTATTTAGGCTCGGCATGCTGATGGCTTCAAATAGTCGGATTAATATGAAATGAAGTGACAAGTTTTAATATTTTGTATCATCTGATTTTGATATAATCAGCTTTAAGTGTTGAAACATAAAAGATTTGTATTTTCAAAGGGACAACGTCATCAATCTTACTAATAGAGCTGTGTACCATTAAAATGTGCAAATTTTTTCAAAATGATAGTTAGAGAAGACAAATACCGGTTAATGTTGAATATTCTGTAGAGATTGTATGTAACTCATGCATAATTTTTGATTAATTTTTAAGGTACTTAATTAAAATCCCAATTGAGCCCGACATTTACTCTACATAGTTACGTTCCTGTCAGGGATTTGTTGTATCTTAACAACCAATTGGATGGAGTGACGTTACCCATGCTACGTATAGAAATTCTTCCTACACAATTAATAAACATTATTTCTTGTTAATTAAGCGAAGACAAATTTCAGTCAAACTAATTAATAAGAGTAGTGTTACTCAATGTATTACTATTAAACCATAAGCAACAAAACTACTTGCGCTTGTCCTTCTCAATGTCCAATATGCACTAATGCAGCCTGCATCTGAATTAATATGAATGGAAATTCATGAGGAGTTACGTGATGCAACCGTCACCAATGGCACCAAAATATATGAAATTAAAATTATGAGACTTGGGTCTTTGTCTTGAACAGTTGAAATGAATATGTATAACATGTTATTATTATTATAAGTAAGTATGAAGAAAAATCCAAATTAAGTGATTTCATTTTCATGAGGTCTCCATATGTCCCCTAAACTGAATAAGAATTGTGTAGTTACAGTCATTAAATCTTTCTGCGAAAAACTTGGCGTTGCATATCTACAATGTTCTTATGTACTGTTATCGAGTCTTTTAAGAAAAGTTTGCGGCTAACAAAATAAAGTAAAAATAAAATAATAACATAAGTTATGAAGCATGCCCATTTTACAATCTTGTTCACCCTGTGAGATCAGCTAGCTAGCTAGATATCCCCTCCGACATCGCAGCCATCACTAACATTACCACCTGGCTAAGTGCATCATGGTTCATTGCTTTGCATTTAACTTTTAATAATTTAATAGCATTAGTAGTGTGATACAGTATGTTACGTTCTTAAAGAACTCAAGAATGTTAATTATGTTTTCGAGGAGTGATTATGCAAGGTAAAAACTAGAGTACATTATCTGGTGGCAGTGATGCATGAAAACTTCCACATGAAAAGTGCAGCAACACTTGGATATTTCTTTCCCACAATTCTAGAGAAATAAAAGTTCAGTATTTTACTCTAGATAACACTTTGACTCGTGAGCCTATAAAGGCATTATGTAAAAAGTGAAAACTAAATATTGGACTTTTTTCTCAAAAAAAGGAGGAAATAAATTACCTTGATGGTAGATTAGTGATCGTGGTGATTTTGGAGATCACATACTAATTGCATGATGATTGTTATGTTTAACCTATGCAATATGATGATTGTAATAAAGAAATAAATGATATTATCGAGAACTCTTATTTTACAACTTGAATATTTTTCTCTAGAGATGCAATTTGTAAGGGATATTGATAATTGAACACTCGGCATTATTTCTTTTCGGGAAAGACCATATACTTATAAATAAGACACTAGGTCTTGTCTTTAAATTAACCCGCTTACTCATTAAAATTTTAATCAATACCTCACCTCAGGTTTAGGAAAGCAGCTCCTTATCAATGGAGCAAAACCTTAATTTCAAATAATTAATTTTAATGTACATGCTCACTCATATATTCGCCTAGTATATCATAAGTGATTTTTTTTTAAAAAAAAAAAATAAGGAATTTGTTTTGGTACATATAAAAAGGAGAATCTCCACTTTTACATTCACTAATTGAATACAAGTCTCAATGGATTTTATAGCTATTCGCAGTTAAGAATATGCCGTTGCCTAATGCCTATATCGTTTTAGAAAAGTACATCATAAGTGAATTTTTTCTTTTTAAACAAGGAATTTGCTCTGGTACATATAAAATAATAATGTTAAGAATCCCAAAATTTGAGTCTTAACTTAAATTCCAATATTATGTATTTCTCATCTATTGGATAATAGATTTTATAATTAATAAAATTACGTAACTCCTATCCAATTGATGAATGACATATTAGTTAGGACTTAAATGTTAGGGATCCAAATATTTGAGTTTCAACTTAATCTCATATAAAAAAGAGAATCTCCACTTTTGCATATACAAGTCTCAATGGATTACATAGCTACATGCAATTAAGAATCTGCCGTTGGCTAATGCCTATATCTTTTTTAGAAAAAATAGAAAAACAGAGAATCCGGTTGTTCTTCTGAATGGTACGTAGTAGGGTAGGGTAAAGTGTTCCCATGGAGGATGATGACGTGTCAGAATTTAAAGAGTGCATAATAGACAGCGAGGTCCTGGAAACAACCGGCAAAGTTTGGGTACGTGAAAAATGGTTACGTAATACAAAGTCTACGTAGAAAATAGTTACACTATGACAGACTATGAGTTATTTAATTAGGAAAAAGCCGATCGATCGATGAAATGTCGTTTTAGGGTTAGATGAAAATCTGGTCCCTTGATGGACCCCATCCGGTTTTAATGTCGGCACCTCTGTGACTTGTATTACTTTTTAAATGGAGGGAGAGAGAGAGAGACCTTCACTTGTTGCAAATCCTATTTGCAACTTCTGCACAGGACACACCAAAGAGAATTCTCTCATATATAGAAGAAGAAGAGGATTAATTGAACAAGAAAAAAGGGTTATTAATTAACTTAATTATGGGTCACCACTCTTGCTGCAATCAACAGAAGGTGAAGAGAGGCCTTTGGTCACCTGAGGAAGATGAAAAGCTCATCAGATATATCACCACTCATGGCTATGGTTGTTGGAGTGAAGTGCCTGAAAAAGCTGGTCAGCGTGCTCTATTTCTTCCTCTTTTTGTATAACCCTAATCTGCTTGTCGTTGATTGATTGGTCTATAATCATTGACTTAATAATTTTGCAGGCCTTCAAAGATGCGGTAAGAGTTGTCGGTTAAGATGGATAAATTATTTGAGGCCGGATATCAGAAGAGGAAGGTTTACGCCTGAGGAGGAGAAGTTGATTATTAGCCTTCATAGTGTTGTAGGAAACAGGTTAACTTTAAGAAAATTTTATGCTACCTACACAACTCTCCCTTAAAAAGTAATTTATTTCCTCCGCACCTCACGGTTGTCATCAGTTGGTCACTTACTGTTACTGATGCACAGTACTTAAAAATCCTCTGGAGTTTAATTTCAGTTCCAATGAGAAATATAAAACTAAATATTTTTGTGAGTTTTTTCTTCCATGCAAATTATGATACATAATTAGGGTTCAATTTTATGTTCTGATACTAAAATTAATAATGTCCCAAAGAAATTAAGTAATTGCTACCTAAAGCAGCTATCAGGCATGATGGAGGAGGTTATAAAGGCAATATCAGAGGTTGTTAACACAGTTGATCGGTTGAAATTAATTAAATCATATGTCTTTTGCATTACATCCTCACTTCACATTCTTTGTTTTATATATATATTCTCACTTTCATTTCTTAAGCATTTAAATTAGTCATTAATTACTTCTTTGCTCTTAATCATCCCTTTTAATTACTTGCTCGAAAACGAAGCGTTCTATTAGTTCAATGATCTCTTGCTTTCTTGATCTTGTATAATCTCTAATTAACATGCATGAGGGGAATTGTAGATGGGCACATATCGCAAGTCACTTGCCAGGAAGAACAGACAATGAAATAAAGAACTATTGGAATTCATGGATCAAAAAGAAGATACGAAAGCCTTCGACGGTGCCTCCTCCTTCCACCACCACCACCACACCTAACAGTGGTGCCGAGCATTCCCAAATAAATTATGCCTCAAACCAACTAGACTTGTTGAATAATCAAGATTTAACAACAACAAGACCACCACTTCAAGAAACCCTATTTTCTTCCCAATGCCCTCTCTTCATGTTTGATCCTACTCCACTTGATGCGATTACTGATCACAGTGTAAGAGGGGATCATCTATTTCATGAATCAGCTACAAGCTTGAATAATGAAACATGGAATACTAATCATCAGCATCAAGTTCAAGTACAAGCTCTCCCTCCTTCAACTTCTTTTACGAGTGGCATTGATAATCACCATCATCATTATCTGCCGCCATTAATAGAGAATATGGAAACGATGGTGCCCATGGATCAGGTGCAATCTTGTAGCATGGATGAAGAAGGAGATCAGATAACACTTGATTGTTTGCAGATGCAAAGGCAAGAACTAAATGAATGGGTTGAATCTCAGCATTCAAGCTTCCTATTCTGGGATAATGTTGAAGGACCACTTGGTGGGGATGACATTGCACCACCTTCATCAAATACAGGAGCTACACTTTCTTCTTTCCCCTCATCTCTATAATTTATTAGCGATGGTGATCAAATTAAACTATCCTCTGACCCTTACTGTTTGATTTCTAGGGAGAGCTTTAAAAATCTTCCAGACTTTTGAAAACAGTTTGTTTTATTGTTTTTCGCTTTTTGTGACTTTGATTGGCGAGATTGTGAAATGTGAGGAAATTTGACATAAAGTATGTAAGCAATGTTTAATTTTTTTGGTGTTTCGAAACAGAATAGGGAAAGAATAAAAGCATGCAACAAGCAATGTTTGATTCTGATGAGAAACCAGTAATTCCTTTTACTTTTGTGTGTGAGTGTGTCATTGTGTTCAATGATATCAGTGGTTTGCTTTTGCACTTTCCAAGGCTTTTCATTGATTAATAACCATATTGGGAAATTGTGATAAATTTAAAAGGTTGCATGTGGGATCATGAGTGTTTTTGATGGTTTCAAACTTTCAATAATAGAACATTTTTATTTTGCCAGTTGTGCATGGCATATATATTAATAATGCATGGGCTGCCTTTCTATAAATACACAAACACGAGGGAACAGATGAACAAAATTTTCATTGATTATGAAAGTATTATGTCATTTTTGGTTTGATTATGAAAGGATTATGTTATTTTTGGTATTTGAGGTGTTGTAAAAGGTTACAATTATTGTAAAAAAAAAAATTGTAACTATGAAATAAAAGTTAATGATATATAATAAATATAATTTTTAAATAATAATTTTGAAAAAATTAGTATAAAATATAATAGATTTTTCATCGTACAAATATAAAATAAAATAAATTTAGCTTTTAAACTACAACAACTAATGTTTACCACTCTAGGACCGTAACTTTAAAATTATAGTTATTTAATCTCATTTCCAATCGGGCCTTTAAGTTACTCTTGATGGTAATGGAAAATTATATAGCACTATACAGTTAGGTGTAACGTGTATATATCAGTTCAAAGGAAACTTAGTGTTTCTTTCGACAATGTAATTGAAATTTGAAACTAATGATGATGGTCTACTTGTCATATTTTAAAATGATATGTTTATGCAAATTATAGTGTATCATCATATACCAATCTTTGTGCAATGTACCTGTTAATATTGGTTTGTATATATGTACTTTTGTGTGTGTACAATTTCATCTGTTAATAACAAAAAAAAAAAAAGGAAATTACATATCAGTTGAGAGCAATTTCTACTTACAGTGCTAATTAAGAAAATATACTCCCACAAATTACAAGAAGACTTACCCTATACTTTGTGAATAAGAGGAGAAGGTGTTTATCGACTCATCTAAAAAATTTCTGACGTGTAATTTTTTTTTAAAAAAATCAAATTTAGGTAACATTTTGATTTGGGCGGTTATTAATGATCATGTGTATAAAAACTGCCACATGTACTAACAGTTTGATATGAACAGATTTAAATTACATAACCCGTGTTCAAGTTTGGGGCACCTTTTGCTTTCTTATAACTCGTATGCATAATTGTTACAACAACTGAATATGAATCAGCAATACACTTTGCCGATATATATGGATCAAAAATTGGCTGGTTCCGATTAATTTTGTGCAAGCATTTTCCTAGTATACGGAGATGATTTTTGGAATCTATTTTCGGAATCGTTAATGACATATAAAACTGGCCATATTTTGGCTAGAAACTTCTCTAGAATCGTGAAACATGTTACTTAAAATGTACATTTAGAAGCTCAAAAATCCAAATCAACCAAGTTTTTTTTCCCCTCTTCCTCTAAACTAAAAGATTGGATAATGAAAGAAACTAAAGCACAAACTTTATTTATTTATTTTGACAAGTACCACAATATTTGTTTTGACAGCAAGTGAATATGGGCAAATTAATCCAAAAGGTTGCGTGTTTTACAGAATATACGCACTACCATAGTCGGCCGCTGGCTAGCAGTATAATAAAATCACTTTGTACGAATTACACTGATTTGACAGAAGCCAATCGAACACCCTATCTAGGTAGATATGTGTGGACACTGTTATCCTCTCTCTGACAGTATCCACACATATCCCCTAAGCTGTGATTGTTGAAAAACGAATGGTTATAAATTTTAACATACTAGAGGCTCTCTGTTTTTTGTCTGTTAATATTTAATATGTATATATATATATATATGGGGTCCAATTTCGTTTAGTTTAAAATTAAATGATGGTCTATGTCAAAATTACGCGTTTTTTGTATCAATTTTAAGATAGTCTAAACATAGGAGTCCAATTTCATGTATGTATTATCTACCACACACTTAATAAACTTATATAGAGTCCTATTTCACTTAGTTTAAGATTAAATGATGGTCTCATGCTAAAACTACACGCTTTCTGGACCAATTTTAAGATGGTCCAAATATAGGAGTCCAATCTCATGTATTTATCCTCTATCAAACACACCCAAATTTTTTTATTGATAATGGTGATATATATATATATGTGTGTGTGTGTGTGTGTGGTCCTATTTCGTTTAGTTTAAGATTAAATGATGGTCTCGTGCCAAAACCACACACTTTCTGTACCACTTTTAAGATGGTCCCAACACAGGAGTCTAATCTCATATATTTATCCTTTAGCAAACACACCCAAATTTTTGGATTGATAATGGTGATGATGATAAAAATAATAAATAAAAAGTAAGGGACTAAATGATAAAATCCACAAATAAAAAGGTGAGGATACGAGGAGATGGCAAAAATATCCATCGATCCACAAAGATCCAGATCCATATGCTTAAAGATAAAATTTGTGTGGATTCAGATCCGGATTTAGTATAAATGTATCCGGAAAATCAAATATTTGGATCTACATTATTTTTTAATTATATTATTTTATTAAGTTAAAATTAAATGAAAAATATAAGTTAAATGAAAAAACATAATTGGATTAATTAAAAAATATAAGTTAAATTAAATTAAAAAATATTGGAATCAGCATTATTTTATGTGGATTTGTGATGTTTTTATAATGTTATTTATGGATTTGTAGTGATTTTAGACTTGAATTTATGTTATTCTTGATATTTGATTTATGTTGTGGTCTTTTTATTTGTGAATTTATGGTGTTATATGTTACTCTAGATATTGAATTGTTAATTATTGAATTATGATTGGATTTTATTTGATGTTATTAGGTAAATTGTTGAATTTTAAATTATATTTTAAATTGTTATGCTTTAATATAGGCGGATCCGGATATTCAAAATATCCACCCGCAAAGTGCAGATATTACCCACATCCGGATCTGCACAGTTTTTTTGCGAACCTAAATGCAGTTCCAGATATGAAACTATTAATGCGGATCTGGATCCGGATGCACCTAATTCTGGATCCGGATCCAGATTTTGCCATCCCTAATATTACCACCCAAATTCTAAAATATATTACAACAACTTCCCATTATTTTTAGTAACTACAAATTAACAAAAAATTTTATACAATTAATTAATTAATTATTGTAGCATTTTTTTTCTTACTTAGGTTGCTTAAACCATATTTAGCCATTAAGATTGCTTTAACATAAGTTCTATTTAATTATTTTGCCATTATAACATAAAATGTGCAAATTGCCTCAAGAAATATGTGTTATTGTATCTAATAATATATTTTTTTACCGGTAATCTAGTCTTTTTATTCAATATCCTACGGGTCCATTTGGCACCTTCTATTGTGTTATAGGGTATTGCATTACTTATTGTAAGGTGTATTATATTAAGTTGTATTGCACTAGCATTGTATTATATTAATATTGTACAATCTTTAATGTTATATTGCTGTTTGATGTTATATTGTATAGTGTTATATGTAATAATATTTTTTATATTAAATTAATATTTTATAATTGTAATTTACATTTATTATTTTATTTTTAAATTAAAAAATAAAATAAAATTTACTGACTAACAGCCGTTGTGGGCAACCATGAACACTTTTGGCATTCATATTCCGGTATCCGCTGATGTCATTTTTTTTTTTGGTACCATTAAAATCTTCATTCCCGAATTTACGCAACAGTGTGTGTATCATCGACAACGAAGTTTTCTATAGGCGTTAATTTACGGTTGAAGTTTCAGGATTCAAAAGTTTGACAGTAAATTCATGATAAACGAAAGCTTCGCTTTTGGTGATACATGCAGCGTTGTGTAGCTTTGGTGGAGAGGATTCCATTAATACTAAAATTGACTTAAAAAGACACTGAAATAATATCACCGACAATGGATTATGGTGGTCAACAATTGTAAATATTTTTGCCATTCCACTTTATTATTTTATTAATCAATTATAAATAAATAAATAAGTTTTAATTGATTAAATTGTTTTGCGTTCTAAAAAATTTCGATAATATGGCAAAAGATACATTTAGTTATTAGTTAATACAGTGTAATGCTAATGCATTCCATTTTAGCTACCAAACGTAGGTTTATTTCAATCAATGCAGGACCCACCAAGTAATGCTATGCAATGCTGCATGCCAAATATGCCCTACGTGTTTGAAAATCCGATAATCTACATAAAGATATTATATTAGTATGAAAATCCGATAATCTACATAAAGATATTATATTAGTATAATTAAAGATTAATAATCATATTAATAAAATAGTATTAAATCATCATTTAGAAATAATGAAAATTGCATGAAAATTTAAAAAATATTGACGTTAAAAGTAAAGTGTTGGTTCTTTTAACTTATAAGGGTAAAATAATCAATTTAAACTTAGGTTAAAACAATTTTAGTAGTCAAATATAATTAAAAAAATCTAAGTCACAAAAAAAAAATTAAGATAGATTGATATAATGAATTAACTAAATAAATTCAGAAATTATTTTTTATTTGAAATTTTAAACAGCTTTGTGAAGTTTTTATATTTATTTTCTAGAAGTGGGTTACAACCTAGAAATGTCACCACCTCAAATTAAAAAAAAAAAAGTAATAATAGAGATACAACTCATGTATCAACTTATTTTGTATAAATTGATGTGACATAAATTTGTTGGTTATATGAAAATATAAAAGAATAAAATGAATCATGCGGTGAGAAGGTTTTGATCCAAAAATTTAATCATGTCACATAGTTTTTACAAAATTAATTTACGCAAGAGTTTGTAACTCTATTATTACTCATAAAAAAAAACATAAATTAAATTCTTCTTTTTTAATAGAATACGAAATGTATTGTACTTATTTTTATTTATTTATTTATTTTGATAAGGCACTATATTTAATTAAGAAAGCAAAACAGTTGAGACCAATTTTGGGCCCAAGTGGGATGTTGTCTAATTACACCATTAAACATGCTGTATTTAGAAATAAGAGAGGTGCATTTAGATTTCCTTGGTACCACACTTAACATTGAAGTCGCAAATTGGTGCCGAAACCCAAAATCAGACGTAAGGAGAGAATCTATAAGATGAAACACAGCATACGTCAACAAAGCTAGGGTTTTGGTGCTACAGAAGCCATAAGAGTGTGAGATTTGTTCATCGCTGCCGCCTCTTATCTCAAGCATCACCTCTTCATCGCAATCATGGTAAGTGCAGCGTCTCTCTATCTCTCTCTTTATCTATCTATTTATCTATCTATCTGAAGTTTTATCTTTTTGTTGCTGTTTGGCTTCCGAGAAATTTACATATTGGAATAAGAAACCTTGAGAGAATCTAAGTTGTATCCCCTGTTCTATCATCTTTAGATCATTCCAGAGAAGAACCGCCGTGAGATCTCCAAGTACCTCTTCCAAGGTACACTAGTGCCTGGATAAATTTAATATTTTACCTTGAATTAATTAATTTTATGTTTTAGTCTTTTAAGTTCAATTACTTAATTTGAATTTTTTTCCATTGTGGTGTATGCAGAGGGCGTGTGCTACGCAAAGAAAGATTACAATTTGGCAAAGCACCCAGAAATTGATGTCCCGAATCTACAGGTGATTAAGTTGATGCAGAGCTTCAAGTCAAAGGAGTACGTCCGCGAGACCTTTGCCTGGATGCATTATTACTGGTACCTTACCAATGAAGGCATTGAGTTCCTCAGAGCTTACCTCAATCTTCCTTCTGAAATTGTCCCCGCCACTTTGAAGAAACAGGCCAAGCCTGCAGGTGGTCGTCCTTTTGGTGGTCCAGGGGGTGATCGCCCACGGTATAATTTGTTTTTTTTTTCTGCTTAATTAATTATTTCACTCTTCTATTTAGTATATTTCTGTTACTCTGTCAAGTGATTTTCTTTCTTGTTTCTAACTATGTTGCACATTCCTGTTGTTCAAATATCACTATTCCCAAGTTAGGATAAGTAGGAAATGCTTTTCTGCTGAGATTTGGGGTATTAGGTTTATTGCATTGGCTGTAATGTGTTGATTTTTGTTTTTCCCCTTTTGTTGATTGTACATAGTGGCCCACCACGCTTCGAGGGCGGAGAGAGAAGATTTGGTGACCGAGATGGATACCGCGGAGCTCCACGAGGAGCAGGTGGTGATTTTGGTGACAAAGGTGGAGCTCCTGCTGATTATCAGCCATCTTTCAGGGTAACTTTATTGCTTTTTACTAAGAAACTGTTACTTGGAGTGCTTATATATACCATATATTATGTTCAATTATTATACCGTGCGGAGTTTCTTAAGTTAAAATGGTTAAGAGTTAGATTAGTTGTTTATATAAAACCAATAACTCACAATAGATGCTAGGTCTTAGAGTGGGTTTTATTTCTTTGGTATTTTATCTGTACCCTCACAATGCTATTCAAGGTAATAAACTGTTTGTAAATAGTACTTGAGGTTTGCAAGTTAACTATAAAATATGAGGCTTTAAATTGGAAATTTTGTCAAATGTAGGACCAATTTTTGTAGCATGCAATTACTGTGAGAAGAATTTAAAACACAGGATTGTATGACTATTTTGCAGGATAGATGTTAATTTCTTGCTAGGAATTTACTCATTTTTCTTTCGTTTGTATATTCATTTTTATTTGCTTATGTGCAGGGCCCTGGTGGAAGGCCAGGATTTGGTCGTGGCGGCGGCGGTTTTGGTGCAGGATCTGCAAGCTCAAATCTTCCTTGAGAGATGAATTCTGCATCTTGAGGGATTTAGGAATTTTGCTTACAAGATTGCTGCACTTTTGAGTTTATAGCAGTCTTTGTTTGATTGCTGTATTGCTTGGGACTAGTAGTTGTGGGATTACATATATTTAATTTAGTTTCGATGGATTGAGATGAAGAACTATATTCTCTGCCAAAATCAGAATGATGCGCATGATACATACACTGATTTTTCCTCGCGCAATATCAACAAGTGATCCATAACAAAATAATCATGTGACAAATTGAAATTTCCTTGTTAACCTGTATATTATTTTATGCGCATGATGGTGCTTGCGCTTCTAGTTTCCAATTCTACACGTGGGTTTTGACATTGCGAACAATTTTTTTTTTTTTTTTGAAACCATACGACGAGATGAAAACGGAATTTAAACAGAAATTGTATTCACCCATAATCACAACATGAGACTACATGCGGGCACATGTCTACTGGTAACTGTTGCTTTCACGTACATGTATGTGAGCTCGTGTCTCCTGTATACTGTGTTCATTCACCCCACTGGATGCTCGTACCATTGACCAATAACTTGAAACTGTCACGCTACTCCATTCCCCTACAGTATCCCTTTCAACCCTTCAAATTCTGCTCGCTTGGGCTGCTTTTTCGGCCGCACCAACATTCCAAAAGCACCCAACAGGGTACCCCATACACCTGGGCCAGGCGTTGTCGGCATTCTTGCTATAAAAGCCTCTGCTTCTTCGAGGCTCCCTGACCTTTCCAACAGACCCACGATGCATACATAATGTTAGCAAATAATCCGATCCAATCCAATCTAAAAAATATCAGATTCGGATCGGATCGAATTATTCACCTAACCCGATCAGATAGCATTTAACCAACCTGATCGGATCATGTTCGGATCGGATGAAACCCGATCGGGTTGGCTAAAAAAACAATTAAACAAATGGAAAACAAAATGAAACTATAACACACGCACACAACCACACACAAACACATGCACACAGCCACCGATTATTTCTCACTGTTTTCACAGATCACAGCTCACAGCCTCATGGCCCTTACCCACACATTCACGATTTCATGATTTCACGATTTCACGATTTCACGATTTCACAAACACACACACATCACAAAAGCCAAAAGCAAAGCGGCAGCCGGCAGCAAACGCAGAGTAGACACAGACGAAGCGCAGCCCGCGCACGCAGCCACCGAACCAACGACCAGATCTACTGCTCCGCGACCCACGACTAAATCTGCTGCTGCGGCCTCTAGCGACTAGATCTGCCACTACTAGATCTGCTGCTGTCACCTCTAGCGACTGGATCTACTACTACCGGATTGCTGCTGTAGCCTCTACCATCACTAAGTTCCCCCGAGAACCGGCAACCCAAATTTAGTTTTTTTGAAGTTTTGATGGTATATCATAATATATTATATATTATCTGTTAATTGTTAATTGTTAAGTATATGTATTGTTAAATGTTAATAATCAAATCAAGGAAATTCTTGTATTGAAGATTTTAGAGCTTGTTTGATTAAGTCTATGGAAGCTTAAATTATAAGTAATGAATTGGAAATTTTTTTTTTTGTTTTTAATGAATAGATTAGGTAGATTAAACATTAAAATTAAATATTCTGTTATATTTAATATGTGTAGTAGCTTCACCCGACTCGAACTAATCTGAATTCAATCCGTTGTTTCACCCGATTCGATCTGATCCGATTTGAATATGTTCGAATCGGTTTATAACTTCGGGTTGTATTCGGATGAATTATTTTCTAACCCGATCAATCTAAAATCTGATCGAGTTGACCCGAACCCGATCCAAATCCGAAAATGCCCAGTCCTACTTGGCTCAGCCCCATTTCCATACGCGCATTTGAAACTTTCAAAGCTACCTTCAAACCAGACCCGCATGGGCACATACCGAGGGACAAGAATCCTCTCATGGCTTGAACTCTCGATTTTTTTTACAGATTTTATGTCGCATGTATTTTAGTGTTAGTGTATGATTACAATTTAACTATTTTTACTTTTTTATTTATTAACCACCAATCACGTTAATAAAATTTACTCAAAAGAAGAACAGATCAGGACCTAATCTAGTACAGAGACGACGTTGACGCATGTAATTGCATCCGGCTGGGGTAGGCCTGAATTCTTCAATTTGGAAAAAACCCGGAGACCAGAGTGATTCCGTAAGCAGCAATCAAAAAATGCTATGAACCGAGACCTTTGATATGCATTTCTATGAAGACTTGCTCCGCCAGGCACAGCTTCCCTGACCTACCATACATATTAATAAGAGCATTCTGAAGGTAAATATCACTAGTTAATACCTTTTTTCATGTATCCATGAATAACATGGCCTAGGCTGCAGTGCTGCCAAGTTCGAGCAGGCTTGGACTGATGCCTCATAGTAATGAAATCAGGAGAAGCTGACCCAACTTTCGTACATCTAGGAATGCCTTCAAGCAGCATCTCACCATTCTTCACGAGACATGTAATCATGGAACCCGCATATACTATATCTCAATTGTTCGTATTATTAAAAAGTTGGTAAGCAGAATCACTTTCTCCATTTTCCCAGTACATGTCAAATAGAGAATTTTCTATGACGACATGGGGGAAGAAACTGGCGCTTAATCATGTGGCCATTAATCTGTTTCCCTAATTTCCAATATCTGCAGTGGCTACATCCCTGCAAAGGGTGGCCATAGTCTCTGGGACCAAGATGAAACCTTCGCCACTGAAAGAAAACCCACAAAAAACTTGTATTCCTTCCTTGAAATACATCTCAGCAAGAGCATTCATCACAAGATTATTGCTGCACCATCCCGTTTTCATGAACAGGCCATGAACCCACTGTATTTTCGATCATTGATTAATCAGCGACATGTAAAATGCTCAGAATTGTTACCTCATTTGTTACGCTGCATCCTTAGTAAAGGAATGAGAGTTCCTCCTGCATCCTATTGAAGACACGACCTGATATAATTGAAGTCCAAGATACCATATCCCTACAACTAGTCGCCTGTGCTTCTCTGCATTTACCAACAACCCAGATTTGGCATGTGCGTCTATGTCAGAGTTCTGCAATAAACTATCTGATTCAAACCCAGTATTCACAATATAACAATGAATAGGTTGATCCAGCTTTGCATCACCTTTCTTTGCATAACCCTGTAGACAAGCAGCAAATGTAAATTCACTAGGATATAAATTTTCTAGCCTTTGGCAGAAAATGGAGATTTTTTTTCCAGCCTCTCCATCCTGGCTGTAATAATATATCATTAATGTCCATGACACTACAGTTCTTTCGGACGTATTATCAATCGGCCTTGCAGCATCTGGTGTACAAACTCAGACGAGTTACCTAAAACGATTGTTGTTGAGCTCAGAGTTTTGTACCGGGCCATGAATGCAAGATCCAAAGCTTAGGTTTCTTGACGCGACGCATAAAGCTAAGGCAGTAACGGTAACAATTAACTCCCCGGCTAACGGCTATATTGTTCTGGGTCGTATTAAATGAAGCTAGCATACAGGCAAAAAGTGGAGCCCGTGGAAGACATCAGAGAATCTAACCAATAGCTGAAAGAATCATTTGGGAATCTATGTCCAAAGCTTTTTATATAACTTAATCAAGTTGGATGTTGAAATTAACAAAAGCCTCTATGGCATTAACTTAGTTTGTTGTCTATGCAGTCGTTGCAAGTAAAAATGATACGGCCGACCAAGCATGAAAACCACATTCAAATAAATGCAGAGATCAAGCGCTAATTATCTATTATTATACTAAAAGGTAATTATAATACACAGAATAAGAAAATACAGAGGTCAATTATTTTTTATTATACTAGAACGTAATTCTTATCTTACATGGTGTAAGAAGCCAATAACTAAACAAACAGAAAGCCAAAAGTCATTCCACATCCACAAAACTTTATATACTATAACTGTTGTGCGCACTAGTAACTGCGTTCTCCTCTCCCTCCTTAGTCGACTTCCTCCATCTTGCTCTCCTCATTTCCTTCCTCCTCCAATGGTAGCAGCATCTCAGCATCATCACCAGCAGTCTCATCCTCTTCAATGCTCAGACCCAACTTGAGCATCCTGTGAATCCTTGCAGCAAATGTGTTCGGATCATCCAGACTAAAACCAGAGGTCAACAGAGCAGTCTCATAGAGCAGCAGGACAAGATCCTTCACTGACCTGTCATTCTTGTCAACCTCAGCCCTCTTTCTCAGCTCCTCCATTATGCCATTGTCAGGATTTATTTCCATAGTCTTCTTGCTTGACATGTATGCACTCATGCTGCTATCTCTCAAAGCCTGAGCTTTCATTATCCTCTCCATATTTGCCGTCCAGCCATACTCACCAGTGACCAAACAGCAAGGAGAGTCTACAATTCTGTCAGACACGACAACCTTCTCCACCTTGTCTCCAAGAATTTCCTTGATTGTCTTGCACAAGTTCTCGAAAGACTTCTGTTTTTCCTCCCTTTTCTTCTTCTCTTCCTCATCTTCTTCAAGTTTTAGCCCCTCTTTGGTGGCTGAGACAAGCTTCTTTCCATCATACTCTTTCAACTGACCAATAGCATACTCATCTATGGCATCCACCATGAAAAGCACTTCGTAGCCCTTCTTCTTGAGTCTCTCGAGGAATGGAGAATTCTCAACGGCCTTTCGACTCTCACCAGTGATATAGTAGATATCCTTTTGGCCTTCCTTCATCCTTGTAACATAGTCCTTCAGGCTAGTCATCTCATCACCACTCTTGGTTGAGTGATATCTGAGCAAGTCAGCAAGTTTGGCCCTGTTCTGACTGTCTTCATGAATTCCCAATTTGATGTTCTTGGAGAAGGCATCATAAAATTTGGCGTAGTCTTCTTTATTCTCAGCTATCTCATTAAACATCTCAATGCACTTCTTCACCAAGTTCTTTCTGATGACCTTGAGAATCTTGTTTTGCTGCAACGTCTCACGGGAAATGTTAAGTGGAAGATCATCAGAGTCCACAACACCCTTGACAAAACTAAGATACTCGGGAATAAGCTCTTCACAGTTGTCCATTATAAACACCCTCCTCACATAGAGCTTGATGTTGTTCATCTTCTTCCTTGTGTCAAAGAGGTCAAACGGAGCTCTCCTTGGAACAAACAGAATGGCCTTAAACTCAAGCTGCCCCTCCACTGAGAAGTGTTTCACAGCAAGATGATCCTCCCAGTCATTGGTGAGGCTCTTATAGAATGAGGCATATTCTTCCTTAGTGATCTCCTCTGGTTTCCTCAACCAGATAGGTTTCTGTTTGTTGATGAGTTGCCATTCATGGGTCACCTCCTTAACCTTCTTCTTCTTGCCCTTCTTCTCTTTGTCCTCATCAACATCCTCCACATCACCTTCCTCCTCCTTCTTGGTTTCCTCATCCTCATCATCACTCACTTCTTTCTCAGTAGTTTTCTCAGTCCAGAGATAGATGGGATAGCTGATAAACTCAGAGTGCTTTTTCACAAGGTCCTTAATCCTCCTTTCCTCCAGGTACTCCGCCTATAGTAACCCACCCCAAAAAAAAAGAGTACCAAATCACTGAGTAAATCAGGCATGTATAGGACAAAACAATGATTAATAACAATTCTACTTTTATGTGCATTTTCTACATACCAGTATAAAATCAACAAGTACAACTAAAATACCTATATCACAATTACATTAAAGTTTTAAATCAACATTTTCTACACAACATATAATAAATCAACAAGTACAACCACAGAACACAACATACAATGACATTAAGTTTGTTGCATAATCTTAAAACTTAAATAAAAGCAGTTCCAGTCATGAAACCTCAAGTAGCTTCGCAATCTGTGTATGTATAACTCTGATCATCCTATGGTCCAGTGTACAAAAAAAATTCATATTAATTCAAGTATGAAATCAGCAAAATTCATATTAATCCTACAATTGAAATTTCAGTAATCAACAACCAAATTGGTTTCAGATAAAAGCCGAAGATCACAAAACAACTGTGTCAAAACATTATGTTTCCATATCTTGATACTGATCATATAATCATCATAAATCATAATAAAATGAGCATTGACAGTTAACAATAAGTTTGAATTGAAGGCATTTTGACAAGATTCTTACCTGATCCTCCTTGAGGAAGAGCGTGATTTTGGTTCCTCTACCCAGAGGCTCACCACTAACATCCCTAGTAACAGTGAAAGACCCACCGGCCTGCGACTCCCAAACATATTGTTCATCATCATTGTGTTTAGCCGTCACAATGACCTTCTCCGCTACCAAATAAGAAGAGTAGAACCCAACACCAAACTGCCCAATCATGCTTACATCAGCACCCGCCTGTAATGCCTCCATAAACTCCTTTGTTCCGGACCTCGCAATTGTTCCCAAGTTATTCACCAAATCTAATAGCAGACAAAATACAGAATACATATTATTCATCAGAAACTTTTTTCCCCTTTTGTTTTAAAAAGAAATAACCTAACAAGTTGGCTTGTTAGATGATGAAGTTACCTGCTTTGGTCATGCCAACGCCGCTATCGATAATTGAGAGTGTCTTGTTGGCTTTATCAGGAACAATCCTGATGAAAAGCTCGGGCTGAGCATCGAGCTTGCTCTTGTCAGTTAAGCTCTCAAATCGGATCTTATCAAGCGCCTACAAAAATTAACAGCACAATTCAATCTCGGTGAGCCGGGGGCTCCAAAAATCATTAAATAAAAAATTAAACAAAATAAATCAAACTTCAATCAAGGAATGAACGAGCCGTGTATACAAAACGTACATCAGAGGAGTTGCTGATGAGTTCGCGAAGGAAAATCTCTTTGTTGCTGTAGAAAGTATTGATGATCAAGCTTAAAAGCTGATTAATCTCAGCCTGAAAAGCGAAGGTCTCAGTTTCTCCCATGTGCACGTCAGCCATTGATTCCCGACCAGAAAAAGGAAAAAAGAAACTCTAAACGTTCAGAAAGAAACAGAGCAAGACGAAAACGAGCGAAGACAACGGCGTTTGCTGTTTGCCGAAGAAGTTCGAGTACGTACTGATCTGTATTGGAAAACGCAGAGAGGACTTTCGCTTAACAGCGGGAGAGATAGGTACGAGTTGGGATTTTTATAGGGGAGCTGAGAGGTTCTGGGAGCTTCTTTTCGCAACGAGTCGGGATTAGTGATCAGCAACTGGAATGTTTTGGAGTCGGATTTCGCGGGGTCTAGACTCTTCTTCGTCTTTTGATTTCCTTTTGAAATCCCCATTTGACACTCGCGACTCTTCGTTTTACGATGTCGTATTTTTCGAATTAGTTTCGGTGAAAAGTAATTAATTAATCAATTTGTGCTTGCGTTATTTTTCATACCCTATATAATATTATTAAATCCGTTTTTCACACCCGATATAATATTACTTTTTTAAAGGATGCTACAATATCAATTATCAAAGAATAATGGTACAGTCATAAATTTTTATATGAATTTATTTTGTACAAACTGATATGGTATAATTTAATTGGTTGAATTAATATCATTTGGTCTATATGATTTGTTTTCATTATTTTATATTTTTTTTCAACCAATGAATTAATGCCACATCAGTTTATACAAATTTAGTTTGTACAATAATTTATAGTTGTATCATTACTCATTATCGAAAGGGACTTTAGCTAAGGAGTTTGCCTTTCACACCTCTCAAATAATTTTTTTTTTCAAATTACTCAAATAATTAAAAAATAAATTTATTTATTTTTATTTTAAATAAATTTTTAATTGAACACTTAAATAAACTATTATTTTAATAAATTTTTTAAAGCCATCTGATTTCATAATTCCTACTTACGTTTAAATTAAATTAAAAATATTTATTTTCACAGAAAATTATGAGAGTTTAGATTTATGTAGAGAGAGAAATTATATGATAGAAAGAAATAAAGATTTTTATGTATTTTATAAATAAAAAATAATTTTTTAAAGAGTAAAATTTTATAAGAAGATGGTTAGTTTTAATATATGAGTGCACATTTTATAAACTAAAATAAGGTATTTTAAGAAATAAAATTAAAAGGATGTTATAACAATTATAAAGCGTTAAAAGCTATACTCTTTAAGTTAATTTGAATATCTTTTTCTTAAGAGTGGGACTTCTAACATCCCTCTAAAATTTTGAAAAAATCCGACCACTAACTAAACTGTATTAAAAAAAAAACACAATTTAAAATACTTCTATAAATACCCTCTATAATGCAATATGTATTTTTACAGTATTGATAGTGGGATTGTTGTGAACTTTTTAAATTTAAGTATTTTAATCATAGTCATTCATTTAATATAATTTAATATAATGATAAAATAATTAATGAATTAAAAGAATTTAATTTATTTAACATTGACTACTTACATCCGATTAATATCTAGCAATGCATTTAGAGTAATACGTAAGTAAATTATTTAAACTTTAGCAACTGAGAGAGAAAATATTAAGATTCTATGGCAATGATATTGACCCAAAATGCTTTTTGATTTATTGAAATTGAATCCATTATTCCTCTTTGATTATTAGAACACATCTCTTATTGTGCAAATCTTTTAATATGTTTGTTAACTGGTTATATTATTTTAAAAATAAGTAAAAAAAAATTTTTATTAATAGAAATAATATATACCATTGATTAAATGTAATAATACATATTTGCTACATTATTGATATTATAAAAAAATTACAGCATAATAAAGGGACCCTTACACAATAGCCTTCACTCTTTCTTCTTCCCCAGTAAGACTCTTCGAGCCTAATTGTCCGTACAGGAGCTGCCCCAATTTCATGTTCGAAAATTTTGAAAACAGATGGATCTCGATGGACTAGAACTAGAAGATCGACTAAGAGAAGATGCATAACCAAAATTTACTCAAAGAAATTGATTGTTGCAAGTTCAAGAAATTTATAAAATTTCTTAAGTTAGTGTAAGTATTCGCTTTCTCAATTTTGTTCCTCTCAAATGTAAACTATTTGAATTGTTTAATTACTCGCAAATTTTTATGAAATAGTTTAACAATTTTCTTTCATGGCTGGTACAAGAAACCATGCTCTGCTGCTTTTCCACGTTCTCTAAAACAAAACAATTATTTGGTTCTTACATGGAGTGTTGAAAAAGACTTCCCATTATCTTGTTTTGTAATTTTAACTAATTAAACAAAATAATTGGACTGTTGGCACCCTTCAAATTAAAACTCTTTTAAGCATTTTATGATTTTAACTTTCATTAAAATTAAGTATATCTAATTAAACATACCCATTAAAAGCAAATAATTTTCTTTTGCTAAAAACTCTCTGCACCCACGTACTTACTTTCTTAAATCTCTTAAATAAGGGAGAAAACGTGTCTAGTTTGGAAAATCATAATGAATTTATTCATGGTTTTTGGTTTTTTCTCTTTCACTTGAAAATCTAAGCATCGTTGTTTTTGAGCTAATTCTCTACTCCCAGCACCCAAGTGCCGTATATATACGCACAAACACCGTGCCGCTAAAAACCATCTTCAGCAAGGCGAAAGCAAACAAGAATGCAAGAATCATAATTATCCAAATCAAACTCAATAGTTCCAAGTCAATACACAAATTAATCACTTGTCTAAATCAAGGACACCTGGAACCTTTAAAAGTGAAACACACAGCCAAAATGGCCATGGAGAGAAGAGAAGCGATGGAGGGAAGGAGAGAGAATACGATAGAAGGATAATCCAAAAAGGAAGAGCAAAGCAAGATAATAAGAGAGCGGATAACGTCCAAGTGGTTTATAGAAAAAGAGATCAAGGTTATTTTTTCAAAATTAAAAGGTTTCATTGGAAATTTAATAATTTTTATACAATTTTAAGGGCAAATAAAGAAAATGAGTTTTATGTAATAAAAAAAAGATATTTACGGTCAGTTTGGTATAAAATTTCAAATAGGATTTATTTAATTAAAAATTTTTATTAATAGAATTTATACGTATAGAGTTTTTATAAAAAAAAAAATTAGTTATTTAGTTATTAATGAAAGTTTTTATTGTAAATTGTAAATTTACTTTAATAGATAAGTATTCAAAAGTTATGTTATAAAATGATGAAATAAGATTCTAAATTAAATTAAGGGTATGATAAGTAATTTAACTCTTTAAATAAGCTCTAGAATCTTTACTCCCATTTTAGCTTTTGTTAGTATAAGCAAAATAATTTATTTAATTTTTAAAAACTTTACTCAAAATTCAACTAAACAATATTATAAAATTTAAAAGAACTTATAAGATTAAATAAGATTTTTAATTATTAGACGAGTTATACTACATAATTTCTACTCTCATTTAGCTCTTGCTAGTAAAAACAAGGTAATTTATTTAATTGTCAGAAGTTCCACTAAAAATATAACTAAACAATACTATAAATTTTAAAAGAATTTACAAAATTAAATAAATATTTTTCACCGTTAGATAATTCGTACTAAGCATTCACTTAAAGAGGTTCCAATTGTTCAACTCCGACTAGAATTGTTAATTATTGATCGGGTGTTTTAAAAAATTTAAGGGGCGCTATAAGATTCACTCTTTTATGGATACCTTTATTTGGATCTTTTGACCATCAAACAGTCAGCCTCCAGAGTGCAGTTTCTTACTCCTTTTAACATCTTCATGACACTCCTTTTGAATTTTATTTTCTAAAATACCCTCAATTTAATTTATAAAGTACAAACTCATATATTACATTAACCATCTTCCCATAATATTTTACTTAAAAATGCATACAAATCTTAGAATCTTCAATTTTTTTTATTATATAATTTATATCTCCATAAATCCAAACTCTTATAATTTTTCTTTAAAAAATATTTATAATTAAATTTGAAATATAAATATAAATTAGGAAATCGCTTTGATGTAAATAGCTTTTAAAAATGATAATTTATTTAAGTATTGAATTGAAATTTTATTTAAAATGAAATAAAATAAATTTATCTTTGATTATTTAAATAATTTCAATGGAAAAAAAAAAAAAGGGAGTAGCATCAGAAATTCTCAGGGTGTCAAGGGCTCATTCTTGCCTCTAGTAGGCCTTGGGTTTGCATCCCGAGGTCCTTGTCCATCTTGCAAGCCATAGTCCGTAGAAACCCAAAACTACTAATTTCTCATCTAATTCGGCCTTTTTGTTTGGGCTACATCAGCTGCGGGTTTAAACAGTTGAGCCATTCAGGCCTATTTCATCTGAACGGACCGGACCGCTTTCTCAGTTAGGGCTAGGGCCTGAAATATAAAAAGTTTCAGTGAAAAATAGTTGCAACCTAAAACCTAGCCAATGCCTGCAGCAGCTGCAGCCTGCAGATCATCGATCTTATTATACTATTTACATGTACGCTATATTCACTTGCTGAAGTAATCTGTTTTTAGAATGTAAAGTTTCTTCATCACAAAAATAAATTTAACCAAAAAAAAAAAAAAGGGAAAAATATGTGTGCAGTTTCTTCGTCACCGAGTTAAGTCCTGCTAGCCAAGTGTAACGGACTAGAAGCCCGCTTGCTGTCATTCAATCTTTATCCGCCCATCGAAAAAAGGCTTCTTCGAAAATCTAATGCATATGATTTATGAATATGACGTGGGAAAGTTAAAAGAGCATCGCAACTCGCAAGCATCCGGTGATCACAACCACCCAGGGCCTAAAAGCTCTTTTGGATAATAACCCAAATTTGACCAGGAAAGAGTCGTGAGAGAAGACATTATTCATCGTGACAATGTGTAGATGCAAATTTTTTAACGAAATTTTGAGATAATATTAAATTTAAGAGATTTCAACAAACTTGACTAGGTCAAGGTATTAAGTTGGACTGAAAAAATTTTTTAAAAAAAAGCAATTTTAAGTTCACAAATGTTAGGACTAATTTGCATTTTACTTATGTAACCACCAAACACGAGGCAGGATAGCATTGGTTTGGCGGGGAAAAGATGAAGTGCGTGGATGCAAAAATAGCAAATGGAGGTCGATATTATTTATTAATTATAAAAGTTAGAAAAGTCCCCTTCATTTCACGGATTTTCAAACAAATTTCAGATCAAAAGCTGTGGTTACAAGGCGCAAAAAGTTGTTGCTGCATTCAAATTTTCACATTCACAACACGCTCTCCCAAAACCCAAAGTGCTCAAGCTCAACCAAACCGAGCACAAACTCTGATAAAAAAACGTAAACGGCCAAGAGCAGAGAAAAAGAGAACCCAGCTCTGGGTCTCGAGTGAAAATGGCAGCAGCATCGAAGGATTCGAGTTCAGGTGGTGCGACTAGCAACATCAAAGGGGTGCTCACACATGGGGGTAAATACGTACAGTACAATGTTTGCGGTAACTTTTTCGAGGTTTCTAGCAAGTATGTCCCTCCCATTCGACCCATCGGTAGAGGTTCTTATGGCATTGTTTGGTGAGTTTTTTTTTTTTTTTTCCTTCTTCTTTTTATTCTCATTACGTACCCGTCGCTTCTTTCTATTTACTAGTTATTTTTGGAGTTGGCTTGGTTTCTTTTTCTGGAGATTTATGTAGTTGGATCACTTGGTTGGTGTTTGCTTGTACGGCTAGAGGGTTTTTGCGGGGTTTTGAGTAATATTATATATGATGTTAATTTGATGTTTTGTTTGGGTTCATCTTTACCATCGAATATGTTATTCAAGATATATGTATATTCTGAACTGAAACCTTCAAAGAGATTTTATAGGCTGAAAATTTGAAAAACTAATTAAACTTTGTGATTTTTCTTGGAATGCGTGATCTGTCTATTTAGTCGATTTTCTGGAGAAAAAGCGTACTGATGGATGAAATATGTTATTTATTTAGTTTGAGGCTGATTTAGCAATATAAATGATATCATCCGGGTGGCTTTTAATTTGTTTGCTTTTGGCCTACTACCTTACTAAATGTTGATACACTCATGAGACAAAAATTTTAAAAACTGTATCTTGATGATGCTCTATTGATTATATTGTGATGTCTGTTAAATTAAGAGGAGAATAAGATGACTTAATTTTTTGCTCTTCAGTGCTGCTGTAAATTCAGAGACACGCGAGGAGGTTGCCATTAAGAAGATCGGTAATGCATTTGACAACATAATAGATGCCAGAAGGACCTTGAGAGAAATTAAGCTTCTTCGCCACATGGACCATGAAAATGTAAGTTTGGCCTTTTGGACTGTAGAAGTACCCTGAACCAAGCGCTTCACACTAAAAATTTTGTGCATTGGTTTAATATCTTTTGTGGTGCTACTCTTTATTTTATGTTTGCATTTTATTTTTCTATGATTTATTTTGCAATAATTATCACTGTCTGGCTCATGACATGAAAAATGTTAGTACCCAGTTTTTTTGAATTTAGATGGTGCATCATCTCATATCCACCAAACTATCTTAGTCCAGCAAAGAATTGGTGTACCTTAGCACGAGTGTATTTATGGCATAAAAATGTGGGTAAAAGCTTAAAAGGGATCTTATAAGACTCCCATATCATATATGAGGCTCTCAGCCTCGAAATTAGTAGTCTCTCTGCATCAAATTTTCAAATAAAGGACATGTTGTCGCTGTGCCCCTAAGCTATTTGACATGCATTATCAACGTCAAAATCTTGTCCAATGTGGCACTTCAGTGATTATTAATGATTAACAACTGTAATTTTTTTCTTATGTTATAACATGCAACATGTTAAATGTGATGCAGACTCCTTTTATGAAAATCAGATTTTCAAATAACTTTAACCAATACAAACATTCTCTGCATTTAAATTCTGTTACTGTGGAAGTGGTTTTGTATATGTCACTCTTTCTGTGTGTGAATGTTATTACAGCTCAGTTTTTGTATTCCTACAGGTCATCGCCATTAAGGATATCATTCGGCCCCCCAAAAAGGACACCTTTAATGATGTATACATCGTTTATGAATTGATGGACACTGATCTTCACCAGATAATTCGCTCTGACCAACAACTAACAGATGATCATTGTCAGGTTTGGCACTAACAGTGATTTTTAGGGCTTTAAACCTTCTGTTGGAATGAGATTTTATAATTCTCTGTAGCTTACAAGGGATTGCTCCTAGTTTCCTTTTAAATTTCTTTGATCACATAAGACTGGCTTCATACAATAGTTGAATACTTTCAGCTTTGCTCTTTGCTCTGATGAAGATGAAATTTAACTTCTAAAAGTGAATAAATTATGAAAAAACTATTTTTTCAGTAATTCAGTGGTTATGAGTTATGATAGAACTGATTAACCTACTGTTATGAACTGAACAACTTGTTTTTACCTTTTTATGTGACTCTGCCATTGATTTGCCTGCAAATAATGATTGAGAAAGATAGATTTTCTAAGATTATTGCTAATGATAATAAATAAAAACTTTACCTACACCTCTTAGGTACAGCTGCAATTTTGGCTCAGTGATGTTATATCAAATTATTTTCTGCAGTGACTACCCAATATGAATGGATGGATGAGGAGAAAAGTGGTGCTTTTCATGCACTAAATTTTGATAATGTTTTAATCAAAATTTTGCACATTTTGACTGGGCATATACTCAACCTGTATAGTGTTTACATGTGAGGGGAAAAAATGACTTGTTTTATGACTTTCCAGAGTTTGAAGCATGAAACTGATATTTGATAAAATTTTTGCAGTACTTTTTATATCAGTTGTTACGAGGATTGAAATATGTACACTCAGCCAGTGTCTTGCATCGTGATCTCAAGCCCAGTAACTTGCTTCTCAATGCCAATTGTGACCTTAAAATTGGAGATTTTGGATTGGCAAGAACGACATCTGAAACAGATTTCATGACTGAGTATGTTGTCACTCGTTGGTACCGGGCACCAGAGTTGCTCCTTAATTGTACAGAATACACTGCTGCAATTGATATTTGGTCTGTTGGTTGCATACTTGGTGAAATCATGACCAGAGAACCTTTGTTTCCTGGGAAGGACTATGTCCATCAGCTGAGACTCATCACTGAGGTATGTTTTATGGGGCTGTCAGATAAGGTTTATTAATACCAAAGCAGCTATAAAAAATAATATCACTGTTACTAATAGGTTAGTACCTAAATCGGAAAGGGATCAAATTACTCCAGAAATCACTTTCATCCTTCTTCAACTCTTCTTATTTGTATCCTTCTAGAATGCAGTGATTCTCGAATTAAGAATAGAGGAAACTTCTGTATCATTTCCAGTAAACTGATGCTTGTAACATTACCCATGTGTTTTCTGTCTTTTTGTTTAAAAGTTAATAGGTTCTCCTGATGATGCAAGCCTTGGATTTCTCCGAAGTGATAATGCTAGAAGATATGTTAGACAGCTTCCGCAGTGTCGAAAGCAACAATTTGCAACTAGATTTCCCAATATGTCTTCTGGGGCTGTTGATCTGTTAGAGAAAATGCTTGTGTTCGATCCCAATAAACGTATTACAGGTGCGAAGAAGGATTTCAGACCTCCTTGCTCACCAGTTCTCTCTCTCTCTTCTGTATCTAATCTCCTAAAGTTTACAAATGATATCTCATTGCTTCTGTTTGCAGTTGAGGAGGCACTTTGTCACCCCTATCTGCAATCTCTCCATGATCTCAATGATGAACCTGTCTGCTCCAGGCCTTTCCACTTTGATTTCGAGCATTCATCATGCACTGAAGATCACATTAGGGAGCTGATCTGGAGGGAGTCGGTGAAGTTCAATCCAGACCCAACCTATTAGGAGTATGCTTTGCTTATGCTGTAGAAATTCATACGGAACAAACCCTCTTTTGCCCGTAATACAATGTATTTTCATAACCCTTATCTAGAATGGTCAGGATTAGGGAAAACACTAAAGTTCATTTTCTTGTACCTTAAAGCTGGAGTTCAGTAATGTTCAAGGAGCTTAACAATAACTTTTCCGACTATTGGGACCCAAAAATATGCATGAACGCCCGATTGCTTGTTAGTTTCGGTGCCTGCAAAATCAGTGAAAGCAGCTACATTGGACCTTGAAAGAGACTGGTGAAAGGATAGAATAAGTTGGGAATTTTAGAGGTTAAAGCAAATTAGGGATACTATGTTGTTCATGCTTCTTACTTCCAGTTTTCCTGAAAACCTTTGGAGTTGATCGATATAATTACATGTAATGAGTTGTTTCCTGTATCTCACTGTCCTTCCGATGTGGGCTATTATGTAATGTTGTTGATGCTTATGGAAATTAGTAGTAAGACAAAATGGTTGGAAGTGTTAAAAATTTGTGAAATCTTGATGCTACATCCTGGTCTAAATTCCTAGTTACAATCGGTATATTTTTCTATGCAAAAAGCAGACAAATTTGAGTATATGATGATGGTGCGAGAAAATCTGAGTTGGTAGGCAAAAAAATTTAGATTACGGTGGAACTAGAAGTTCAAACTAACAAACCCAATTCGGAAAAAAAGTAAAAATAAATATTCTAATCTTTATCGCCTCCTTTGAATTAAATTGATTTTGGAGGTGAATCCCAGAAGTTGTGACTTGTGGGTGAGAACGATAATTAGGTCGCATTATTTCTTTGCAACTGATAAGTATAGGTTTGGTGATTTATCATACCATAGCAAATAGGGACTGAAATCCCTTATAGACACATAACAATTCGTGTCACAAGTAATTTGCTCTGTAGGAGCACATTTGAACTTCCATGTTCTCAACGGGCAATCTGTTGTCGGGAAAATTACATTCCGTGGTCTTCTCCGGCTCCTGATTTGGCAACAATTCACATGGTTTAGGAGTCACACCACTTGAAATCCCTGCAACATCAGTGCAGTTCCATTGAAGTTTCTTAGGCTTCTTGGTTAGCTCAATGGTCACATTTGATATGCAAACTCCAGTAAAAGGATCCCCAGCAATTCCCTCCAATCTGGCTGCCATTGTTACATTCTCAGCAAACATGTCACGATAATTGATATTCTGGATCACCGGAAGTGCATTCGGATCATAGTTATTGTCAGGATGAGAACCATAACTGCCGGTCATCCAAAATGCCCATTTCATGGTTTTCATAGTCATTCTTCTCACATAAATGTCCTTCACAAAACCTCCCCTTCCAACAGCAGTTTTGATCCTAACACCTGATTCGGAATCAATGGCTGTGATATCTTCTGCCCGAACGTCCTGAATCCCACCGGACATCTCACTTCCCAGTGCAATCACCGCACTGAATGGAGAAATGCACGTTAGGCGTCTGATAACAAGCTGCTTTGTTGGCATCCCATAAGCAATACCATACTGATCCCAGCCACTTTTAACTGCTACACAGTCATCCCCTGATACAATGTAGCAGTCCTCTATTCTGGTGTTTGTGCAAGAATCTGAAATCAGAATCAAACGGTTGCTACTTGCTTACTATTTGTTAAAGCATAGCACAGTCGAAATAACAGTTTGTTCCTAAATCTTAATCTTTTGCCGGAACATTTTAGGTGTGCTGGACATGAGTTCAACTCTCAGAAAGTTAAATATTTTCAAGAACATGGCAAGAAAATTTTGGTGCATGCTCTTCTAAGTCGTTTAAAAACATTTCTGCATACTCACCTGGATTAATACCATCAGTGTTTGGAGATGTCACTGGTGCTAGGATCGTGATGCCTTGAACTACGATGCTACTGCATTCCATAACATCAATTGTTAGAACAAAAAGGAACAAATTTTCGGGATTAAACCATCTATGTATTTAGACAAGTATAAGCCATGTAATTGGGTACTAGAGAAGCAGAAAGAAACCTGCTATAAACAGGATGAACATTCCAGGATGGAGAATTGATCAATGTGAGGTTGGATATTTGAATATTCTGCGAGTACAAGATTTCAATAAGGTACGGACGGGTATACTTTAGCTCTCCCGCACGAAATTTTCGCCACCATGGCTCACCCTGACCATCAATAGTTCCATTGTCCCCTGAAATTCAATGAAATCTTCTGTAATGCTAACTAATCACGCATAGAATTTTCCATTTAGTTTCGGAAATTACGATTGATTCAGTGGTACCTGTTATGACAACATCAGTAAGGTTGGTTCCAAAAATAAGACTGCTATACCTTCCACCTTCTGTATCCCTTCCTCTCCCGTAGGATGGCAAAGGCTCGATCACAGGCCATTCGTTCTCATCCTAGCGCAATTGACAAAAAATAGAAAAAGAACTATCAATTCGGATTAGATCGTGATACAGATAATTTCATCATCTAATCATCCAATTATTTAAGCATTATAAATGAAAGTTCTTCTCAAAATAGAAATTGTGACGGAAATAGTCAGCATGGTGCATTTTCTTATTAGTAGAGAAACATGCTTTAGACGACGTTTTTGGTACTCTTGTGATATGGATCTTTTAAGCCACAATTGTTGGAATGGAAGCTCTAGCTGTCGAGGAAAAGTTAATAGGTGTTTGATAAACACTATTATTAGACTTTAGAGCTTATTTTTTATTTCGTAGCTGTAGAAAATAATCAGCTGTGCTGCCAACGTCGACCTGTTAGTCTGAAATAAGTGTATCCCAGGAAATGCAGGTCTAAAGCCAATATTTGTCAACAATAAAAAGACTAGTTCCAGATTCAACAATCAGATCAACGGCTGAAACAAAAGGACCACATTCATTATGAGGCAGTTCGCATGAATGACATTATACCTTTTAATGGCTGGAAAACTGCTATACAGTGCGTTTCTATTGTTACATTTTTTATTCTTCTTGTTTTTTTTATTTTTTTTTCCCTCAGGAAAATTTTCCCTCATCCGAAACCTAACAGCTGTAATTTTTAAGAAAAATATACATTGCGTTGCAGGTAGTCTTTTCAATCTACCAATAAAATGAATAAACTAATCTGTATGATCGATTGAAGGAACAATCAATAGTACAGAGCTGCTTACCTGGGAAGCAAGAAGAACAGCATCCTTGTGAAGAAACAAAGTGAAATGGCTGGTGAGATTGAAGCTTCCGGTCAACCATTTTCCAGGAGGAACAAATAGTTGGGATCCTCCACCTGACTGGAACTGACTCAAATGATCAATCGCGGCCTTAAAAGCCTTCGTGTTTGATGTGATTCCATCACCAACGCCTCCGAAATCCTCCAATGATGCACTGTGAGTTCTGCAACTTATTGCTGAGTACTCAAACCAGTCTGAAATTCGGGCTTTTCTACTCTCAACTCCATTTGTATTTAACAAGATGATAATACCAATTAATATGGTACAAAGAACCTGCGTGAATTAGAAGAGATTGCTTAATGTTTGTTTCCGGAGATCACGGACAGATATATAAGATAGAAGAAGAAGAAGCTTTACCTGAGTTCTTTTGGGAGTTTTCAACGACTCCATTTAACAAAAAGATAGGTTGCTCTGGCTTGGCTTGTTCAAAGAGTCCAGGGACTTTGAAGCTTGTTTAGGTTTATATAGAGGAAGAACTCTGGACTTTTAGCACGTAATTGACAATCCTCCTGTTTACGTTGATGTTTTATCTTATGAGATGAAAATGGGGAAAACGGGGGGAAAAATACCGATTAGATTGAAAAAAAGAAAAATAGAGACCAAAATATCATTTTAAAATGTGATAAAGGTTATTGTGTATACCACAAGCCAATTGAGGGTATACGTGTAATTCATGTGCCTTTTTTGAAAATTTTCTATTTATTATTACTATTTTTTAAACAGAGTACACTGTGTATCATGAGGTAAATATGAAAAGTTTACGGAGATTTTTATTGGATAGTGAAGGTGAGAGTGCTGTACCAGAGATAGCCCCAGATTGTGATCATTGTCCCATTTGAATTACATGCAATTTTAATTATTTGAATTGGAATTTCCGAATTGGGTTTTATCTACAATTTGGGGGTTAAAAGAGTAGTAGCCAACTCTAAATTCCCAAGGAATAAAATTGAAGATACGATCAACTGATTTTAAACGTATGGTACAATGAATCAATAGTGCCACTAAAGAAAACATGCCCACCCACTAGTCCCTTTCTTTCCATCTACTCCACTTACCCTGTTTTATGGAATAGACCTAAAAACTGCGAGCAGTTTCTTATGTACACGCATATGGAAAAAGAAACTGTTGTGTTCTTGTGCCTGTGATGTCAGGATTACCCAATAACAGTATCGCACTTGTTTTTATAAGCAATAGGTTTTAAAACAATAGGTTGTTTTAAAACGAATATATGCATTTGTGACCTTCCTTGTTGCAGCAGACAAAGCTTGTCTGATACTTCCGTTTCTTAGCTTATGAGAAGTCGAAAGCAACTTCCGGGGCCCCGCATCACGACACTTTTGTCAGGATTTGTGGCTTGTGGGCATGGCATCCCGTGACCAAAGTTCCATTCTGCTTCACGGGTTAAGTTATCGTAAAATTGTTACATTCTTTTTGTCTTTTTCTCTTAACATAAAGATACTAAAGAGTGCTATTTGAGAACCATTAGGGCCACCAGAAAGTAACACAAATCCCATGTATCTCTTCTTCAACTAATTCATTCTGAGTTCATTTTCCTGAGAGTACAGTACTAGCAATTAATCAAAATGGGCAGTTAGCTAGCAACGTGTATGGCACTTACTGCGGGATCCATGTGGGTCTCACAATCACCAAATATGCACTAAATTCAGAAGCAGCAATCACGGGACAACTTTTAGTTTTAGTTAACCAATCATCCACAGAATGTTATAACAATCTTCTTTTATTTTTGCTTACCGATAATGACGTTTGTGACTTTGTGGTTTGGGCTGGGGCATTGACGTCCATTTCATTCTAGAATTGGCTCCTGGGCATACGAACAATTTGGTGCGGTAGTGGTAGTGGCATGGCCAATGAGCCTACCAAGCCTAGATGCATCATCCATGTGCTCTATTGTTTATCTCTCTAAAAGGCATTCGTACTTCCTTGGTGGATAAGTGGATGACAATAGCATGGCTGCTGCCTAAGTTATCGGCGCTTCTTGTATACACACGCTTTCACGAGACGAAGGAGTACACATAAAAGGCACTCAAAATTTTTTGCTTAAAAATGGAGGTTTTCTTTTCTACGAAAAAAAATTAAAGTTTTGAGTAAAGAAATATAAATTGTCAATTTTTGTTGCAAAATTAAGATTTTAATACTATATAGAAAATACAAGCTATAACATTGGGTTTTATTGTTTTTGATAGATAAAAACTCCTTTAATGAAGATCAGTTCAAATAATTATATAAAATATATCAGCTCACAAGAATGCTATTACGCGTACGCGCGCGCGCACACAAACTCTAATTTTTCATAAATACTATTTCATTCTCTACTACCTTGAAGTAAAAGCAATCTTTTCCGTGGCATACATTTGTTTAACCTTTATTATTGTTCAATAAGTGGGTGTACATATACATACATACATACATACATGCAATGGGAGAGACGGTGACAAGAGAAGGTGCGGTGGATGGGCGTGTATAGTTTGCTCAATTTGTTTTGTTTTGTGCTCACGCTCGCATGAGATTCAATTTGTTTGGTGGTCATAGGTGACGTACAAATATCCGTTTAAAAAACATTAGGGCTAGAATTAGGTTTGGCCCGTAGACTATGCCAGCAGACGTGTTTGGACCTCTATTAAGAGTAGATTTTCGGCCTCAATTGCGGGGAACCTCAGTCCTGAGAAATGTTCTGTGGGTGGGTCCCCCAGGGCTCAAAATTCATCAACTGCCCAAAATGTTAGGTTTTTCATAACTCCACCGGCGTCAATGCTGATTGACGTATTAATGTTCTCAATCAGGAAACTCTGAGAGAAACTTGCTCTTAATCAGCTAATTAATTTTAGTCATATCCTGCAAGCAAATTAAACTTTACGTCACTGCTATTTGTTAGTTAATTCCCTACCCTGACCAATAGCAACTGAATAAACTGATCGAGCTTCCTTAATTCATTCATAAACTCTACAAAGCTAAAACTCAGAAGCCTACAAAATGTTACACCAAATTGTGTACCATGATCACCATTTTGATGATGACATTGCTTTCTGGGACTGCAGACTGCGATTCCTTTAATTTCATTCATTATGTACATTCAAGTTTAACTTAGCTAGATAGGTCTCTAAGTTATTTGTCCAAGAACTAAGGATAGATTTTTAAGTATATATACATACAGCTAGTGCGTCAACGATAACAGTGTGTGTGTGTGACTCGATATCTATGGACCATATATAATCCTCCCCTAGCTAACTACAAAAGGTCTCCATGTCAAAACTAATATCTTGCGTTCGATTTAATTAAGAGTGAAGGCATTTATATATTTGACCTTCATCATCAAAAGAGAAGAACACGCACCAAAAGGAGAAAAGAAAACGAGAGAGCAAGCATATTATAGTTTGGTCCCTGTTTCAAGTTGAAATTCATTTTACATCAAGCCATCAGTCATATCACTAAGTTTCTTTCGTTTAATCATACCATGCATTCGCAATGTACTGTCAATTTCAGAATGTATGCACGAAACACAATATGGACAATGAATTAAGCGGGATTTCAAGTTAATAAGTTAATGTTACTCTTTGAACCAAGTACCATGTATAGACCAGATCATGTATATTTAGCATATATGAAAGAAGTCAGAAACAAATAATTGATCAGGATTCATATGCAATAAGCAGGGATTCAAATATTATGGGTGTTATCCCAACGCTGAATGCTTTGAGTGTTCTCCTCAGAGAAGAAGCAACTTGAATACTTGCAATATATAATAAGTGTTGCAACGCATGTTGAAGTGGAATCTAGACTTCAATTTTTAGTTTATAATTATTATTTCATTTTCTTAATATTAACTACTCACTGACATCATTCAAGTATGTTGCTAGTTTATGAACAAAATTAGGTACATAAGTTTGTAGTACTTGAGGTTCTATTTGATATTGAGATGCCGTAACTTTTAAATCACAGCTGCTGCAGGAAAAAAAATTGTGATTAACTATGAAATAAAAGTTAATAACATTTAATAACATAACTTTTAAAGATTAATATTAACAAAAATAGTAAAGGCCAACCACAGTATCAAACATGGCATAACTCTATTTAGTAGAATTGCACAAACATTTGAACTTTCTAATAGAAAAAAAAAGAAAGAAAAAAACTGAAAAAATAACGTTGTCCGATTATTATAAGAGTGATGATACAACTACAAACTTTTGTACAAACTTATCTTATATAAACTGATTTGGCATTAATTCATTGGTTGAATAAAAATACAAAATAATAAAAATAAATCATGTGGACAAAAAAATATTTAATTCAACCAATTTTATCATGCAACATTAGTTTGTACAAAATAAATTTGTACAAGAGTTTGTAGTTATATTATTACTCTTATTATAATGGTAACTAAAATTGGCAAGATTAATGACAAATCATCCAAAACATGGATAACTACTCAATCTTTTCCCTTGGGAAAAAATTAAAAAATAAAAGGTCAATAGAGCTATATATTTATGCATGCACAAGTGTGTAAGAGGCTATAATAAATACATGATCAGCAGAAATAATATTACAAAGGAAAGGTGAATCCCTTCATGAACTAGGGTTCACTAGCTAATAATAATAAACGATAAAGAATAGAATTAAAGAAGAGTTAAAAAAAAAAAAGAAAGAAAGAAAAGGCGTGCTAATTAAAGTATTATCTTGTTGTTTTCTAGTTGCCCTTATAAATGAATAAAGTAGAAGGAAGGCAAATCAGCAATCGATTGATTAAAATTTTATTGCTTTACCTAAAATAAGAAGTGATAATTTATCATGGAAAGAGATGGAAAACAAGAACCTCGAATAGGAGGTGTCTATTAACTTGATTTCACTTTCATGGCCATCGAATCAAAAATACAATTAATATACAAATAATTTCAGTACTAACCCGTACGCCGGGTAGATAAACTTTTTTCTTGTTCTAGATTATAACACAAATCATCATAATTGGCATCTCGAGACCAATCCAAAAATCAATTCTAAAAGATTATTCCATATTCAAGTCACGTGCATATCTTTATTTAGCCTCTCTATAAAAGGAAAAGAAATATAATTATAATAATTCCAAACTGGGTTTGATTATTAACATTAATTAATAAATTGTTTGGGAAGTGCTTCGAGGCATATGTATGGAATGAAGTAAAATGTAAAGTATCTCACTTTTTGTTAGCTTTGTTTCCATAGCTGGTCATGAAAAAAATACACAAGACCCACCATAGAAATTAATAACAAATATTATGAGAAAATTCACACAAACTGATACAAAATGCTTCTTATTAATGGACAGTATTAAGACATACATATAGCAAACCATACATAAACAAAATGAACTACTTGCATCACGAGTACTGCAAATCCATGTTCATTGGTACATGGAAATTACTAAACATTATATATGAATTACTAGAAAGGCTTGTCCTCGAGTATGATCACATACTGATGAGAACTGAATCCCTTATTTTTGATATTTTCACATTCCGTTCAAATCACACCAAATTGCAGTTATAGTAAATCTCTTATTTAAGGCAAGCAAGTAGGAAGAAATATAAAACATATATATCACTTATCTCCAAACAAATAGCCGAGTGAGGAGTCTCCACCGGGAACTGATTTAACTTTTGTTGATGGACGATCCTGAAGAAACAAGATTTATTATGTAGTAACTGAAGAAATGATACCACATACAAGTAGATATTGCACAAATGTATGGATCAGTGGATATTCGCAGCACTCACTGTTATGAAGTTCCCAGTGTTCTGGCCTTGAGCTCTGTGATAGTTGTTTGAGACATTTGGTTTGTTAGGAGACTGATTATCCTGAGGTTTCTCCGTGGTGCTATCGATCCCATATGGCGGCAAGCTAACTGTCTGTGGAGCCGGTGGTGCAGCTGGTTGCTCTTCAGACCCAAAAAGATAGCCTAATGAGCTTTGCCCGCCGCCATAGCTCCCACCTCTACTCATGGTTCCTCTAGATCTGTTTAATTAATCAGCGAATAATGATAGGTAAAGAAGAGGAAAGGTAAGAACCCTAATTGTATGATGTGCTCATCAATTTTATGTATGTGTGGTTATACACACATATTTATATATGTACGTGCGCGCATTTTTGTGGTTGATATAATGCATCATGTACCTAGTTGTCATTTATGCTCATCATTGAGCAGTTAGACCCAACAATATTACTTGCCTATGGTAAATTGCAATTTAGATGCCAAAAAGGGGCATCCTATGAACTAATTTGTTAGCTTTTGTGCACAAGTCCGTTAATTATGTTTCGACGTAAGGATGGTTTTTAAATTTCTTTCATGTGATTACTGAAACTTATGCAATGCTTTGTCATGCATACGAAAATTACCGCTTCTAATTAGTAACCAAATATCCCAGCCCATGTATTATCATGGAATTGAATTTTTGGCCTGTCACTAACAGTAGCATATATGTTTGATCAGTATATATATAACTATATACTGAGTATTTCCACAAACTGTATGTGCATATGGACTGGTCTGGAAGTAACTTGAAAACAATCTTTTCAGCTCATGGGAATGCTTGTGTGAGATGTAATCTAAAGCCATACAATGAATATAATATAATAACTTGGTGTAATTTAATTTGAAACCTTGATCGATTTCCTCCCAAGAAGGTGTAAGAAAATGACCCTCTAATTAAGCAGGTTGGTATCAGCTGCTTCTTTCAGAAATCACATTAACCACTCAATCGCTCATGGTTTATATTCATTTCAAATAAAACATAACAAGTGTTAGATAGAAACTCAATGTATGTCGTGTCATTGTAGTTTTAGGACATACATGCAAAGAATTAGAGATTAAAATAATACACAGCCCAAAATCCAAGACGATGATAATTCCTCCTTGACTAATGATCTCCAACTAGCTTAGAAAATATTTATTTAAGAGCTCCAGGGTAATTATATCAGTCGTATTCAGAAAAGAAACATGCAAGAAGAGTTCAAATGACTCTTCAACTGTCGCTTGGCATTGTACGCCAAACTGAGTTGGTAAAATATCAAATTCAAGCTCACTTATATCAGCAATTAAAAGCAATATTAACCATAAATTTTGAATTAGTGGTATCGGAAATTATACTGTTGACAAGGTGTCTATTAACTAACCTATTTTAATTAGCACTGAGACTTTTACTTAATACATAGTTAACGTTGGCCCCATTTTGCTGAAGCTAGCGCTGAGGCATCCGTCTCGACAGGACTTAATGATCTCGCATCTTACAAACGTCCAATCAAGCAATTTAGTACGTCAATATAAAGCTGACTATACCTCACTACAAAAAGTACAAAGAAAATATTCAAAATTTTGGTGTGTTCCAGTAGCCTATGACATTATTATATATCATTAATGACGACGGGCCTGTGTGGCTTGTGCCTACCTAAATCACAATTATTTAATCTATTATTTAGCTAGAGATAACTTAATTGGGGTTAAATTAAGATAATAAAAGACATATATATATATATATATATATATTTACGAGGTCACGCTCAAAACTAAATGATGGATGCAACTCCTCTTGTCTACACACAAAATACTAAAAAAGGAGAAAAATCTCTCACAACCAACCCTAAGAAATAGAGATAAAAAAGAAAAACAAAATTGTCTTAAACAATTCTAACAAAGGATCAGAAAATGAGATAAAATTCCCACAAGCAATCCTAATGAAATAGGGATAAAATTTTCACAAAAAAGAGATGAAAAATCATCTATATCTAGTTAATAACAAGAATAGGAGAAAAGATTGATTGTTTTCCAGTCTCTTACAAAGAGGAGAATGGAGAAGAATCTTGGTTTTTTTATTTTGTTCAAAGAAAAATAGAAGATTTCAAAGTATACTTGTTTACTTTCAAATTTGGGGGGGGGGGGGGGGGGGGGGGGTGACTTAGAATTTTTAAGTGTCCAACCCAAAAGACTTAGAATTTTCAAATATCTCCGTTTTACTAGTCAATGTGGGACATAACTCAACAATCCCCCTTCGGACAAAATTACCGTCGGAATCCGGTCATTTCGTCTGACACACTTGAGGTGTTCCACCACCACATTCTGGCTACTAAAGTCTAATTTTGATACCAATTGTTGGGGGTACCTAGCTTAGAATTTTTAGATAGTTAACTCAAAAAACTAACCTATTGGGTGAAGTGACCTACCTCCTTATAAACTCAAGTATTTCTCTTTTATTAGTAAATGTGTGATACAACTTAACAGAAATAATGGAAGACTTTAACATTAAAGATATAAAGGAGAATTAATTATTTATATATATTATAATTGGCCATGTACTGGACCCATCAATGAATTGTCTTCCTCATAAATGATCAGATAGATTTGGTTGGGTTGGAAGGGAGCTAGTAGGCCAAAGGAAATACTTTCAACTAATGGTCTATGTGGCAACTTACTTCTTAAAATGAAAAGCTAAAAATACGTGTGATCCTCAAAATGTGTGATCTTGAACAGTTAGAGGCTCTTAAGATTGTTGATGACATTGATTAGCCAAGAGAAGATATGTTGTGACAAATTGAAAATTAATAATAACTTCTAAGTTCACATGATTAAATGAGGAATCTTTCATATCAGGTCCGAAGGAGTTGGCAACGATTGAACTAGCCAGGAAAATATTCGAGGTCTAGTCAGATATTAAGAGCCCCATATATTAGAGCCTTTTTGACACAAGTTGATATTGGAGCTAACATAACAATGATGTCTATGGCCCTCAAATGACATATAAATGTCAACAAGTGTATCTTAAAAACATTGAAAAGATCAGCAGTGGGGCTGCATCTCAATTTGATTTGCCAAAAGCAGCAGGTCTTGTCTCGTAAAGGATTTTTCCGATTCTTTCAAACCAGAGACGGAAACCCTATTGAATTAAGATTGCTGCATCAGTTGTTAATTTACAGCTCAGATGCCTCCAGTAATGCCATTACAAACATTTCCATTATAGGGCTTGTACGATGTAAATTTATTTTTTTCACCTTTCTCAAAAGGAAATGAAAATAACCCCTTTATTTCCCTTCACGAAGAAACTCAAAGAAAGTGTGACAAGAATAAATTATGATGATGGGATAAGGATAAGATAGTAACAACTATAGAGATATTCCATTAGGTCTAGGTCCCTGTAATAAAAAAGGAAGTGAGTTGAGGATGACATGGATCACACCCAATTGAACAAAAGAGATCTACGGAGACCTCCATGTCTGCCCTCTTTTTTGGACATGCTACTTATGTTGTTTTTAGGTACGTGCAATACGCACGATGCTTAATTCAGTACAAATTTCACTATCTACAATTATAACTGTCAAATAAAATCCTGGAGGTTCTATTGAATTTGAATTTTCGTTGTTGCGACTTCTTAAATACTTTTAATGTTTAAACAAGATTAACGCCTTAACTGGTGGCGTAACTTTATTCAAAGGTTTTACAGAATGTTCAAAATCAACAACCAAGATCAAGGAAATAAAAAGGGTTCATCAAGTTCAAGAACTATAGAAAACTCGACTGTGTTGTCATTCTATCCACTTCAAGAAATGTTGGGCTTTTGGAATCTGTAGTTTCGCAATTAACTGGCCCAAAAAAAAAATCCTTGTCCATCACTAATTCATTTCTTTCAAAGGCCCATCACTTCCTTTTATCTTAGGCCGGCGCAGGGAGCGGGAAATCGGCCTTGAATCATGATGATTGCGCATTTTGTGCTCTGTGCACTGCTGCTTAAGCCATATGCTAATTACATAACTAAAATTCTATCGTAATTACTAATTAGGAATTAATATTAATTAGTGTCAAAGTAAATAAGTATATAATACTAAATTACCCATGAAGATGTCGTAAGCTAAGGAAAAATCTTCGACTTTACTCGGGAAGAAAACCCCATCAAACTAAGGTCTTATTTGGTACTGAGATTAAGTAATTGTAGCTTTAAGTTACAATTTAATAAACATTGGTGGCTGTCACTTAAAAGTTAAATTGATTTGATCCACCACTTGTAAGATGAAAAATTTGTAATATCTTTATTTTTTAAAATTAAAATTACTATTTAAAAGTCATATTTATTACATGCTACTAAATTTTATTTCGTTAATATACCTTTTTCCTTAACAAATGTTGTTTAAAGACTGCATCTCAATACAAAATAGAACCTAAGATCACCTTGCAAATCCATAACACATTCAATGTTTGGAAGTGGAATGGTTGGAAGAGAAAGCATGTTATAATTTATATTTCTCCTCTTTCCGTGGCTAGCTTGACGAAATGAAAATGTTGAGATTGAAAAGACAATAGAAACACAAATTCCTGAAAAGTCTAAAGTTTTATTAATGGAAGTATGAATAACAAATAAAATTAGAGTTTAGACACATTTTTATATCACGAAATTATCAAAGCAGTCAAATTCAAAATATTTTATATAATAAAATTCTTCTTAAAGTAATAGGAAAGAGAAAAAAGTATCTTAAATTTGTAATACGAGCAAGGCAATATGGCATAACATATTAGGTTAGATTCATTTCGTCTCAAACTTCTAACCAATATATTATACACCCTAAATGAACACTATTAGTTTAAGTTATTGGTCTTGAAATGTTACCCTATTCATCCTACGCTGCTATCATGGGACTTGTCGCTACATAATTCATTCAACGTCAATGGCAGCTTCGCCTTATTGCTCACAGTGATAATTAATTTCTCAGTAAAACTATTATAATTGATTTGAATTTATTTTTTCTAATCTTTTATCAAATTTCGCTGGGACCAATCCAATCGGGTGGTGAAGTTTAAACGATTAGGGGAGATTGTGAATGTCATGTTAATTTGTTATTTTAAATTCAATTAAGTGTCGACTTCTTGCTTAATTATGTGCTCTTTGATCCGAAAGTATTTTTTTAACATATATTTTTTAAAGAATGAGGTTATTTGAACCCATCAATTTCTTATCTATGCCCTCTTTTTATTTAAGAATTTTATTATCTAAATAATTTTTGAAAATTTACTAAATTAACATTTTTTCCTCTTTCTCTTTTCAATTTCACAAATTCTCATTAATTTATTTAGATATATTTTTTTAGCTACAAATAACTGATATCACTAACTAAAAGGAATAAAACCCACCATTTAAAATATAAACATTAATAAATTTGTATTAGCCATGAAAGTTAATGAATATTAGCAAATCAATTGTTACTAAACAAAAAAGTTAACAAATATCAAGAAAAAGAATTCTTGTATATAAAAAATATGAAAATCATGATATATTAAGAAAACCTAGAAAAAGAATTCAAAAGAGATTGAAATCAAGTATTTAGTTTGTAGAATGTGACAATAGAGAGAGAATATGCAATTACAAGGTAGAGAGAAAAAGAAATCAGTGAATGGAAAATTTGAGATTTTAAATTTTAAATTTTTAATGATGAGTTTATTCTTTAAAATATGTATAGAGAGAAAGTTGATAGATTTAAATAATCCCTTCCTTTTTCAAAAGTCAACGGTAAGTTACTCTTTGAAATAAGCATTGGAAATAAAGATGTTGAAAAAATACTTAGTGAAATAATAAAGAAATTAATAGAGAAAGAAATAACTGAATTCTCTTCCCCCAATGGTTCAAAATGCTATACTAGTTGTAGTAACTAGTGACAAGAACATGGGCATGGCCACCTAATGCTATTGCTATGGTTTTCTAAAGCCTCCCATGCCACTACAAACATTGTTTTATAAAAGTTACCGCCAGACGCTTTCTTATTTATTAATATAGCATATTTAAAAAGATGCTATATTAAATAATACGGTGACATTTGGTTTTAGCCGTGTACTTCTGAAAATTCGACGGATTATTAGTTATGGTGCATTTTATCAATTACTAATTGAAATATGTTGGAATTCGAATAGGCAATGATAATTATAATAAATTATTTATTTTAATTATAGTAATTGAAATTAAAATGAGTTGTATGTCATTTTATCTTAGAATTTAAATGAGTTGTTTTGAGCTATTAAAATGATCTTAATTAATTATTGTCATTATAATAATTGTGATTACTATTATTATTCAAAATAATAATAACAGCAATAATAATAATTATTAATATTTTAACAATAAAAAAATAATGGTTATTATTACTGATAAATTTATTATTGTTATTATTATTAACAACAATTACAATAATAAGAATAATAACAACAACAATAATATAATAATATTTTAATTAAAGATAAAAATGAAATTACAAAATTTAACTGTGGGTAAAATGGGGAGTTCAGATAATATGAACTTGATCCTTAATTCCAACATATTGATCTCATTCCATTTGTGTGATCCCGATAACCAACCGTAAGAATAGAACATAAAAATTTATACGTACCAAGGTAATCCAAAAGCATAAGGGTGTTTAGGTAAATAGAAACATCAAACCGACCGCTGGATGGCAAAAACTGCCGTTAATTATTAAGGGTTCAAAATCAAAAGCAGGGGTAGAGCTAACCCAAAAAAAAAAAAAAAAAAAAGTTGAAAGATTTGCGCTCTGTACGACTTACCATCATGGTTTCAAGTTCAAGCCAGCTTCCAGTTACTTCGCCAGTATTTTATTTCCTTCTCCTTAAATGCTTGCAGTTTAAAAGTTGAATCTCTCAATCTTTCTCTGCTTGTGTAAACACTTAAACTCGCGCATAGATATTCGCTTAAACTCAAGTGTCAAGATTTTGAATTTGGCTCTTAAAATAAAGCCTTTTTTGATTTGAGAGTCAATGGCAAGTGGAATATCGTCAGCCAATCCAAGTGTTGCGACATATCTTCTTGGTTGTAATACTTTCTTTACCGCGAAACCAATCTCCAAAGCGAAAATTCCTCGATCATCATCTCCAAGTCAGGGAACCCAGAAGAGGAAACAGAAGAGCTTGAGTACTGTGTGCTTTGTCACGGAGGATACCAATGAAGATACTACTAAAGTTGAGAAGAAAACTCTTGTACAAGCGCAGAATGAGATCAAATTTTTTTCGCGAGCAGAAGACAGACAAGCAAGGAAAAAATCAGAGAGCCAAACCTACCTTGTTGCAGCAATCGTGTCTAGTCTTGGCATCTCTTCAATGGCTGTTTTGGCCGTACATTACAGATTTTCATGGCAAACGGAGGTACTAGTTCACCTTTATTAATTTTTCTTTTCTTTTCTTTTCTTTTCTTTTTATTTGAAGAAAATTCAATTAATAATTTTGTGCCTTCGTCTTCCAGGGTGGTGAGTTGCAACTTCTAGAAATGTTCGGTACATTTGCACTCTCTGTGGGGGCAGCTGTAAGTTAAAATTGTACTTCCAATGGTTGCATAGAAATATCTGTTGTTGATGTTGAATCTTTTTGTATTGCACTTGAACTTGCAGGTAGGAATGGAGTTTTGGGCAAGGTGGGCTCATAGAGCTCTGTGGCATGCTTCATTGTGGCACATGCATAAGGTCGGTTATTTATGGACTAATTATTAATTGGTGGCCATCAAAAGTGCAGCTGCCTTTTTTCCTACCCCTAAAGTTTGCATCTTGGAATTTTGCAGTCTCATCACCGGCCAAGGGATGGTCCTTTCGAGTTGAATGATATTTTTGCAGTAGTTAACGCGGTTCCTGCAATTGCTCTGCTTTCTTACGGCTTCTTCAACAGAGGCATCGTTCCAGGACTCTGTTTTGGCGCTGTACTTGCCTTGCCCTTTTCTCCGTGACTTAGATTTTTCCCACTTAAGATTAACATCGTAAAATTTGGCCAGGTCATCGGTGGATCTAATATCCCCTGAACTGATCTCTAATTTGGCGCCATTATTATCATTTTTATTTGACACGTTTCTTTTAACGAGTTTCACACAATTAAGGCTTTAATCCAGGGTCTAGGAATTACAGTTTTCGGAATGGCCTACGTGTTCGTTCACGATGGACTTGTCCACCGTCGATTTCCTGTGGGACCAATTGCACGTATCCCTTACTTACGTAAAGTCGCTGCAGCTCATCGAGTATGCTGATTGTCCATTTCCACGTACGTCCTCTAAATATATTAATATCATAACATTTACTCTCATGTATTTCTTTTTTTTGCACGTAATCATAGCTTCACCATTCGAAGAAATTTAATGGGTTGCCATATGGTTTGTTCTTGGGACCTCAGGTAAGACATTACTTGGATTTTTTTTTTCTTTTTTTTCACTTTCCAATACCGGAATGATGGCATAAAGTTATACTGAATACATGTGGCCTTGTACATGCAGGAACTAGAAGAGGTGGAAGGCACGGAAGGATTAGATAAAGAGATGTAATTAGTGATTATATAAAATTTAATCACACATGTCATATATACTTTAATTAATTATATTACATGATATGTTTTAGAATTTATTATATTTTAATTATATAAAGTTTAATCACATATGTCATACATACATTGATTAATTATATTACGTTGTATATTTTAGAATTTCTCATATTTTAAGAGTGTGGAGTGATGATGCTGGTTTTATTTTTTTTTTCAATTGATCATATTGTGTTCTACTTATACGTATAGTAAGAGTCATTTTTCCTATGTTATTTTCTCGTAATAATAAAATTAAGACCTGAAAGTGTAAGACCTCGCAGTTGACTCGAAGTAGGCAAGGAATGACGGTTAATAAATAATGCACAACCACTATACGGTAACTTTCAGTGACAAACGAGACCAATCAAAACAACAGAATCATACCATAATCCAAAACTTAAAAGTGTCAAAAATAAAAGTCGTTGAGAATCTAATGCGTGACCAAAAAGAAACTTGGTGTACGCGGCAGCGCATTATTGTCTCAATTATAAGTTTTGTTCGATCGTAGAACTATGTAAAAGACTAAACTGTAGATCTGCGTAAGTAACATTTTGATATGATGTTTTAAACTAATTGATAAAGGATGTCAACAACCTAGCATACGTGTCGAAAATCAATGGTCCCCAAACTGTGAAATAGTAGTACAAGCATGTGGAAAACCTGGGTCGGTAACACGGATGCTTAACGCAAAACACGTGGACCATAAGCAATGCAACGTTAGTGCTCGTAGGATGACTCACTTCACCGGCTTCTTTATGCATCACCTAAACGACACATGCCTAATTGCTTCTGTCATTGCCCACAAAACTCTCAATTGTTACAACCATTTGCCTCAATGGTGATTCCTGTATCTTGTGATCAGCATAATTAGAAATGGGAAGTTGAAAATAATTTGTAAAATTTGCAATAACAATTAGATTTTCTAGTAATTTCATTTTCTTTCTTAAATTGAAGAAGTGACTTCAAAGCTTGGGAATTGAATACGTGCAAGGGATAACAGCCTTGCGAAGAATATCAATGAGTGAGACAAAATACATGAGACGTGGAAAGCAACAATGACGGCGACTCAAAGTTTATCTGAGCCGTGCGGGTCCTCCCGGCAACAAGCCGACGCGTCTCTGTCCAAACGCAAGACCCGAAATTTAAAAACTTTCGAACTGGGCTAACCCAAAAGTTGTTAATGGGACAACAGTGAATGAATTTGGGTCTGGAAAATGGATGTGGTCAAATCCAGTCCAATAGCACGCTTGCATTTGCATCAACGAACTGGTCGGTTTCTAGAACCTGACTTGAAAATTCCTGAACATTTACTGCTCTCATCTTTTAGTTGGAAACAAACGACGGTGTCTTTCGCTTTCGTTTTGATTCAAGCACGACACTCGCAGTCGCAGGTGTAGTTACAGCTTCTCTTGCTTTTTTTTTCTTTTAATTTTTTTCCTGTCTCTTTTTTCTTGCGTCTTCGTCGCAGGTTTAATGTTAAGATATGGATTTTAACCTGACAGGATTGCTATTTGATCGGCTTACATGCGTGGAACTAGTGCACTGTTGTCTGCAAAATCCAAATTGAAACCGATCTACCCCGTCACAGGATCAACGGGTATATGTTCCCTGCGCGCCCCTTTGAATTTTGATGCCTTTATTATAATTATAATTGTATAAGAACATTGTACATGAAAACAATGTGTTTATGGAAACTGGAAACCAGGTAGAGTGGCCACTACAACTCCAAAGAAGAAAATGAATGAGGATTCTCCGGAAAGAGGGCTGATTACAAAGGAGGAGGCCGAGCCTACGATAGCTTTCGGCAAGCCGCCACCCCTTCCGCCTGTTCTTGGGCCACTGGTTGCTCTTTCATTGCTAGAAACATGGTTGAGTCGTGATGGGGATGATGACTGATGTGTAATGTGAAGCCATGTTATTTGCTCTACTTTTGCAGTGACATGTATGTATGAATGTATAATATATAAACTACTTTTGCTAACTGTTCTTTCTTTTACTTGGAAAAGATCTTTAGAATGTTGATGAGAATGTTGAATGCTAAGCCAAGTAATCGAGCGATGAAATTCCACATATTGATGTAGCCTGCTAGAATTGGCCTGATGAAAGGCTCCAAAAGCATAGTGTAAGCTTTTAGCAGGAATGTCGATATCACATGAGGACTATTTAGGAGCCCTGCACAAGAGAATGTGTTAGCAATGTAAAGTGAAGTCAGATTCTTTAGAATAATGTTAAAATTCCCTTTTGGTTTTGAAATATCGACCATGTCTTAGAACTTACATTCAGCAGCGTTTGGGAAATCATCAGACAGTGAAGTCAGATTCTTCAACAAGGTCTGAATCCATTGGATAGAGTGATCCAAAAATTCATGAAAAAACAACAATTATTATAGAATAAATGTTCTTGTTATTGGGCATTTTGATATGGAAGCTCTTCTCTACGTTATATGGTTATATATATGAATGCTTTAAGAGTATTTATCCTGTTGATTACCAGCACTATGCCTCCTGGCTTGATCGGTGACTCGATCACAACTCGAGCTTTCCTGCGCATTAAGTATTTATATCAGTGGTATGCTGTTGTTTTCCTATGAAATTGTCATTTGATAAGTGTGTTAGGTACTACTTTATTAGTAGTGTTTCCCCTTCTAATGAGCATTCATAGAAGCTGCATCCTCGAGTAAACGGAACTTGCCTTCTTTTCCATTCTGCCATATAAAGGAAGATACCTTGAATTTGTTACATTGTTCATGGATATAATATATTATTGAAGAGAGACACAGATAAATATCATAGGGAATGGCAGATGATACTTACCTAGGTGCCAATTTATCCCTGCAGTGAACTCATTCCCTTCACAAACTTGTTCAACACTGAACTTTACATTCTGGCCCATGCTTGTCATAAGTTGTTCAAGGAATTCCATAACCTCCTGTGGTATCTCATTTTCAGATCCTTTTGCAGTAAAGAATCGATGCGGCCTATTTTGCTTAATTAAAGAAGCGTATAGAAGATTACAGATATACCTTCTTCCCTTGAAATGGTTTAGGAAAGGAACAATCCTCGAAGCAACAGTCGTCTGAAATGTAGGTCTCTAATTGCTTCAGGTTCTTCTCATTGATGCATGCATAGAACTCTCTAATTGTGTCGGATGCCGAAAATGGAACAATGTCAACACTGGCGTCGCTTGCTGATGAGACAAGAATTGAACGTTTGCATTTAGCGCGCCTTCTGATGGAAATCCCATGTTGCTCTATCTTGTTTCTATTCTGCTTAAGTTGACATGATACTTTGGAGGGAAAAGAGTTGAGGATAATTCCATTCCCTCCCAGTGCTCTGAAGCACAAGCTTTGCGTTTGGGCTTGACCTGAGAAATTGATGGAAGCAGACATGTCCTTTCTCAGAATGATGAAATGGGAAGGGGATGATTTTGGTATTGGAAGATAAGGTTAATAAATTATTGTTTACGTAGAACGGTTGGAGACAGAATATGGCAAAGAATAAAGTTGAGGTGACTTTTTCTTCCTTCAAACATTAGAAGAGGAATAATCAGTCGCTACATTTTCATTACATTCCAATGTGTCATGGCTTGGCATGAAATCAAAGAAGTTATGCTGGGCTCTAGGCTTTCTATAGCCAGTTGCTGAAAAACAGACGAGCGAATCTGCATTCATTGTCGTTTATAAGAAGTTGCCGGAGAGCACAGCGGCATAAAAAAATTACAAGGACATTGCTCTGTACAAGATTTTGCGTCCTAATAACAAGTTATTCCAAAGCTCACACGCACGGTGCCATCAAAGTACCCGCTGAACGTTCTGGAATCTGGAGTAAAACACTAGAACTCTGTGCAGTAAAAAGCGTTTGCAGCATATCCACTATCTAATTGAAACTTTGAGAGCTTCTGCTTGTTGCGTGCTAGATTTGCCTCTACGCCACAACAAGGTCACTAATGTTGAGCTTATGGGTCTGTAAGCAACTTAGTCTGGCCTGTGGGCTTTGCTTTGGAGATCAATAAATGTTCAGTTCTGTTGAAGTTTTTTATTCGAGTAATCCTTAGATTATATGCAATTTTTTCGTTGGAAATTATAAGCAGGATATTTTTGCAGCCTCAAATTTTGACCTAATTAACAAAACAGGATGTGGGGTTGAGGGACAAGCCAGCGAGATTATTCAGCCGTATAAGAAATCTGTTGGAACCATTCTACTGAATATTCACTCCCTGTATTGTGTGTGCATCATTATTATGTTAAAAAACTCTTCCGGGGCCATTCAAAAATCAAATAAAAATAGGAGGATAACTGGCAGATTGATTTCCAGGAACACAGCCCCTTGTTAAATAATGCCTTTCGAGGAATGGCTACCCATGCACACACGGCCAAACTTTGGATTTTCAAATGGTTGCAACAATACGAGTAGATTAAAAAAGACTTACTTATAAATATTATGCATATTAATGCTGCAATACATGAAATAGAGAAAGGTGGCGTTACAAAAAAAAAAAAAAAGAAATTGGTGTCATGAATTTGAAACAGAATCATTTATCATGCATAAGTCAAAAGGGGAGGCTGAGCCACGAATCCTGCAACAGAACTACTAGACCTGCAGCAGGACCATGAATAAGTAAACTGTAAAAGTGATGACAGGGTTACAAAACCTGCAATAGGATCATTAGTCCAGCGGCAGAGAAACATAAAGCCTGCAAAGCTTGCAGCAAGTCACTTAAGCTCCAGAAGAGCCCATTAGTCCTACAGCAGAATCATAAGTTCATGGAGTCTGCAGAAGATGGTCCGAAAAAGTCCTAATCACCACAAGCCCATGAGATCATGGTTCGGATGTCTCGTGCAAGGATCTAGAAGCTTGATTCAAAGAGATAGGGATAGAAATAAGTTGTATTATCAACCATATAAGATAAAACTATAGAGTATCCAAAAATTAAGTGACGTATGTAACAGAGTTTGAATTATAGTTCTTTGTTATTCTTCGAACGTTATAAATATAATGCATCTCTAAGTACATTGGGACAAGTGGACTATATCAGCAAAATTTGTACTCGTTTTTCAATAATAAAAGCATTTAATTTTTGTACACCGATGTAGGTTGAGAAGTCGTGTTTTGTTTATTATATCACACAAATTCACCAAATTTTTACATCAAAAAAATGAATATTTTTTACATCTAATCGAAGTAAGTTTAGTATAAAAAATTAGTGAAAAGTACTACAAAAATTACCTCAGTTGGAAGTTCCATAAGAATATATGATTGCATTAAAAGCATTTAATTTTTGTATACGGACATAGGCTAAGAAGTCGTGTTTTATTTATTATATCACACAGATTCACCAAAGTTCTACATAAAAAAGGCACATTTTTTACGTCTAATTAAAGAAAATTTAGTCGAAAAAATTAGTAAAAAGTACTAAAAATATTTTCTTAGTTGGAAGTTCCATAAAAATATATGATTGTATTCCCGACCTGGATCATTGCTGCACGAGGTAATTATGCAAGTTCTAGTAAATACAGTTGACCAATAGATGCTATCAGTGGATGGGTTTTAGTTCCATTAAGTTTAACATTTGGAGATGGTAGCTTCTGAAGAAATAAAGCGTGTGGTAAACAATTGATGCTTAATTCCGGCAGCAAAACTACTTATTTTCCATAACAAATAAATTTAATTAATGGTTATTAAACACCTATCAACTTTCTCCTGATAGCTAGAACTCACATTCGCAGGTAGCCTTCATCCAAGTCATTCTATTAGAACTTGCAGGCATAACGGAAAGCTCTATTAGGAGGGTTAAATGACTAGATGAGTAACAAAAATAATGATCAAATAATCAAATTAACGCATCATCATAGTCGTCATCTTCTCTCGCCATCTTCTGCATCCCCGGAGAAGAATCTACTTCAGCATGTGATTCGGCAGAATCTTGTAATAAAATAGAGCAAGATGGGCAATCCTGTTGGCCCTAAAGCAGCAATTTGACATTACCGAGTACCGAGGAGGTTTCCATGGAAACGAGGTATGTGACCCTCTGCTTCCTGAGACCTGCCCAAATTATATCTGACCTCACAAAAATCTGTCTGGTGACGGTAACAGAAACAAATCATAGATCAATATTTAGAGCCTAGCTAGATACCTATTGATCCCGCGCGCACGTGTTCTCAATCAGACAAGCTCAATGATGGTATATATAATTTTCAATTGGTCACCGAATCAAGCTACAAATTCAACTTGTCCCAAGTTGAGATGAAAAGAATCTTGTACAGCAAGACAAATTAGCTGGCATGCACCCCAACTCCTGCAAATCTGAATAACCGGTTTCTGGTATTTCATCCTTGAGGCTGGCCAATCACATTAGCTCCTGGTATTGTCAATAACATGTAGCCACGGCTATATATAAGTTCTGGGCAGAAGCAATTGGCCACATATATATCCACATTTGTCAAAACAATATTATCCCGAAGCAAAAGAGCAATTAATACCAACACTTTACATCATGAATAGCAAGGTTATAGATATTCCAGCAGCTGGTGCAATCAGCAAAAGTTTCAGGAGCGCCAGGCCTCTTCCTAAAAGGGGGCAAATAAAGTCGAGAATTGCGGCAAATGCCTTTCAATCCATTGTTTCTGTGATATCCAAAGCTTCTCCAAATCGCCAGCAGCATGCCCACAGTAAAACCTTTTGAGGGAACATTAGAGTTTAATGAATGGATATGATGGTATTATAAAATGTAAAATTTATTTTTCTATTATTTCTTCTTCTTGATTACCTCTTTTATCTCCTCTGCTTTGTATGTTGTTCTTTTTTTTCCCAAAAAAAAAAAAAAATCATCTTGGGTAGTTTTCAGCTATCAAAAGCTAAAATTTTACTATATTCATAGTGACAGAACCTGATGGCATTTTGTAATTTTGTAGCAAAAATGTGAAATCGGCATTATTTCGCAGTTCCAATAAACCCCTGTATGAGAGAACATGAACGGTCAATTTCGCATACAATACAGATTATTTGAACAAGAGTTTTAACAATTTTACATAATTGTAGAAGGGATCAATAAACATTTTAGCAGAGATCCATTCGAGGTCATAGAGAAATCAAGGCATATAATAAAAGCAATAAAACTTCTAACTTTCTACAGTGGTTTAGTTTAACGAACGTTGAAATTGAAGCACAATGTTTGTAGCACACAATGAAACCAAAGATATAGCTTCACAGCTGTTAACATGACATTAACTGGCTCAATGGACACAAACTTTGAAAGACCTGTCCCCAATAATGAGAAATAAGTTCCCAAGTCAACAGTTATATAAAATTTGGCACCCTTGCCATTTTCAATAATACGAATGAAACCAGAGGTCATCAGGAATCTGACAAAATATTTACATATAATACTCAACCCACACGTGTTATTAATCAGATAGCCACACAAACGTTACGTTTTCTAAGCACGATTCGATAATTAGTCAACCGCAAAATCACCTTATGGATTTCATTTGTCTCAAGTTAGTTGGAAGAGAATCAGAAATTTGCTGGCATGCCTCCCGTCTGTCTGGGCTGTACTTCAATTTATACGTATACTTCAATCTCCTAAATCTCTAAGCCCTCAATCTCAAGGGAAAAGAAAGTGACAGATGATTGGAATCGTTGATTCGTTGATTTATAGCACTAGAAGTGAGTAAACAATGCCTCGCAGTCGCACTATCCCCTGTAAAAAGTATGGAATAAAAGGTATACATGACTGATATATTGCCTTAACCACACGATTTGAATTATCTAGCAATCTTTCAAACTTGAAAGTCCCGGGAATGCAGATCCAAGGCCAAGGGTACACATGTTCTGCTTGCAAATATCGCAATGAATTTCTACTCATCATAATTTGTACATAGTTAAGAAAAGATTGAATGTTTACAGTTTTGCAGTTGCTAGCATATGCTCATACAACTTAATTAGCTCCTCGTATATTTCTTTACACTGAGAATGTGAAGTATCACCAGCATAAAAATGATGAGTGTATCCTTCGACATGAATCCAACTATAACCAGGTTCCTTGTGAAGGAATTTTTCTTTCATTTCTTTCCTCAGTTTCCCAACATCATTCCACATTCCTGCCGAAGCATAGAGATTCAAAAGGAGAATATAAGCAGATTCGTTATCAGGCTGAAGCTCAAGAAGTTCACTTGCTGCTAATAGGCCTAGACCAACACTGCCATATATGGTGCAGGCTGATAGAAGACTTTGCCATATACGAGCATCAGGTGGAATGGGCATTTGATCAATGGTCATCTTAGCACCTTCTAGTAGTCCTACTCGACCAAGTAAATCAACAATGCAAGCATAATGTTCTAATTGTGGGATCAATCCATGAAGGTCAGACATACATCTCAAGTAAGAATGCGCTTCTCTCACTAACCCAGCATGGCAGCATGATGTAAGAACTGCAAGATAAGTTATCTCATCTGGTTTTACTCCAAATTCAGGCATTTTGTTAAAAAGATTGGATGCTTCATGATAACAACCATGTTGAGCATATCCCATCATCATAGCATTCCAACCAGCCAAACTGTCCTTGCACATTTTCCTGAAAGCTCTTTCTGCGTCTTCTATGCTTCCACACTTACAATACATGTCAATAACAGCACTCTCAACAAAGATATCTTGATCATATCTAGCTTTCAGCGCCAGACAATGAATTGCTCTTCCCTGTTCCAGATCTGTCATAGCAGCACAAGCTTTAAGGACAATGCTGAAAGTTGAGCCATTCACTTCACGGTATGAGCCCCATATGGTTCGGTAGAATTCCAGAGCTTCAGCATGACAACAAGCATTTACTAAAACACTAGCCAAAGCATTAATGTGAATAGCATTCTTTTTATCAATCTCAGAAAGTACTCTCTTTGATTCATTCAAGGCATTGCATTTCCCATATGTTGTTATCAAGCATGAAATCATGGAATCATCCAACAAGAATCCAGATTTGATAATATGTGAATGTATTTGCATCGCCTGCTTTAGAGATTTTGAATTAGACACTGCTTCAAGAATACTAGCCATGGTGTAACTATTTGTTACTAGTGAAAATTCACGCATATGACAGAACATATCCAGAGCCTGATTAACAAATCCATTTTCAGAATATCCAGCAATCAAGGAATTCCATGAAACAGAATCCCTACAGATCAGATGATCAAAAATACGCTTAGCATCATTAACTTGCCCACATTTCCCATACATGGATATCAACGCATTTCCAACAGAAACGTCCTCCATGAATCCCACCTTGTAACAAAATGCTTGAATTTGCTTCCCAGCTCTTAATATCCTCTCCCCTCCAACTGAAGACAAAAGATTGATCATTGTATACTCATTAATTTGAAAATCATTAAACCGCAGATCTTTAAATAGTCCAAAGGCTTCCATACCATTACAAGCGGCCGCAATCCTTTCGCTCCAAGAAACAACATCTGGCTCAGTAATTTCATCGAATACTTTAACAGCGTCCAACTTTTGCCCACACCTTACATACAAGTTCATTACGGCATTGTTCAAATGATTATAAAGTCCACTCAAAAAACCCACTTTAACGCCAAACCCATGAATCTGCTCCCCTTCTTTAACATCAAAAGATGCACCAAGCACAGCAGTCAAACTAAATTCATTCAATTCCAAACCTAAACTCCTCATCGCCACAAAAACCTCTTTACTCTTTTCAAACTCCCCATTCCACACATACCCACAAACCATAGCAGTATAAGCCACATTATCAAGACCTAAACAGTCCCTAAAACACATCTCAGCGGACACAATTTCTCCACTTTTCGCATAATTCTCGACAAACCCACTTACTAAATAAACACCTGAACTGAATCCTAGTTTCAAACAAATCCCATGAACAATCTCATTTCCTTGCAAATTCTCACAAGCCTTAACCAAAGAACTAAAAGTGAAGGCATCGGGCCTCAAACCCTGATACCTTAACCTGTCAAAGAGCTTTAAAGCGGGTCCAGATTGGCAAAATCGAGCCAACCCAGAAATGAGAGCATTGTAGGTGATGATGTCGGGGTTTTGGGTGTCAAAAAGGAATCGAAAAGCGCGAGGAAAATCAGCAAATTTGGTGAAGTGAGAGATGAGAGTAGTGGACAAAATGGGGTCAAGACGGTGGCCATTTTTTATGAGAAGAGAGTAGATTTGGTCTGTGAGAAGTGGAGAGAGCAGCGAGAGAGATGATTTGAGTGCTTGTGAGTGGTTGTTTTGGTTAATTAAGGTTTTGATGGAGATTGAGTGAGTGAGTCTCCTCATGCATGGTCGGTTAACGGTTTTCTTCTACCGACCGCTTGGGGTTTTAGGGAGATTTCGCGAGGGAAACAATGGTGAGGTGTGCAGTTTTGATTGAAGGGGAAAAAAATAACAAATTTAAAAATAAATAATTATTGCGGTTCTTATTATTATTGTTATTATGGCTATTATTTATATCATTGAGAACTACCGACTCCTTCTATTATTTATGCATTTTTTTATTTATTAAATCTGCAGAAATATATTTAGTAAATAAATAGTGTTATACATTTTAAATGATACAATATTCGTCAATAAATTGATAAGAAAATATAATTAATTTATTTTAATATTATAAAAAATAATTAATTACTCAATAAATAATATATTATTTATGATGAAATTTAAAATACCTATTACCGCCGTTTAGAAGTTTAGTCCCGAGAAATACCTACCCGAAATAAGAAAATTTGCGTCTATAAAGATGCCACATCAGATACAATGATTATATTTTGAAGCATTTTAGTCTATAACTTACCTGCATAAGTCGGTTTGTTAAACATGAATTTCACAAATCCCTGCCACTGGCTGGTGCCACTTGCCACCTACAAGCAACGCCGCCCATTAAACAAGTAGCAATAATTTGCACCCCGATTAACTGAAAAATAATAATAATAATAAATAAAAAGTTACTAAACCTACTTACCAATCTATTTAGAATTGAGGTACTATAATTTTTAAATTATAACTATTATAAAAAAATTATAATTATAAAATAAAAATTAATAATATATAATAAATATAATTTTTAAATAATAATTTTAATAAAATTATTAAAGATATAATAAATTTTTTATTATATAAATAAAAAATTATATCAACATAATTTTTAAATTATAATAAATAATATTTATTAAATATTATAATATTATAATTTAAAAATTATAATTATCCAATCTCAATCTCAAAACATATCTTTAGTAAATATTTTTATTCAAGAGAGAGGCGTCTTTCAATTCTTTGTTTTGTACGAAGACTTCAGGATTATTTTCTCCCTCCGAGCCACAAATAAAACAGAGAGAGCAAACAAGCACCATGCTTGATAGACATTGACAGATTGTCGTTAATCCGTCGAAATTTGCAGCGTCAGCAGTTCAATCCTTTGCCTGGTGGCACCGCATAATAGATAATACATTGCTTTCTTCATCACTCCCTGTAGCAAATATATTATATTTTCTAGAGTACAGCCTCAATTTTATTTAGTTGTTAATCTATTTGCAATTTTGCATACCCCAAATTACTAAAAAGGTGCTCAACAAATAAAACACAAGTAGCCTTTAAGCGCAAGCGCGTGGTTGGATTGATAACAGTATTAAATTTAGTAACCGACCGTCGTCCAAATTCGAGTATAGGAAAAAATAAGAATTATTTAGTCTAAACCTACCCCTAACTTTTTTAAAAATAAAATAAACAAATAAAACACAGGTAATTGAATAGAAATGATGGACGCATGCTGCAGTGCTTCATATTCGAAGTGTCTTTACTTTCATTAGCATGGCCGCTACCGTCGCAGCCCATGCCATGCCACTCTGCCAAAATTTCCTTCTTTCACGGACAATGTTGTTAGCTTTCTATAGAATATTGATCAGGTGCGAGTGCGACCCAATTACGGAAACAGATAGTGTAGACTTTACCCACTTGATACTCTGGATTTATGCCTGTGATGGGCAGTTAACAATGAATTATATATACACATCACAACTTCAGTGTTTCTGCAAATTCACATTGGAAGAGAATCCAAATAAATTCTAATCTGATTCAACACGTGCGTTTTAGCCGTTAAAGAGGATATAAAGGGACCGATCATTTATCAATTTGGAAGATTAAAAAAAAATTAAAAATAAAAATAAAATACAATTTAAGCTCCGTCTAAATAGATATACATTAAAAAGATGCGAAGTCTACTGTGTGTGTAAATAATATATACACATATATATTAACAAATTTTGTAAAGTTTAATAAATTCATATAACTGCAGCATTTTAATTTAAGGGTTTATTAGAGTTTTATCCATACGTAGAATCATAGCATAGTTCAGGGTTTGTTGAGCATACATAAATCAACAATCAATACTAAACAATATAGAAATGAGTTCCTATTAGAAGCTCGGACTCTTTCCTTTCAAATTGAAAGGAATGATATCTTTCCACGATACCCATGGTCCGTGCGGCATATTATATATGCTTTATTCTTAAAAAAAAAGAACAGAAAAATACAACAGACAATAAATTTATTAATTAGGTCAAATCAACCACTTAAGTGAGATCCATCATAAATATAGTTTACTTCCTTGCTAGGAAGAGTTCTTGTGTCACTACTATAGTAATTTGGGAGAAAATTTAAAATATATTTAATATATTACAATTTATTAATGTATGTATAATATATGTAATTAAATTTAATATAAATAATACTTATATAATAATTTTTTAAAATAAATAAATAAATAAATATATATATATTATAATATTATTTATTTATTATGTGACTGACATAGTATTCTAACATTTCTTAGAAGAGAATGGTGGTGAACGTGCATAAAACGAGGGCATAGTTAGTGCAAACTAAAGAAGATTCTCATGCGTTTGTGGTTGTGGATAAACCAAAGTGGGTTGTTTAAGTTGGTGTAAAAAAATGGAAGTGGGTTCACGCCAGCATTTACTTGGCCCAATAAGGGCAATTACGCGGCATTTGGTTGATGAAAAGGACAATCAAAGCAGCCCTTTTAAAAAGACTACTCCACCGCTGCGTAAGGTGACGAGTCCATTAAATATGGTATTGACGAATTTGTCAAGTTGTGGAAACAAGCTAAATTATTCTTTTTCACTTCCCTTTACGATACCGTATTTTACTCTTACCTGATTTGTTATTTATCCGAACAAGATCGTTTGGCGATTGTAATCTTTTAAAGTTTTGCCTTAAATAAGAAGAAGCTTTTGGCTTCACAAAACTACCAATATCAACCAGTCTTGCTTGGTCACTTAAATGTTTTGTGCTCTTGCCAAACACAAATGGTAATGCCTTGTTATAAGTGGAGTAGCTGGCTTTTGACAGATCAAGCATACATGATTGATCCCACTTCGTTATTTTATTTGACAAAAATCAAACTGAAAACAAAAAATGTCAGCGAGATTTCAATAATTGAAAGTCAGCTCAAAGAAAGTGAATAATTTCGTTTCGTTATCGTACAAAACTTTACGAAGTCTGCAGTTTTCATGCCGTTTCAATATTCACATTAATTATTCTAATAAACCGCTTTTATTTGCAAAACAAAGTGTGAAGCACTTTGCGTCTGAACTCAAGAGGGCCAGATGCCTTTTTTTTTAATTTTTTTATTCAAAAGGCTCTCAAAAAGCCACCCCATACATATCATGAGAAATAAAAGTAACCACGTTTGGCGAGAGAGCCAAATACATTTTAAACACTCCAATTATTTGATAAGCATAAACATAAACATAAACATAGCCATTAGCCAGCAAAATGTGCATTACGGTTCCGGTCGAGTCAAAACGTGCATCCTCATAAATTTGTTATTAACGTCCGCGATGCGACCAACTATTAATGAATCGAGGTCAACACAATTCTAAATCATGGTTACAAAAATGACAATTTTTTTTCCAAAAAATAAAAAATAAAAAAGCATCATTGACTTAATGAATAATATCGGGCATTTTTCGGCAAGCAGTTGCAAAAAAAAGAACAAGATGCAGCCGTAGACGCGTCTTAGTGTTGTCGGTAACAACAGGTTCACTGGGGAGGGAGGGAAAGTGCAATTATCAGATATTTTGAGTCCACCAAATGAGTACGTGTACTCTCCTCAGTCTCCTACTCCCCTCAACAACTGAGAGACCGTGCGTAACGCGTAACCAAACTTGGCAAATATAAGTCAATCGCTTGGGCCCATCACGTCAATCAAGGATGGCCACGGATGCTGCCGCAGGCGGCAACCTACTGCAGACTTTTATTTTTAAGAAAAAAAAAACATGTACCGTAAGTTTTAATAATTATCAAATTACATATTTACAGATTCCCACGTTGGAAATTACTTATATTTTTAAAAATATTTCAAATAATACATTAAAATTTTTTAATTATATAGGATCTCTTTAAGACTGCGGTTATAAATTAAATAAGTTGCTTTTACTGTATGAATATAATAAGTAACTAATTAAAAAAATTGTTTAGTGTTTGATAAAATATGTATGTTGCGATTGTTATGAGTTTAAAAAATAGTGTGCATGGGTTTGATAAATTTTATTATAAATATATTATTTTGTTATATGATAACTAAAATAGATATAAATTTAAATTACATATTATTTTTTTGAAGTGTATTTAATAATATTTAGACATAATTTAAAAAAAACACGTAAAATTATATTAAGTGAAAAAATCCCAATAATTTATTATATAAAATATGATAAAAATTTATACTAATACATAATCCACATAAAATAAAAAAAATAATATGCATTACTTCCACATTAAATTTTTTGCGTAAACACCATGACTATAGAAAAAATATAAATAGATTTAATGTTAAAAACCATAGTTATAAAGTTAATTTTAAAAGTCATGGTTACTTTTCATGTGAAATTGTTCGTAATTCAAAAAAATTTACATAATTATATGCAAGTCTTTTTTGATCTTATAATAGAAAATACAAGTATGATATAAAAAATATGGACTTACTAAATCAAAACTTTGATATTTGAAAGAATATACAGTAGTTGTGGCGGTAATTTGAATGTAGTGGTAATATGATATCTAATAACTTATATATTAGAATGAATGAAAAAATAAGACATAATTATTTTTTAAAAATATTAATTAAGTTATAATAAGAAATTTAAAAATGTATGATAACTTATTTAACAAGCCGCTTATGAAAAGCAAGAGGATATATGCTTATATCCTCTACCTGCTTTTAAAAGCTGCTGTCAAAATAGAAAAAATTATGAAATAAACAGTTTTTATAAAATTTACCAAATACTATTTTTATTATAAATTACGAAATAAGTTATTTACTGAGTTTCAATCTCAATTCCAAACGGAGCCATAATTCAAATTATAAATTTATAACAATAACTTAAAAAATTCACATAAAATAATTAGTTCTAAATTTTATTAATGTAAATAAAAAATTAAAGTTTTTAATATTAAAATAAATAAATAAAATATATCAATCTAACAAAAATATTTCTATTATAGATAAATTATCATAAATAAGGTCAATATCTTACTTCATCTTTTAATCAATATATAAACATTATCAATAATGCACAAAATTTTATGTATTCATGTTAATGTTCAAATTTTAATTTTAATATCTTATTCTATCCTTTAATCAATACACAAGTATTGTCAATAATATTATTAAGTAAATTTTGAGTAACTATCGTAAAAATAATACAAATCAAATATCAGTTAAAATTTTTTTTCTCGACTCTAAATCTACCCATAATCTACTATAAATTTAAATTTAAAACATCAAATTCAACCACAACCCGTAAAATTACCGTAAAATTGTTGGAACGGATTTCTACGAGCAGATTTACAGTTTCTTGGTAATTTTGCCATCCTTAACACCATCACCCCACTATACCTCAATCTGAGTCACCCACGCCTCTGAGTGACCACACCCAATTCAGGCAGGTCCTCACAAAACAGTCCAAAAACTTATTTTTAAACATAAACGTAAATGTTACTCTGCGTGTGGCCTTAGCCCCTACCCCGTATAGAGTCAGGAAATCCGACAGCTATGCCTGTTCTCGCTGTCGTCACTTGTACCTCTCTGCAACTCCCTCTTCACTCTCATTTCATCTTCTCCAACTCATAGCTCGCTTTGGTCCTTACCACATTCATCTCACAGTTCCAACATTTTAAGCTACTTTACCAAATCTGGTCATTCTTTTAACATTGATCAAAAACAAGTTTTTTGTACCCAACATTCGAGCTCAGTTTTGTCCAAATCTAGTGCCAATCTATTTTAATTCTTCACAGCCTACAGTTACTTGGCGAATGTACAAGCTCTAATTCTTTTGCATTTACTCAAGGCAAAAGGAAAGAAGATAAGGAAAAAAAGGAAAAATGAAAAGCCAGAAAGATTCGGAGAAACCAATTTGGGATCAGATGAGGAGCCCGTCAGGTAATCCGATTCCAGGAACCGGGTCAAGTATCCGACCCGCACCCAAGCTCATGGTCTGGCTCATCCTCTTCGTATCAGTCACTTACGTGCTCTACACTCTCAAGCTCGTCTCCACCTCACGAGCCTGCGACGGCGAGCACGAACCTTTCTCCACCACTCACCGATTATCATCCACCTCAACATCAGTTACTAGCAACATCACATCTGAACCGTTGGTACAAAATCAAGCGGCTAACCATCGTCACATCCACAAACACGAATCTCTGGAACTACGAATTCAAAGACCGACTGAAATCCACCACATCGTGTTCGGCATCGCCGCATCAGCCAAGCTTTGGAACCAAAGAAAAGAGTACATCAAGATATGGTACCAGCCAAACGACATGCGCGGCGTGGTTTGGCTCGACAACTCTGTGAAATCGAACGACACCGACAACCTGCCACCGGTAAAGATCTCAAGCGACACTTCACAGTTTCCGTACAGGAACAAGCAGGGACATCGTTCAGCCATACGGATCTCGCGCATCGTGTCCGAAACGCTCCGTCTTGGGCTTAGAAATGTGAGGTGGTTTGTGATGGGAGACGACGACACCGTTTTCATAACCGAGAATTTGGTTCGGGTTTTGAGAAAATACGACCACAATCAGTATTATTATATCGGGAGTTTATCGGAGAGTCATTTGCAAAACATATATTTCTCTTATGGAATGGCTTACGGCGGTGGCGGCTTTGCTATCAGCTATCCATTAGCTAAGGCGCTTGTTAAGATGCAAGATAGGTGTATTCATAGATACCCCGGACTGTACGGTTCTGATGATCGAATGCAAGCTTGTATGGCCGAACTCGGTGTTCCACTCACTAAAGAATTCGGCTTTCACCAGGTTTGCTAACTCGTTTCTTAACTCGCTTTTGTCACTCAGTGCCTCGCCTTTATTTTATTTATTTATTTATTCGTTTTAGCTTTTTTTCGCGGGTAATGATCGGTGATCATTTGTCCGTAAATGAAGCTAGAAGCTTCGATTTGTTTCTGGTTAAATTAAGTTTTTTCTTTTTTGGGCATTAATTTGTGTAATTACTAATTTGCTTAGAATTGAAGTTAATAACCATGGAGTTAATGAAGTAAAGATTTGAGTGTGGATTCCCCAAAGACGGGTATACGTTTTGCGGAATTCAAGCACAAGCGGAGCTGTCGATTGGTTTTAGCTTTGGCCTTTTTGTTTGTGTAATAGTAATAATGTGTGGTGTATGGTTACTACTTATTACTGACTGTAAGATTGGTCCATAAGCTCCTTTTGCTCTAACCCCTAGCGGGCGTGTGATTAGTTCAATGCTGTCCGTAGTTTGGGCAGGTCTCCCTGGTGTCGGGATGGGGCCCACGTGGGGCAGTCTTTTTACTATTTTTCGTCACAGTTGATCTGTCTTATACCCACGAGCATCTTTAGCGCGTGCTGTCACCATCCTGCACTGAATTATGAATGATTTTTTTACTCTTCACTTGGACTTGGGCACATTTGACGTGAATATTATACAGAACATCTATGGAGTTGATTAATGGGGTGTGGCTGAGTTACACTATGTGTAACTTATATCCAACACAAAAGTTGCACCCAATAATTCAAGATATTTTAACAATCAATTGACCCTTGAACTTTTGGGTCCCACTCTTGGGTTGATATAGCATGCCCTTGATTAATGAATGCTTGCTTCGTTCATACAAATTCAGCATAAACCTTGTTGAAGAAATAGTTAAGTGGCTGCATTTTGATTGTAGTCATATTTTTTGTTTTGTGAGCACCATAAGAGATTAGACGTTTTCATTTATATTTGTTAGTAGCTAATTTGTTTTGACATGACATGTGGATGCATTGCTGCATATGAGCAAGTGCGATTTGGAGAAGGCTTATACCATTAAAAATGTGTAAAATTAGATGTGCGTATTGGCCACCTCAGTACCTATGGTCTAAGACTAGATTTGGAGAAGGCTTATACCATTAAAAATGTGTAAAATTAGATGTGCGTATTGGTCACCTCAGTACCTATGGTCTAAGTCTAGTCTCTCTTTGGTTTTGTTTCATCTATGTGATCAAGAATTTTATATTATGACATCATCACAAATGATTCTTACTTATTCTAACAGTCTCTTCTTGGTGGATGGCTATCAGTATGATGTGTATGGAAACCTGTTTGGACTTCTTGCTGCACACCCAGTTACACCCTTGGTGTCACTCCATCACCTTGACGTAGTTGAGCCTATCTTTCCAAATATGACAAGAGTTCAAGCCCTTCAGCATCTGATGGTGCCTAAGAAGCTTGATTCAGCAGCAATTATGCAGCAGTCTATCTGTTACGACAAACGCAGGACCTGGACCATTTCCGTTTCATGGGGTTTTGCCGTTCAAATTTTTCGTGGTATATTTTCACCCCGCGAGATGGAAATGCCTTCAAGGACATTCTTGAATTGGTACAGAAGGGCAGATTACACAGCTTATGCATTCAACACTCGTCCAGTTAGCCGAAACCAGTGTCAAAAACCTTTTGTATTTTACATGTCAAAAGCAGAATTCAATTCTACAATGAACCAAACAGTGAGTGAGTATGCTCGGCATCGGATCCCTCATCCCGAATGCAGATGGAAGATGGCCAATCCTGCTGAGCTTGACACATTAGTCATTTACAAAAAACCTGACCCGTATCTATGGGATAGAGTAAGTGCATGGGTTAGTTTTTTCCGTTTAGTCGATACTTTTTGAAGCCTGAATGTGCTTGGGCTAACAATGGTTTCTTTTGCCCTTGTTTTTTTGTCCTTCTCCTTTCTGCGTGTTTGGGCAGTCCCCAAGAAGGAATTGTTGCAGGGTCTTGAAGTCGAAGAAGAAAGGAGTTATGGAGATAGATGTGGGTGTATGTAGACCGGGTGAGGTGAGCGAAGTATAGTCACCAAATTGTTTATTTTGTTTTATTCAGGATGGTAGCTTCTCCTCCTTCTTGCTCATAATTTCCTTAATTTATTCATCAAATTTCCAAATTTTGTAAGTGTAACTGAGGAACAGTCACCAGAAGGGAGGAAAGGAAATATGTTTTTGTAATCTGTAGTTGTACACGTTCCATGTCGTACATGTAACTTGTTATGCAAGAGCAATGAGGTAGTGTACCGTGTTGTTTTTCTTCGTCTCATTCCCACTTCAGCGATTAATCAATCTACGAGCCCGACACGGGGCATGAACTGTACTATGAATATGATACCCTTAGCTTAGATTTGAAAATGACCATTTTTTTATTGGACGAATCGCGTGTCATCGGTTGCCAATTTGAGGGCAATTGCATCAAATACGGATACGATGCCAAATTCCCGAACGCTATTTATGTTATCATCTTGTTAATTAATTCTGACGTGGCTTGAGCTTTGGGCAACGTGTCTTGAGTTTGTAGCCCCTTCATCGTGTCAATCTTCACACCCCCGACACCACTTTGATGTAAAAGTATTAGAAAACCGGGGGGTCAAAGTCAAAGACATGATGTTAGGTCTAGGCTATTGGGAAATTAGAAGAGAAATATAAAAATATGTATTTTTCATTTGCTGAGCTGGGGAATCATCATTAATGTCATTATGAAAATCTCATACATATTTTAATCGTGCTTAGAGAGTTAACTTGGGATCACATGGACACGGCCCAGACCAACCTCGAATGATAAAGTAGTTTAATCATTTCTTATTTCTTTAATATGTCTCGTTGCATCCAGAAAGAACTTTTGATTTATCAAATTAAGGTTGTCTTCAGCGCTGGAAATTTTTATTTTAAAATGATTCCAACCAAATTAAAATATGAATCACCAACCATCTAGTTTATTATACAGCTCTCTTAGGTGCAATTAAATAACTTAGTAGCTTGACTAGGGCGTGACCCGGTAAAGTATTAAACTTTGCATGGCATATGTTTTTTTAAGAGATTTTCAAGCAATTAAAATAATAATCTATAATTGATGACATCTCCATATCTTTCCTCTCAGTAGTCCCTCCAGCCACCAAGTGTCGGTGCAAATATTGGCGACAAAAAAGACATAATCCACGGGAGTGCTAAAATACCAAGTTGGGATTTTTAAAATATAACTCTCCAATAGATGTAGGACAATGATGGCAATCATACCCATTCCACTTGCCTTTTATGATTTGAGCGGTGATGTCTGAAGGTAGGTGAGACATCAGCCCGGACGGGGGCCCAGTAGTGAGTGTGGGTACAATCACATCTCGAAAAAAGTTGTTAACGTTTCTCTCAGACCATCGTGATGGGTCCCGGCGTCTTAATCAATGGTCCATGTGCTTCAATGTTCACAAACATTAATTAATAATATAGGGTTTTGTACCGGGCAATAAAAGCCATGAATGGCTCTGGTTGGACCAGAAGTTCAATCTCTCCTGTTCAGTTTACGGAACGCTCCAAATTTGGAGCAAAACTAAAACTTGTTTATACTTAGTCAGTTGTGGGAGCATTTTCCGTTGATTCTTTAATTGATTTCGGAAAAAGGAATTTTGAGTATTTAATATTCTTCTTAAATTTAAGTCCGCAATCATGATAGTTTTCCTTAGTGGTGGACAACGGTTCAATTTCAGAGATTTATTTGTTTTAACGAGAGTTGTATGTGATTGCTTGCTTGCATACTTGCTAAAATAAGTATTTTGGGTCCTCTTCCGAATTCCAATCGTGTCAAGTTTGGAGGATCCAGATATCCAATGACATGTGGCAACCATTTCAATAATATTATTTTATAGCCAAGATTAATTTGTTTACTTGGCCCCATGACACTTTATTTTGGCTTCTCTAATTTTCTTCAAAAAAATAAAAATATTATTTCACCCCAACTCTCTCATAACCACTAGCGATAGTTCTCAAAAAAATTAAATGACAAAACAAAACCCTTTTTTTTTTCACCATAAAATTTTAGAGCCATATAACTTTAATGCAGATTCATGTGGACATTATTCATCGTTATAATTTTCTTTATTATATAATATATTATATAAATATTTTTTTTACAATCAAAATAAAACTTCTTTTCATTATCAAGTTAAAAGAGAGTCATTAATGTTGGAGTAAAATGCTATCAAAATTATAGGCATTATTTCAACATCAGTCACCGTATAAATAAAATTTGGGGCTCATGGGATGGGATGATAACCCTTCTTGTAATCTAAATAAATTAGGGAGGCAAAATTTTGACCTTTTCAACAAATCTTTTGTTTAAGACACCATTTACTCTCTAAAGCACATGTGTTGATGTATAATATGTATAATAGTTACCAGTTAGTCACTTTGATTTGAAGAAAAATGAGACGGTGAAGTATGAGATATTAAAATTTAGAGATCAAAATGATAAGTTATGTAGTTGGACAAGTTTGAAACTCAATTCTTTCTCCGTGTGTGTGGAAAAAAAATCCTTTTTATAAAAAATAAAATGTCACAGTAGTGTGAAATATAATTAGATTTATGTAGATGTAAAATACTATATATTTAAATTATAGTTTTCTTTAAATACTAATATGCATATAACAATTTAAATTAAGTTTATTATGGGGCAATTAATATTTCACTCTTATAAATATTAGAGGAAAATCTATTGTATCAACGATCATACATTATTAAAAGAAATGACTGTTCCCAAAATTTTTATTAAATGTGAGAGAGACAAATGTTAGAAATTAGAACTCAGACCCATGCCTTCAAATGGGTTACCCATGGGCTAGGAGCCCACTAGCCTGTAAATTCTGTTTACAACCATATGGTTCAAATTTCTAGCACAACGCGCAGAAGCAGAGGTGGGAGGCACAGATGGAGGCCCAACACAGAATATAAGAATGATCCGATAAGATGATGGCCAGGGATGTACCCCGGTCCGGTCCGGTCCGGTCCGGTCCGCTAAAGATGACACCATTGTGGTTGAAAGAAGAGTAATACTTTTGAGTTTTCACAACCTGCAATATTCTTATAAAACTCCACTTTTGATATGTGGCTGGAGAGATAATATAAACAAAAATAAATTATGTGTGATTTTAGTCAGAATTGTTTGTCTATTTATTATTAATAATATTTTTTTTTAATGTTCATTATAGTAGAACTCTATAAATATGAAAGGTAGGGATGGCAACGGGGTGGAGTGGGGGTGGGGGTGGGGGTGGGGAGACTTATCCCATTCTCCACCCCATTAAAAAATTTTACCTCAATTCTCCACCTTATTCTCCAATAAATTTAGTGGGGTGGAGATGAGGAATCCCCATGTGGGGAATGCTTTCCCCACCCCCATTCCATTCCCCATTTACTTATTTTATAATAAGTATAGGTACATAATTTCAATAAATTAAAATTATGAAATTAAATAAAATCATCACAATATTATAAAGTATTTAAATTATTTAAAAAATATCTAAAAGTTCGAAACGATATCTTAAAATGTTATTAAAACTAAAAAATGTTTGAAGAGAATAGTATCTTAAGAGAGAAAAGAAAATATAACAATGTTTTAGAGTGGAATAATAATTATATTATAGAGTTTTATTTTAGTTATGGCCTATTTATATAATGTAAAAATTTAAAAAAGTTATTAACCAACATTATAATTGATAAAATAAAAATTATTAAATAAAAATTAAAAAATATTTATATATAATGGGGATTGGAGTGGGGAGTACAAAACCAAACCCCATCTCATTAAGAATTTGAAGATTATTTTTCTCCCATTCTCCACTCCATTCTCCAAAAATTATATAAAATTCACCCCATTTGGGGCGGGACCCCAAACCCATGGAAAATTTTGCCATTCCTAATAAAAGGTGAGGTTTCAAAGAGATGTTAACAGGAGTTGCATTCATTTAAAAAATATTGTGATGAGTGACTAGTGTTAGTGTATTTTATTTAAATAAGTTTCTACATTAGATGGTTCTACCACTAGTTCTAATATTGGTCCATTACTACTTTCTCCTATCTCTAGTTTTATATCATGTACTCCCAGTAATATTTCATTTTCTTGTTCTAAATAATAAATTTCATCTATACTAAATTTTTAAAGTCTAAATATTTTATAAGTTCTTCATCTATTGGAAGCTTTATATTTCCTAATTTTTCTTCTATTAAATTATTTAGGGAGTGAGCATTCTGAACTAATTTTTTCTCGTTCACATTCTACAATTTTTAAAGCACGTTCTAATATTTCTATATAGGGATTGTTTTGTATCCAAGCATCAGAATCTTTTTCTAAAACAGCAAATGGATCTTTATAAAAGTTATCAAATTTAATTATCATCAAATTTATCAATTGTGAAAATATATCATGAACTAAATAAAGGGTGCCTTATCTAGTTGAAGGATTTGTTGTAGACTTGGAGTTCGTACAGTAATAATAGGAAGATGATGATGTATTGCAATTCTACTTTATATATATAAATTATCCCCCCATTTAATTGCCTTTTTTTTTTTGTCGTAAAACTTAAAATAGTAGAATCTACTAGGTTAGCGCAATATGTAAAGAAACTCCATAGCTCATGACAAATAAATAAGGATGTTCACAGACGATCAAAGTGCCCTTTTACCCTTAAAAATAATTTGTAGGCAACTCAAAAAGATTTGAAAAAAAAAAAGGGAAAAGAGACTGATGCTTGTAAACACCAGCTTGAAGTTTGAAAGAAAAAATGGCAATTGGCAAATGCCAGCTTTGAAGACGACCTTAATCAACAAGTCAAACAATGATTACGTATATAATGATAAAAGTACAAGTTGGTATACACACTACGTTTAGCTGCTGCAAAGCGACAGTTAACTTTTCATGCACAATTCGACGGGTTACAACTGTTTTGTACAGCTTTGCTGATTTGAAGAGTCATAATAAAATCACATCGCCATTCAATTAGTTAAAAATCAATCAATTCAAACCAAAGCAAAAAGGCCTAGCGTTTGTCTTGTCTTACCGAGCTTCCCTGATTCACATGCTGCACCCTACTGGCAACATTATTCATGCGTATCAAATCACTCGATCGAACACTCTTTTTGAGGGGTCGTATATGTTATTCTTTTGCTGAATTTTGGCAGACAATGCGTGTTTCTTTTTTACCCTCGCCAATATATGTGCACCAATTAATGTGTAAACCGATCCTATATTGAGGGTTTATATATAGTATCTCAACCGTGTTGATTAATCAATCAATCTTTCACATAATATGCCGCATGCGCAGTTACAGCAGTGAAGAGTTAAAAGATTTAATTATGCAAGCACCAGTGACGGACAAGCCCTTTTGCGGCAGCAGAAGATACTCAGAATCGTCCCTCTCCTGTTTTCCGGGGAGCGGCAACTAGTTAGATGAAAAGAAACTACAGGAATAGCAAGTTAACGAAACGTACGTCACGCACTTGGTTTCTCAAAAAATATTGCTGCCTTTAAGGATGTCACATTCAAAGAATCGGCAAATTAGGCACAAAATTTCGTAACCTATTAGGACAATGATTAGAGCATTATAGCATATTGGCATATCGATATTGCATGCTATCATAATAATCTCTGAAAGGCTCCAACAGTATTGAAATTAAGAATCTCATCCCTATTTTGTAAGTTTCGTTTCACCAGTTTTCAAATATACAGAAAGAAAAATATACATTTACACAACACTTGTTGTCATTCAAATTCAATGCGCCTCTCGTCAGGTTATTTCTCCGATGCTTTCCTTGGATTCCTTCAACTAGTTGATTTGATCATGCAGTGGTTGTTAGTCATGTGTACCCGGAATCAAAGACATGATCTTTCAAATAGTTTGCTTATTAACATTGTTTTCAGACGTTTCAAAAGTATTTGCACTACTTTATCTTCCCTTTTTTTTTTCTTCAAAGATTGAGCTGCGCACGGCAGAGCGGTAAGTTACTTTCATGAAGTCATATCCGGATACATTCAACCCTGTACAATAACTAAAGTTTTAGAAAATCATGCCCCTAACTTGTACTAAAAACTTAACTTATAAGTTTATTGTTGGTCCAAAACTTAAGTATTTAGCCCAAAAAAGAAACTCAACAAATTTAGGATTATCTCATTTACGAGAACGAGTTGAGGGTTGTCTTAAGCATTTATATTTAAGCACATTAAAATTATTTTCCACACACCTCTAACAAGTGAGGTTTTTTTTTTTTTTTTTTTGGTTTGATCCTTACCATTTGAAAAGGCAATTTGGATCAAACTAATGCATAAGAAGGCTAATCTAGTACTGCATAGAAATGCATCGACTTAATCTCGTAAGTAGTAATTATAAATTATATACTCATGTGGCGTCTATTTTTTTGTCTGAGATCTGAATAGATCTAAATTAATCTGAATTCTAAATTAATCTGAATTCTAAATAAAACGAAATGGCTGAATCTGAATGAAATGTTTGTTTTTTCAGTCTAAATTGATAAACATAAATATTAAGTTGTTTGTTTCTTATCTTAAAAAAATATGAAAACTAGCATTTTTACATTTATACTCTTATAAATTATAAATGTTAAATAGATACTAAAGATCCCAAACAACTTAATAAGATAATATATTATCTTAATATAAATTGTGTTAAATTGAATACAACCCTTTATATTCTATATTAGTATATGATATTCAATTTTATTGTAGTTTATTATGTTTTTATATGAAAAATATTTATAAAAATTATGAAGATAAATAATGCTAATTTCAAGAAAATAAAAGGATAAAAATAATAATAGTCTACCACGATGTTATCATAAGTTATAGAGATGGGTAGTAATACTAACTATTAAATTTTATTCAGGTAAGGATGAAAGTTAATTAATTAGATAGGGATATTTTAGAGAATATCTTTTAGTGATATCATTCAGACTTTTTAGATTAAACAAAAAGCTAAAAAAAAATTGCTTAATAACTTAATGACTTAGTGATTGAAAATTTTCATTTAATTGAAAAAACAAACCGATTTAATGATCTAACTAATTGAAATTAAGTCAATTAAGTCATTAAGTCAAAAAAAACAAACAAACAAACAAACAAACAAACAGCCCCTTAGTCTTGTAAGTAGTAGTTATAAATTATTCTCGAGATTAATTCACAATAGGACCGATAGAAGTTTAATTAAGTCCAACAGTGACCATGCACATCAGAAAATTAAACTGAGCAAAATTGCATCTTTAGCTACATGGTCCAAAACGGAAAGAGAAAAATATTGGGGGGTAGAACAAATTAATAATCATACAAAATGAAACGCAAAGCAATTCACGTTATCTAAAAAGGCAGCCAATAAAAGTACCTTTTCATCAGCAAAAGCAGTAGCATAAACCATGCCAAAGTTGACAAATCATAAAGGGGGCAACTCTCTCAAGCATGAAAAATCATCTTCATGGAGACGATTTCGGGACCACAACATTGAAATGATCACGGTATTCTGTAATTTTCATAGGAATTGTCTTAATCTCCAAAACTAAGGACCCAACCAAATTGTTTTGCTAAATTAGTTTTGTCTTCATTGAAAAAATAAATACCTAAACATGAGACCCAAGAAATTTTGTAACTTCAATCCAAAATAAGAGCCACAAACGACTCAATCGTTTAGGTTGGGCAAGAGAACCTACCAACTCATCGTCTGATATTATATTAGTGAAATTCTTTGGAACGTAGATGCCATCCAAGAAAGGATTAGGAAATATCTGTATAAGCTTGCATCAATCACTTGCCAGTCCAATTCAGCCTAACAGTAAATTAATAGACATGTTCTTAGGAATTCAAAAAGAAAGAAATTGCAACTACCAGCTAATTTAACTGTAGCTTGTATGTCTATGTATATATATATATATATATATTGTATGGAGTATTAATCGATGCCTAATCTACTAATTAATTAATCGTCTATACCATGATCAACATCCTTTTGATAAGCACTCCAACGAACTCCGATTGAAGACCGCCTGATCAATGAAGAACGATTGAATAAAATCTAACCAGCCAAGTCATGCAGCAATTGAGCCCCCATGAGATTCCTGTAAGGCAAATTCTGTCCTTCACCATCTAAAAGTGAGTACTGAACCTGTTGGCAATCTTCAATGTGGTCTCTGGGGTAAAATAGAGAACTTTGTGATGCTGGAGAAAATGCTAAGCTCACCCCGCTACCATCATGCTGTTGCAACCCTAAAGTCAATGACACGCCACCACTACCGCCATTGAAATTCTGATGATTAGCACTGTTATTGGCATAAGAAACCCCACCCACATTGTGCTGATTGTAAGATGAAAAATCCAACTCCATGGCTCCAAATGACCCAAAATTTTGTTGCACGTGGTGACTTTGAAGCGCTTTGTTAGGGTTTTTATTAGCACCGTTCTTGTCATGATTATTGATAATGGAAGACAGGCATTCGGAGTCAATCCGAACAAGTTGATCCTGTGTGGGTTTTTGATCGGCAGGAGGATTTTGAATTTGATTTGGCCGGCCAATATTGTCATCAAGATCAGTAGCACGGTCGGAAGACGCCATGTTGTTGTCTTGCTCCTTTGTTTCTTCTAAGTACATTTCTTCCACCATGGGCTTCCATAGCCTCACTCTTGCATTGATGAACCAATTGGACACCTGTATGATCAAACACACGTAGAAACAAAAGGAGCGTAACAATTATATATAATAATGGAATATGATGATGTGATATCAGATTAAACTATGGATATCATAATTAATTAATTAATTAATTAAGAAGATATGCCCCATTGATACTATAAAATTAAATTCACGAAGCATATATTAATTAAATTAAATATATATCTGGACATACCTGGCTTCTTGAAAGACCAGTTTGGCGGGCTAAGAGGTGTTTATCAACATCGCTTGGGTAACTGCGAGGGGTTTTATCCTCATGTAAATCAGTTCAGCACAAATTTAAAGAGATGGGTCCTATCCTATGCAAAAGATTTAAATCCACGCAAAAATAACGGATAGGGGGGACAGGCCATAGCCACAATATAGAGGAAAATAAATTAAATGATTGAAATACGGAATCTGAAGAGTGGTTGGTGGAAGCTAACAAAATGATCGAGACTCCTAATGTATGAAAAATTGCGGTACAAACTACGAATACGGGCTGTTTCTTTATTTTCTCTTAATTGACAGAGAAAAACATTGATTCTTTCAGTAAAATCAGTTTGTAGGTTAACTGGTATAAAGAAGACTTACAATCGGTATAAATCTCATAAAAGAAACTATCAATAAAAATAAAATTAATGAGGAGAAAGGATAGAAAGAGATTTACGGGTGAAGAAAATGTTCAAACAACCAAGCACGAAGCACGGATACGGATCTTTCGGGCAGGCCCCTTTGCGGTCTCCACGGGTGACTCTCCATCATGCTCATCTGCTGAAAGGCCCTCTGCTGCCTCAAGGCTTGATCAATGATTTTGAGTCTTGGTGTTTCGCCTCTGCTTGTGCCCGGTGCAACGGGATCTTTCTCGCCCATGGCTTTCTTTGTAGCCTGAATTTGACCAACAATCCCATCTCTTAAACATCTAAAATGCCTTGACATGGCCTTGGAAGCCAAAGCCGAATACACCCTTGCCGCCCCGTTACCCGCCACAGCTTCAAAGGAAGATACTACGGCTTTCATTTGATCACAGTAGTGCCTGTATCTTCTATCCACCTAATATAAACACACACACGCACATGACGTCAGATAAAATAAAATTAAAAAGTAACATAAGATGAAGATACGATGCCATGAAAAGAAAAAGGAAGAGAGGTTTCTGAACGTAAAATGAAAAAGCAACAATTGTCACGATCTGGGCATTTATTGGGAGGCCCCAAGTCGCTAAATTAGTTCAAGAACTATGTTTGGAGACAACCTAAATGCTCAAGATGAAGTAAAAGTTGAAAATTTTTTCTTGACTTTTTTTTTTTTTTTCACCACTTTAATCAAGAAACAAGTTTTTCCATTTTCCTCTGTTGATTGAAAAGATGGGAGAAAAAAAGGAGAAAAAAGGGGGATCTTTATGGAATTTCAAAAATAAAATTGAGGAAAATATATATTTATATATGAATACCTCCTCAAGCATTGAAAGCAGCTTTGTCTTTCTTTTCTGCAATTCCATGAATTCAAGGGAGCAAAGGGATTGCTTCCTTGAAGAGCTACCGGCATTCTCATCATCCCACTGTTGTTTGGCCTTGTGGGATTTTAGCTTGGTTGTATCATTTTGCTTAGTCCCAAGACTGCAAAATTCATTTAAAATCTCTTGTGCAGGAGCCAAGTACTTCGAATTCCTCAGCTGGAACTGATGCCCAGTTTGATGATGAATATTGGGTGGTATAGCAGGTTTTCCCAGAAACCCATCATGTATCATCTGTTGTTGCTGTTGAATGGCTGCAGCAGGTTTCCCAAAGAAGCCATCTCTAGAAGTTGATGAGCTGATAAACCTCATGTCATCTTGTTGATGATCATGGTTGTTGTGATTGGTTTGTCTTAGCTCAAAAGACTGTAAGCCAATACTGGAAGGGTTGCTTGAAGAAAGAGAGAGTGAGAGGCCTTGACTTGGTCTCTCATTTCCTTCACAAGGAAAAACACACCTCAAAGAAGAATCATCAACAAGCAAACGGCTGTTATTCTCTTGCCAAGCACCTGCGACATCTGAGTGATGATGATGATCAGGACCAACTATTAGATTCTCACCGCTAGTTTCAGACATCCCAGTTGTGAAATCTTGTTTGTTGAACTGGTGATCATGTTGATAGAAATGATGGTCACTTGCTGTGGACTCGTTGATTGTCTTTGAAGATGAAGGGCCAGGATTGTTTCCTGCAGGTTTATTGTTGAAGAACTCTTTCCACATAATAGAGTTATTGTCTGAAGTATGTTGCTGTAGATTCTTTGAAAACCCTATGATCTCCATGCCTGTTGTCAAGTTGAAGATCTCATGGCTGCCTTCAAAACCTTGGATCTGATTCATCATATGAGTTTGATGAAGTGTTGGGTTACTAGATGAAACATCTGAGTAACAAAAGCTACCTGATGAAATTATGTTCCTTGATTTATCTTCACAAAGTTCCCTAGCCATGTAAATAAATAGTTCCAAATTTCTTTGTTGATTCTGCAAAGAATTAAAAAACCAAACAAGATCACCTAACAAAACTTTGAAGACTAAATGATATTTAAAAAAAAAAAAATCTTGGACCTTGTTGGCTATTTTATTTAAGTGAAAATTTGATACAAGAGAGAAAAACGCGAGGCCTTACCAGTTGCGGAGCAACAGTAAACTATGTATGTATCAGTGATGTTGAAGAAGAAGAAGAAGAAGAAGAAGAAGAAGAAGAAGAAGAAGCTCTTCAGAGCTTTTCTGTAAGTAAGCCAACATGGGTTGCCATGAGAACAGACAAAGAAAGAAAGATCGGAAATAGAAGATCAGATAAAGGGGATTATGACTCTCTAGAGGTAGCCATGATCATCACTTGATGTATCATATATGCCTCTCTTTTTCTTCTCTCTCCAAAGACTGTAGCCAAGCTAGCAATAAGCATAAGTGGGTCAATGCTGTATGATATAAATACATCCAAAATAGACTTCCTAGTAAGAAAATTGAGTAATCCCCCCTCAATTATTTCATACCCAACAATTAAAAATTACCATAATCATTAATATAATATGGTAAGTAATAAATAAAACCAAAAAAAAAAAAAAAGACCGAATCCTCTGCTTCAGAAAGTATTGTTAAATGACTATACACAGAGACCAGCGACCAACAGAAAGTTATTATTATGAGCGTTGTTTGCCTGGTACACAAACTACAAGCCGCCACATGACCTGTTCTCTGTTGTTTAATTAATTGGTTATTAAGACATACCACATTCCAATAGTTATAATAATAAATTAATCATCATAATCATATAATTGAGAGAAAAATAAAATACGTGAAGATAAAAGGATATAGGAGATCTTGTTTGGAGCACGAATCCCAAAAATCACTTCCTAAGTTGGAGTTGTAACCAGGCTTTTTCAGATGGGTCGCAGACTCTCAGTGTGGCTTCTCTCAGAGGGTGGGCCTTAAAATAATTTTTGTTCTTGTTTCCAAAACAAAAAAATAATATATAAGCGCATGTAATGTTGAATTGAATGTCTGAGACTGAGTGAGAGAGGTGTATGAGTATGACTGAATTGTGAGAGAGGGAGAGAGAGAGAATAGATGCGCCTGAACGTGGATGCAGTGTAAAAAATTTGTTCCCAAAATAAGGGACTGTGTGTGTGATGAGATGAGGTGGTCCAATTTTTCCCCATCTAATTCTCATTAATTGGTGTATTAAAAGTACTCCACCCATTCTCCTTCTCTCTCTCTCTCTCTCTCTCCTCCTTCTATCTCTAAATTTCTTTTCTTTTTGGGACCACTTCTTTTTTCTCGTCCTTCATTTTTTTTTTCTCAAGATGATATATATTAAAATATATACATGTATGTGTGTGTGTGTGGACATCAACAATATGCTCACTCCACGCGCACCTTCGCTATGTATCACCATTCACCCACCCTGTTTCACTATAAGAAGAGAACATCTTTTTTAACTGGGCAGTTTGGCTCCTTTTTATTGAGGCCTGCTTCTTCACTTATTCCTAATTTCGAAAAATTCAGTTGCATGTATCGTCAGTTTAAATTTGGAATTGGTTGGCTACATTGACATATATGAATACTATATATAACGGGCAAAGCTGGTAACTTAGATCTATAATTTATTTCTAACTATGCCATTTTTTATTTGAATTCGGAGAAAAATCTTTGATTCAAATCACCCGTTAACTAAATGGAAAATTACTTATTTTTCCACAAATGTACGAGGGTTTCGAGTCTCTCTTGTACATTAATGGAGCAATATATATTCTTTCACATATTAGAAATGTTTATGACAAAGGTTTGAAGCCCCTCTTGTATATTAATGGAGCAATATATATTCTTTCGTATATTAAAAATACACATGACATGTTATGAGTTCAGATATCTATGTTACACCATTTCAAAGTTGATGTAGTGATAGGGTCAAATATTGAAGGCTTCAGGCAGCACCATACCAATAAACATTAGGAGCTATTACCGACTTTAATTTTATAACTACAATAATTACAAAACACGAAAAAGTAAGAACTTTCATAAATTTACACTAATTTGCGGTATACGTATATATCCATTGAAAAATCCTCATTTTCAAGTCCTCAACAAAAACAAAAAATTCAAAAATTTTTAATGTATACTGTACGTGGATACATGAGTTATTTTTAAAAAATAAAGTAAATGCAATCATCCGAAAAAGCACCATCCACACACGTTTTTTCCATAATAAATTAGAGGAGAAAAAGGGTTACTCCTTAGGTCTTAGCCTGGAAAAAACGAGGTGGAAACAAAAATACACGCACGAAACGTGAGAGTGGGGCTAGAGTCAAATGTCAAATTGAATAATGAATAATACAGCTTTTGATTTTTGTCCGTTAAAAGCAGGTGGTCCTATAACGAAGCTTTCTACGCCGCTTGCCAAAATTTCTCTTGCTTTTACTAACCCCTCCCGCTGACGTCGTCAAATTTGTGCGTTATCGGCTTGTAATTGTCCCTGTGGTGGAGGTGAGAGTAATATTAGGAAATTGTACAAACCACACTACGCACCCTTTTGCTTGGCCTGGCCCTGCGCACCATATTCTTGTTTTTTTTTTTTTTTTTATATATATAATTAAAACATCTACCAGTTTCCGAACAGAGAGAGTGACTTGCTTACATAGTTAAAGCTCGTAACCTCACGTAACTTTCATCAGATTTTCTCTGCCAATGTACAGATTTTACATTATATATATATATATATATGTATATACGCTTACTTTTAAACTTATTTGAGCCAAAAAGTAGTTTGTACGGAAAAAGCTTTTTATTGCGATGACTGATGATGGGTTTGTGTTTGGGTCAGTTTATTTGCAAAATAGCACCCACAACAGACGGGGGAGGGGAGTAAAACTAAAACTAAAAAAGATGATCTGTTGAGGTTCCTAGTGATTCATTGCAGCGTCCAGTTTTGAGATTGGTGTTGAAACTTGAAGCTTTTGTGGGTCTACAAGCGTGCGTGGTCCATGATCTTTTTTCGGTTGCTGGGGACCAATCTATTTAGCTATATTATTAGGGCATCAATGGCACTGCTACTGTAAACCTAGGTAGGATAGCTACCAATTTATTTTGCAGCTTTTGATGTCCATTTCATCAGCGGATCATTGAATTACTTTGGATCAAGTTCTCGCAAGATTAGGTGTTAAGTTTGAGATCTTTTATTTATTCAAATCCTAAGTAACTAAGTAATATGAAGATCGAGCTCAGTGGTAATCAATTTCAGCTATTGTTTTGTCTTATTGGTTGGTAATTTAAAGTGTGTCCTGTCACTGTGGCTGTAGGGTTCGCTTAAAAATGGATTATGTACTTCGGATGCTGTACGGTTTTAATTGTGTTATGGACTTGTCTTTGTTACAGTTAGGACGCTCCAGCTAGTATTGCTGTGGCTTAACCTCTCATTGCTGTCAAGAAAAAGTTATTATTATCACTGTTATTGAATATTTTTTAACTGCGCTGCCAACCACGTTTAAGCTAGCTTAATGTCACAAGATGAGTATTTTGCATAGTAAATCTATGCGGTACTTAGATAACTTTTGCCTAAAAATTATTAACCCTTGAGCTTTTCAACTAGCTAAACTAAGATGTTTGGGTAAAAACTAGAGAGAAGAGTGAACAATTAAGCCAAAGAGAGTGTGTGTACAAGATAGCTTAAGAGCTTGCTTTGAGTTACTTATAAGTTTGTTTGGTTATTGCTCTTGAATGAAATGACAAGTGCCAAGTCTTATTTATAGGAAGACTTGCCTAATTTTAGAAACGTCTAACACTAGAGAGTTCTCATAAGTTGGAGAGAGCTTGTATTTCTAGCAAGATCTAGAGTGATGTAGATTATTCTATGTACAAGCTACATCCTACAACACTCCAACAATATCTAGAAATTTCCTAACTATGAACAAGTAAAGAATGTGATAGAGATGGAACTTTCTAGAATCAAGCTTAGCTAGCACATCTTGGCTTGTGTACTTAGCCTCTTCGGCTGAAAATTTGGGCGGTGTGCGACATCAAGCTAAAAAGAGCCCAAGCATAAACAATTCTGCAAGGACAAAAAGAAGACCAAAAGATAAAAAGGTCAAAAGAATCATTCTAAACAGGATTAGTTTAGCCTAAAACTACACTAATCGGCTACTTTAAACAAAATCATAATTAATAAAAAAAATAGAGGTATTATATATTGCATCTTTTATAGGGGATTATTGTCAAAGAGGCTCTGTATACAATTGTTTAATTATGTTGCTAGGGTTCCATTTGGTTATAGTTCCATAGTTTTTAAGTGTTTGATTAAATAACACTAATTGTAACTGACGTGGGTGGAGAAGAAGTTGGACTGCCGTTTTAAGATAAACAAATAAAAACAAAAACAGCACTAACTCTTGAGTGAAACTGTCGAAACTAAACTGCCAAATTGTTTAAGCCTAAATAAAGAGAGCCCTAGCAACGACGACTCAGCTTCGACAAAAGATGAAAACAAGAAGAATCGTTCTAAAAGATAGTAGTTGAGCTTAAATTGGACTACTTCTACCAAAGATCATAATTAACAGAAAAAAATTGAGTTATAATATTGCATCTTTTAATAAGGGATTATTGCCAAAGGGGGTCTGCACAGTTGTTTGATTTTGTTTCTAATTTTAGGGTATCCAAGCATAAGCCGACACCATCAGTTTCCTTCAAGTAGGGGAGTTATATAGCAGCGGGACCTCTGTGGGTAGCTTAGCTAGCTCTCTGTCACACAAATTTTTAGTGCAATATATATATAACGTTAGAGATGAAGTAGTTTCATGAACTGGTCAAGCAATATATTAAAGCTGGTCAACAAGTAAATTATAGACGGATTGTTTGGTTTCTTGCTCTTAGTAGCATGATTTTCATCATTACATGTATTGATAATATATACGTACGTTTAAGTCAAACGAGGAGCTAATCAGCTAATTAATCTACGTAAAATTAATATACATGCCACTTGTTCCTTCATTTGTCTTCATCATTTACTACCAATATGAGGGTTTTCAAAAAAAAGAAACTACGAAATTTTTCTCATGCTTTCATCATTGACTATATATAATTTAACTTTAACTCTTTATAATTCGTTTCTTCTTTAATCAAACTTTCAGGGGACACAAAATTGCAATTTGGCAACATTATACTACATAAAGACAACCCGCGTGGAAAATTTTGTCATGGTGGGCTATTTCACTGTGAAACTATGTATTATATTTTATTGTCCAGTTACGAGTTAAAATATAGGCGTTTTTGCTTTCATGGACGTTTAAGTATTCACCTCTTTTTGTTCTTGAATGGACTGTCAATATCTAATTGATGCATTGCATCAAAGAAGTCATTCATCAAAGCAACCGTCTTGATCAATTTTTTTCATCATCAAGTATATAATTTATAGCTTGGGGGCAGGAAGTTAAGAGACAAAGAGGAAGTTAAGCTTCTTCTTTCAAAAATGCTAAGTTAATATATATATATATATTTGACAAGATTAGGGTCTTGAATAATAGATGAAATTTAATTTTTTTTTTTCCCTAAATCAAGTGTAGGTAGCTGCCCCATTTACTGAGGCTGGCTCACGACAGTGAACAAGGATATTATATCTCGCAACTTATACTCCATCAGATAATCAATTTTTGTTGATTTTCTAATTATCTGACAATGCTTAGGCTGTAGGATATGATCTCTTTAGAAATTACACAATTGGACACATACATTCTATATGTTCGCTAGCTCTGCAATTTTTTTATTTTGAATATTTTCAGCATTTTAATTTATTGATCTTTATGCTTCATGTTTATCCCACAATGCACATGCTAAATAATTATTTTATGTGAAGTCGTAGAGCTAAAATGGAGAGTCAAATAAATATGGGCCACCCATTAAGAGGTTGAATTGCATAGAAACTAGGGTGATTAAAGAAATTAAAATGAAAATGACATTTACAATATTCAGCATCACTTCTTATAATGTGATCCTCTCTTGCAACCCCGGGCTAGTCTTGCTTTTTATATTGGCACAATTTCACTATTCTTTAAAAGTAGTGCAGCGTTGGCACCAATGAAACGACGAATTTTAAATCACAATGCAATAATAATCATCGTCATCTTAATTTCACCAAATATATGTGTAGGGTTATGTGTTTACAAGCTTTTGGATGGCTTTTATATATAAATTTTGTAATGGTTAATTAAGAATAATAATTGATTAATAAAAAAAAGGGAAACATAAAAGCTTCAGGATGCATGGCATGCATTTCTGTCATTTTGCTCTAAGAGATTTGATCATCTGAGTCACTACTTTTGTATTTTATATAGAAACATTATTTGGAAAAACGGCACAGTGATCCCTATAGTATCATTTTCAGAAACACGTTCAATTCCTCGGTAAGTTTTTATTTTTTCGTGACTCACCGTATGGATATTTTTGCCTTCAACTAATAATGTATGTTCATTCACACATGCATTAATTATATATTTAACAAATTTTGTGCTAGCTAACTCTCAAATGTCTAATTGACAATTCATAATTCCATTTTCTTGGCCTATCGTGTAAATTCGTCTCCATGATAACTCTATGATCATACAATTTACTGGGTGACCCAAGTTGCAGAAATTCTCCAATTTTATTGCTAACTAGCTTTTGGCTTTTTGGACTCTGAAAGAAGGGAAAGTGATACAAGGAACAAAAGTAGGGCCAGCACTAAGCAAGAAACAAAAAGAAAGAAAGCTACCTGAGGAAATTGATAACAACAAAATTAAAGTGGTGGTCAGGCCAGTGTTCGTGTGAAAAGAAGATCTCAGTAGTACTACTAGTGCGCATGTTGAAAGATTTTAATCCTCAGAAAGAAGTTAATGGTGCTAAAAACCCTAGCAACAAAGCAAGTGCATGCATGCCCTCGACACGTGGGGCTCCTTCGAAACATGGCCATCTCCATTCGTGTGGTCCATTGTCCCTTTAACCTTTTAGGCTTTTAGCTAGTACTCCATTGATTCATCATTATCTTTGGATTACGTATGTAAATTGTTTGTAATTAGTTACATAATGGCAAGATTATTCAATAATGTATGCAATTAATTAATAAAAGAACAAAAAAAATGCATGTATTGCAGCTATAATGACAACCCCAACTCTAGATTAGATTTTTCTATTTTGAGTAATAATATGTTTACATAGTTGAGAAATAAAGTTTGTATCTCATACGATGTGGCATTTGATATGTCATTCATTCATTCATTGGTGTTGTGGAATTATTTCATTAATGATTATAGAAAATCGCTAATACATGACAGTAAATAATTATTGACAAGTCATTTGGGATACAAAACTTTGTATCTCAACAACTTTGTGTGTGTGTGTGTGTGTGTGTCTGTGTGTACATGAGATATTATTTAATGTACCACCAGTTTTGGAGCCATAATAAAACTTGCCGATCAACCTACTAAATTAGGGTTTCGTGCAGATACCATATATATCAATTTTAACAATGCACTATCAACTAGCGCAGTAATTATTTATGCAAGTAAATTTGTGTTCCTAGTCCAGTACTACTTCAGTCTTTTCTCCAATTAAGGTCCACGGAAAGTTAGATGTAAGATTTTAATATTAATTATTAATTAAATAATGAAAATGACACTAATTTTACTGGTTGTCTTTGTTGAATTTTATTTCTTTTTTTTGGCGAAGCTACTTAATTAATTATCTCGTAATTTATTCGAAATAGTGAAATATACTTTTGTGAGCTCCTCTCTTGTGGACCAATATGCTAGTGGAATCTTCAATTCATATAGGGCTCACTCATCATCATAGTCAATTTATCATCAAAATGAGGGTCCAAACTAATGAACATAAAAGTCAATTTGCAACTTGAATATGTATGACAATAATGTCACCCACAAAAATGGAGCAATCCCCTCTTGTCTTTCAAGTCTCGTCATGCTTTTCGTTTTATCTACTATGCTACTAATTATCCCTTAGTTGTTGTTTGCTGTCTTTACTCTAAACTTCTATTGGGAAAATAATGGAATTTACGGCCATGCCTTTGACAAAATTATGTAGTTAGATTTCCAAGAATGCATGCAATTAATTAATAATATACAAGATTAAGAAGAAATTAAAATGAAAAGGGTATATCATCCAAGTTATACAATATAATGTTGTGGGCTTAAGAGTTGACAAAAGTCTAATACTGCCATCTATTTATTTCCATAATTAATTGGTTCCATTTTCTATGACGATTGAATTATTAATACAAAGCAAACATAATAGACGCGTATTATTAATTTTCATAAAAACGTTATTTAGGAGTTTAATAAATCAGATAATCCAAACAGAAAGATTTCAGGTAAATTTTCAAGAAATGTTAGCCAATATTAGAATATTGTTGATTTCCTTCGCTAACACGAAAGACTGGCCATCGACAGGACTACAGTCAATGCATACGACAAACGCAAAAAAAGAATTACTATTTGAATTATATTTTTCGCTTCGGTGTCTTTACTGGTATCTGTCGTTAAAACGTAACATTGTTCCCTATGGCCATACTTGGGTTTCTTTCTAATTTTGCCATAGTCCCCCATAACTTAGACACTTGTTGAGCGAACCAACATTTCAAGCAACTTAATTAGCTTGCACGCATGCTCAATATTATAGTGTTTGGTTTGTCAATCACAAGAAGTTTCTTATAAATGTTGCCAGCTTTATGATTGGATGATTAAAGAAAAAGGGCAAAACAACTTTACTAGAAGAGACAAAATCTAGTGAAAGCTACTCTTTTGTGTGTATTTAATTAAGCATTTCTCTTTTCATTTCTAATTTTATAATGAGCGAGCTGATTGGTAACGCTTTCTCCGGTGTTAAAAAATAGTAAATCGAAAGAGAGAAGATGCATGTAAAAGTAGTAAGAAAAACAAACAAACCGTCGATTTTCATGGGTGCCATTATTGATGAGGCTTTTTATATGGAGAGAGAATTAATTCACTCACTCACAGTCTCACAGTATGAATTCGTAAAGAGATTCTTTGTTTTGTAGCTTCTCGTATTCTTTTCATTGATGCCTTTTCCTTTTCATTTTGTTAGTTGATTCGCTTTCTTTTTTAACCGAACAATTGAAAGTGATATCCGAGGCAACACCAAGTAATTAGTTAACTCTCGAGGCTCATGTGTCTCTAAACATTAATTCATTTTCAGAGAAGTGAAACTTAAGTTTATTGACCGAGCTAATGGCATCGGCAGCTGAAAGAGACCGGCTTTGCTTTTTTTTTAAAAAAAAAAAAGCAAATAAATAAAATAAAATGAACAAGGAATTAATGAGGTCAATGGTAGTTTGATCCAAAGATCAAAAAGGGTCAGCGTTTGTTTATTATTTAAGACATCAGGAGATTCTGCTTTGTGGGTTACGGAAATGGGCATTTGCTTGGAAATTAACACACAGACGGATGCTGAGTCAATCGCCAATCGCCATGGCTAATCGCAAGCGTATGTGACTCTTTGTCAATGACCCAGTTCTTCCGTAACCAGCTTGCAACTTGATTACTATGATTTATCGCCAGTTGTAGTTGACCTTCAGGTCAGCCATTTGGAATGTATTTTAAGCAGAGATCCCACGTAGGACATTTTACTCACTTTTTTTAATATATATATATATTAGAGTAATAACTTTGATCTTAAAGTGACTTATCGAATTATAAAACTACTACGGGGGGAAGCTTGCAAGTGAAGGAAGGGAAAGGGCTATCCAAGGAGGTCCCTGTGAGCAGGGGCATTTCTCGTGTCCGTACAAGGACATTGAACGAATTATGCATGCACCATCCATTAACAACTCCCAAGAAACTAGTTGTACGACCGCATTTACACGTGACCAAAACTTATTCACTGATCTGTATCTATGCGCAAATCGCGGAATCATAAAATTATTAAAGCAAGATCCTTCAAATAACTTTGCCGTCGGCCTATAGAGAGAGAGAGAATATATGTATGTGGCCTCACTGGGCTTGAATAAAATCGATGTCATATTTTTTACCCAAAAGAGGCCATGCATAACCTCAACCACAAACCAAATGGATATTGTGCTCCTTTTAGGCTGCTCTAAATTTTCTTTTTGTCATCAAGGTATTATTTAGTAGAATATTTTTTTAAAAAAAAAAGTTGACCCCAACCATGCAAGAAACCACTAGTTTATAAAAAAGGAAAATTACATGAAACGTAACTTGAAAATCAACTAGTAATTGGTTAACACTCGATAGAGAGAGAATTACGAAAATTCTCATTAATGAAACATCAAATTAAATCATAATATTATATTAAAAATTTTACCTAAAATACTTTTTATTTATTTATTTATTTTATCATTATAATTCGAGTGTAGAGGGAGTGAGAGTCTAAAATAGAGAGAAATGAATTGGGGTTAAAATGGATAATTTTAAAAGATTAACATATTGCTGATAATAAAAAGGTTTTGTGATGACACTTCAAATAAATCATAATTTGTCTAAAGGCTAGGACGAGCCACTTCGCCACTGATTGGACTCTGGAGGGCTTTCTTAAACTCTGCCCAAAAAGGAGTACATAAATAAATGAATGAATAAAGTATAAAGAGATAATAGTTTATTAAAGAGCGAACCCCCTCTTGGTCCACCACGGGCCAGGATCATTCGAGTTTTGAAAATGAAATGAAAACTGTTTCTGAACTTTTAGATTTTCACTGGCTTTGTTTATGGTACAAGAAATTGTGATGATGGGCTACGAGAAGCCCATTTAACATTTGACGTCTCCAGTCCATGCCAAGCCTTGTGGGTATTCATGCCCGAAGCGTGGCCCAAGAATGGGAAGCTTGTTCACATCGAAAGATAAACTAGTGAAATTCGATGGGTGGATTTGCTTAGATGCGGAAAAATATAGGTCAAAACAGGTTGCTCAGATTAAGAAGGAATCTACCTTGAACCACACGTACTCCGTGGACTTGAAAGATATTTGCCCGTGTAATATAACTGAACGATCTCTCTTCCCTAGACTTGCACGATATTTGTTTACGGCTGTTCTAAGTACATGCGGTGGAGATGTTGCCACTGAGCCACTGAGGTGTGGACTGGAGGCATGTCAATATGGAAAGGCGGGTTATTCAGAAGAAGGTCATCAAGAAATACACAGAGACCGTCCTCCTCCTCGTCCTATACCCCGCCGGATAATATTAGTCAGACATGGGGAAAGTGAAGGTAACGTTGACGGGACTGCTTGCACGAGAGTCGCTGATCCAAAGATTGCACTCACTGAGAGAGGCAGGGCACAATCTGAAGAATGTGGCAAAAGAATTAGGCACATGATTGAGCAGAATAATGGCGATGGAGCTGAACTTGATGACTACTGGCAGGTTTGCTTCTATATCTCACCTTATACAAGGACTCTTCAAACTCTGCAGTTCCTGGGTCGCGCTTTTGACTTGCCGGCATGACTAAAGAAACCCGTCTTCGCGGGCAAGACTTTGGTAAATTTATTCAATTCATCCAGTGTACCACTACTCAACTAGCTACCATTTCGCATTATTATTATCTACACTGACCCAAATTCATTTTTAAGTTGTTAATAATATATATATATATATATATATATATTAAGCTAAGGTTGTGTTGTCATGAAAAGGGAACTTCCAGAACAGAGAGAGAATGCGAATTGAGAAAGCTGTTCGTTTGCTCTATGGTCGTTTCGTTTACCTCGTTCCCAATGGTGAATCTGCTGCTGATGTCTATGATGGAATCACAGGTGCTTGCTCTTCTTCTTCTTCTTTCTTTTCCTTTTCTTGTTTTACTATTATTATTATTATTATCATTAAATCTGAGACCGCGAAGGAGTTGACACTAAAAATTGAAAATGCAACAGGATTTAGAGAAACACTAAGAGCAGGTATCGATCACGGACGTTTTCAACCACCAGGGCAACGGAGCCAAAACGTGAACGTCGTAATACTGTCTCACGGTCTCATAGAAATAAATTTGACTTTCCGATCATATATTTCAGCGTCAGCGGCCAGTAGAGGTTTCATCACCAACATGCGTGTGCCATCAGCAACGGCACATCAACAAGCAGCAAAGCATAACCGAATGTCAAATCAATCACATTTCGTTAACAGTTCCGCGTGATGCCTGTAACAATTCCTACATTGCATTCAGTTCAATCACACCCTTGACGAAGACCGAAAGCGAAAGTCTTCAAAGTGAAGCAAATCAAAACCTTTTTATAAGGCTCCACTGAGCCAAAACGCGGCGTTTACACAGACACGATGTCGCCCTTCCACTTACTTTGATCGGTAAACTCAGCAGTTAGCGGCACTCTATGATCCCCATTACCAAATCCTTTCATCCTTTTTATTATAGTTATTATTATCTTCTTCTCTTAAAAGTTTAAAACCATTACAAAAAAAAAGAAAAGAAAGAAAGAGAGACATACATTGATATGTCAAAACAGCACAATTAAGCGTTTGTTTTGCATACCCAACAGGGGCGTGCATTTGTTAAATAGAAAAACTTCCACTTAGAAAGACAATCTTCAGTTTATTTTAAAATTTTAAAAACTTCCACAAAATATAATTTATTAACACACGACCAATTTACATTCAGGCAAATTAAATTAAAAATTATCATTTATTGAAGCTAAAATGAATTTATCTGTGTACTTATCAACATATTTATCTCGGGAATTGTGGCATGATCGTGAGGATTCCCAACATGCATTGCCTGAACTAAAAGGAAGAGATTTAGAAAGCCCTAGATAATTTAATGAGAATCCCACAGCAAGAAACAAGGAAAGAGCATCACATCATATTCATACTCCCGCAAACAAGAAAGAAACTATTCCCTTCTTCCACAAAAAGAATGTGATTCCCATCATACAAGACTAGGAGAACTTATTCACAAGTTATTCTCACCGGTTACAGCATAAGAATAATGAAACTTGAAGGAGATGATCTTCACTCTTAAAACTCAAGAATTGAGACAACACTAGATCAATTCGTATAGGCATGGCCAGATACAACTAGTCAAAATGCAGTAGTGCAGAAAACCCAAGATCTAAATTTAAGTTCACGTGTCAATGATGGCTTACAACAAGTAACATAAAAATATCAATAACCTTCATACTTTATACCTGAACTAAGAATAGAAACTTAGAAAGAACCAATGACTGTGCGTCAAATTTATAACAACAGTTTAAGGAAAACAACAAAACCATATGGGACTACTCTAATGAGTAATGACAATGATGGTAACCAACGTCTTGATTGAACTTGATTTTCGGAGGCTTGAGAGAACACATGTAACATTTGGTCGACACAGCTCCAAAGTTTGTAATCAACATAGTCCAGACTAACCAGAAGGTCCCTTTTCTTTGAGATCAACACCAACTAAGAAAGCTTTTCAAAAAAAAAAAAAAACTCCAACTAAGAAAGACTATACAAGATGTATTTAAAAACTAATTCGACATACCAATAGAGAAGTATCAGGGGATCCATGCCAGGGCCAAAAAAGCAAAGCAGGAAATTCTATTAAGTTTATCTTCATAAAAATATGGAAGTTGCAACTGGACAAAGTCATCCTCTTCCAGACTAAACCTGGTTAAATGACGTCAGACAAACACACACACAATCTCCTTGTGCGAAACCCATTTCCTCTGAAGAATTCAACTCCTGGTTTAGAAAGGAAGGAGATATAAAACTAAAAATTAATGTGAAATTAGGTTTTAGTGATCATGAAAATGTAATAGAGCCCTTAGAGAGTTATCTTTTGGTTCCATGGTAAACTTGACAACTTCTATGAGTTCTCAATGGTTGCAGCTGCAATTCGTAATTGCTGCGGTTGCTCCTGCTCACCATTTCGTCTCCAGAAAGCTCTCCTCCACCAAACTTCAAAACCTCTTTGTATATTCGGGCAGTCTTCACCAGAATTCAAGAACCGATTAAACCAAGCAAGCAAAATTTCCTGTTGCCAAGCTAGAGGCAAAGTGAGAATCGTGTTACTGAGACCATCCTCAATTAAGTGTCGATCAAGGCCATTGGATGCCCTCCTCATCCACCCAAAATCATCATAAAAAGGCTCCAACCAAGTCCGCAAAAGCAAGCATCGAACATCCTTTGTAGCCAATAACTGTCCTCTGCCAATGCCAACAAACAGTCTAGCAGTAACTCTACTAACCTCATACCTATGAACTGCAGGAACTTTAGAATGTGCCCCAGAAATTTCAGATTGAGAAGCCCATATTTTTAGAAAGTCTTCAGCAATTTGCCTATCAATCAAGATATCCAAAATCCAATGCAAATTATCCGCCTGACGTGCAATCTGACCCACTTCCCGCATCTCCCCTGCAGCTGCCTGGAGAAAATACTGGTGAAGCAATTGCAAACACCCATCACAAGCTGAATACAACGACTCCTTTCGAAGATCATTTTGAGAAGAATTTTCGTGAAGCATTTTTGATACCAACCCTTTCATCTCACGCCTTGCCTTCTCGTCTTTGCCTTCGAGAACTACATGTAAGAGCTTGAGAAGCACTTCCTCATTATCATTACCCTCTTCTGTTCCATTAGTACCTTCAACTGAAACCCTCTTCAATACTTCACCAGCTCCCACGCCTTCAAGTCGAAGCTCAGATAACAATGAAGCCACCTTCTCTTCTTCATCCTCAGCCCATGGTGCAGCCTCTAAGTACTCCAAACAAGACAAAACCCCCGCATCAAACCCAATTGCAGCCGAAACCTAAAAGCAAAACGGAACACCCTCACAAAACCACCCAATTTAAATTGCATAACATGTTTATAACTTTCTCAAAGCATTAACTACTACATGCAGATTACTTTTAAATTCTCAATAAAGTGGGGTTTTAAGTTAGTTTAATATCCCTAATTTCCTTCCTAATCCTACAAACGGTTTCTAAGCAGTAAGCAACCATAAATATAAACTCAAGATATCACTGTATCTAATATAATTAGAAAAGTGACAATTTATATACCTTCAAAATTCCAAGGACTTTAGAAACATCCTCCCTCATCAACTTCTTTTTAAGATCCTTGCAATACATCAACCTCAAAGTCTCAATATAGACCTCCACGTCATCACAATCAGCAATCTCCACAATGTAGGGAAGAGTCGTTTTCTGCTGCTGTTTTGTCCAGCGATCCGACAACTTAACAGCGAAAAACCTACTGTGCGCCACAAGGATTTGCCTGTGCACGTTCAACGACACGCTAATTCCATCTTTAGAACTCAAAGTCAGCTTTATATCACTCGATGTTGACTCATTGAACTGGTTACCAGGACTTCTGGTCAACAAGAGGTCCATTATTCTCTGCATTTTAAGCTGCTGGGTATCAAACGACTGTTGCTGCTGTGGTTGTTGTTGGTTTGTTTTCGTGTTCTGGGCAACGGGGATCTGGGTTTTGGGGTGAACGTCGGGTTCGCTAGCCATCATTTCGAAAAGGGTCGGGCTGGATCGGGTTTTGTCTGGCGGAGGAGACATCGGGTTCAAAAGGCCGGCCGTTAGAGCGGAGTTGAATTTGCTGAAACTCGACGGAAATGCCGAGTCAGATGAGTGGCCGTGGTTCGTTGGCGGTGGTGTCGCGGTGTGCGTGAAATCCATGACCGGCGATAGACTGCCAGGAGCGAACCGAATCCTGAACGATGAAGGCGAGTCGGGTGCGAGAGTCGGGTCGGGATCTTTAACGGGGGTGCGGACGTGTCTCTGTGGCGGCTGTGGAGGAGGAGGAGGAGGAGGAGGGGAGGGGATGGGTAAGGGTTTGGAAGCGGGGCAGCACCAGGAGTTTTCGGGTGAGACAACAGTGGGTGGATCGAGATGCCGGGTCGGGTAATGGGGGAAATAGTCAGTGCTTGAAGCCGGTGGCGTAGCGGTGGTGCTGGGAGTGGCTGAAGCTGAGGACAAAATGGTGGTTTCACGACACCTGCGGCGTTTGGGCTTTAAGATGGGCTGAGTTTGGACTTTGAAATGAGTTGCTTTCGTTGTTGTTGTTGTTGTTGTTGTTGTTGTTGTTGCTGCTGTTGTGGTTGCGGTTGTTGCCATGAAATGTAGCTGTTGTTGTTGCGCGTGTTGTCTTTTAGTTCTGGCGGGATTAACAAGTGATTTGATTTTGTGATTTTTGTTGTTATTTGGATTTGAGTATAGGGAAATTATAAATGGCGGTGCTTACGAGACAGAGGGAAGAGCGCAAAAATAGCGACTCTGGGCTGAGACTCAGAAACTGAGCATTTAATGTGTGTTGTCGATGAATGAATGAATGAATGATGGATGGTGATATGTGGTTTAGTGAGAGAGTAGGCGAGTGTGTTTTTTGATTACTCCGCTGATGATGATGAGCTTTGTCTGGCCTTCGGATGCTCGCCTTGCCCACGGATTTTTCCACCCAAAAAAAAAAAAAAAAGGAAAAGAAAGAAAGACCAATCCGAAGCTGTGACTTCTTGTCGTTGTCGATGTGATATGTGAGAGACTGCGAGAGGGAAAACAGCACGGCAGGCAAGGCGCAGGTTAGCCCCACCGAAAAAATTTTGGGGTTTTATTGTTTATTATTATTACAGAGCGAGTGTGAATGTGTGCTGTGCCTGGGTGCATGGCATCGGAGCATTACGTCTTTTTTGGCTCATTGCTTCCATTGGCGGGATTGTGTTTGTGCCAGGAGATTTGCTCTTGTTTTTCAATTTCAACTCCTTTTTATTGCTTTTTTTCAATTAAAATTAAAAAAAAATCGGCGCACTGATTAATCTAGTATAGTAGTAATATTATAAATTGTAAAGTTATGGTGGTTATTTGCTTCGAGTAAATAATTATTGGAGAAAATTTGTTCAAGGCTTAATTAAGGGTGGACTACAAATTACCGGCAATAACTGCAGGTGATGTATGGTTAGGCCTTGTTTAATATTGACGTGTTTTGATATTAAGGTGTTGTGAAGTGTATGTATTTATTTTATAACTGTTAAATAAAAGTTGATAAGGTGTGAAAATTATCATTTTTAAATAATAATTTTAATAAAAAGAATGGAGATAAAATTAATTTAATTTTCAAAACACATCAACCAACAAGTATTGTTCACAATACTTTGGTGTCTTCGTCTTTACTAGAACATACAAAAAGGAAGACAAAAGCAATATTTGATTTTATAATTACAACTTTTTCATCATGATTCGTGTCTTACTTGGCACTCCACTGTATAAAATTTTATTATTACACCTTTGGCATTCTCTGCAAGATATTATGTAAGTATACATAAGAAAACAACAGAATGCCATTGGCCCTTTTGGGCATCATGTGAATTAAAATCAAGCCTATCTCGTGATAGGCACGTGGCCAACAAAAGGAGACGAAACCAATTAAAATCCATTTGCCTTTGTTGCTTCAAGCAAATAAAGCATGATTTTATCAAAACCAAAAAAAAAGAAGAGTAAATAAAGTAGGATTCTTATAACTAGTTATAAGTAGTGCAAATTGAGCATAGAATTGGAATTATAGTGGTGGACCAACACACATACGGGTGCTGGCCTACATTAGCAGAAAATTCATAAAATTGAGCCCGACCATGTGAAAGAAATATGAGACTCCACAATTCACGTGGTAATCATCTAACCTGAAAATCATAAGCTTTGATAGTCGAGTCTCGTTCGCCGAATCAATTGCGATCCCTTGGAGGAACATACCATCAAGAGACAGCAGGCTTGTTAGTGACGCCGGGATATCTTAATCCTCGAATGATGATGGCGAACAGATGCCTTGCCCTTGCCGTATAAACTTTCCTTAGAAATCGGGAATGTGTGATGTGGGACGATATTTGAGGGGTTTATTTATTTATTATTATAAGAAGTCTTTTAATTTTGTTAAGTAAGATAAAGAAAAGTATATTTCGTAAGGACATGGAAAAAAAAAATTAGTTTGAAAGAAAACACGATACTTTAATATTTTACTGTTTAACGAATTTCATTTTTTTAAAAAAATTAGAGTCATATTTGATGAATTTTTAAAAAAGCAGGAAAGGAATTTTTTTTTTTATGAACAGCTTATTAGCAAGCTGCCACACACTTTTTTAAATTTTTATTATAACCTCAATACTTAAATTAAAAAAAAAAAAGATAACTATGTATTATTTATCATAAATCCTAATATATAAATAAAAGACAACATCTTTTTAAAATATTTATGTGCATTTTAATCATTATAAAATAAAACTGTACTTTCATAATAAAATTTATCAAATGCACTTGTTCTGGCTTTCAAACTCACAAGTCACAACTACCAAAGCAACACAACACAGTTTAAACACTAAGCTACTTTTAATCATAAGTTTTTTTCATCCGCACAACATAACTAGCTTAGTATGTTTGCTTATTTGCTCTATTATAAAGAGGGTGTTTATATAACATTTCCATAAAACTCTTTCGACTTTTTATTTTTTGAACAACTTCGAAAATTTCTTTAAAACGGTATTTTTTATTTATTTTTAGGGTGAGACTATTTACACTGTAAAATTTATTCTGAACATTTATTTACTCTACACACTCATTCAATAAATTTCCGAAAGTAATTTTTACTTTGAATATCTTTCAAATACCATAATTTTCCTTCCTTAAAATTAGTCCATTGAGTGCTAATTTTCTCTTTTCTCTCTATACTCATAAAACATTTATAATTCTCAGGTCGTAACCATATTTCATTTCTAATGGTTCCTAAGCTTATTATCAAGATTCAAGATTTGATTTGAAGCTGTTAAATTGAGATTTGATCCTTGGCCTTGGCTACATAGACGTATATATTCCTTGAAGTATTAAACAGGTTTGAGATTGTGTTGTATTCCGTATACATATAGCTATATATTTAATATGCATCTCTGTTTCAATTGTTTTCTTACTTTTTCAATGAATTTTTTTTTCCAGATTTAATTTTTCTTTATTGTTTCTATTTACTTTTCCTTTGATGTTCTTTGTGAATGGCGAGTGTGAAATATATATATCCTGTACAGATTTGTTCATCCCCTGCTAATAGTAGTTCTTGGTAGTAAATTCAATTAAAATTATTTCAGTAATATAAAATTTTATCAAAATAATAGTGTGGAAGTACAAATTGGAGTCAAATAGATCTTAGCCTCATCTTTATCCCGCTCGAAATTCGAATATCGGCGTTTTCAACAAAATTTAAGGCCATCGTTTTGCTGTTATTCATGCAAAGATGAAATTGAATACGAATTGCCAAGTAGCAAATCCATATACTTGCAGTGGGCCTGGTGGCCCACAATACGGTTTTCAATGGGCTAATACGAGAAATCTTCTTAACCGGGCTTATGGCCGAGATTGGGTAAAGCCTTTTTTGGAATCTCTTATTGGGTCTATTAAGAGTATCCTAAAGCTGAAGGAATCGCCTTTCAATTGCTGTTAAGGGTAGGCTTTTGACACAGCTCAAAAATCTCCCTTTTTTTTTTTTTGAAACTATTTAAACAAAAAAATATATAAATTAATTTATTTCTTATTATGAATAATAAGAAATCAACTATACACTTTAGTAAATTATTATTTTAACAAATTTTTTACATCGACCCCATTTCATAATTTAGATTTATATTGTAAATTTTAATTGAACAAATATTTTTTTGAGAGAATTATGGGAGCTTAGAATTAATGAGATAACAATACATAATAAAAGAAAAATAAATTTAAGATTTTAAGATTCACACGTATTTTATAAATAAAAAAACTTAAAAGAATTTTAGGAAATAAAATTCAAAAGGGGCTCCATAACAAAAGAAAAAGATTTTAAGATTTTAAGATTCACGCGTATTTTATAAATAAAAAAAAAAACTTAAAAGAATTTTAGGAAATAAAATTCAAAAGGGGCTCCTTTTGTTATGGGGCAACTTCGGCCCAGCATCGATGGATATGGTCAGAGTATTTGCACACGATAAATAATCAGCGGACTCGGGACCCATGCTTGAATAAACGAAAATAAAATTATCTCGTTTAATTATGTGTAGTAAAGAGAAATGGTATACATTTTATAATCAGGCATTCAATCTCCTGCATACTTTCTCATCACTTTGATTTATGTTATCACTTTGCTTTAATTTCGTACATAGCATGCTAAGCAACCCCAAAAAAATACATAAATTATCGATTAGTGGACCATTGATTTGATATCTTAAGTCGCATGTTTATCATTATTGAAAAAATTAAACAAATAAATAAAATTTGAAAAAAGAAGACTTGACGCTGTCACGCCCACAAACCCGCTACAACAAACCATTTGCATTAATTTAATATGGACCTGAATTCTAATTTAACTAATCAAAGTTGCCTAAGATAATGAAGAACAATTATTTGTCGATATTAATTCTCCTCAAAAGAGTATCTGAAAAATCACTTACGTACCAAGACGGCGCAATACTACATTTTAAATTCAATGTAGGGCGTGCACATTCTCTTTTAAGTATTAACTACCTTTCATCATTAATGAATTAATTAATATACATTTAATTTGTTTAAATCCACCATTGTTTCTTACATGGGTTGTTAGCCGCTGCTTTTGAACGTTTTAATCTTTACACACTCAATATGGTTAGTTTGTTTGATATTAGGAGTGGACAGTCAACTAATTATTTTTATTCAAACTAAATAAATCATTCGATAATTCGATTCTAAACACTCTGAATTTGATCAATTCTCTCGATTTGAGTATTTAAAAATAATCAAAGCACAACAAAAAGGCCGAAGAACCACGCCGTGGTCGCTGTTTAAAATGATAAATTAGTAAATGTTATAATAATAACAATAAATATTCATGCATATTCACAAGAAAAAAAAATTTGATGGGAAAGCAAAGACTCGGGCGACTTGGCTCAATTTATGAGCACTGATTGATTTTCTTCAAAAGGGCCTGAAATTTTGTCAAATGGGTCACGGGGTGTGTGGGCCCTGGGCCGTGGGGTTAGGTACAAATACAACAAACGGGGGACACCCTCACATGCCACCGATGGGCCACCATTCTGACATGTGTCTAAAATTTCGTTCGTTTTCTCTCGTTCACGTCATTCGGCTTTTCCTTCGACTCCACCACCCCATAATTATCAAATTTAATTTCTTTCTTCTTGTAGAAAGAAAATTTACCCACAACATTTTTCACAAGTACATTAATGTTTATTCTGTAATACAGTACGCGCAATAACTGAAAGACAAAGATCATGCTTTGATGTTTCAACTGAGAAAGAGACACACAGAGAGACGGCCACGTGCTCCTTGTCAGTCCATGTGGGGAATGATAAACATGCTCTCACATGTCAATTCAAGGATGATATTGATAAAACCCTCTTCCATTGCAGTAGCTTTACAGATGATAAATTGATAATGCAAATTGCAGTTAGTTGCGTAATTGTGTCAGTTAAAATATCATCTTAATTATTCACTTATTGGCTACTCTTTCGAAGCCTAGACAGTTTCTGACATATCTAAGTTGGACTATACTTCAATTTTTACCTTCCCAAAATAGACAGAATTTGATTCCCAGCTTCATGCTCATGGCAGGCAAGTTCGGGTAGGCAGATGTATTAAAAACTGTTTCAAGAGTTGGAATTAATCGCGTACAAATCATGCTTTTTCGATGGCTACTGCCTAGACTTAGGATTGCACAAGCGCAAATAAAATAAAGCTTAAGCTTAAAGATGTGTAAAATATTGTTAACTCGGTTAAAAGTAACGGGGAAAGTTGAAAAAAAGAAAGAAAGAAATGGATCTCTGGTTGGATTTAGCTGGCCTACCTGTTAAAATGTTCCTAATGAGGCCAAAATGCCAGTGAGCTTTGCCGAAATGCGTACTCATGGACTCATTTGAGAAGGGTTATTTTACAGCAAAGAGACATATAAAATTAGTTATGGAGAAAGAGCAGAGAAGAAAATTGACAGTGATTCGAGGGCTAAGGAAACAGAGACAGAGAATGAGACAAGTGAATCTGGGGTGTGAAATTGGGTGGGCCAAAACTTGTCGGAGCAGCACTCGAACAAAATGTCAGTCAGAGTCGGTGGGCTTACATTAACGCCACATTGTGGTGAGCAATTAACACGAGTGCATATGAACATGAGCTTCCCCACCCATCTGTCTTTGCTGGTTTGATAACCCCATTTATGTTATGCCACTTGATTCTTGCTATTTTTTCAATCGTTAGTTAAATGCGATTTGATATAACTCGATGTTATATTGTCAGGGATCCCAGTTACTTTGATCCCTAAAATTTGTTTAGCTGATGTCTTCAAAGGAGAAGTTATATCAAATTCTGGGTTATATATATGACTTTACTTCTATCATTAGTTTAAGCTATTATATAATCACAAGCTATGTTGTTGTGTGTCTTTAACTTCACAACTGTATGTCCATATCTCCTTATCTAAACAGTCTCAAGTCTCTCTTTTGACCATGTTGATTATTATTATTATTAGCATTCGTTGAAAGATGAAGACTGTAACAACATTACTTGCTCACAAGGTCAAGAAGACAAAAGAAGTGAGTGAGGGAGGCCTAAACTGTCCCAAATCAAGCAATAAGGGCATTTGAACTGATATGTTTGGTGTGATGTGTCCCAAATCAGCCCATTTAAGATGGGACAACGACGCCGTGATGTGTCAAATTCATCAAATTTCAACCCCACTAGGGCAAAATGACTTGTGGTACTAATTCTCAATCAAGAACTTGTTATTGTGGGCTTCGTGTTGTGTACTGCACATCAAGTATTAAAAAGAAACAAATAGGAAGCCCACAAAACAACAGTCAACACAATGCCTCTCTCTTTTCCTTTTTTTTCATTTTTCCTTTTTGCCCTTTTGGTCCATCATTTAATGATTCGAATGCACTTTGCTTTCTCAATAAAAACCTTTCACAAACTTCATATTTATTATAGTGAAAAGGATATTTGGACTATTACTGAGTTAAAACAATGCTACAAATAATTTAAAAAGAAACCACTCAAGCAAATCTGTTTTGAAATAAAAAGTTCTTGGCCGCTAATTTTATTAAAAAAAAAAAGGTCTTTGGCGCTGTGGGTCCTAAATATGTTGAATGACTATTTATATACACACACGCACACTAATGGCATAAATTTGAGATTGCAATTCTAAATTGCAGAGACAATCATCGCAAAGTGAACCGAAAGCTTTATTCCTAGTACTAAGAATTATATGATTAGTTTTTTTTATTATTATTATAGACAAAATTACAACATTTAACCTGAATATATGAGTTTCAAAAACAGATAATCAAGTGATGTTGCCATTACCAACATATTTTTTTTAATGATAGAACTAGAAGTAGAACTAGAACTAGAACTAGAACTAGGTAATAAATATTGTAACATTCAATTTATGGCAAGATGTGATTGCAGTAAGCACATAATTAAAAAAAAAAAAAAAAAAAAAGAATTGTTGTGAATGCCTTCAAAGCAAAATAATAATAAACACGTCAATTTTAAAAATAGTAATAACATTATAAAGGTATGGTGTCGTTTCTGCTGTCATTCGCCATAAAAATCGAAACTCTTTACTGCTCCATTTCACTCGCAAGGTCTAAACACTCGAAGCCTCCCTATAAAAACTAATCGCCTCTACTCTCTCCAAGTATTTTGAAAAATAACAACAAAATTAAACATGGGCTTTCCAGTGGTTTACTCAGAGCTCGTCGTCCCAAAACTTCTCCTCCACACACTTTCCGTTCTGGTTTTCATCCGAAAACTAATCACAATCTTGTTTACGTATCTGGGTCTCCAAGATTTTCTCGAACCGGACATTGACGCGCCGGACAGCGCACGCGCCGCCGCTCCACTTCGTCCGCTGTCGGTGTCCGCGCTTCTAATGCGGGAAATCCTGCCGGTTGTCAAGTTCTCGGAGCTCGTTGACCCGCCGGAGAGCTGTGCCGTGTGTCTTTACGAATTCGAAGAACAGGACGAGATCAGACGGCTCACAAACTGTCGACATATCTTCCACCGGTGCTGTCTTGACCGTTGGATGGCTTACGACCAGAAGACGTGCCCTCTGTGTAGAACGCCGTTTATTACCGACGATATGCAGGATTCCTTCAATGAGAGACTGTGGGCTGCTTCCGGGACCCCTGAGTTTTACGACGACGATCCTCCCCATTTTTCTCGGGTCACTGCAGATTTATAAAGTTTCCTTTCCTTTTTCCTTTTACGGTGGTGGTATCTCGCTATGTGTACATAGAAGAAAAATTCAATCACAGGGGAAGAAAGAAGGAAAGAAAGAAAATGGAGGAGTTAGAATTAATTGTATGTTTTTGTACAGTTTTTATCATCTTTTTTCTGTTTAACATTTCGAGTCGATTTGACGGGGATAATAAATTTGCGGAACGGATGGAACTCGATTCGATCTCAATAATTCTCCGTATCGTGTTTTGATTTTTATATATTTTCGTTCGACACTTCACTTTGTGAATCATGGCGTTTTGGTTTTTTTGGTGAGGTTCGGGGTACTACTACTGAGACGAGTGAATGGGATTGGATGATTGTCGTTTGCCAAACATAACATATGATTGTTATTATTATCATTATTGTTGTTGTTGTTATTATCATTACGTGAGTTGAGTGTTGGCGGAATTTGACCGCTGGCCGGTACTTGACAAAACTCCGGTCGTGCAATTTTGAAAATTTTGTTTACAAATTTTCCTTTCCATTGATTGTGCTGTGGGGCAATATTCCATCCACATCCACTTGATTTAACATATGGCAATGATTTCAGCTGGCCGGCTGGCTGCCCAAATAAATTTGAGGACCAAGGCGAAGAAATTGGTGTAACGAGATTGGCCTCCCCACTCCATGAGAGCAAAATTAAAAAATGTGAATGATGCCATCCAGGATTTCCGGGCATCTCTTTTCAGCTTTTTTTAACTTTTGGTATTGCGGATTCCTTTATTCTCTCGGTCTCTGTCTCTGTCTCTGTCTCTCATATGCTATGTCATATGTGCGCATCATCAAAATATTCCACATCAAAGATGATAAAATTTTCATTCATTCATTCATTCATCGCGGCTCATTCTTCTTAGGACGAAGAATATAAATGTCCTCAAATCTCTATGTTTTTAATAATTCATTTTGCAAATATCCTCATTGTTGCAGTATAAATTAAAGATGATGACTCTGCATCTTATAAAATGATTTGTAGCCCCTAAAGCTAAAGCGTACGGAATTGTGTTGCTGACCAACTCAATTCAATCAAACCGTAAAAGAGGTAAGAGGGTGAAAAATGGATTTGTACTCCGTCGGTTCTCTTATCTTTCAGAAAATAAATATAAATAATTTGGGAGGATGGGTGTTTTCAACAATTTAACACAAATAATTTATGTAGAATGGGTGGATGGATCGATTCGAAAAGTGCTTCTAAGGTTGAAGAATGATGATCCAAAATTAGGTGTGTTGGGTGCAACTCCTAAGGTTGAATTCAGACAGAAGTCATAACAAATGATAATAATAGTAATAATAAGTAAGATTTAATAAAAACGTTTTTAATGTAAGATCATATATATATATATATATACACATACATACATAATATATGACCAAGACTTTGCCTCCTGAGTGTAATTCAGTTTGACGGGAGGTCGGCAAAAATTAGTATTTAGTACGTAAAATGGCTTATTGCCATGCAAAACCTTTGAAAAATAATTTGCGATGAGATGAGACAAGTGGAAACCATCGGTGCAGCGGCTAATGAACGGAAAGTGTGTGGAAGATTTATGTGGTGCCAGGTGGCAAGCTGATGATAAATCCGTGTGTGGACTAAATGAACGAGCCCACACAGCGATCGAAGCCAGTTTTCTCTAAAAGTCCAATCTGCGAAATGCAAATAATCAATAATGGCCGCATACCCAAATATAAATATTTGTACACGCCCCTTGGGTCCATTCGGGAAGAACCATTTGTTGATCGTTTTATATGTTCAAAAATTTGTGGATCTCTTTGCAAATAAACCGAGTCCAGGCCTCATCTAAATTGCGAGAGGCCCACGTTCATTTTTTCAGCTTGTGAGCGAGTGGAAACAAAAAAATAAATAAATAAATAAAAACTTGCTTTCCTTTTATACTGCATTTACTTATCAGTAATTAGAATAAGCTATAATTAAAATAGGCAATAATGTGAATGAATTGGAATGAGAATGAAAAATGAGAATCAGGATAAATTATTTACTTAACGTGTAGGAATTGAAATCGAAATGGGTTGGAATTATATTGATGTGTTTATTTTATTTTAGAATCGAAATTGGCTACTATTGCTCCCGCTGTACTACTACTACTCCTGCTGCTACTGCTGCTTCTGCTGCTACTGTTGCTACTACTGCTACTGCTGCTGCTACTGCTGATGCTGCCACTACTTCTACTACTGCTGTTGCTATTACTGCGGCTGCTACTACTGTTATTGCTACTGCTGCTGTTGCTATTACTGCGGCTGCCACTACTGTTATTGCTACTGCTACTGCTAATTATAATGGTATATTAATTAATAAATTATAATAATAAAAATATATTTATTAATTTATTAATAATCTATGAACTAATTATAATAATTATATTAATAACTATTATAGTATTGTGCTCATTAATTAATTAATTATAATATTATTATATTAATTATTGTGATTATTTGTTCAAAAATTAGAATTATTAGTATATTATTGTTAATAATATATTAATTAATTATAAATGAGAATAACATAGGCATCTTTTATTTTGAGGAGGGCAAAATAATTAATCATGAGAATGGGAGACTCATTCTCACCTTTCTCTTGAAAATGAGTCTCTCATTCCTCATTCTCAAATTGCGGTGAGTCTCACGATTTCGATTCTAATTCCAGACTCTATTTGACAAAATAAACGCTGTTAATAATTCTGATTCCCTAACCCGAAAAGTATACGTAGTATCAGTTTCTTGGCCATCAAATGAAATAGCTTTTCTAGTCCAAATAGTGCCTTAACAAGCTTGCTTACTGATTTCTCTTTATAACAGTTCAAAGCTCATTGCCATGTGAGATTACATAAACAACTACGCTGTATGATTGCGATGCTTATTATTAAGTACCATATTACTCCTCTTTTATTATTATTATTATTTTAAAAGTACCGTATTGCTTAATGAATATAATTTTACTTCTTAATCGGGCCACTATAACTTACGTCGTTTATACAAGCAGCGGTGTCGCTGTTTGCAAGTTCCATTGTCCACTGGCGATAGTGAACCGTAATAAAAATGGAGCTGTCATAAGTCATGAATGCATCGCGGTCACATTAAAGTATTTGACTAACACTTACTCCAAATCAAGTTAATTTTTTTTTTCATCTTCTATGAAAAAACTACATTATCTTTATTATTTTTCTAAAATAAATTATTTAATAATCATATAACACATTAACTTTTATTTCATAACTATATTTTTTTTCTCACAACAAATATGACTTTTATGCTACACCAAATAGCACATTTATCAATTAAGAAATTACTGCCAATAATTATTCCAAAACTTAAGCACTTCAACTAAACTATAACCCTGTTTGGTATCAAAGTACCATAACTTTTAAGCCATAATTGTTTAAAATATATATATATATATATATATATATATATATATATATATATATATATATATATATATATATATATGAATTAAAATTTAATAATATGTAGTAAATATAATCTTTAAATAATAATTTTGTCAAAAATAATAGAGATATTATAAATGTTTTATCATACAAGTATAGAATCAAATTAATTTTAACTTCTAAGTTACTACAGTTAATGTTTACTAAATACTAGTAATATAACTTTTAAACTACAACTATTCAACATCAATACTAATCAATGCCTATATAGTTCCAGTCACAGCATGTGACTATATGTATCAAGATTTGCAGACAAAAATAGACAAATAAGCAAACAAAATATATAAGAAATAATTATGTTTATTACTCAACAATTATGATATCAAAACACACAAGTATATTGCCATACCAATAGTCTATTTGCAAGTAAAAGGGAGCTCCATTAATAATCCCAGTTGGTACCTCAAAAACGTCTCACAAGTTCATTTTCACAAACCAACGTCAAACATGCACCACAGCTAAACTAGGCCTTAATAGGCAGGAGGTGGGTAATGGCCTTGATTGTATGCGGGCGGGGGATAACCTCCAGCTGGATAGGCTTGACCTTGCGGTGGTGGGTAGCCCTGACCCTGAGGTGGTGGATAGCCTTGAGGAGGATAACCATATGCTTGTTGTTGAGGTGGATATCCAACCGTTGCAGGATATGGCTGATCAATGCGAGACATCTGTTGATGAGGGGGTACTGCCATTGGTTGTGGACCAAATTTACCATCTCTTTTGTCCATTTCAACTTTGTGCTGCGTCTGCAGACAATTCAAATAAACTGTGAAGAAATATTTCGTTATAATGTAATTTCATTTGCATGTGATTGAATCAATTGCATACCTGCATGCAGGCACAGACCCTGAAAACCAAAACATAAAGCAGAATCAGTAGGATATTTTGCAGGAATTTTGCCTAGGAGCTTTCAGTGTGGAAAGAAGGAAAACCCTTACGTGCAATAAACCAAATCAGCCAATAGGTTCAGTATCTCTGAAGCGTCCTGAAGTTCATCACTTCCCACTATGCATGCAACTAAGGAAAATATGCATGCAATTTGGCTGAGGCAAAACATAAAGCCCTGCATACAAATAAGAAACACATATAACAAATAAAAAAAGATGTGCAACTACAATAATGGTGTTGATGGATAATGGAAGTGACCGTACAATGATGCAATTATCACAGGCAGTTGTCTGGATGTTAAATTCATCTTGCAATAGAAAGCGAGTAGAGGCCACCGAATTGCCAAAGCAGCAAAAAACCTGGATGTTAAAAAAGAAATGGTCTCAATAATTAACAAAACAGAAGCTGTCTACAACTGCTACATTGGTTTATAAACTGACAACCCAGTAAATGGGATTATAATATTTTCTCAAAGAAATACTTCACAAGTTAATCAAGAGTTACAAGATGAAAGGGTTAACCAACAAAGGAACCAATAAAGACACTTTTATCCTTTCAAAATTAAAAGCCAAACAACAGGGGTAACACATATCTAGTGGCCATAAACCTAGATATTAGCAGAGCTAAATAACATGTGATTTTTGGTGGAAATTAACTAAAAAGATCAACCGTGTAGACTAATATCAAAAGGATCATGACAAATGAATTCATTTCCATTTCTGCTTCCTGTAGCTAACCGTCTCTAACATACCTAAGTGAATTCTTTTGTGACATAAAAATGTGGGTTGACTTGCTGCTATAGTCTAGAGACTAAAACCTTCCAGGGCTAGCTTGGACATGAAAGGGCAGAGAGTTGTACATTAAAGCATGTACATCATATATGAATTGGGATTTTGAAACCGCATGTACTGAGGAATTGGCATTAGACATTTGCATGCAGGTTTTACTGAGAGTTTGAGGACGAGATTTAGAGCTTGAAGATTAACTGGCTATATAAAGGTAAAAGATGTACGAGCTATGTTTGTTTTGTTGACAATGTGATACTCCATATAAGTAAAGGTCATTTAATTCTTTTATGTGTGGAGAAAGAGTGAGAATCTATCAAAAATTTTCTAGAGTGAGAATCTATCAAAAATTTATAATCCCTTCAAATTAGAAGATGTCAATACAAGGTCTTCAAATATAACCCGCACAAGGTAAGGCCAGACAAACACAAAGAGGCATGTGCAAACACTCTCGCAGTAAAGCGAATATAATTCATAGCACAAAAAACTAATATCAGAATTTCCAAATTCCAATTCCTCTTTAGTGGCAGTTCTTACTCCTTATTTCTTGCTATTGCTTTTCTTCATCTCATAAGAATGAAGCAGTAACACACTAACATATCCAAAATAAATTCCATACCTCAGTGGCGAGGCAGAGTTCAGGGCATTTACTTTCTCCACACCTGCCGCTGCAGGGCATATAACCAGCACAACAAACGTACCTGTAACAAATAAGAAAGTACCACATTTACGCCAAAAGATTTCATATTATACCAGTTCAGATCACAGTTGAAACGGTCACTAACCTAGACATATCATTGTAGAGCGCTCGTTTCCGAAGCATGTAGGATACACATGGCCCACTGTAAATGAAACAAATGCAAATCAGTTATTTTGTGACACAGATGGGAGAAAAACTCAAGAGTAGATACATTGCGAATTCGAGAAAAAATAGGAGAAAAGGGAAAAAAGGAAAGCCCCAAATTTCAAGCGATAAGTTACAAGAATTAATGGCATACAGAATCAGTAAAAATTGCAATAATCATTCCAAATGCACTTTTAAATTGAACAAAGCTGACTGGCATAACTTTTAGCTTCCTGTTACGAAGTCAACTCATCATACGTTCTTATCCTAAATTGACAAAATGAACGGAAACCTAAAAAACATAAAATCTAATCGATAAATCAACAGATCCATAAATTAAATTAATTACAAAGAAATCAAATAGATGTAGAGACTCACCAGAGACAAGAAAGGCAGCAATCTGCAGAGTCGACGAAGAAAACAACGAATCAGCAACAGAAATAACAAAATACGAACCTATTAAATACGACGGCGTTTACATACAGGGAGGATCTTCAGTTACGGTGTGCATGAGGTCGGTGTGCCAGAGATTCTGGTAACTTCGACGCAGCTCCATCTTCTGCAATTTATCGCTCGATGTCGCCATTGTTACAGGATCCGCAGTTAGTTGATCGATTAAGCTCCGGAGTGCTTTTGATTTTAAAATTGAATGGATTTAAAGGAACAGATAGATGGATTAGGAGCTCTCAAAACGACGTCTCATTTTTGGCGAGACTTCCAATTTACAAGTCCATTCAAAGACTTCCAAGAAGACTAGGACAAAACGTGCCAACCAATGGGATTTTAAATTTCGAATTAACTTGTCGTACACAGCCGCGTTTCATTGGCTGTGTTGATGGCTTTGCTGATCTGGCAACGACTAAGTCAACGATTTATATTTTAGTATACGGTTGCCTTCGTACGCAGGAAACTTCTGTATTTGCTACTTTCTCTGCAGAAAATACTTGTGTGCTACAGCCGCAAGGATTATGTCATACATCCTCCGCTAATGTCGTGACAATTACACATTTTAAAAATAATGATTCCATGTGCTGTCTCAAATTTTAGCTTTTTTTTTCATGGAGCAAAATTCATTTGAGTCAGCTTTTGGGATTTTATAATCATTAAAATTTATCTTTATGTTTATTACCTTTTTTAAATTAAAAAAAAAAGAAGATAAAATTAGATAACGAAGTTAAGACCGTATGAGAAGGTGAGTTATATTTCTCTATAATAAGTAAAAGATGTAAAATTCTCAATAATTTGAGTCTTGACTCTTGAGATCCTTGTTTGGTAAAATTTCGAATGTTCTAGTGCAGTTTATTAATAGCGACGAAGTCTCATTTTATATTTGGACTTATCATTAATTATCAACTCGTGTTCTTAGGTCACTACAATAATAGAGAAATACATGACTATATTAATTTTAAGACACGGGAGAAGCAAGTATTAGAATTACCACAATTTTTGTAATTAATAATAATAAAAAGAAGGATACGTACTCGAAATTCTCAGAAATTCTACGAAGAATTAGCGACAGCAGCAGGCTTAACACGAGTTTTGCTTCCCGGATTTGGGAATGTTGCAGCCCACAGTGGGGCAAAGTTGGCCTTGGCAGTGGCAGGTTTAAAATGACTTTCGTTCCCAAGTCTGGAAATGCTGCGGTCCGCGTTGTGGCACAGTTGGTTTTGAAGTTAAATGATAATGTAATATGGTTAGAAGAATGCCCAACGGATATTTGTAATGAAATTCCTTTTTTCACTTTTGATAACGAAAGAATATGGTGTCAAATTTCTAAAGAGTGATGATATGCTGACTTAGGGGCTGTTTGTTTTCTTGACTTAATGATTTAATTGTAATCAGTTAAGTGATTAAGTCAGTTTATTTTTTTTAACTTGGTGAAAATTTTCAGTCATTAAGTTATTAAGTTAATTTTTCAAACTTTTTGCTTGATTTAAAATGTCCGAATTATATCATTAAAAAAATATTATCCAAAATATCTATATTTAGTTAATTAATTTTCATCCATACCTGAATAAGTTTAATAATTAGTATTATGACACATCTCTATAAGTTTTAATAATATAGTGGTAAATGTTAGAAAAACTATTAGCCAACGACACAAAATAGAAAAGCACCATAAGATAAAGAATAAAATGAGGGAGCAATAAATTATAAAGTGATTTTATTCATTCTAAGTGTGTGTACAAAATAAGGAGATGATCTCTCATTTTATAGTTACATAATCAATATATGAAATTAATAGAAACATTATGGATCATCATTCCTTGTGAGATAGTGGAATTTATAAAGAAGCCAAATGTTACTAATGGGAGATAGTATGGAGACTAATAGATGTATATTATGAACATCCGCATTTATTTTTATTTTTTATTTTCTTCAAATTAGCATTATTTAGGTTTATAATTTTTAATGAATATTTTTTTGTATAAAATATCATAAACAACAACAAGATTGATTAACATATACTAATGTAGAATATTAAAGGGTTGTTTTCAATTGAGCATGATTATATTATGAAAATATATTATCTTATTTATGTTTTTTGAGATGTTATTGATTGTTTAACATTTATAATTTCTAAGGACATAAATATAAAAATACTAGTTTTTAGGGTTTTTTAAATTAAAAAACAAATAACTTAATACTTATATGTAGCGATTCATACAAAAAATTAAACATATAATTCAGATTCAGACAACTAGTCCTATTTAAAATTCAGACTAATTCATGTCTATTCAGATTTCAGATAAAAAAATAAACGTCACCTAGTTCTGTATCCCAACTAATGCATTGTCCATATAAATCTACTATTTTGAATTAAAAATGATAAGATTTAATAATTATTTATCACTTGAACCAATCATTCATAGATATTTAATATTTGAATTAATAATTACAAGGGTTAATAATTATTTATCATTTGAACCAATCAGATAGTGACACATTATTTGTCAAAGTATCATACCTAAATAAGCATGACATTATTTGATTTCTAAATTCGCTGGGCATGATATTTGAAGTGTAGAAAAATATGAGAATGAGAAAAGATTAGAGTATGAGAAAAAAAAACGATAAAAAAAATTGAGAATCTTAAAATGACAAAAAATGAATAAATGATGAGAGAGAATAATTATAATTAGCACATTTTATGTGCCTGCCATAATTAATATAATTCAAAATAAAAAATAATATAAATAAATTATGTTTGCAAGTGAAATTTTCATTTGTATTAAATTATTTTTACAAAAAAGCCCGTACCTGCCTCATTACTCATAAATTGATGTGAATCTAACCAAAAGGTAATATTAAAAAAAAAAGAAAAATTGTGGAGAGGGTCTCAGATTTTAAGAGAGTAACAAATGCAATGTTTAAATTTTGAAAAATTTATAAAAACAGTATAGATGGAAATTGAGGGAAATAAAAATTAGAGAGTTTTTGATAGACAACAACTAAAAATCTTAATATTACGGACACATTATGATAGTTATTAACACTTATTTATTTTTTTATGAATATTAATTTCATCCCCATGATTAATATTAATAATTATCTTATATGTGAATTATAAATAACTTATTACATTAATTAAAACTCAAATATTGATTAAAACTAGTCTCTTTAACAATACTTTTTAATTAAATGATTTATCTAACATGACCGATTTTCTTATAATGTATATGCATGCATAGCTTATAGATGACGAGAATACCGTCACCTTTTTGTAAAAATAAAAGAATATGACCCCAAATCTTATGAAGCGGTGAATAATGAATATGATTGTCGATTTTAATGTATGAAAAGTACAAAAAAATGATTAAGAAATTGGCAAGAAAGAGTTAAAATATATATATATATATAAGAGCCACGATTATATTATGACATCAATTTTTAAAAAATTTATAAACCACGTATAATCTGTAGTTTCAAATTACAGTTATCACAATAACTACTAAAACTTGGAGTAGTTTCGTTGCAATTTGTAAAGTAGTAAAGCAGAGGACCCGTGCGTAAGGAATTATTCTCTTTGAGTTAATAAAAAGTTTAATGGAAAGACAAGGGGCAAAAGAGCGAAGTGCTTTCCTTTCTAATATAAATAGCAGAAGTGGAGTAGTCGCTCTGCATTTCTTGTTGTTTGAAATTGTAATCTTTTTGTTAGGAGAAAGCCGAGAAACAGCTTTGTCTTTGTCTTCTTGCAATCTTGCTCCTGGTCCTGGTAAATGTGTGAGCCTTGAATAAATAAATCAGAAACCAAGTGTCACTTGTGCTTTGTGCCCGTTTCAGAACCAAATAGAATACACTGACAAAATAGCATGAAAAAATATTAGTAATTTGTCTAGAAGCAGCAACAACAGATTCTCTCAATTCTCGAATTTTTTTTTTTAATTGGTTTTCGATCAAAGAAATTGCCCAAATGTCTTCTGATCCTTACATGTTCGACAACTTCTTCACTGATGCTTTCTCTCCGTTTTGTGACACCTCCATTGATATTCTTGAAGCAAACAACTACAACCCAGTTGATGAATCCACTTCAATCGACCAATTTGCTCATAGTCTCCTCTCTAGTTCACCGCCAAGCAACCTTCTTGGAAACCTAAGCCTTTGCCAAACCAACAGCAACCATTTGCAGACTCTTGCAGCAAATGGGTATCAAGATTTCTCTTGTTTGGACTCAATGGAGGTCAAAAGTGAGGATTCTCTGGTAGGCTTTGATTCTTCTTCTTCTTCTTATAACCAAATTCAACAAGAACCTTCGGTGCTTCCTCACAGCTATAGCGGTGTTGAAAATGTAGCTAAGTACATGCAAAGAAGCTACAGCAGCAATTCTTTTGATGGCAAGCCTGGTTTCTACTTTCAGCCTCGCTTTGATTCTGTACTGGAGTCTCCAAATATCTATAATCAAGCCTTAAGCTCACCGGAAAACAGTTTTTTCGCTGGACAAATAAGGAGGGTTTGCAGCACAGGAGATTTACAGGTTAGTTCACATTCAAATTCAATCCGCTGTTCTGTTTCTGCTTCCTCTGTTTTATTTTTATTTTTATTTTTTGACCACCTTAATGTTTAATTGGCTTTTACCTTTTTCTCATTGGAATTTGAAGAATACAAAAATCCCACATAAAAGCCAAAGGTCTTTTTCAAGTCCTTTAGCAACAGAGAGCTCGTTTATGGCGGAAGCAAACTTTAAAGTTGGTCGTTACAGTGCTGAAGAGAGAAAAGAAAGGATCTCGAAGTACAGAGCCAAGAGAAATCAAAGGAATTTCAACAAGACAATTAAGGTATTTAATTAATATTAATTTTTTTTAATTGATCAACGACTGTATCTTCTTCATAGAAATAGAATAACCAACCACTTGAGAGTACAATTTTATTTTGTGTTTTGATTTAATTATTGTTTTTATTTGGGGGCAAGTATGCGTGCCGCAAAACGCTAGCCGACAACAGACCTCGTATACGTGGCAGATTCGCACGCAACGACGAAGCTGGTGATGTTCCCAAAGCTGCAGGTTCTGCCAGAGACGAAGACGAAGATGAGCTCTGGGTACTCTCTCTCTTTCTCTCTCTCTCTCTCTCTCTCTATATGTATATATTCTTCTCTTCTTTTTCTTCTTCTTTTTTTTATTATAATAAAAAAAATAACAATTATTTTAGTAAACTTTCTTTAATGTTATCATTACAATGATAGTCTTAATTAAATGTGTTATTAATTTGGCTTCTTGAAGCTTGATGGGTTGCAGCAAGAAGACGAGGAGGATGGAGCAAATGGACACGGAGGGCCTTTTGTTAGCAGTTTTGGCCAGTATTATGGCTGCTATTGAGATAATTAACTAGCTGAAGCAGCTTTAATGTTTAGGTTCATGCAATTGCAACATGCACCAATAATGCCCTTTTCAGCTAAGAAATTCAAAAGGACTTCGAATAAGTTAGTGCATGTTGCTGAATTTTTTTTTATTACTTTTTTCAAGTGGGGTAGTTGTAGGCTAGGTATAGCAGCCTTTTCTTTTCATTTTTTTTTTCCCTCATATTTTCCCAGTTGTCTTTGTACATACGATAATGGATGGTAATAATGACTTCACAACAAAGACAGGTCTTTGACATAAGGTGACAGTCTCTTTGTTAATTTGATTACAGAGGTCTCAATTCTCATCATGGATAACTGGAAATTTACGTATGTAACAAGTTTAAAAAATTCATTTTATCAAAAAACCAAACATTCAATAAAATTTCTTACCTTTTTTTACCACATACTCATTTTGGCCCAAAATGCCCTTAAAACAAAAGGATGGCTCCGCATTGCCCACATTAACTGACATACACCCACTACCATCGCTCGGGTGATGTTGCCATCCCTTGGCGATGGCACCATCGCCGAATTCCTGGCAACGGCACCAAGCATGGTAGCAAAATTGAATAAAAACAATGTCTGCAAACTTATTTTGTAAACAATTTTAGATTGAATGTCATAGAGAATGGCAATAAATTGAACAAAGAATGACAAAAGATAAAATTGAAGGCATTTTAACAAACACTTGCTCAATGTTTGTAAAATAACTCTCAGTTCTCATGTCCAATACTAATCTATTGCTCATTATTGGGATTATCCCATGTTGGTCTAACACAAATTTACTGCTGATTGTTGGGGTTATCCCCCATCGGTTATGGAAGGGATTGGTGGTGATCTCATAAGTGTGAGGAAAAAGGTCCAAGACCATCAAATACTCATCTATTATAATAAATTCTCCAACAAGCCATTAAATTTAATCTAAAGAACATGGGGAAAAAATGATGGAGAATGAAGAAAATCCAATGCTTTTTTCACCATTAAGACATTGGGCGTTCGAACTTGAGATAGAAGAATCGATGCCGCCGAGAGTCGAAGCCACCGTCAAAGATCTTGTTGAATGATTAGCTTTAATCGCGAATTCTTGAAACTGGTTACATAGATAAATTTTTCAATAACAACTTTAGTAAAACTATTGTAATCCATGATTTTGATTGATGTTTTCATTTTTAGCTCCAAACATTTAAAATATAAAATATTTATATGGGAAATGAACCAAATTCCTTTCCGGGGAGGGAAAAGTAAGCAGCTTTACTTGCTAGTGTTTCAAAATGCAATATCAAAAGAGAGGTCATTCAACGTTAAATAGTTCTCTTTTCAGCGTCCTGGAGAATGAAAAGCTCCTGTCAGTGATTCTTAGTAAAACAGTAAGAACACTCTGGTTTTAAATATCTGCTTGTAGATTCCATTTGGCAGGGTATTTATCATTAAAATAAATAATCTGTGCTTGTATCAGTCGTTTCTGTATCAGTCTTTTATGAAAAATAATAACACAATAATCTCACAACTTGGACAATTTTACCATTTTGTTCAAACTCACTATTATTTGCAGCGTGGCAACTTGCAGTTGAAAGTTGCTCTGACTTCCAAAAGAAATACAATTTTTTTTCCCCTTGTTATTGGCATTTGGCAGTTAGAGCCTTGGAAAGACAGGGCAAGTTTTGAAATCTCTGTTGGGAATAATTTAATTCAGTATATTCAGAATACTGTGCTATTTTGCTCTGCAGGCCACTAGCTTAAAGGGGAAAAAGGCAACGTGGCCATAAAATATTTGTTATTTTACTCTGTAGATTGCTATGGCAAGCTAATTGAATTATAGGAGAAATTTACAAGGCTAATTGGAAAGCCGACCACGCTTTGACTAAAAGCGGTTACCATGATGTCGCAAAGGCCTAATTGGCTTCTAGTTTGTTCAATTTTCTGGGAATACGATTGGTTGGTTGAGACTTGAGAATGATCGTCTTGTTTTAATTTTTCTTCATAGTAATCATTGTCTATTTGTCTGTCTTACTCGGCCTAGAACATTTGATTTTGGCTTTCTCCATGAGACATCTCTTTTTTATTTTGTTTTCGAATGCTAATTATATATTAGACTACTGTTATTACAATAAATATTTATAATTATTATTATAGTAAATAAATATACTGATATTTATAATTAAATATAAAACTGAGACTTACAAAATTACATTAATTTTTTATAAAATACTTGACCAAACAAATAACCTTCATAGAAGAGAGAATTATAAAATTACATAAAATTCTTTATGAATTATCTGTCTAGACAAATAACTCTTATAGAGGAGGGATGTCTCTGCTCCACTCGTATTTCGTAAGGGAGAAAGACTTTATAAATTAACTCCATACAATTATATTTAATTAATAGAAATTAAATTTATAACAACTCAAATTTTTATCCTCACAATTATAAGAACAAAAATTTATTACTGGATATTTGGCCCAAATGGCCATGAGACATCCTTGGTATGCCTTAATCTGGAAAAAAAGGAAAAATAATTAAAAAATGTGAGTGAGATATATTTCTTTAATAATGTGGTTTTTTTTTTTGAGAATTAATAATGTTGATTGTTGAAGTAAGATTTTTGTTTAATTTTCCAATCAAAGAGCAGTCAAAAGAATTTCCTAGTGTCAGTGGATAGCTAATATATAGTTTATGTTTCAGCTCTTTAGTGTTGTCAAATCCGTCGCTTTAATCATGACAAAGACAAAGCGCAAGGAATTTTGAAGTCTCAAGTCTCAGCTGTAGCAAAAAAAAAAAAAAAAAAAAAATCTTTTCTTTTGTTCAAAACAAGGTTCCCTTCCAGGAGGATGCATTTATAATAGAGGATTTTGTTGTATGTTCAGAAAGACCAATAATTGATGCAATTTTTTTAGGTTCTTAAGTTGCGTTTGTTATGGAGGTGTTTGTAATTGAGGTGTCGTAGCTGTTTTTAATTCACAATTGCTATAAAATGGATTATAAGAAAAGAGAAATTATATCCCTTTAGCAGTTGTATGTGTGTGTCTATATATATATATTATAAGATGCAGACGTCCTCATTTTTTTAAATGTGAATACATTTTTAAATTATGTAGTTTTAAAAAATTAGTTTTGAATAAATTATAAAATTATATTATTTAAGAGAGTTAAAAATTAACTTTTTTAAACTTTACAATTTTAAAATATATTCGCATGAAAAAAAAAATAATGAGGGCACCCACAATAGAGAATGACTATATATAGAGAAGCTGGAACTTAAAAGTGCGAGAAAGCCGAGAAAATACATAAACCGTTCGGTTTAATCGCTTTAAATTTTAAGCCTTTAAAACCCTACGATTTTAAAACTTTACTAGATTTTTCATACATTTATCTAAATTTTTTCCGCACTTTAAAATCCTAAATTAAAAATTTTCTATTTCTCTCTCTCTATTTATAGAAAATAAGTAAAGCCTAAACTATTAACTTCTGCAAATATTGTTTGTATTGTATAGAAATTACGAAGTACATCAATTATCAATCGACCAAAAATAAAGTGATGATCCCAAGTGCAGGATGGTACATCAATAAGCATTTTCTCCATAGGGTCACAAATATTTAAGTTCCAGACTGGTACGAACCCAAATCTTCAGGATTCGATCCCTTCAAATTGAAAAATTGATATGATAGATATCTTCAAGATTAAGCACCCGGTCGCAAAAAATCATCGCAAGAGACAGCTTGTACAATTGATGTATCTTATTCTGATATATAAAGTGATGCTTTCATTAAAAAGCCCGTGTAGTAGTACTATATACAAAGAAAGTCATAACTTTGATCAAGCTTTGGCATCTTCAATCTCTACAATTATCAATAATTGACCACCTTTGCCATGTTTAGATTTATAGCCTATGTTATTAGGTCACCTATTCAATCAGAAACACTGAGTGAAACCCATAAAGAAGCAATTTAGCATCTATTGAGAGCTGTCGCAAAAGGAAAACAAAGACCGAATCTTTTCAGTCCACAGTTTCCTATTTGATTTTTCTTCGTCACAAAATTTATCATTATGTGATCAGATCTCTTTATCACTTAGCAGACGACATCTTGCGCTGTCCTGAAAGAAATGTAAATAAAATGGAAACACAGCAGCAGCAGCTAAAGTTAATGGGGAGAGCAGTATGCAAAAGAATGTTTATAATAATCCTAATAGTATTGGATCATAATCACCCAACCAACAGTGATTCCAAAGACTCACTTTTGACCACATCAATATTGAAAGAAAAGAATTAATATTAGTAACAGCTTCAATATATCCTATCATTGTACTGCTACTGCTATAGATTATGAGACCATTAATCCGTAGGCTTATTGAAGAGATACCCCAGAAAAAAAAAAAAGAAATTAGCAAAAAGAAAATAATAATAATCTGGGGATTGCAAAGATGTTGAAAGGAAAATGAATGATGAGAAAATTTGTCGACTCTCAACTGTCTTTCGCGTAAAAGTATTCAAGTTGGTACGTCAAAATTCCAAGTTATAAATATTTGGTGCTTTGCATTCAATTATTAAACAAGATATGATATTAAAAGTATGTGCACGAATGGTTTTTATGATTGTTAAGTGGACTGGCTTTGCGTTTAAAAATAATTTCCATTGAAGCAGACAAGAAAGATCCCTATGTCACTCATGAGGAAGCTTTTGGTTAAGGCAAAAGGAATCATGAGAAAAGGAAATTTAAAAAAAAAAAAAAGAAGTGAAAAGTTTGAAGGGTTTCGCTGCTTTAGTGAAGAGAATCAAGTTCTGCAGTAGTCAATTAACAGGCAGCGGCGTCGAAATGATCCAATTGCTGTTGCCAGCACTTTTAATAGAATGGAATATATATCTCAAGCAGTCTTTACCGTAAGACCATCTCCACTAATAATATATGTCAATATCAGAATAACAATGCTTAGAACAGGAAAAGATGGGCATAAAATAGCAAGCGAGCTAAAATGTATGTCCATGGCATGTATAAATTAAAAGAATTTTATAATTGTATTTAGGAAATTTGTGTTGTGTAAGAGTAAGACTTTGTTATGATTGGCACACTGGGTCTTTCTTTGCTGCTACCGACTGATAATAGTTTAGTATGTTTGTCTCCACCACTTGTGGGGATTAATCAAGAGAGATGTCTATTTCAAGCTACTACAAGTATATTAGTTTGCTTTTACTCTCTCTCGCTCTATAGTCTATTCTGCTTTGCCTTTTTCAGGACTTGGAATAAGTAGAATTCAAATGAGCAGTGATGGTCTCTTGATGTTGGCTTGGTGAAGTGAATCTCTTTTGCCTTGCTGGCTTCTGGGAGAGAAGAGGAGTAGCTAACTAATTTGCTTTTCTCCTTTTCTTTCTCTAACCAATAGCATTTTCAATGGAAGTGCTTTCATAATCAAGTGCAAGCCAAATAAAACAAATTAACCACAAGGAATGTTCCAAAAGCAGTCAAATGCTAATCTCCCTAGGTCTCTGCTAGGCAAATTAAAAATAAAAACTCCTCCAACGTGTGAAGAATCCATAAAGGCAACCATCAACCCCACTCTCTTTCTGTCAAAAGTGCTCGTTCTGGCCTGGGGTCACTCACCAACCCTCAGATTGTGACATCTTCTAGTTTCCGAGCCAAAAAAATGCTACTTTGTCCGAAATATATAGCATCCACAAAACTATGAACAGTTCAGACCAAAATGCTTCATGTTTTATTGCAAGTCAGTTATAACTCTTCTGAGAATTTACAATTTTTCACTCCTGTTGTGTTGTTGGCTGTGCTGTTCATAGATACAGGCATTTCGGGTGTCCTATGTTTCATTTCGTGCTGACTGAGCAGCACTACTAATTCCGTGTTGGCTTCATGACTTGCCCTCCTAATCAACTTGTGGTAAATCAATTTTTTTTTTCCTGTTTTCCCCCTCTTTTTAAGGGAGAAAACATAATCTTTTATCATATGCACTCAATTTTAACAAGCGACAGTAGTCTTTTTATGCTCTGCCTTAGCACTAATTGCCGATAATACAAGGCATTAAAGTTTTAAGCCATGATAACGTAAAGCAGTTTGATACAAGCGATTTTTGAATAAAGGAAGATCTTGACAGTTTTACCTCAACTACTTGCAGTCTTAGAAACCGCTTTATCATCAATCACATATTCTGATAACTTAGATCACGTAATTTTGCCAGGTAAAATTGAAACCACAACCTCAAGTTTATAGTTTTGGTCCCATCTCAGATCTCATGATAAAATTACTAAGATTTTATTTATAGTCTCATAACTATCCATAGTTGACAAAAACCTGCTGCAACTGAGCAGATGCAAAACGCTACCTTCTTGTAGCATTCTGTTAAAGGCTAAATGAGCCACCAATCTGCAGGGCTGGCTCCAACATTATCTCACCCGAAGCGTCTTTTAAACAAATAATGCCGCTTGGATGGATCCTTAGGCTTGCCCTTATGGCCCAGACCGAGTTTCTTCTGTCCAGTGCTGCAACAGGGGAAAATAGAATACATAGTTATCATATATCATGACTGACCATACACTGAACTGGTTAAAGCAATTGAAAACTGAAAAAAAAATTGAGAAGAAACTTTAAAGAGTTGTTCTTGCCAGAGATCATACCTGTATTCCATGTAAACCATCCCCTGTGCACCTGACATTGCACTCATGGATCCTGCAATGCGACGGGCTTTGTGGAGGGCTATGTCATCAGCATCTTCATCTAATTGCTCTAAACCCACAGCATCGTCACCGGCACTCAAAACCTGATATGTCAATAAACATGTAAGAAATTGCTGTACTCAATCACACATTAAAAGCCAGGCAAAGGAAAATACCTTGCTGAGAAGTGCCAATTGCTCATCCAAACGGTGGTAGCTCAAATCAGCACCCGAATCAGGTGGAGGCAAACTTGTTATTACCTGTCAAAAATATATTTTAGAAGCCAAACATGCAATTGATGCATTTGTGACTGTTAATACACTTCAAAGTTTTTAGGTTAAACAGCACCATGTACAGTTATAAAAATGGCAATGAACTCAGAAGCAATGTGAAAGCATAATTTACAACTGCTATCAGTTTGATAGTTGCCCTCGACTGTTACTAAAAAATGGAACCATTATTTCTGTAATATACCTCAACAAAGAGGTGACCATATCATACAGAAACTTCTAATATGATGTGCATTAAGACAAAAAAAACACTATTTCCTAACAATATTTATGATAAAAAACTTCCTAAAAAATTAAATTTGATTCTCAGTTCCCACCATGTAATATGTCCCTTCTCATCAGTGAAACAATTCAAAATCATGGCAAATTTTATTTCTATAATTACAATGCACCTGGCTCCAACTTAAACTAACCCCCCTCCAGGATTATATGAGGGGAATTGAACCCTTGACCTCTTGCTTCCACCGCAAGAGGCCAAACCGCTAGGCTGTCCCCTTGGGATATATCTAACTTCATCTAGTGGTAAGATCTGACCACCAGTAACATGACAAAATTCAGTCACAAATTACATATGATGTACCTTAAAGCTATAACCCTGATCAATCAGAAACTGCTGTCTCTTAGTTGAGTAGAACATCTCCTGCAAAAAGCAAAGGACTAATTTGAAACAAGATCCAAAAAAGAAAGTTTAGACACATCAGCAGTGGGAGGTTTATTGTTAACCTTTGCCACCATTTTTAGTTATATGTCGCTTGAATTTTATAAAATTGAAATGCAGATAGATGCACACCTGAGTATCTGTAGAAACAAGGGAATAGAAAAATGCGTTGTACTCCTCTTTACCCCCTGCCATTCTATCTTCTAGTTTACCCTGTTGCCTCAAATGAAAATTTTTAAAATTTGAGAAATATTGTAAAGTTGAGCAAAAATGATCATTTTAATATCAAAAACAAGAATCGTAACATTCATAAAAATCTGATCAGTTAGAATCTTTTTATACCTTGTCAATATTGCCTTATCTAACTGTCTTCACTGTAAAATTTATCATCACATAACATCCCAAAATTCAACTTCACTTATTTGTAAGTTCTCCGTAAGTTAACTTTGGGTAATATAACATGCTTAAAATCCATCACGTTACCAATCAACAAAGAATACTCACTACTGAAGCCTAGCTAAAACTACCTTTGCCCTAAGAATACGACCCAAACGTTGAGCCTCTTGACGTCTTGACCCAGCGTGAGACGAAATCTGGATGATCACATTAGCCTCGGGGATATCAATTGAGTTGTCACCCACCTGTAAATGGCAGAAGTAATAAAGTCTCCTCCATTAGATTAGGAGCACCAACTTTCACTTGCAAGTGCATTCTCAATATCCCTTATTAAACAAGATCATGTCATTTTGTAGTTGTCAATGAGAAAAATAAAATGATGATATTCATTTCATAAAAAGTACCTTTGAAAGAAAGATAGTATTCACATCTCGACTACATTTGAAAGCCTGAAGAATCTTTGTCCTCTCAACATGGCTGCATGTTAGGTGATTATTAATTTGAGACAGAACAAGTTAAACAAAGCTGTTAAAAGCAACTGATGTCTATAATCAACCTGGTAGCACCATAGATCATGGGTTTGCGAAGTTTCATAGCATACTCTGTGAGTGCAAATAGATTGTCTGCAAAAACAATTATCTTATCGCCACGTTGCTGTTCATGGAACCGTATGAGAAATTCACACGCCCTGAACTTGTTAGGGTTCATCACATAAAGTGCCTGAAAATTTAAGGGACACAAACCTAAGAAAAGGTAATTGATAATAACTGACCACAAAATAACAAATGAATAAGACTAGGTCGGTTGTCAACTACTTATAAAGCAGTGACAAAATTAGCTTTATCCAATTTATGCTTAGGGGAAACAAATTCACAATTTTAAGGGGGAAAAAAGTGTAGCATGAGGGAGAAAAATAAGAAGTATTTCAATATTTACAACTTATATGTAGCATTAATTCAGAATTTTCATGTCAGCGCACCTGCTTTTTCTTGGAGTTTTCTTTCTTCAAATATTCGGAGAAGAATTCCTTCGTCATAGGACACCATACCTCAGCACATTGGACATTTGCAATAAATCCTCCTTTGACTAGATCCAACCAGTTGGCTTCATACAATTTAGGGCCAATAAGAAAATTCAAATCTGTAATTCTTTCATCCTCTCTCACAAGTGTAGCTGTGATTTAAAATAAAATTTGCACTCCTAATTAGAAAGGATGAAGGTCAATTGCCGCAGATCATCAAAACTAATTTCATCATAAAAATACCAGTAAGCCCGAGTTTACAGTGTGATTTGGTAAGGCTGATAACTTTACGAAACATATGAGCGGGAACCACATGAACCTGAAGAACGAGGTGTCATGGATACATTAACCCACAAAAAATCAATACCATTAAAATGTTGAAGTGAACTTACACATGACAATGGATCAGTTATGTGGTTACCTCATCCATGAGCAGCAATCCCCATTCTCTATTTCTAATTTCTTCAATAATCTTTTCAGATTCTTCAGACCTTTTACCACCAAAGGCAACCATATTATATGTTGTCACAACCACCCCAGCATTGCCACGAAATCTTTCTTTGCTATCAGAAGTAAAACGACAAATATGATCATCTTGTATGGTAGACCATAATTTGAATTGAAAGGCCCATTGATCCACAGAAACAGCATTTGTTGCCAAACAAAGACAGCTCTTCTTTATGCGGCATGCTGCAGAGACACCAACTAGAGACTTTCCAGCACCACAAGGAAGCACAATAATGCCAGATCTTGCCCTGCCTGAAATTCAAATAATCACGTTATGATCCCAAGGTACATTTGTTTGGTTATGGAATCAACTTGAAGCCAAAAAAGAAAAAAATGCAAAATTGATTGTTCGTACTCAGGCCCCTGAGACACTTGTGGAATGATATAACGAAGGAAACAAGATGCAATCTGGTACAATGTAGCCTTATGTATGAAGAAGAAAATTACAATTGACGACACAATAAATGTAGTGACAGATAAATTTCCTTTATTCTATTCCAGGTGGCTGAAGGTTTACATATAATATGTAAAAGATCGTGTAACATATTTATCTGACAATGACACAGCACCAAATTACACAAATGCCTGCAGTCACTGATAAACTTACCATTTCCAAACATTTTACTGAGGCTCTTTTCTTGATATGGTCGTGGTTGAGCATGAGGCTTCAGTTCCATATTAAGGTCAGGGTTGACCTGCCACGACAAAGATATTTTCAGCCAAAGGATATGCTAAAACGTCTGTTGACTCAATGTTGACTCAAAAGATATTTTCAATCAATCTTCATAATTTTCATAGTGCAAATCTATAAAGTTGAAATACGCTACTTACATTATCATTTCTGAAATCATACTCCTCCAGCATTGGATAATTTAAAGCATTTGGCAAGCAGCGTTGTTTTACATTCTCAACCTGCCAACAAAGAAATAGGGAGTTTTTAACTTTTATATCTTTAATCATTGCAGCAAAAGCCTAACTTTCTGTTCTTTTTCTTTTAACCAAAAAGAAAACTAGAATTCATCACAACAGTAGTCTGTACAGTTTCTGAATCTAGATAAATAACCAACTTCTTGAATAGACCAGTATATATTCCTATGCGCTCTACAATATATATTGACAAGATAATCAAGTCTCAAACTAGAATGACTTTAGTTGGGAAGTTTCCAGATCATAATAAATGAGTGGTCTTGACATTTAAGCGTCCAAAATAGAACAAAGTCAATAGTTGGGAGACATGTGTCTAACAAATGAACCAGCACGAACATGTACGATCAGTGTGAGATCAATTTAAAAATATCACACACTACAAAACCTACTTGGGAAGGGTCAATCTCAAATGAATGAGTTTCTTTCTCTTCCGCAGCAGCCGCCAATTCTGCTTCATTTAGCAACCCATCGTGACCGGTTGCAATTTCACCAGCAGCCTTGCTGACTGTAAATCCATCACTTCCACGTGGATTCTGAATAGGACAAACATAGATTCAAGAAACAAACTCAGAAGAAATAAAAAAAAATAATACAGACATACATACATACATATATATAAGCAGGAAAGCAAGTAAGAAGCATAGACAAAGGATGAACATATTTTAAAAAGAGAGCGTAAAAAATTTTTGAAGTTAAAAGCTACTAAATTCTACCAAAACAATAAAATCAGTTAAGAAAAATTCTATAAACCTAAAATATAATGAAAAAGTTTCAGTCATAATTAGTAACAAACCTCAGAAACAATCCTTGCCCGAGATATAACATCATCCTGAAGCAACCTCTTCAAGACCTGCACGCATCAAGATTAGGTTAACACCAAAACTTAATGAACCAAAGCCCTTCCGCCAAATTCTAGATAACCATAACCAACTTGCCTCTGGAAATGGTGATTCAACTAAATACCGATTCTTCTTAAGCACAAGCTTGACTTTTCCATAATTAGCCGTTGAAGCATGAATGAAATCAATCATTTCTTTCGGCAATTTTGTTTTCGACAACTTATTCAAAACAGAAATGATAGTCTCAGTCTCAAGTCCCACTGAAACAGCCGCATATAGTGAATGCGGAGTCAAATTATACTCATGCATAGACTCCGGCCTAGAACATTATAAATCAACATTGTCAATCATGGGGAAAAAAGCATTTCAACTTGTAAATTTACTGAAAAAAATTTAGATTTAAGTACCTGCAAACTGGTTCAGCTATAGCAATGAGAAAATCATATGCTTGTTTGTATAATGGAGAGAATGTTTCAAGAAATATTCGTCCATCAGCACAAGCCCATAAAGGCCGATTAGCATGATCAGGTTTCAGTTCTAGTTTGCTAAAATCACGTTTTCTCTCTTCTTTTTCACCTTCAATAATTGACAAATCATCACTCAATTGTCACCAAAAATAATAATAAAAAAAATAATAATAATAGCAAAAAATCGGAATCTCAAACGTTTAGTAGTAAATTTAATAAGAAAATTCAATACCATCACGATAATCATCCTCAGCATCTTCGTTGTAATAGGCATCATCGTCATCCACAAATTTACTGCTGTGATCATCCTGCAGAAACTACTAGATTTTATAAGAACCATAATTTCTTCAGAAGAAAAATGATAGTTGTAAGGAATTAATGACAACCTTATTAGTATATTTAGGCTTTTTGCCAGGTCGGCCCTTGTCGCCTGAAAAAATTAATTTTTTTTGTTAAAGATTTAATAAAATTACGATCCAATAATGTAGAAGGGGAAAAACGGAAACTGTACGCACCGCGGTGGTGGCTTTTATGGTGATCCATATATAAGAATTTTCTTTAAGGATTTGCTTATAAAGCTTTTTAACAGTATGAATCTGCGTTATAGATACGAACGCAAAACGCAGACTATCAGAAACAGATGCCGCTACTTAAATAAAATAAGAAGATGGTTAAGGAGAGGCGGTTAATAGTTTTTTTTTTTTTTTTTTTCATTCTTGCCGGTGTTTCCAATTCTCCAATCTTTTTAATTCAAAAAATAATAAGAGATTTAATTTAAATAGTTTCCGTAAATTTTTTATCAGAAAAAACATTCAAATACGTATAGATTTTGCTTTTTTTTATTCATGCATATGCGTATATTTTGGTTGAACAAAATCTCTATAGCATTTATTGCTGAGTATTGGATCGAGTACAGGGTGTGCGGGCCTGCAGGCCATCAGTAATGATAACGCTTAAAAGAAAGAAATTCTTACAGTGGAGCCAGCAAGTTACATGAGAGGCAGCGGTAGAGAAATTGGGCCTTCAAAGCCCATTTTTTAACATGATCCACTGAAGTTTAAGCCCACAATACAGGTGAGTCAGAGGGGCCCATGTGTTTGACTTTTCTCCTGCAGCACAAACGATGCGGTCGTGTTCTGAAGATGGAGGGCAGTGCGGTTATTTCCTCCGGCACCAGAAGGGGCTAAAAATTTACATTTTGGGAAAACGGGTAAAGACTCGTCACAAGCGGTCTGAAGGACCACCCATGCAAATTCTCTCTTTCACCATTTTTCGTGTTGTTGTTGTTCATCATCGAAGTCTCTATAGCGGAAAAAGAGAGAGCTCACAGGAGGAGGAGAGAAATTAAACAAAGATGAGCGGTCACGATTCAAAGTACTTTTCCACGACCAAAAAAGGAGAAATCCCTGAACTCAAAGAAGAGCTCAATTCTCAGTACAAGGTAATAATTACTTTTCGTATTGTGGCTTTTTTAAAAAAAAATCCTTTTTCATGTTGATCTCTGATCTGCATTAACTAATGTTTTGATTTGTGGGAGTTTAGCATTTCCTTGTTGCTGATTGATCACTGTTCGTAGCAGATCTATTCCTTTGTTTCGTTGTTTAGACTAATTTATGGATCGTATGCTGATGGGTGTAGTTCTTTTGAAGGAAATTTCGTTTTGTTTGGTTGATCAGAAGACCCTCGGATAGAAAAAGGGGAAAACTTTACTTGGTGAAGCGATTTGACTTTAGACGAATTGGAACTGGACTTAGTGAACAACTAATCTGTTAGGATTCTGATTTATGAGAACTTTAGAGGAAACTATTGAATCTTTTAGAGTGTCACCCTGATTAGAAACCATGGTTGGATTTGAAGTTAATAATTAGTGTATAAAACTGTGTTACATCTGCAATCCACTGTCACTGTTATGGAACTTTCATTCTGGATTCTAGGTAGAACATGGAATTAGTTTGAATTTTGCTTCAAAATAAGTGCATACGGTCACTGTTCATCACTTCATCATCACTAACATCCCGATACTTTTATATATTGGAATGCTGGGCAGTATTAAAGATTATTGTGACAACACAATGTTTAATAGGGCATTTCTTTATAATTTCTTAGGTTTGCATGTGTTTATAGATCATATTTTGAATTTTTCCCTCTCTTTCTATGTTACATAGGATAAGAGAAAAGATGCTGTGAAGAAGGTGATTGCAGCTATGACTGTTGGGAAGGATGTTTCATCATTGTTCACAGATGTAGTGAATTGCATGCAAACGGAAAATTTGGAGCTGAAGAAGCTAGTTTATTTATATCTTATAAATTATGCTAAAAGTCAACCAGACCTAGCCATTTTGGCAGTAAACACATTTGTGAAGGTAAGAGTTTCTACAATGAATCTTGTGTCTAAAAAGTATGCTAATAATTAACATTGCCCCTTCAGCATCTCTAATCTACCTTTATGGTATGCAGGATTCTCAGGACCCAAATCCTTTGATTCGAGCTTTGGCTGTTCGGACAATGGGATGTATTCGTGTTGATAAAATCACAGAATATCTATGTGATCCTCTTCAGAGGTGTCTTAAGGTTGATACTTGGGCCTTATAAAATAATTGCATATTCCTGGCTGCTGGAACTAATGTTGAGTTCTCATATTCAATGTAGTATTTACTCTTTGCTTCTTTATCAACTCTTGCAGATTTATTGTATTTGGCTTGCACTTTGCTGCCTTTTTTTTTTTTTTAAGTCATTGTGTTATAATATTCTGACAGGATGATGATCCGTATGTACGCAAGACAGCAGCCATATGTGTTGCCAAACTCTATGACATAAACGCTGAGTTAGTTGAGGATAGGGGCTTTCTGGAATCTCTCAAGGATTTGATATCTGACAACAATCCAATGGTTGTAGCCAATGCTGTGGCAGCTCTTGCAGAGATTCAAGAGAATAGTAGTAGACCTATTTTTGAAATCACTAGCCACACACTTTCGAAGCTCCTTACTGCTCTAAATGAATGCACTGAGTAAGCATACACTTGAAAAATATATGCTTTTCCTTCCTTAAACATTACAGGCAGGATATTGTAGCTCAAGTGAGCTGTCTGTTTGATTGTCTGAGTATAGCTGATGTTCTCTCACTCCCTTTCTCTTCTGATTTTGAATTTCAAACTACTTTATGAAGATTTTTCAGTCTTTCTTGGTTAAGGCTTATAATTGCATTAACTATGGTGATTTTCTGTAAATATGTCGTGGTTGTTTCATGCTTATCTAGGTGTGTTGAGATAGATGTTTCGCTTTCTATCTTGTGCACACAACTGTCTATTTATGGTGCTGTGAATCTGAATACTAGGATATAATTGATTATGATGTTTTTATATATCACGTCTTAGTTTAAAATGTGCCTTTACCTGTAACTCTCGAAAGGCTGTTCATTTGCATTTGACATCTTTTAATGTCGCAATGATGCATTGTTTTGATCAGTTATTCACTCATTTTTTTGTAAGTTTTGGCAGTGAACCTTTAGTTTGCCTTTTTAATGTTAATTATTACATTGTGTAGGTGGGGTCAAGTTTTTATATTGGATGCGCTCTCTACATATAAAGCAGCTGATGCTCGTGAAGCTGAAAATATAGTGGAGAGAGTTACTCCACGACTACAACATGCTAATTGTGCTGTTGTACTTTCAGCTGTTAAGGTGTCTTTTAATTTTCTATAGTGATCAGTATGCATCTTGTTTTACTAGTTTTTACATCAGTTATTGGTTTGCTTAGTTTCATCATTTTTTACCCTTTCCAATTTTCTACTGGCCATTAGATGATTCTCCAACAAATGGAACTTATCAGCAGTACTGATGTTGTTCGAAACCTTTGCAAAAAGATGGCTCCTCCTCTTGTGACATTACTCTCCGCTGAAGCTGAGATACAATATGTTGCACTAAGGAATATCAACCTTATAGTACAAAGACGCCCTACAATTCTTGCCCATGAAATTAAGGTGATCAATGGATTCTTCCTTGCTTCATGATGACTTTTATGATGTAGATGAAGACTCACTATTATACTTAGCCTTTTAGGAATGATATGAGAAGGGACACCATACTTATCAAACTCTTTTGCTGTTGTGTTAGGTGTTTTTCTGCAAGTACAATGACCCAATATATGTGAAGATGGAAAAGTTAGAAATCATGATAAAGCTTGCTTCTGACCGAAATATAGACCAGGTTGGTAAACTTAGTAAGAAATCTCCTCTATTAGTTTGTCTTGAACCTCCAATTTCTTAATGAAACATCTTAATGAAACAGTATGTATCATGTGATGGTCTTGTGGTGAACCCTCTGCAGGTTCTATTGGAGTTCAAAGAGTATGCCACAGAAGTAGACGTGGACTTTGTCCGAAAGGCTGTTCGTGCTATTGGCCGCTGTGCCATCAAATTAGAGAGAGCTGCTGAACGGTGCATTAGTGTTCTGCTTGAGTTGATCAAGATTAAAGTAAACTACGTGGTTCAAGAGGCTATTATAGTCATTAAAGATATATTTAGAAGATACCCTAACACGTAGGTTACAGCTTTCTGGTCCTTTTGACATCAGATTATGAAAACTGGGGAACTTTCAAAACTTGATCTCGAATCTTTTCACTGTTTGCAGCTATGAGTCCATTATTGCAACACTCTGCGAGAGCTTAGACACTTTAGATGAGCCTGAAGCTAAGGTAGGGCACTTTTTCTTTCAGCTGCTGAGTGATTTGTTAAGTTATCTCTTTCCTGAACTCATATTTGTGCATCCTTGATCTGGTATCTCACCCCAAAGGCATCAATGATTTGGATAATTGGTGAATATGCTGAAAGAATTGACAATGCTGATGAGCTCCTTGAGAGCTTCTTGGAGAGTTTCCCTGAAGAGCCTGCACAAGTCCAGTTGCAATTACTAACGGCAACTGTCAAACTCTTTCTTAAGAAGCCTACTGAAGGTCCACAACAGATGATTCAGGTAACTCTTAAATACTATACTTGCTTATATTTCAAATTGCTTTAACTTTTAAATACTATACTTGCTTATATTTCAAATTGCCTGGGTATTCTGGTTTTCTTGCTCCTTACTTTGTCTTTTTGCTTTCTTCTGGCTTTTAAGTGACAAATGATATAAAGTTTTGACTGTTTGCCCTTGGTTATGGAAGAATGATATCCTACCCTTTGTGTGTTTCTTTAAATTTGAAGCTTTTGAAACAATTCATCCAGTACTGAAATTTGTTAATAAATTGTGGGTATGTTTATAGATGGTTGTTTTAATGATAGTGTTATGTATATTCCAATTATGGAGAGATTGTACTTCTCAAATTAGAGTACGACATTGCCCAGTAGTAGTCATAGTCTGCTAATTTCAGGAAAGCAAATCCTACATGTTATATGAAATAGTTACATGATGTGTAGGAGCAATTACCATTTTTGTGAGATGTTGGGGTAACATATAATTCCTCTTCCATATCTACAAAAAGAATGGTTTTCCTGTATTATCTGTATCATGATATTCTTGGTAAACTATTAACATTTCATCACCGTAGTTGTACGTGTAGAATTTTCAAACATTCCAGCCAATTCTCACTTTATGGATTCATGTTTGCAGGTTGTTTTAAACAATGCTACCGTCGAGACAGACAATCCTGATCTGCGAGATCGTGCTTACATATATTGGCGTCTTCTATCAACTGATCCTGAGGTTTGTATTAACTCAAATCATCTTTTTGTATCACTTGATATAAACTATTATTCTCTCTGTTGCATTTTGGTGGTCGGGTTTGTTGGAGTTGGGGAGTAGGGTTTGTTAAAAGAGTGTATGTAATGCTACCAGAGTCCATTAGTTAACCATGCTTGCTGGAATTTGTCTAGCACCACCAAGAGAAGTAACAACTGAACTGAATAACTATCTTATTTCTGTTAAATTGAGGTTATTTCCATGAGTCCAGCCAGTCCTGAGCCGCTGGGTCTGTAAATAAATTGCTGGTGTCTAACCCTTTGGCTCTTTAGAGATCTGTGTGGCTACTTGCATGTAGAACACCAAACATTTTTAGAAGCTGTGACAGGCCCCTTTCTTTTAAAATAACCTTTCAGGCAGCTAAGGATGTTGTGCTAGCTGAGAAGCCTGTGATCAGCGATGATTCAAACCAACTTGATCCTTCTCTTCTTGATGAGCTTCTTGCAAACATTGCTACATTGTCCTCAGTGTACCACAAACCACCAGAAGCTTTTGTAACACGTGTGAAGACCACTGCCTCAAGAACTGACGATGAGGACTATCCTAACGGGAGTGAACAGGGTTATTCTGATGCTCCTTCTCATGTTGCTGATGGGGGAGCATCACCTCAAACTAGTTCAAGTAATGCCCCATATACTGCAACAAGACAGCCAGCACCTCCAGCAGCTCCTGCGCCTCCTCCAGTGCCTGATTTACTTGGTGATCTGATAGGCTTAGATAATAGTGCTGCCATCGTCCCTGCTGACCAGGCTGCAGCTTCTCCTGTGTAAGTGTGATGGAATGTGCAAGTTCCGTGTCTCTTAGTTGCAATGCAGTCTCGTTTGGCTATTATTATTCATTTCATTGAATGATATTATTATTTATTTTCACTATATTGAATCCAGTATGTGGCTTGCACCTCTTGGATGATTATGGTAGTGATCATTGTGACTAAAATGTGCATGCCCACTAATTACACTTAATATGTTGTCCTTGATGGCAGCCCTGCTTTACCTGTTGTGCTACCAGCATCAACTGGACAGGGTCTGCAAATCAGTGCAGAGTTAACAAGACAGGATGGTCAAGTATTTTACAGCATGCTGTTTGAGAACAATACACAGACTCCACTTGATGGGTTCATGATTCAGTTCAACAAGAACACATTTGGTCTTGCAGCTGGTGGAGCCCTTCAGGTAGTCAATGTTTATGTGTTTTCGAGTTAGTTTTGTTAATGCATCATTTGGCTTTAAATTCATGTATTCTTGTCTATCAGGTGCCACAATTGCAACCGGGAACTTCGGCCAGGACACTGTTGCCAATGGTATTGTTCCAGAATATGTCTACTGGTCCTCCAAGCTCACTTCTACAAGTTGCTGTGAAGAATAATCAGCAGCCAGTATGGTACTTCAATGATAAGATCTCTCTTCATGTGCTTTTCACTGAGGATGGGAGAATGGAGAGAGGAAGCTTTCTGGAGGTAAAAACTTGTTTATTTATCACTCTGATCATTTTGTCTTATTTGGAGCTTTGCATGATACAAAAGGGAGGAAATATCACATCACAGCACTGATGCTCTGGTAAAGTGGGAACCACCAACCCACCAATTCAAGCTAACAAGAAACTTTTGTGTGATTTTAGTATTCTCAAAGAGTAATGCTAGAGATTTCAAAATTTGAGTCCCAGTTAATGTGACATTCATCTATTGAATGGTAAAATAGAGTAATAAATAATTTATATTCATCATCCAATAAATGAATGGTACATAAAATTAGGACCCAAAAGTTGGGATCCCTAGCATTGTTGATCCTAAAATTCATGTTATTTGAGCTGAAATTGGGCGATGAATTGATCAAGCAGTTTAATGTATTTTTTAATATTGTTGTAACTTGAGTGCATTCCAACTTAAATTTCCTTCCTGATTTTGTAGACATGGAGGTCCCTTCCTGATTCCAACGAGGTATTGAAGGACCTTCCAGGGGTTGTGGTGAGCAACGTGGAAGCAACTCTGGATCTGCTGGCTGCATCAAACATGTTCTTTATAGCAAAGCGCAAGAATGCAAACCAGGATGTTTTTTACTTCTCTGCTAAGATCCCTCCAGGTGTACCCTTCTTGATTGAACTCACCACAGTTATTGGAAATCCTGGGGTCAAGTGTGCGATTAAGACTCCAAATCCTGACATGGCACCTCTTTTCTTTGAAGCCATAGAGACCCTCCTCAATGCTTGATTCTGTTTGCTCAATTTTTTTGTTAGTGTATGTAAATTCTATCTTGGTTACTGAGTTTTTGGGTAGTCATTCGGCTGTTGCTATTTTTAAGACCTTTCCTCCGCTCCACTCGCCGCACGCCTGCTGTCTGTATTCATCCAAACTTGAGATTCCATTTTTCATTTCCCATTTTGTTGTAAGTCTCCGCATGTTGGTAGTGTTTTAATTGAATTGTATTTTTAGTGATTGCAAGTGTTGTTACGGTTTCTGATCCTTTTTGACGATTATTCAAAATCTAGCGAAGAAAAAAAAGTTTCTGATGCCATAGTTGAGGGTAGTTAGACGGTTGTTTAAAATGTAGCCAAGAGATAAAAGAAAAAAATTAAGTGGCATAGAAGGTTGTTAATTTTGTTGGTATAGAACGAGCACGAGTGTTTAATAGAAAACTAAAAAAAGCGCACAACTACCAAGCATGGGAGCGACATGATAACGGCCTGCGGCCGCCCTCTTTGCACGTGCGAGACACGTGTCAGAGCACGCATCTTTAGTCCGTCGGGTCTCGTTTCCTCGTTACTATTATCATCGAATAATCAGTGTAGGCAACACTGCGTAACTGTGTTAGGTCATCCGTGTGACTCCAGCGATTTCACTACCAAGGTATCCTTATGCTATCAATCGCTACTTTTATTTTAATTTTTTCTCCGTTCAAAACGTATCTCCATGTAGATCTGTTTTGATATGTATTGAAAGCTGGGTGCTCCATGGAGCCGTTCGATTTGGCGTGTATTAGGTTTGATTTTGTTCTGTTTTGTTCCCAAGAAAGTGCCGGAATCTCTTATAAATCAGTTGAAGAATTAGACAAGTCTACGTGGCTGAGTTTCTTGTTATCGGATTGTAGGTTCATTTCTATTTTCTAATATTCGGTATTTCATCTTTTGTGCATAGATAGATGTCATCATATTCAAGGGAAGGAAGGTAAGTCAGCTTTAAAGCATCCATTATATAGGACAATGTATCCTTTTTCTGAGAATGTATAAATCCTATTATGGCTGTAGGCTTTTTAAAAAAAAATATATATATATATATATATTTTGTTCTGTTGATTATTCTCTCAGAGCAGCTTCACCACATAATTCTGTTTCACCTGGTAGAGTCCGGAGGTCAAGATCATTAACAAGGTCCAGGCGCAGTCGATCAAGGTATACATTGGTAATATGTGTTGGGTGTTGGTAGCGTGACCGTATAATATTTGGGGTGGTATTGTTCCAGGTCTAGGAGCCGGTCTCTTGATGCTGAGAATCCAGGAAATAACTTGTATGTAACAGGCTTATCTACAAGGGTGACAAATGCTGATCTTGAGAAGTTTTTTGGTGGTGAAGGGAAGGTATGGTTCGGTTAACTTGCATTTTTTGCTGCATTTTGTAAGACTATTATGAATTATTACTATGATTGCTTCGTTTTTTAAAAGAATGTTCCTTCTTCAACTTGGCTGTAGCAACTGCTGTCAGGGGATATTGTCTCCTAACTGTGGTTACCGTCCATGTATTTGATAGTTTTTGACTGCTTCTTTTGTTTTGTGGAATAATCCTTTGCAAATTTTGTTTCAGGTCACTGAATGCCACTTGGTCACAGATCCTCGCACCAGAGAATCCCGTGGTTTTGCATTTGTTACCATGGAAACTGTTGAGGACGCTGACCGCTGTATCAAGTACTTAAACCGTTCAGTGCTTGAAGGTCGACTAATCACCGTGGAAAAGGTATTGGTTGCCAACATATTTGTCTCATAGTGCGCTGTGGTGAGGGTGAATTATTTAGAGTTTTCTTTGAGAGTTCTCCTTGAGAAATGTTGCCTAATAAATTTTGGCAGCAGGTCTTGTATGTGTAACTTCATCGAATTCAGTGTAAGGTCTAAACAGTTGAACCTTCCTCATCACGACATGTGTTCTGCATCGACATTTGAAACTCATCGATTCAAATTCGACTGTTTTGCCAGGGGTTGTACGCCCTTTTTTCCTATTCCTTGTTAATAATATCTTACCTGATGGTTTATTTACATATTCATATATCTCTTAAATGTTGAACTATTTTAGAGACTGGTTGCATTGACTTTTTTTGTCTGCTTATGCTTATTCCTTTAAAGTTTTATCTCTTACCTTAAGTACTCACCTTGTGGGTTTTAAGATGTTCTGTTTGCCTCAAGTCCAATAACCAAATAATATACCATCTGACGAATATATAAATTCATTTGCAGCCATGAACCAACGAAGCAATTCACTTCTATATTCTTGTAATGTGAAAGTTTCTGGATAGCTCTGTGCTCAAAGTAGTTCTATTCAGTAAATGATTTACTTGCTCTGTCATAATCTTATTTTTGCACCTAAAATGTAATATATGCAGGCAAAGAGGAGTCGTGGCAGAACACCAACTCCTGGCCGTTATCATGGCTTGAGAGAAAAGCAGCGAGGTATGAATTGGAATCTCGCATTTATGGAAATTTGGTAGATAGTTGGTTCATTATTTTCTAAACATGGGCCACTGCTGCACTGTATGTACACTTGACTACTTGAGGATGTAACTTAAAAATAAAAGAACCTTTAATACTTGCTTGTGGTTTGTGATATCTAGACCTATTGCTCAGGACCAACATAGTGGAATGCCATCTGGTGCATTGAACACATCTTCATCCTAGGTCCCATGCCTTAGGCCCTTGCATTTGTGTTGAGCTACAATAGAGTCCTCACAGACCCATAATCGTCTATGGCACATGCTACCGCAACCCTTGCTTTCCTTTGCATGTAGCATTCCGGCATAAACATAAAGTGTAAGGAACCTCTATTATATTTTTTTGATATTTGTCTTCCAACCTGGTTGGTTGGCATTTGTTCAGTTTTATACTCATCCCAATCAACTCAAAAGGTGGATTGTTGCAAAGCTATGATAGATCCAGCCTTTTCCAGGCTGTGCTAAAAACAAATACAAAAATTTAATTAACTCACAAGTTTACTGAAACTGAAGTTTTAGGAGATGTCATGTGTACTTTGTTTATGTGCTGATCAAGCACCCAACTAGCGTTGCACATGCTGGGGCGACTGCCCCTGCTTGATTGAAAAATCCCTTAAAATCATTCATTATTTAAGCTCCTTGTCCCTGTGATTCATTATTTAGGCCCCTTGTACCTGTGAACTTACTTGAAATGCCCCCATGAGTTGAATTTAAGCCTCTGAGTTGAAATTGTGATCATTCTTAAGTTATCCCCTGCAAACTAGATTTGTGTCTTTTTCCCTGGTTGCTGATCCTTATTGTTTATGGATTGCAGGAACTGGCCGTAGACGTTCTCGTAGCTATTCCCCTTACAGATATAACAGAGATTCTTATTCGAGGGACCGGCGAGGAAGATCGCGTTCCCCATATGGTAGAGGAAGATCACGTTCCCCATATGGTAGGAGGGACCATTACTCTGACTCATTTAGGAGACGCAGGGAACGCTCATTGTCTGCTGGGAGCAGTGGCTACCGGAGGTAGGGCAAATCAGTTTCATTACAGTTCTGATCCCCTCTGATTACTGGTTATTAAATTCAATTCGGATTTTGTGGAGCAGTCTATTTAATGCCCTGTATCCTGATGTAACTTCGGCATTTGTACTCAAATTCTTTTTGCTTTAACCTGCCATATTGTTGTAACAGAGACTGTCCCTGTGATGTTAAGGATATGAAACTAATGTATTTACAGAAAAAATAATGATAATAATACTATTAAAGTAAGAATTATCAGCTCTTCGTATCAATATGTAAATAAATACAACTAGTAAAATTGATGTAGGTAAATCTGGAAAGCGTCTCAATTTTTTATGTCAATTTGTCTTATTTTAGTCATCCGTCTTAATTATTAACGTAGCATTTTTCACGTCTTAGTTGAATAGGATTTCAATTATGGTGCATTTATCAATTAATTATTAGGTTGAAAGGAGAATGAGAATTAGAATAAGTTGTTTATTTAAGATGTAAGAATTGAAATTAGAATAGTTGTATTTTCATGTGTGCGTTTATTTTGTTTAGGAATTAAAATGGACGGTTACCAATTATCAAAATGTGTCTGGTTAATTAATTTGTTACCATACCGTCATAGTCAAGTATCATTAATAATTAACCTTTTGGAGGAAGAGTGGGTAGCTTTTTTTTCTTGGGAAAAACTGGAAAAAGAGTCATGCATACGTGTCAAAAGGCAGCTCATCTGAATTTACTACTGTAGGATAAAAAAAATTTTACCACGGCCAAAATTTGAATGTGGCCTGAGGAGCCGTTGGATTTTGAGCTGTGTAGGCATAGCTGCTTATTTTGATAGTAGTTCTCCACAAGGTTTGAACCCAATCTGGCTTCATCCGCTCAGCAGCGATCCGGATAGATTAAGTATAGGCGTATGGTAAAGTCCAAAAAGGTACGAGGGCCAGAATTTTGAATGTGCATAAGCCGTGCGGGATGCAACTTTTTATCGTAGGATAAAATGTACCAGATATAGCCTCCTAAAGAAGATGTACGAAATTGAAAAAAGAAAGTCAGGAGGAGGGAAAGTAAATGAGAGGGAGCATGTGGGGAAGGGGGTCCACTCTTTGAATCCTAAACTCTCAAAGCGGGGTGCGCTCCAGCTGCAAGAGCGGACTTGAAACCCAAATTCAAATTTATGCAATTTTCTTTTTCTCTTTCTAAATTTTTTGCTACATTCTGCTTGCTCGATCGAAACTGTTTCGATATCTTCTTCATACAGCTACATTTCATTTGCCAGGATAAGATCCGACAGCTGGGTCTCGGACACGTGTATGTCTCTTTGGTACTCTATTTCGGGTAACCGGTCACTAGCTCGTCTCCAGCTCGGCTTGCTTTGGCTTCGCAATCATTGAGCTCAACAAATAATTAAATGGCAAGATTGCCCCATGCTCACGGCAAGACCCACTGTTAGTGAAACAAGAGAACATACATGAAACAGTCAACTACTGAAGATCACTTCTTTTCGACAGTACTAAGACGAATTACAATTTACTTGTAAAACATAAATTTATATACGATTAAAAATAATAGGACGAAAATAAAAACGCTGACGTAGCTTGAAATTTATATGCCATAGCATGTTATAGTAGAATCTCTATAAATTAATAACATTGGAATTATATAAATCTATTAATTAAAAGATTCGCAACTAAAAAAATTAAAAATGCGATTTGATATTCAAATTTCAAGAACAAGAGTAATAATTGAGTCATATTTATTTTGTATAATATGACAATTAATTATATTTATAATTCTAACAAATTATTAATTTTATGATATGAATGGGACCATATAGTTATATAAGGATTTTGAAAAAAAAATATTATCTTATTAATTTATCAAAATTATTAACTTAAACCTATTAGCCCAAGTCGAGATTGTAACAAATTTTTATATGATGAAGATTATTAATTAATCAAATATTAATTTATAAAAAAATTATACTACATTTTTAAATGAAATTTTTTTGTATACCAATTATCTCTTATCCTTTTTTATTATAGTCAAAGATTAATCATTAACAAGTCATAATTTTTATTTAAGATTGATATGGACATTACGAAATTAAACTATGTTTTTTTTCTTTTAATTGATATTTTAATAATTTGTTTAGTGGCGTTAAGCACCTTTGTCTTTAAAACCACAAAAAAAGTAGTATAGTAGTAGTAGTAATAATAATAATAATAGAATAACAAATTATAGATTTATTAATTTATATTAAAATTTATGATGTAAAAATAAAAGAAAATAAAAATTAGTAGTATATAATATTATATTAAATTAAAAATTATTATTATTATTATTATTATTATTATTATTATTATTATTATTATTATTATTAAAATTTTATACTAAAAAATTAATGCTATGTGCCTTAATTCTCAGGCGGGGCGACGGGTTTCTATAATAAGGCAAATGAATTATTAAATCATTTGAATTGCCAATTATGAAATTCGTTTCAATCGGCATGCCAAACATGACCTTTAATGAAATTTAACAAAGGATTTGAACAGAAAATCATTTAATAGTTTTAATATAATTTAACATTAGTTTGACGTTGGTAAGGGCGTGAAAGACAGAAGTAAGTTCCGGTACATCCGTGTCACCACAGTCGGATCGTTGAGTTGACAATGGTGACTTTTGTCATTAAGACGATCACGTGAAATTCGTCTACCTCGTGACACCATGGATGCATAATGGATTGGACCACACACTATTACGCCAACCAAATAACGACAAAGAAAAAACGGCTCACACAACCCAGCCGAGCCGAGCCGAGAATAGACGGGGAAAAAGCATGTGAACAGGGAGAACCGGTAAAAAAGGCGTGAGTGTACGGCACATGACAGGTCGTTTCGTATGTATTTGGCAGTTGGTAAGCATTTAGTGTGCTCCCTTTTCTCGCCTTGCTCCCTCCTTCTGCTAATCTCTGCTACTGCCTCCTCCTCTTCACTCTCTCTCACTCTTCCCCCCATACCTCAATCCGTTACTTCGTCGTATATGTTCTTATTATTGTTTTATTGTTTATTCAACAAATTTGAAAAAAAACAAAAAACCGATAATAATCCTCCCTCTATCACTCGCTCGCTCACTCTCGAAATCTGTGCATTTTCTATCTCCACTATTCAAACAAACAAACTCTTAACGATTCATTTTCCATCAGCATTCAGTCTTCCGTCCCAAGATCCGATACGTAAATCCGGTTTTTCGGTTCTTCGACTCCAATATTAATGCTTTTCTCGTAAAGGTATTGTTCAAGCATTGGATGATTATTATTATAATTATATTTTTGTCTTTCTTTAACTAATGCTTGTCAACTTATTTTATTATTTTTCTCGTCCCAAATTCAACTGCCACTGCACCGAGGCTCTGATTAACTTCATTTTTTTTTTAAATTTCTAAAACTTCTTCTTTAAGTTTTGTTTCTTTTGTATCAAGTATTTGCATTAAATTTCTGATTAGTGAGTTAGCAAAGTTGCTGACTTTTTTTCGAATTTAAATTTCTTAGCGCTTGAATTATTAACATTAATTCATTTTACGCTGTGTAATTTTAAGCTTCGGTGTGATGTGACGTCACTGCTAACTCGAACGAGGGCTTAATGATACTGAGCTTACTCGTATCGTGTCATTCATTTATTATGATCAATCTGACTCCGTGACTCATTTTATATGAATATCTTCCATGGCTTTTAGCATTTTATCCAAATATTCGTGTTAGATAAACTCTCTTTCTCTCTCTCTCTAAAACATCACTGTAGCATGTCGAATCTTTAACGACAATTTTTTTTTTTAAATTTTTTAGTTTTGGCTTCAGGTTCTTCCGTTGAAGCTTGGATTAACAGTCGTTTAATAACGAAACGGTTCGTGAATGCAGGTCCTTAGTGACAGAGTTAGATTTTAGGGTAACCCATTAGTTTAAAGGATTTGGGTTCTCTTAATTGAGTTTGATTAACAAAGCAATGTTGGAGCCTGAATTATGCACTAATCGCGGGGTTCTCTCCCCGTTCCGAGAAGAAAGCGGCGATGAAGAGCTCTCCGTTCTTCCTCGGCACACCAAAGTTATTGTCACCGGAAACAACAGAACAAAGTCCGTTTTGGTGGGATTGCAAGGTGTGGTTAAGAAGGCTGTTGGCCTTGGTGGTTGGCACTGGCTGGTATATTATTATTAATCTTTCATTTATTTATTTTTTTTCCTGAAAAGAGAACACTAATTTTATCGATCAACTCACTAGAAGATTATGCTATTTACGTATGTATAGAGAGGTCTCTTTTAATGTTTCGGTTGGCTAATTTATTGCATTAGAGTGTGATGTTAAAATTGCTTTCCACTTAGGTTTCTTTATGTTTGGCTTGTTTTGTTGTCTTTCCTATTTTGAATCTGGGCTTTAGCAAGCCGGAAAAGTATATTATTGTCTTTGAACTTGATGAGATCTGAATTTTAGGTCTAGACCTTCTTATTTATTTATTTATTTTCTTTTGGCCGCCTGAATCGTAAACAGAACCAAGCCTTTACCCTCTTTCTCATGTCTAATATACCCAGCATGAATGACGACGTAAGTTTAAGTTTTTGGTTTTCTATTCGTAGCTATAAGATATTGATGATTGTATCCTGTACTGCAATTTTCTTTTGTTCTAACAAATTAGTAGAAGGAACTTTTTGAAAATATTATGTATTTTGATGTGTTTCATGAATTGAAACCCACGTTTTTCCTTTGAGGGTTGTTTTTGTGGCCATCATAATGGTTGAATTTTCTTTTTCTTTGCCATTTTTTCTGGTTTAAACTTTGTCAAAATTAATTGCTGGATCATGTTCTTTGTAATGGATCTGGGATATTGGATTTCTTTACTGGGTATCAAAAAAGAACTTTTCTTTGGTCAGTTCCTATGATTTTCATCATCTGTTTGGTTTGGTGTAGTTGTATAACCTTTTGGGTGAGGGGCAAATAACACATCCCTATATTCAGTCAAGTTATTGGCTGTTTTTTATAAAATCATATTGCTTGGTTCACAAGGTTCTTAAAAACGGGGTGGAAGTTAAGCTGCAAAGGAATGCATTGAGTGTGCTGGAACATCCCACAGGGAATGAAGTGGATGAAGATCATGATTTTGACTCTAGCAGTGGCTCGGACATTGGTGAAAAGGATCATGATTTCTGTGAGTCATACTATTTCATACCTGATGAAATCAGTGCATCTTTTGCACTATTACATGATTGTTGGTTTAGTTTTTTGTATGCCACTAAGGCTGTTGATCTTTTCTACATGATCAGCTAGTAGCATTGAGTTCCATAAATTGAGCAAGCCAAGAGTTCGTCAAACAAGGCCATGGGTGTCATCTGCATCAGCAAAGTTGGTTAGTCGTGGCAGTTACAGAGATGTTCAATCCATTATCCACAGATCTCAACCGGTGAGAAATTTAAAGAGAGAGATTGAAATTAATGTAGTTAGGAAGCATGTTGCAAGAGTTTGGAACCAGAACGATACGTTTCTGAAATTTTTGCGGTATTGTTTGGATATAGTTGTTAAATTTGTTTCTTTAAAAAAAAGAAAAAAAAGAAAAAATACATCTACTTGAGATTCATTGATGCTGATGATTTGAAGCTTTGTTCAATACCTAATGATTTTAAGTCTATGATTCTTTTTCAATAATCAGAAGGTGAACTTGGCCCGACTTGGAACAGATTCATTGAGGAGATACTGCAGACACTTCAACCTTGTATGTCCTACCAACTTTCAGACTGATGGACTTTAATGTTTTCAACTATTATTGATACTTTTCATTTACAACGTCTTTTAAACTCATTTAGGCAAACATCAGTTCTGATTCATCGAGGGAGCAAATGCTCAATGCTGTGCAGCGGCATTTTACATCACAGGTCTCTCGCTCCTTCCACAATCTCGTACACTCTCACATACTTAAGGCTTTATAGTGACAAAACTGTAGATATCTGACTTCAAATCCTATCTTCTTACAGACAAAACTCTCCGAGGTGCATGTGATTTCCGAGTTTGTAAATGCAGTCGTGAAGGCAACAAAGAGGCGGAAACCAGTTGACAGACATATGGAGTGAGGCTAAGAACGTTGATTGCCTTGTATAATAATTATATACATATATTAAATCTCTAACCTCTAGATCAGTTCTAATTTATATGTAAGGGTTGGTGGCTCATCGCTGAACGATATGCTTCTTCCCTAGATTCTAACCTTTTCAGAACCGGGTCGTTGCCCCACTTTTAATTTCAGAGCAGTCGCCTTGTTATTATTATATCTCCTATTTGAGTACATAATTATTTATGGGATTTTTTTAAGTTACAGCTGCTGTAATTTAGAGCCGTAATTTTTTCGAATAAACAGTAATACCACGTGGTTATTGTTTACTAAAAAAAGTTGCGGCTGTAAGTTACGTAAGCTGTAGCTTATCAGCTTTCTTATTTATGAACATTGAAATGAGGGAGGGATTGCAATGGGGGATTATTTGAATGTAGACTGGTGAGGTGGCGACATTAAACCTGAGTCATCAATATTGTGATGGTGATTTGGTTGAGCGGCCAGGCTGGCATTTGTTGTCATGTATCTGCGCAACAGTATGTGATGGGGACGTGTGGGTTTGTAACTGAACGTTGGTGTACAAAAATGCCCTTGCAAATGCAACCAATAGGCTTCTTATCTCTGCACTCCCAGCCTTGGTGCCTCCCACAAGGCCCCAAATTTCAAACTGCAGGTCACCGCTCCATGATTACAAGTTGCAACTGTTGCAAAGTCAAAGAGGGATGACATAGTCATACTGGGGATGGGCAGCAGCGTCGTCGTTTAGCTAATGCTGGCTGCATCAAACATCTTTCGCTAAAGAGACCAGCTCGGTTGCCTCCGCCTTTTTGAATTTCGTAAACTAGCCGTTTTTGATGATTGATTGGACCGATGCCCAAGCGATGGATTTTTCTTTCTTTTAGAAAAAGTATGGCACGATTTGGTCTGTCTCAAATCTCAATTGAATTCATGCGTGAAAATGAACAATGAAAAAAATCGTAAATAAATACAATCCAAATTACCAACGCAGTACCCTCATCGAATAAAGAAACAAATGTGAATTTATAATTTATGCCAAACTTACCTTTCGAATTCTATAAAAATAACAGTGCATATAGCTTTTGTTAGCTCACTTTCCTCCCATTATGTATAATGATTAATGACAGTTACAATTATTTTCTTTCTTTTTACGTCGGTAAATTATTAGTCGGTAAGGTTATTTGTACTTTAAAATTTATTTTAAACACTCATATTTTTATTAAAAATTTTATTATAAAAATATTCATGATATAAATTATTATTAAAGATAATTTATTATCAACAGATATAATATTATTGCTCTGAACACCCACATAGCACCCTCAATCAACATTCAATTCTGTTTTCTTTAAAACCTATGCTTTTTCTTCCCAACACCTTAAGCAATATTTACAAAGCGGCAATAATTGAGGGGAAAAATAGGAGAGGTTAGGGACAAAGTTCATGTACCATCATGGAGATGGCTACGTTTGTTAGTACACATTCTTTAGAAAATGGGAAAATGTTACAGTAAAAGTAATCACATTAATTAATTTCATTTGAAGGTTTAAACTCAATGTCTAAAAGTTTTAACTTCAATATGTAGGAAAATTTTTAGTTCCTAATTTACTCGTTCATGTATCTTATACGGCATTGTAGAAAGTACAAATCTTTATAATTTTGGACCACCACTTCCATTCCATGCCTTTTATTTGTCTAATTGTTTTGTCTGACATGTTTGCTCTCTTGGCTCTCCTCTTTAAGCTTTGCTGAGTTTTTTTTTTCGCTTTTTTTTTTTTCTCAAAAAAGGGTCCGTACAAGGATTAAAACTTGACGTATCTCTAGGTCATTAATCTATCAATTCTTTTAAACTTTGTTGGGTGTATCCATCTGCTGGTCTTAATAGTTAATAACAATTTTTGTGGTGAAACCAGTTGAACTTGATGCTCGGGCCGCAGTCAAACAATTGGATATACGGTGACTAACTTTGGCAGATTTGAAATCATTGAAGCCAGCCATTTTTATGCAACGCCCTCAATCATCGTAAATTGAGAGACCAGAATAAAAATTTGGAGAGATCAACGATTAAAAAAATAAAGAAATAAATAAACAAATAACCTTAAATATTCTAACCGATAGTATGGTGGGAGCGTTGTACTAACTCCAGTTATCGGCTTGAGCCAATCATGAACTATGAACCTGGACTCGGCTAATTGGGTAGTTTCTAGTCCAGTATTCTGTGTGAGCCCAATTCGGGTCCTAGGTTTTGTCTCTCTCTTTCATAAATCGGCATCTCTCTATCGCTTGCCGTTTGTCTTTATATTAGCGAGCCTTTAATTTGTTGGAATCTCTCTAGCAATAAACGTTTTGTTCCAAGAAACAAATACGATTTTAAGAAATACAACTGCACCCACTTTCTTCTGTTCTTCATACTTGCTGCCTTGTATCAGCAAGCTCAGTCATACACTTCATTACTCAACACCAAACTAGCAAGCTCAAGTAATAAATTCAATTCCTAACTGCTCCAGCAAGATCAATCAATAAGTACACTTCAATTATAGGTATATTAAAATTAATAACAAGAGAGATGTGAGAATACAAGTAAACCCATCATCTAATGGTGCGTTTACTAATCAGTAATCGAAATGAACTGGAATCTGAATGAGAAATGAGAATTAAAATAAATCGTTTACTTTAACTGTGGGAATCGAAATCGGAATGAACTATATTACCATTGATGTGTTTACTTTATCTTGTAATCGGAATAGATTGTTAAAAATTACTGAACTGACCTTAATTGATTATTATCATTATTATTTATTTATTTATTTATTTATTATTATTATTTAAAGGAATGATAAAATAAAAATTTCATAATTTTAATGGGATAATATGGTCACTTTAGAGAATAAAATTTCTATTCCCATCTCCCACATGAGAATAGAAACTCTAGTAATCATTCATAATTTTGAATGAGGTCCACTACTTTAATTCTCATTCCAACTTTCATTTAAATAAATAAACACATAATTTATTTATATTCATTGATTCTTATTTGTATTCCTATTAAGAAAACACACCATAAGTGTAAATCACTAGAACCTCAAGCGAGGTATCTAAAAATTACCCTCTGTTCAGCAGTTACTAAATTAGTGGGACATAAGATGATCCGTTAAAAAGCTGTTACAACTTAAAAACAAAAAAAAGGGCTAAAAGAAGAGTCGCTCATGTACCAAGCAAGTATTCCAGGAAAATCCTAAAATGTTTTTTTATTTTTTTCAATTCCAAGCAATAAGCCACGCCAGCCGACCCAGCAAGCGATCTTCTTAGCATTCCGGGTCGTAACGAAATTTCTAACAATTACGAACCCCACTTGCCGAGCCACATGGCCTGCAAACTACCGCGAGTATGGCGTTTCAATACCTCGTAGAGCGTGGCGGCGAAATCTAATAAAATTCCCACGAAAAAATTCTATAATCAATAAAGAGAGAGAGGGAAAGGGAGAATCGTCATTTCACCTCTCCCCCAGTGAAAGTTGTTGTTGTACACACGCGGTCCGCTTATGACTGTGTACACGAAACACAGCACGCGCATAGACACACACACAAACAAAGAGGGAAGCCTTTTTAGCTTTTGGGCTTTCGATCCTCGAAAGACTGAATAACATTAAATACCAATATTCACATGAAAATAAAATAATATTAACAAAATACTAACAAAGTCTATTTTCATCTCACTGAATTTCAATCAATAAAAATCCGCTATTTCTGATCACCGAGTTGTTTGATAAACAGGTAACAGTCGAAACTCCGTTTTGTTACTCTATTTTTGTATTGAATTCGAACTCCTTCGTTGAACTAGACCGATCACTTGCTTTTTGGCTTTTTTAGTTTTTTTTTTTTTTTGAAGCTCTGGAATTTCAAGGATTTTTAATCGTAGCTTCACTTTTTTTTTTTTTTAGATGTTATTTGTTTAGCTGTTTGTTTTCTATGAAATTAGTTTCTAGTTGAGTTTTTTTTTTAATGGTTAGAGTTTATCCACTGTAATAAATTTATTTTTTTTTTCTGGTCTACAATCTGATTTAGTTCATATACGTTACCTTTTGATTTATTAAGAATTATGGTAATTTCTTTCTGTTCTTCATTTAAACCATTTGATTAAGGATAAGTGATTTTTTTAAATAATAATTAATTAGTGGAGTTGGTGAGAAAAAGTGTGCTTTGATAGATGCTCACAAGTGTATGATAGAGAGATCGAATTGTGATAGTAGATAGCTGAATGAGAAAATACTTTTCCATCCTTTATCGTTTGGTCTCTGACTCTCTTTTAGCTTTAGGATTTGATCTGTTGCTTGGCTTTGTGTTTCTCTTTGGAATGCTTGACAAGTTTTCCATCTTATTGTCGTTGTTTTTTATTAGTTTCCTTAATTGACTGCTGTGTTGCTTGCACTTTTAGCCTTTTAGGTTTGTGTTTCACAATTCACTTATCATGCAGGGGAGTATTTAGCTGCCTAAGGCAATTAGTTTAATGTTGCACTAACCTGTGTGGCATTTTCTTGCAATGAAGACAGAATATGATGCATCCGTTGCGTATAAATTTTGGTGCAAATCAAAGATAAGTGAAAGGAAATGGGAGGTTGCTGTTGTTGTTCTTCAAAAGGCGTGGAGAGAAATAGTGCTCCGGCGTACTATTATGTCAGTATAGTCTTTTCCTTGCCATTAGACATTTTTCTAATCCAGGCTTTAGAAGAATATTTTTTCTTGTGTTCATTTTGGAGCTTCACTATCTCAGCGGTACCCTAGAGCGTCAGAGGAGCATCTGCCTTTATCATCTCACCATGGTGCCGGCTCTGCACTCTCCACAGGACTCCTGGTTGATACAAACCTGGAAACATCTGTTCCTGATGCTTATAGACCACCTCCTGCACCGATGCCATTTGATGCGAATGTAGGGCATCCTCAAACTCCACCAGTGGTTCAAGAAATTTGCAGCAATAAGAGTGATCCTTCAGTGCAAACAACTCCTGTTCCTGACCAAGATACACTTGGTGGCAATTCTCAAGAGACTTCAGCTAAGTGTGATGACCTGACGGAACCAGAATCTAAAACAGGAACCAATGTTGAACTTGAATCGGCTAAGGAGCTGGAAGTTGAGCTTTCAAAGCCTGTTCATCATGTTGTTGCAGTCATAGAGGAGGAGGATGTTTGCCCAACATGTCTGGAAGGTAATACTCTTTCTGAAACTCTTATAAAACTGTTTTCTCATTGTTTTAATTGACATTAGTTTCAGAATGCTTGACCATTTCATTTGCATTGTTGTGGATGTTGTGACTCTGAGTTTATTGTGTTTCTGGTGTAGAAAAAGTTTGAATAGACATATTTTCTGTTCGCTCTGCAGAATACGATGCAGAGAATCCAAGAATTATCACAAAATGTGAGCATCATTTTCATCTTGCGTGCATTTTTGAATGGATGGAAAGAAGTGACACCTGTCCAGTTTGCAATCAGGTTCGACTGAAAAATTTTGCATCTCTTGTGATTGTATAAGCTGCTAAGTATAGATTGTCCACTGAAATGAATGTTAATTAGATTTTTTATATTTACTTATTATGCAGGAAATGATATTTGACCTTCCTATGGATTATTAGCTATCCAGTGATTTCTGCAGAGTTCAGCTTCTTAGTTATTTGACGTTGGGTGTTGGGTATTCAAATTCAAGTTTATAGATGCTTGGAAGTTTTTCCTCTTTGTTTACCCTTTATTGGTTCACAGTTCATCGTCTGCTGCAGGCCCAGCTGCCATTTGATTTTATCTCTCTTTAGTTTTTATCAAGTCACAATCCATTCCAAATGCATAGTCTTTCTGCTTTTGATTCTGAGTTTGGAAACTTTTGTACAGGAAAGAATCACAGCCTATTTCAAATGCGTAGGGAAAGTTCCATATTCATAGTGTGACACCGTTTCTGAGTTTCATTTTTCATTACCTATAATAGACATACATCTTTAGGGCATAGAGCAGCATGTTGATATTGATGTAACATTTCAAGTTTGCAAAGAGGAAATGATTTATACAAGTTACTTCATCTGTCTAGAAAGCCTGGTTAGTTTCTCAAACAAAGTAATTGGTAGACATTTTTGTTTGTTCCTAAAACTTCTGCTTTCTTGAGTCTGTCGGTGATTGCTTTGCTTTTCTTTTTTTTTTTTTTTTCTTTAACCCTCCCTTCCCCTTGGAATTGGCTTATGAATGGCATGCCATTAAGGTTCCATTTTAACACTTCTAGCATTGGGCTGTCATGGAGGATTTCAAGATTTGGTAAGGTATGGAAGGATAAGATGAAATAGAATTCTGCATTTCACTTGTTCATGTTTATGCCTGTTCAATTTTTTTCATTTAAAGTTTGATACAGTTTGTTGTCTTAACAGACTTTGAAAATTTGTTTTCTTTCCTTATAGTAAGTTTCATCGATTGATCACTGCTGTTCTTTAAACAACTGTTTGAGATTTTGCATCCGTGGTATTATAGTGCATGTGGTGGCTCGTTCAATACTGTAATGAGTTGGATGTCTTAAGTAAATTCTTAGAACTAGCAAATACTGGCATGTGTTTTGGCCTCGTGGGCTAGGCCCACATCTCCGAAAGCAATACATGGATAGCTAACGCTTTTACCTACTAAATATGATTCATCAATTAATATGGTATTAATATGTCATTTGTTATAGTAATGTCGTCTATTTGATTTTCTCAAGCTAATTGTCACATACTGTTTTCACTTAATTATCAATTGTACATAAAAGTCTAAAAAATTAGCTATGGTACTAACCCTTTAATTTAACTATCAAGCGGTAGACGCATGGTTGGTAAAGCCCTCTTTTTTTGTCTTGAACACTTTGGTTTAACCTCCAATAATCCAGGTTCTATTATAATTTTTTTGAAGAAAGGGAAATATGGAGAGGAATTCATAATTCAAAATTTCTTCTTTGACTATATGAACTTGGTGTTTGTACAACAATCTTATGAACCATAGTAAATGAAATTGAATACTCAAACTTGATCAAAGTTTTATTCGAGTTAAGCTGGATAAAGAAATCTGACAGTTTTAAAGTCAGATTGAGCCATTGAGGGCCTGTTCGGCTTTCGGCTCTGATTCGGGTAGCGGCTACAGCCCGGTTGCTCGGTGTGGGCCGTGTGGCGTTGGCTGGTCCTTTAATTTTTTTTTTTTTGTTTAAGAAATTGTTTATGATACTCAAAGTTTTTGCCCATAAGTATTTATTCAATCTTAATTTTTTTTAAAAAAAATTATTATTATTTAGATTGATTTTGAGTAGAGTTTTTTATAATTAAATTAGTTATTTTTTTATTTATTTTTTTTATAAAGTTAAATGCTCTAAAAATACTTATTATTTATTTTACATTGTTAATTCATTCATTTTATAATATAACTTCAAAAACTTGTCTCTTAAAATAATTTTATAATCCTTAATAAAAGTTTTCATTGACAAATAAATAATTATTTTTTTAATAAAAATTTTACTTATAAAAGTTCTATTAATAAAATTTCTACTTCTTTACTTAAAAGTCAAGGTATTTTACTTGTATTATTATTATTATTATTTTGGCTAAGCAACAGAGCTGAATTGGTAATTAATAGTGCTGTGTGGTATTTGATTATTGAAAATAGTTACAAAATTTGATAGAATTGTAAAAATGGTGAAACTGGCGTTATCAAATTATAATTGGGTGATTTAAATGTTAGGTGTTATTTGTTTTTTTGTCTGAAGTCTGAATTTAACTTATTTTCAGATATTTATTTATTATAGGTTGTTTATTTTTTTAACTTATCACTTATTATCAGATAATTTTATCTGAATAAAAAAATAAAAAAAAAGTCTACTTTTATCTGAAGTCTGAAATATAAATAGAAAATTTTAATTTCAAATCTAAAAAATATTCTTAATAATTCATGTATTGATAATATTATGTATAAACTTAATTTTTTGTATTATCCTTGAAGTTATTTTTTTTAATTGCTTTAAATTTTTATTCACATGGTAACATTAACTAAACTAAAATATTTAACAAATCAAATTATGTCCATTGTGATGAATCAAAACTAAAGCAATAATATTGACTTTATAATAAAGGTTGATGTTATAATTACATCTTTTATTACAAAGTTAAATTAAGATCAACAATGAAAGTATTTTTATTTAATGTTATCAAACTAATCAACTTTTGAAAACTATAAATTGTGAAGAATAAATATATGCACTACTTAAAAAGATATTTATGTCAAACTACTAACTCTTATACTTCTCTATTCAGATGTTGAAAAAAAAAACATATTATTCAGATATTTTCATTCAGATTTATTCAGATTTCAGTTAAATTCAAATCTATTTAGATTTCAGATAAAAAAATAAACGCAACCTTAATCTCTTTTACGTAAAAGAGTTGGCATTATCCCAAAACAGATAAATGTATATTTTCACAAATTTTAATGTTTATACGAGAAATTTATCTTTTGTATTTCACAATTTAGAGTAATCTAATTTTTTAAATGAAAAATATAATTGAATTATAAACGTCTAACCTCTGCACGCCTTTGGATTAAACATAGCCAATGGGCCCATTCTCCATTCTCAACTCATGCATCATGGGTGTCTTTCTAGTAAGGATTTATCTATTTCTCTTAATTAAAAGTGAAATCAATCTTTCTCTAATATTAAGCGTGCATTATGGGTTTCTAATAAGGATTTATCTGTTTCTCTAGATCAAAAGTAAAATTAATCTTTCTCTAATATTAAGTGAGAATCGACTTTCGAATTGAATTATATTAAAATTATTAAAAAAATTTATTATCTCTAATTATAAATAGCAATAAAAATTTAATTCTGATTGTAATATATTAATATATCAAATAAAAAAAACCCTCAGCATGCCTTAAAAATCTGGACTAAAACTTCTCTTAAAAGATGATTTGACCGACCATCATGTGATTCACTTAATACATTTGTCCTTAACTTATGTCTGCCCGTCCCACAAAAAGGAAACATCTTAATTAGGGTTTGGTTTTGTTTTTCAAAGAAGAATTTTTTTTCTATTGTTGGATTATAATCTAAATTAAAATCAGTTTCCTAAAACAAATATTACCCTGCTATATCTACAAAATCTAAATCCTCAATTGCAAGATTTGCTCAGACAAAAAGTCCTGTCCGTTTCTTCATTCAACCCAAATAATCATTTTGGGTTCGCAAAAGACCGAGACTCTTAATGTAAATCTTGGAGCCGTCACCTTGTCTGTCTCCTCTCTCTGTAACTCCTAAGTTAAGTACATCCAACACTCAGAAGCATTGAGGTAAATGTCTTGCATATACAAAATTGCATGAGAGCCTCTCCTCCCTTCCTCCCTCCCTCCCTATATATATATATGTGTGTACACACACAGACACGCACACGTAGCTTTGTAGCCATTTCTGGTGTATCATCATTTTTTCTTTTAAATCAATCTGTAATATGAAAAATTAAAAAAAAATAACTTGAGTTAATGGCAGGATGGTCAATTTTAACAAATGGGTCTGCTTTAGATTGTGGCAAGCCAATTGGTAGTGTTCAAAGTAATAATGGTTGTTGCCCCGAAGCTGATAATGATATGAAAGATGATGATACTGTGGAAGATTCTGGGGGGTATGAGGATGAATTAAAATGCCTGTTTAATAAGATTCTTGGGACTGTTTTGAAAGAGGGTGGTGATAGGAAGGGTTCCATTAGACCTATTCCGGCAATGCTTGGTGATGGGAGGTCACTGGATTTGTTTAAGCTTTTTTGTGCTGTGAGAGAGAGAGGTGGGTTTTATATGGTATCAAAAAATGGTTTATGGGGTTTTGTCCTGGAGGACTTGGGTTTGGATTTTGGAGTTTCAGCCTCGGTTAAGTTGGTATATGCTAGGTATTTAGGTGAGTTAGAAAAATGGTTGATGGGAACTTCTGGTTTGAGTCTGGGGAATAAAGGGTGTGGTTTTGGTGGGAATTCCGGTTTGTTACCATTGGAGCTAGAGACACGGTTTAGAGGTTTACTAATGAACTGGCCAAACAGGAAGATCAAAGATGATGGATTTGCTCTAATGGAGTATAAGAAAAATGGCAACCACGTTGATATGGAGACCGAAAAGACCGAACAGGATTTGCTGGACACCAAAAATAGGCATGAAAGATGTAATTGCTTTGGAAAAAAGTGTAGTGATAATAACAGAAAAAATTATGATTGTGACGACAAATTATGTAATGACCCAAGTGTAACTCAAAAGGAATACTGCTACCGTAAGAGGAAGCGAGAATCTTTCTCAGGAATGTTGAACTGGGTGATCCAGATAGCAAAGTATCCGGATGATCCTTCAATAGGTGTAATTCCAGAGCTATCTAAGTGGAAGAATCATGGAGGCAAGGAGCTTTGGGTGCAGGCAATCAGGGCACGAGATGCATTACTACAAAGAAAGTGTGTTAATTCAAACATTCATCAATCTCTCTTTGAGGTACAATTGATACCTAGTGTTTCCTTGTTACCAACCTTTTGGTCCTTGTAATAGGTGGTTGTGTTATTTCTCCTGTATAGGATTTTTGTAATTACTGATTGTGTGCTTAATTTTATTAGCGAACATGATTATATCTGTTTTCTGAGGCAGCCTGATGGCTGTTTAAATTTGAAGCCTTTGCCACCTTGTGGCTTGCACCCAGCACTCTGTCGAACAATATGAAGGTCTTTGTATTATATTCGTTTCAGTTCCTTATTGTTGATTCTCAACCTGCTTCCAGCATACATATATTCAGTCACAAGATGGTTTAAAAGTGGGAGGATAATCAGTAGGCTATTTATGAGTGGTATAAAAGTGTATAATAAACATATCTTCTGAAGGTGTTTACTCACATTATTGATACCATGATGATCGACATCAGTGAGGTGTCATTATTTCAGTTTAACTGCCCTGAAATTAAGATCCCATATAAGATTTGATAATCTAGCCCAATAGACCAGTTTAAATAGATAGATTTACCTATCGCATACGTTGCTCACATAATTTTGATAGTGAATTGAAAATCCCTTGTAGTTTAATGAAGTGTCAGAATCTCCCCTAACTCTAGCTAATCTGATTCAGATAGCTCATTGAAAATTTCATCAACCTAATATGAGTAATTGCATAGCTGGTAGTTGAACCTTCATTCTCCTATATAGAAGGGGTTCCTTGCCTTTTGTTAATTGACAGGGTGTTAGCTGTTGACTTGGATTGTGTATCTGTAAATGCAGTTGCAATAAGATATGAGAGGATTCTCAAATAGTCAGTTTATCAAGGGAACTTAAAAGGTTCCTGAAACTTGCTTATTCTTAAGAGTAATGCTCAACTTCCTAAATTAGTTAATCTGGTTCAGATAGCTCATTGAAAATTCATCAACCGAATACAAGTAATTGCATAGCCAGTTGAACCTTCATTCTCCCATATAGAAGGGGTTCCTTGCCTTTTGTTAATTGGCAAGGTATTAGCTGTTGACTTGGAATGTGTATCTGTAAATGAAGTTGCAATAAGATATGAAAGGATACTGAAATAGACAATTTATCCAGAGAACTTGAAAGGTTCCTGAAACTTGCTTATTTCTTGAGGCAATTATACATGTCTAATCATTTTTGAAACGTATGTTGGAGAGGAATTTTTTATTGGCCACTTGAACAGACATCAATGCTAATGGAAGTACCTAAGAAGTCTAAAAGTTTGTATGAATAAATTCTCAATAGCTACTTAATAGCTACTTATTTGCATATGTAACTAATTAATTGCAGATGACCTAAACAGATCATGGTTTAACTTGCAGAATGGTCAAAAGATGCATCCATCTATGTATGAGGATGTTACAAATCAACGTCACCGGTCTACAGAGAGGTTAAGAAGCAGTGAAAGGCTTCCTACTATAATGAAATCTCGTGTATGCTCCTGTTGCAGTTCATGTTCAGCCATTGAAAATAAATTAACGAGTCCTCACAATACAGAGTTGGAGACTGGGCCTAAGGGGGAAACACCCACCACTGTCACTTCATCAGCCATGAATATAGCAGTCTGCTCTTCTGGGGTTGAGCCCCAAGAAAAGCAGGTTTCTGTGGGTCCTCTCTTTCAAGCTAGTATCCCTGAATGGACTGGTGTGGTTCTTGAGAGTGACTCCAAGTGGCTAGGCACAAGAATATGGCCCTTGGTAGATGGAGAACACAATTCAGTAGTTGAACTGAATCCTTGTGGGAGGGGAAGGCAAGATTCATGTGGCTGTCCGCTGCCAGGTTCTGTCGAATGTATTCGGTTTCACATTGCTGAGAATAGGACGAAAATGAAGCTTGAGCTGGGTTCAGTTTTCTTTCACTGGAGATTTGATCAGATGGGGGAGGAAGCGTCACTTCGGTGGACACTTGAAGAGGAAAAAAGATTTAGAGATATGGTAATATTTAACCGTTGTCTGAGTGCAGGCTTCTGGGGAAGTGCTTCTAAAAGCTTTCCAAGGAAGAAGAGGGAAGATTTTGTAAGCTATTACTTCAATGTATTCCTTGTCAGCCGCAGAAGTTATCAGAACCGTGTTACTCCAGGAGACATCGACAGCGATGATGATGAATCAGAGTTTGGATCTGTAAGTGATAGTTTTGGCAATGCAGCAGTAACGGTTCATGGCTTCGATAAATTGACATGTGCTCAAAATAATCAGTGCACTGATTTGGATTAGACAGTAATGCAGGTGAAGAGTGCGGTGCTCTCATTGGCAACCCGGACCAATTGGGTATGAAATTTACATGGTTTTAGCTAGTTTCTTTTGTCTAGATATATCGATAGAGCATCACAAAGTGGTGCCGAAGATTTGATGAATGTTGTACCCTTGGCAGTGGAAGCATATTTCTCATGTTTCTAGGCTGAGTTAGAGCTCAAATTTTGCAAAATGTAACTAAAACTTATTTTCTGTGGCTATAGAGTTTTTTCAAGTTGTAAAATATTACAGTTATACCAGGAAGCTCTGTGCTATTGATCAAGATAGGATGGTCTCATTGTAGATACAGGTACTCTTTACTTGTTCTTAAAGAGTGGTGGTGGTAATTCCTTCATTTTATTTTATTTTTTTCGTGTGTTCTTCTAGGATAGTAAGATGTGCTTTATATAGTAATTGCCATTGGTGAATTCTCTAATTATAGTTTCTCTCTCTTGAAAATTGTTTGTTGTCTTGACCCACAGTTTTGGAAAATCGGTATGCAAATTGCAAATGATGTCAACATTCCTGAATTTTTTGTCAAAAATGTTTTTTCTCCAGAATGAGATGAGGGTACATTCTCAGTTCTCGTGAGACGCATTTGTAAATTTAAATTTAAGGTTTTTAAAACGGGAAAGCAAACTCAGTATTACTTTCTAAGCAATCAAAGTAATTTGTCTCTTTGAAAAGAAATTGAAACTATTTTCTTTTCTTCCCCCGTATGATTTCAAGATGTCTCAATTTTTTATTATAGATTAAAGGTAAGATTGCATTGCGTGCTGCGCAGGATGAGGTGGGAATAAATAAAAAATAAGTTAAAAAAGAAATTAACGTGGGAAACAGGTTAGGTGGCGGCAAGATGGCCCAACAAGAGATAAAGAATGTGAGATGAATATTGTACTTGCGTACAAACAAGCTACACATTTACGGAATCTTCACGCCTTCAAGTAACGATAATTCTTGGGCGGGATATTTTCCACCCTTCTATTTTTATAAATTTATTTTATTTTAAAAAAATAATTATAATGAATTCCCAATACTTTTTAAAAAATAATTTAATAAAATTTTTGTACACTTAATTAATTAATTTTTTTATTAATTTTTTTCTTAAATCACAAACTTTAATATAAATTTTATTTACTATCTATTATTATAATATAAGATGACCAAATTATCCAATACACGCGAGTTATTATGTCTAATAATTTAGGTATTTAATTATGTGTAAATAACATAAATTTGACTGACCAATAATTTACACGAGTATTGTGGTATAAAGACACCATATTAGTTTAATTAAAGTTTAATAATCATACCGATAAAGTAGTATTGGAAACAATAAATTTGATATAAACTTCAACAAATATTGAAATTAAATAAATTATTGGTAGTTTAACCTTACAAGAGTAAAATAATTCATTTAAACTTATGCCAAAGGAAAGTTTATAATCAAATATAATAAAAGAATCTAGGTCACAAAACTGTAAATTAAGATAGATTTAATTAATTAGTTGTCCAAGACTTTTTTTATTTGAAATTTTAAAAATAAGCACTTTTTGTAATTATTATTTAAAATAGGATGGGTTCACAAAAATTATGGGGTGGAGATATCATCGCTCATTATTTTTTATTATTATTTTAATTATTTCGAGGTATTTTAATGACAGTTCTCCAAAATTTTAGTTATTTACACCAATTCTCCATTTTCTCCCATCTTCATAAACAAAAAAGGCGAATGTACCAAATTAAATAGACTAATGAAAATACATTTATCAATGTGTTTATCTAAAACCTAATTGATACTTCATTTAAAAATGATGCTTATTAAAAAGAAAATGGTAAATGATATGGAAGAAGAGTCGGCATATAAAATTTCACACCCATAATATATTAGTAGAAAGAACAGAAAACTTATAGATTTAAAAAAAAGAAAAGAAAAGAAACACCTACTTCAATTGATAAATATTACCATTATATTTGATAGATAGATCTATAGACTTCACTAGACAACCTTTCCTTTTTTTTCCCCCCCAAATTTTGTAGTTATGCATTTTCGTTTCCATTTTTACGTGATGTCAATATCACACGTTTGTCATTAAATTCTCAATTTACATTAAAAAGGTAGACACCTTATATTTTGTTTCACTTTCTAAGTTAAGTGCATAGCCACCTAATCATTTTTCCTGGGAACATTTTATGTCACAATAAACCAAAATGGAATATATGAGGTACCCAAATCTTTAGCCTGCTGTCATATGTTCACTTTTACAATGTGAAAAATGCATACTAAAGTCTTTAATTTCACATCAACATAACCTACGTACTCTAATTCATTCTCATAAATAAATACACACCCAAATATGTAAGGCTTGTCCTAATATATGAGGAACCCATAACATAACGTTTAAGAAATAGACACGTATACCCCTTTTAATTTTCTTAAAAAATTTTGAAATATCAAATATACCGCGTGCACTTTAGCCCAAACTAAAGGCACATGTGTATGTATTTATAAGATGTCATGTGTCTATATGGATACATCATACACGTACATTGAGACAGGGTCTCTGTAATTTTATTTTATCCTAAGACAGAGTACTACAATTACTAACTAGTACTTACAGAATCGGAAATTATCAAAAGTTGCCTCTTATGGTAAAAAAAAAAGGATAAAACGAGAAAGCTACTGCGTTTATTTACCGTCGCCGGCGTAAACGTGGTCAGACATGTATACAAATATTCGCAATCACACTGTTTCTTGTCTGAACAAACTTTGGCTTCTCTTTGTTTCTCAAGAAGGAAAACCCAAATTTTCATATCTCGCTCTCACCAAATTCCCAAAAAATAAAATGTCTTCTCCAAGCAAACGCCGAGAAATGGATTTGATGAAATTGTAATTTTTCTGAATTCACATGAATAAAAGTTATTCTTTTTCTGTGTTTAGTCTAATTTTTTTTGGTTTTTTTTTTTTTTTGGGTTTTGTGGGTTTGATTGATGTGAACTAGGATGATGAGTGACTATAAGGTGGAGATGATCAACGATGGCATGCAAGAGTTCTATGTGGAATTCAATGGACCAAAAGAGAGTAAATTCATATTTCTTTCTTTTTCTTTTTTTATAATCTATTTGTAACTTTTTTATGATTAATTTTACTGTATTTGATGTTTTAATTTCTGGATTTTTCTCATATCTTGAGTTTATTGTTTCTATGACTTTGTTTTGCATATATAGATGCTAAAAGTTGTTATTTTACTCCTGAATACACTAGCAAACAACATGATTTTTCCTTTTCTCATCATCTCAAGTTATTCAAATTTTTAGCCGGTGATATAGGCTGCTTTTTCTTTTTCCTCCTCTCTCCCTCCACCCCCCCCCCCCCCCTATAGTTGAAAGTAATCTACTGTAGTTATTTCAATAACTAATGAAATGAGCTGCGACATTCTTGTTCACTGAGAAAAATCAGTAACTAAAATAGCTTGTGAATTACTTTTGCTTTTGAACATAATTTATGCATTTTTTTTTTCTGATACAAAGTAACTTCATGTGGAGTGTGCAGGTCCTTATGAGGGAGGTGTGTGGAAGATAAGGGTGGAACTGCCTGATGCTTATCCCTATAAATCTCCATCTATTGGCTTTGTCAATAAGATATATCACCCAAATGTTGATGAATTGTGAGTTTATTTTAATAATTTTCACTTAGATATTGGTGTTGTTTTATGAATTGGTATAGAAAAAACTTTCGATAAGTTGGTTTGAAGCCTTTGATTCTTTTTCTGTTGTTGAGTTTCAGGTCCGGTTCAGTTTGCTTAGATGTTATTAATCAAACCTGGAGCCCCATGTTTGGTAAACCTTCCACTTTATTCGCTTCTATGCTTTAACTATTTGCTAAATGTTGTAGAGTTCCTATAATTAATTTGTTTCTTTAAATTATTGTTTCTCACTTGGTTGTTAATTAGTGTTGCCTGTCAGAAATTGACCACCAATTTTCTCTTTCTTTTCCTTAAATGCCTTTGCAGATTTGGTTAATGTGTTTGAAGTATTTCTTCCTCAACTTCTCTTGTATCCTAACCCATCCGATCCATTGAATGGAGAAGCTGCTGCCTTGATGATGCGTGATCGAACAGCTTATGACCAAAGAGTGAAAGGCAATAATCCTTCTCAATCATATGTACTATAGTTACTTACACCTTCGCAAGTAGTAACTGTATTGAATTCAGATACCTTATTCTGTATTCTTTACCTTTTATGGACTACTTCATGTAGGAGTTTAGTGGTAGTGACTCGTTATATTCTCATTTATTACTATTTGTTATATGAAACTAAATAAGAAAGCCATAAAGCGCGGGAGGTTGGCAAATTGAAATTACTATATATGTGGGATAAAACAACCAGCCTTTTAAATTTATGATCTTTTTAACATTACTTAGGAGGTTTGAAGTACTTTAGTTCTACTCTTGTTTCCTGAACAATCAAGCTAGATTTGGTAGTTACAGCCCCTAATTGAGCTGCAAATAGAAGGAATTTGATTGGATGGTTGCAGTTTTCTGGTCTTGATGGTTTTTTCAAGAATTTCCCTTGCTGCTTGAGGAACCGTGCCTTGGTGTATTTCTTTGTCAAGCTGGTGGAATGTGTATGACATATAGCTCAAGGGCCAGCAATGGGAGAGATTATTAGTTTCCATGCAAGTAGATTGTACCATCTAACCAGTTGGAGTTCATGAACCTTAATGGCCTAACGCGCATGCCTAAATCGCAATCATAGCCATTGTTTTGTATCTGTACTCCTTTGTTTTTCTGTGTGGCTACAGACCTTGGTTTTGGGATTTGGAGAGTGTCATGAACACAAGATTGTACAAGGAATTTTTTTTCATTGGTCCATAGTATCTGTATTTAGTTGAAAAACATAGATGCCTGTGAGTGTGACCTGAAATTGGAAATCTGAGGAACTTTTTCTTGCATGAGGTCCAATTTGACTTTGAGTATTACCATGCCATACTGAAGTAAGCTTACACAGATTGTAAAGATGTGTTTCACTTCTGATTGATTTTCTGTACTCTTCAATTTGCCTACATCCTTCCGTGAAGTCATTAATTTGTTATTTGCATGATTTGGTTTTCCAGAATATTGCGAGAAGTATGCAAAGCCAGAAGATATCGGTGGAGCCACAGAGGAAAAATCAAGTGACGATGAGGAGCTGAGTGAAGATGAATATGCCTCCAGTGATGAGGCAGTCGCCGGCCAACCTGATCCTTAGGTTAAAAAAAAAAAAAATAGTTGTCCGTCTGTACATTAAATTTCAGCTCCTGGAAAATGGAACCAGAACAAAAACTGAAGGGCATTTGAAAAAGTTCCTGCTCCTCCTGTCTTTATTTTCCATGGATGATGTGTAAATTAATCAACTGTATCTTAATGTTTGAAATTCATTTACTTTTGGGACTTGAAACGTTCTTGATTATGCTATTGCTGTGTCCTGTGTGTGTTGATGTGAATGCCTATTCCTATTTTCTTAAATTTCTTACATTCATCGCCTGCTATTAACTCTTGCCATGTTAAATCAATTTTCCCAACTTTAATATTTTTTGCTCCCAAGGATAATTTTTTAACCTACCCCTTTTTTAACTCTTTGCTGAAGACAGCAATAGAAATAGATGGATTTCAGCACTGTAGCAGCTACCGATCAAAACTGAAACCAAGTGTCGACTGCCGGCGGTGAAAAAAGCGTCCAACTATCAGCAGAAAGTAAATTGAAATTTAAACGCAACCCGCCCTTATAGCTCAGTGGTAGAGCGTCAGTCTTGTAAACTGAAGGTCCGCAGTTCGATCCTGCGTGAGGGCATCTAACTGCTTTAATAATATCGACATCCCTAATTTCTGATAAATTTAAGATGAAAGTTGACATTGTTACTCGGCATCCTTAATTTTTGATAAATTTCTGACAAAAGTCGAGTGAAGCGGGAGTAAAATACGATGACGCAGCCTTTTTTAAAGAAAAATGTAACCTTTATTTGTATCAAATAGGTCCCCGAATAATAATAACAGCGGAATCCCGAATTTTTGATCAATTTCTCGCGAAAGTTGACTGAAGTGGAAGTAAAACACGACGACGCAGTCCAAAATCGAGGCAGCTGTGCCCTGACATTTGCGCAGCAGACTTTGTAAAACTAACAACGATTATGATTTAGCTTTTATGAATGAGTTTTAACTTTTAAAACATAACCTCATCATCATCATCATCATCATCATTTAAAAAAAAAATAAAAACTATCCCTAGGAGTTTAGGTTTATTTGTAAATTAATAAAAATAAATGAAAATAAATTTAGTGAGAGATATAAATCAAAACCGAAAAAAAATTATAAAAGAGTAACATTACTAAACACTAAAATAAAGACAAAATAAGTCAAAAAATTAGTAAGAAAACTATTATAAAAACATAAAAAAACTAACGGAAGAACTGTTTTTTACAATATTTACGACCCGTGATTAAAGAGAAATTTTTTCTAAAACTGGAGACACGTGTCCCAACAATGTAGAGGATTTTTATCAAAAATAAAATTCTTATCAGATTGAAAAAGAATATCTGTAGAATGAGAATTGAATCTCATTATCGTGAGTTAAGAAAAAAAATAGAGTTTGTAGACACTTTATGAACATTCGGATCATCCAATACTGAAGAAGGAGAGACAATATTTAAAGCAAATAAATACAATTCACTAATTCGATAGATAACCGTATGGTTGGAACATATTAATATGTAAATGGGATATTGAAATTGAGATGGTTTTGGTTAAACAGCAGCACGATGGCAAGTGTCAACAAAACCACCAGCATCAAAGACCGGTTACTCAAAAGGCATCACATTATTTAAGTTTTTTTTTTTTTTGGTTAAAAAATAAAAAAAAAATTCAACTATATATAAAAATCAAACAAATAGAAGATAAGATGATAAAATCAGCGTGTCTCCGTTGGCTTCACTAACAAAGGGCCGGTTGATTTCACCCATAAATAAATAGAGGTAATGACTTGTTGGTAAAGACAATTATTTTGGAACAATACAGCACAGCACACAGGTGAGTTGTGCTATAGTTAGATTCATTGAAAAACGAATTGAATTTTGAACCGCGGCTGCAATTGAAGACCCTTACTCGCATATTGCCACTGGAGGACATTTCCGCCAATGGAATGGCTCGCACGTGAAAACTACTAGTGCCTGAAAAGAGAAGACCGTCAGGACTCATAGATCCAAATAAATTTCTAAACCAAGCCATCATCAATACTCATCAAGATTCCACAAAATGATGTCAAAACCAAAGACTAGATTACATTGACGTTCGGAGACAACCACACAAAGAAGGTTGCTCAAAGACTTGCAATAAAAAATTTCTAATGCAAGGCTTGCACATGAAAACTACTAGTACCTGCAAAGAGAAGACCATCAAGACTCATAGAACCAAGTTCTACATCAAGCCATCAAGACTCATCCAACCAAGACTCCATCAAGATTGCTTCAAGACACCATCCAGATTCCACAAATGATGTCAAAATCTTCTACTGTTCAAGCAGACATCACAGTTTATGTCACAACAAATGCGAGAAGCCATTAGGACTATAAATCATTGAAGCTGCTACCTACTCAGTTCGCAGGTCTTTAATAAACATCCACCGTCAAATAAAGTTGGTTTTCCGCAGATGAGGAGGTGATGATGCCAAATGGGAAGGTTCCAAACTAACATGCCCACCCTCACCCTCACCCTCACCCTCACCCCTGAAGAAAACAAAAATTTAGGTGTAGTTGTGTAACTCGTTATGTTTATCAAACAACAAGCATCCCATGCACATTATGCAAGCCATGCCCTAGGTTCTCTTTAAGGCAAACGTACCTTTGAAATCGTAAGGGCTCCGTAATCAGTTGAAGAAACTTATGAAGTCATTGGGCAAGCCAGCGCACTCTGAAGCCTCCATCGTAGTCACCAAATGAATTGCTTATCTTCCCATGTTCTGGTAAAGTTCGAATTCTTACTCCAGAATTTGCTAGAGAACAGAGATAACAACCGCTTCATCACCAATAACTCTTCTTCATAGCCTGTCTAGGAAGCTTTAGAAGAAAAGAGGGATCAACTTAAATAAATGAGTTACTGGCTTTTCATAACTTGTGGACTCCATGCATTATATCTGCTGTTGAGCAAAATTTTTAATATTCTCAGCAAGCGCACGATTTAGATATAGGTTGGTGGTAATAAAGGCCTAACCCACAGTAATTGTTTGAAATTGGATAAAGTCTAATTTAAATCTAAATCAATATTAATCCTAACTTAGTTAAGCAAAGTGAGTTTTAAGAGAAATTAAATTAATTAAATTGAGAAAATAATTAAAGTAAGGGAGAATTCAATGTGATAAAGATTATTAAGGTTTTATAATCTACCACAGTTCAACTAACAATTATCTAATTATTATTAATTCTCAAATTTAAAGTGACAGCTCAAAGCCAATCTATGTCGTAACAATCAAGCTAAAGAAATTAAATCTAGCGTAGATTCTTTTTTGCTTTAAAGTAGGATCTTAAAGCATTACATGTATCGTATTGAAAAACAAAACCAGAGTTTCCTAAGCATTATAGGTATTGAATTATTGAAAAACATATAATAAAAAAGAATCACATTAATCATTATGTTACCAAGTTTAGATTTAATCTCTTAACTATCAAGAACACATAATATTAAAGATGAAAAGATAATTATTCAATCAATCATGTGAAATAAAAAAGGAACCATAATCATAAAAAAAACATATGTAGGGAATTAATTAAATAAAAAGATAATTATTTTATTAAAAAATATTTCATCCTTAATCTCAATATAAGAAATTAGAATTGAGAGCAATGAACTAAATAGAATCAACCATAGAAAGCTTTGACCGCTATTGCTGCTGCTCTCTCTCTTCTGCATCTCTCAATCTGTATTTCAATTATGCAGCTTGCTTGTCTCTTCATAATACACATGCCAGCCTATTAAGCTTATATTCCTCGTTGATTTCTATTTACAATTTTTATAAGCTAAGCCAACGACTTTAAGTTTTAAAAGACTCAAATGCCTTTTTTTTTTTTTCCCGAATTCCCTGTTTCCTCTTCTTCACGTGACAATAATGGCAAGAGATAGTGCTTTGCCCACACCGGTCTCCATGTGCAAGATTAAACAGTTGAACAAAGAGGTTTTGATGCCAACATCCAAGCTTTAATTGGAAAATAATAATCTGCGAATCTTTAATTCTGGATCTTTTATGCACTTTTGTTTCCCAATCTTCAATTATTTCCCCGTTCAATGAAATATGTTAATTAATTAAAAATGACAGATAAAAATAGCTAGTAAATATATAACTAATGGTAAAATATGTATATATTATATGCTCATCGTCTGCAAATGTGAGAAAAACATTTTCTGATTGGGAAAACAGAATGAAATAGATACTGAACTTAAAAGCTAATATAATGGAGATTTAAGGAACTGAACCTGGCAAGAAGCCTTACGACAAGTTTCCAATGCTGATACCTCTGACATGACTCAATTTTCGCCCATGAATGCAGCAAATTATATCATCTGAGAGGACAACCCAGTGAGGGTTATATCTATTAGGTATATTTGAAAACTGCCATTCCAAATGGATGCCTACAGCATGATTTGAATCAAAAGTCGCTTTTAATCCACTAATATCCTCTCAGTTCACCCTCCACAATCAACTCATGAACTCCTCCAGCATGAATAGAAATATATCAAACCCAGTCTTAATAAACGTACAATAGCAGTTAATGACCTGAGACTATTCAAATGCAAGCATCGCGCCACCATGAGTAAACCGTTCTTATTTAATAGAAAATGCAATACAATGGAGAAAACAGATACAACGACATCAATAGCATACGGCCAAGCACATGCATGCAGACGTACATACACAAGAATAAATATCATAAAGTGCAACTTTTCCAATTATAGTCTAAATTCTATACAATTAACTCATTTTTTAGTCCGGGGGATTCAGATTATTTCAACCTCTTATGATTTATCTTTTGTGTAAAAAACTTTTTGAATTCCCAGTAGCAAGGAATTTCAGTAGCGAAAAAGTCTTCAAGGCTGCTCAATACTTTCCACAGATTTTTACAAATACATTTTATTAATATAGAAGTACGCTTTTTTGGTCAGCATAGGAAGACTGGAAACCTTCAAAATTGGTTTCTACCTGCATTTATAATGTCATTTGAAAAATTTAAAAACCAATCAACAGAAAATTAGCTCTAAATTGATAAGCAATGGTGTAACTTAAGTTGGCGCAAATTCATATGATTCACATCAATGTAACAGAAAAAGAATGAATTCAAAATGTAGGGGCTTCTCATTCAGAGAGAAAAATGAAAAGAAAATTCCTCTGAATTGTTTACAGCAGTCTTATTTGTAAACTTTGTATAATTCTAATGTGAATTTTGCTTACAAGAAATATCGAATCTATGGTGAAGTATGAATTTGAACATTTGCAAGAAGCCGGGTGAGTTTGCTAAGGGTTTCACGAGCAGCTATGGTGTCCGGATGATCCTCACCAGAAATTGAAGTTCTAATAAAAACAGCCTTCCTAATTAGATCATCCCCTATGTCAAATTGCCCTCCTTTTAGCATTAGCTTGGCCCTAGTTTCAAGGACTGTGGCTCTTGTTAGTGCTAATTCCTGCCAGAGGGATGGATTCAACTGAGCATTAGTTTGGATGGGCCGCCAACAAAGTGATTTGTCCAATAATTTTTCAACTGGGGTAACTAATGCATGGTCTGCTGCTTCCAGAGCATTGGTGCATAGACGCAGGAGTTCTAAAGCAGCACTACACCGGGAAAACGTAATGAATGTCCTGATTGCAAGAGGCAAAACCACCTCTTTAACAAGGTATAACAACTCTGACACTTTGAGCTCGACAACTTTTAGGTCATTACCGAACCCAAATAGCAAGAAACATGCTGCCCATATGTGTCCTGAATGATGGGTTGTAGATCCAGGGTTGATGACAGCTTGAACCATGGCATAAGCAATAACTCCTCTCTTGCGAGCGTAAAGCTTGACAAGCTCGTTGAAATGGATGTAACCTTGCCTGGTACTACTTCTGGCAATGTTGAATCTCAACAACATGGAAGATGCTTCTGCTTCTGATCTCTTGTTGTATGAGGAAGTAAATCCACAAGTTAAAGCCAGCAATAACTTCCTCCACAAGTGGGAACCCTTGTGCTTCTCAGGTATCTTGTGAGCGGCAAGGGCTAATAGGGAAACCGGAATAGCAGCCGGTGCAAACCACCCACCAGCAAGCACCATTCTAGTTGCCAAGCCCCTCGGCCCATCTGCATGATCAAATATTGAGAAACAAACCTCGAAGAGTTGCAATAGGAAAGTGTTTCTTCTCAATGAATGAGATTCCCTACCATTCCAAGACAAGTCCCTCAAGGGCATTCTGTTAATGGTATCCAAGAGCCTGCTAGGGGTTATGGGTAGCTCAGACAAAATAGCACCAACTACTGCGAGGCCTATGGTTAACCTTCCAACTTTCTCCTCAATCACCCTGAGTGCATCAATTTCTGTGATTGGGTAGTCCTTTACACTTCCCTGCATTAAAGACATTGCCTCAACCCCAGACAAGTAAGAGAGCTTTAGAGGTTCCAAGTTCATCACGCGAGGAAGGCGCGTGGAGATTATAATGTGGGTCTCTCCACCAAAACGGGGAAGAAGATCCATTACAAGTTTGTCATCCCACCAATCCTTTTCACTCTCTAAGTTGTCAATGATCACCAAAAATGGTATGTTTCTCATGAGTTCTTTACGAACTCTGGAAATGGCAGCCTCCTCCTGCTCTTCAAAGCTTTTTATCCTGCTTTTATCTGAGCAATTTTCAATCCCCACATCAACTTCTAAAAATGACCCGAGATTCAGATAGTTCTGTCTGATATACCTGCTTTCCCCTCCCACCCATAAAACCATCTTGTATCTCTGGTGATATCTATAGGCAAATTCCAGAAGAAGTTCTGTCTTTCCAATTCCTGATTCTCCTGTTACACAAGCAATACCCTTGCCATACAAAATCTTTGTTGATCTTTTTCTCCTTGGGCACCGTCCAGTGCTTTTTGTCTTTTGCCTTTGAGGAGCTTCTGTACTCTGCATCTCAATCTCCTTTTCTGACTCCTTCCATACTACAGGTTCTTTACCTTTCCTGCTGCCACCCTCCCATTGTCGTTCCTTGCGTCTTTCCTCCAATGAAGTGCTCTTACTCCACCCGATTGTCAAATTCTTTCTCCTGGTTCTAGCCTTTAGTTCAAAATAATCTCTCTCTGAATCTCCAGTAATATCGCCAAAAAGTATAAATTCGAGCTCGGATAATTCTTTCTTCCTGCCAATAAAATTTTCATTTCGAGGGAAAGGGAATTCCTCTTTCTCTACCTTCTCTCTCCACTTGGTCAACCGCTCAACAACACTTCTTCTTCCTAGCTTCATAGCTAATAGTGTGACAGCTCTCAGTATACAATCTCTGCAGTTACCGTCCTGAGCTTCTAGTTTCCATTCATCAACGCGAGAGAGGCCATTAACAGCTTCCTTCCATTCCTTCTCCAATCCTCCGTACAAAACCCAAAGCTCACCCCCATTTCTTTCCCACAGCTCTCCCCTCTTCTCTACTATATCCCTGACAAGGCAATCACCTGGACTCAAATCAAAAAATATTGGAACTAAATTCTTCTTGCCTGAAAAATATCGTAGCTCCTCAATGCTATATGGATTCCTGAAAGACTTTCTTGTGAGGATCACAACTCCAAAAGAGGAAATATCCATAGCTCTTTCTACTATAGCATGTTTCCGAGAGTTTCTACATCTTGCCCTGTCAGATACAAAACAACTCATTCCTTGAACTTCCAACTCAGCACGAAGCCAATTAGCAAACCTCATTAAAGAGGGTTTGCACCCATGCAGACCTATGAAAACATCACAACTCCTCAGTCTGTTACAGGAAAGAGAAATAGAGACAGGGGTGTATGACATGCCATAGCTTCTACCATGCTTTCTATGGTTCTCCTTTAGCCCTGCATAACTAGTATCATGGGCAAGGCTGTAACTAGATATATTGCTGTTAGAGACACCAGCTGGGGAAGATACATGACCAAACTTCTGGAAATCACTTGAAGTACATCCAGCAGGGGCGGCGGAAATGTCTGACGTAGTAAATCTGACATTTGCAATAGATTCTGGGTCGGCAATCCCTGAACTGGAACTAAGTGGATCGGCACTTAAATGAATGCCATCACACTGAGCATCAGAACGTGCTGATTCCGAGAGTTGACATGTTGGTGATCTAGGAGAGAAGAAAGGGGATTGATTTGCTGAAAGGAACACCGAAGATGATGACGACATATTTCTTGAAGTCGTGACAGGTACTGACCCAAACCTGGAGCTGTCATCTCCTATATCCATATTTACAAAATTTCCTTCCTCCCAAAGAAATTAAATCTCATGCACAGATTCCGGAATAGTGGAAGCCATACTGAAAATAGAGAGTAGCATTAATTAGTAACAAAAGTCCCGACAAATAGAAATTAACAGGAAAGTTTGAGTAAAATTGAAAGTTTATCCATAATGATCAGTCTCAGCAGTTACAAAAGTAGTATTGTCATTCTAGTAACAAATTCCACTATGAATACAGAGGGAAGCATTATCACATTTTATCCTTAGCAAGAATGAAAAATCAATATACAATTACACGTCCAGATAAGCCACAAGGAGCAAAGTTGGGCAACCTCAAAATTAACTGATATGGCTTAACAATACTGCAAAAAGGGGAAAATCGACAGAAGGATAAAAAATTTTTATTTATGGAAGCATTACAAATTCAGAAATCTATAAAGCAGTAATGTGGAGAAATTTGTGCAACTATTATGCTCGTAAGATCCACTGAACCTGATTCAAATAAGTCATAAACATCAAAAACTACGCGACACTTATACTAAATTTGGACTCAAACACTGTAACTGCCATCTCTTAAGCATAAACAGAGAGCATCACACAGATCTAAACAAGCTTTTCACCATACAAAGAATGCCTAAGAACATCTCAATACAACAGAAAAAACATAACATTCCAACGATAACTCAGATCTGAGAACTTACGAGGCTTCAAATCTTGAAAACGGTATCATAGATTCAAAGTTTGCCTCTAAATTAATCAACCCAGTTGCTTTAAACCAATGATAAACCGAAAACGAATTCAAATTTCGACGGAAAAAAAAAAATCAAATCATAGGAGTGCCCTTTACAATCAGTACGCTGAACTTAACCAAACTGCAAAACAAGAAATGATTTTGTCAAAACATATAATTACCAAAAATAAATATAAAAAACTCAAACTTTTGAGCTTTGAAGTTTTGGAAATGAGAGTCTCTAAAATGGTGGACGTCGGAGTGAATAAAATTTAACCAATTAGAGATAGATTTGATAGAGACCCCAGTTTCGAATTTCAACTTTCAAAAGAGGCCAGACAAAGCCACGATTTTTATGGAATCAATTTTCAATCAATGCCAAAAAAATAGCTAACCTTGTAAAGAAAAAATTCCACCCCCGAACAAGACAAAAAAAATCTAAGACTTCAAACTTCAAACGCACAAGCTGGCTTTTGGAAAACAAAAAACACTCACGCACTTGTGATGAGAGTGAAAAACACTCGTTTATTTTTCTTTCTTCTGTTACCTAAGAAAACAAAACAACATATATTTATATTTTGTTTTTCTTGTTTCAGCTTCTCTCTCTAGATTTTGTGAACATTATTCTAAGAATTGAAAGAAAATGATGGGACCCAAAAGCACGGATCTGACGAGGTATGGGGTTTGGCATTTGGTAGGCTCACTAGAGACCAGTCACTCCACGCCGGTAGACAAAACACAGCAACACAGTGACCCTTTTATCAACAGTTTCAAAAATACTTTTGAGATAATTGCACTTTTGGATTTTGGATTCACATTGAAATGTTTGGTTTCTTTGTCGCTGTTCCTGTGGGTGTGGGTGTTGTTGTTGCTGTTTCAAGTGTTTTCTATGTTGACGCCCATTGGCTAACATAACTAACTACGTGGGTTTCTGGTTTTACTCTTTCTAAGGAAATTTCTTGCAAGTACATTTTCTTATGTCACACCACATCATCCATCATAAATATAAATTATAATAATTAAAATGATTTATGAATCTTGTTTCTGTTTTATTATGGTAAATTTGAAAAGGTATCCATAATGGGGTATTATGGAGTTCAAAGATTACAAGGGAATGATTAAGTGCGTATCTATAAAAGTTAGAAAAACCATTGCATGCAATTGAGAAGTATGATAGTTCCTAGCATTACAGTGTGCCAAATCCTGAGTGCTCAGCTGGGAAAATGCTCCGGCACGGCTGATTGAAGAATGAAACAACTGAAGCGCGGTTTTGCTTGACATTTTTTTCGGTGAGGATTCACCAAATCTCACTGTCAATAAATTATATTGGATTTTACTTTTCTTAAACACAATCGGTATCTGGCAGGATTATTTTTAAAGCTACGTTGGATAATTACAACTTATAGTTTAGAGGTTTTTAAGCCACACCACCATAACACTAATTGGAAACTTAATTTGATTTTTCAACAACCAAAGAATAAATTAAAGGTTATATATTTTCTCTTAATAGACATATAATTGACATGAACATAAGTACTTCTATCCATAATGTTGATCTAGTTAATTAAAGGGCCGACACTCACACATTATTATTATTGTTATTATTATTATTTTCCCTCCATGAATATTTTTTTTGAATTATACGAGACTATTACAACTCATATTTTATGAGATTAATACACTGATATTTACAATCTGTGACTAATTTATAAATCTTATATAGCACACTCCAGATTTTCACTATCTCTAATATTCAAAGAACGTCTACTCCGAGATTAATACACTGATATTTACAATCTTAGATTAATTTACAACTCTTATATAGCACAGTCTAGATTTTCACTCTCTCTAATATTCGAGGGATGTCTATTATATTCATATTTGGAATCACTCTCTTTAATATTTGAGGGACATCTACTCCACTCATATTTCAAAAAAAAGAAAACTGCCTTCAATTTTCACTCTCTTTAATATTTAAGAAACGTCTATTTCACTCATATTTCAAAATAAAAAAGATTGTCTTAGCTCAAATTAAAAAAAAAATTAAAATCTCACAATATAATATATTATAGGGATTCAAACCTGTAATCTAATCATTACGAGGGTAGGATTCTAAAGCCTAGTGGCTTCCCTCCATGAATACTGAATAATGATTGGAGCGAATATGTACCAACCAAACTACAATGAAGTTGACTTAAAATGACTTTTTGGATTGGCTGTTTGAACTTTGAACATCAGTCCAAAACACGCTTTTGTTTCAAACTTTGTTAGCACATGCTTTCATGTGACGCCACGCAACTCAAAATTTTTACGGCGCTGGTGTATTCACACTTAACCTTTTGCATGCAATTGCAATCAACGGCTTTCAACATTACAAACGACACACACTTGCTACTCAGCTGTTATTACACTGATTGAGAGAGAAGTTTTCAAAGAATCCCGATTTCCCACACCTACGGGCTACAGCTAGACATTTCCTTTGTCCCCACATTTTGTTGACAACAGCCTCAGAGCGAAAACCTAAACAAAAACAAATACTAACTAACTTTGTTAAGGATTATGATTCAGTGTTGAATTTATTATTTTGTTACGTAAAGAATCATTAATTAAAATTTATTTGGTGCTTTATTTTTTAAAAAAATTTTTTTTACCTAACAATTATTGAGTTGATTCAGTAAAAATTGAACTCAACATGAACTCACCGCCGAGCCCAGAATTTGGTTTCTTTTATTTACATCATATGCACACATCTTAAATTGGGGGTTTGTGAATGGAAATTTAAGGGTCTGTCCGCATTCAGTAATACCCACTACCCAGCTTGCAAAATTGAAGAGGGGGTGGGCCACCGGGAAGAAAGTTGTCAACGCCATCAGTTTGATGAATCGACTTCAAAGCATTGATTTTACACTTGTCTACTTTTGAGCAACAGCAAGTCGTGGACCCGACCCGGTAGCCATTAATAATTTAAAGATTTAATCCAATGCAGAGAAAATATTTTTCAAAATTACAAGTTAGTTCAAGAATTTGGGATACATGTCGGAACACATGCCAAGCAAAACATAATCCAATGAGAGAAAATTAACAGGCTGTATAATAGTTTAATTAATTCCCAGGACTTAGATTTTGAAATCTCAATTTTAAGTGTTCTTCAAATAGGCGCGCGTGAAGAGAAAATTATCTGGAAAGTTGTTTGCCCCGGGCACGGTCTCTCTCACTGCCTCATTATTAGGCCCATTATCTGGAAGCTGCCCGGCCGGTAGCCGCCTAGGTTCATTTTTTTATTGGTTATATAATAAAGTAATCATAATATTCTTTTCTTTCTTGAATATAATAATAAACTTTCGTAAAAGAAAGATGATACAATTCTTGCGGAACATCGTCTATCTCAAACGACAGAGCCATTCTGGCCAACATATGATACGAGCTACACCCAATATTTTGCACTCTCTAGGAATAGCTTTTACGACAGGACACTCTACCTTTGAAATAAGCTTAGATGTCTGATATCATCCACATAATTTTTCAATATGCTCACCATTAAAGACATGAGGTCCAGACTTATAATTTAATTTATAACTTTGAATGTGATTTACTTGGTCTTCGACGGGTGGATTTTGTGATGAGAAAATGAAATCGAACACGTTCATTGCTTCGAAAATAAAAGAGAAACACTTTTTAACTCCTGGAGTTCAAACCCAATTCAAGTTTTTTTTTTTTTTCCTTTCAATTTTGCAATATAATTTTGCAGTTGTCTTCACAACGTTGTTACGTTAAAGTTCAAGCCACAAATGATCTTCTTTGTTGTAAGCCACCGTAAAAGTCCGGGTTAAAAATTGGATCAAAAGAATGCGAAAGATGTACTTGTAAGTAGAAGAGAACATATGTTCTCACAATACAGAGTCAAAAATTTCAACCCCTCAATGTTAATGATAAGACTAGTATTTGATAACTATTAAACCAACCAAAGTTTTTTATCTTTAATTAAAACAAAGTGAGACGAATAATAATCAACCGTCCAAAAGCATGCTGAGTAAAATAATGGAAGGTTCATTGAACGCGAGCAAAATATGAAAGCGAGCATTGAATTTTCAATAAGTTGTTAGCCTAACATAAATTAAATGAATATTAAGTTGTCACTGTCGATTAAAAAAAAAAATGTATCGAGTTATACGAATATTGTCACTGCAGTGATACGGCCGTCGCAGCAACGACCGAATCATTGAAATATGGACTCTTTGACCCCTAGTATTAGACGAGCAAATTGAAAAATGGAATAGCTTATAGCTGTCAAGGCAAAGTTGACGCCAATTAGACCCCTTTCTGTTTAATTGACTTTTCAAAACTCATTATGTAGAAATTTTGACCGCCGGCTCCACCCCTATCAAATTTGCACGTTGACATCAAATTTTATCAATCTGCTTGCCAAGTTTTGAATATGCTTAAAATGTTGGGTTCTTTATGTCACTACTCATAAAAAAAAAAAAAAAAAAATCAAAATGATCATTTCATTATTGGTCCGGCGATAACATACAATTAATGTCTCCCACCTTGTTATCAATTTTTTTTTTAATTCCCTAAGAACTTTCATTAAAAGGATAAAGAAGTCAATAACTTATATCACAAAGTCACGACAAACTTAGATATAATAGTTAAGATAAGATAATGTCTAACAACATAAATTCAGCCATATTCACTACAAATCTCTTGAAACGGAGAAAAAAACAATTATATCAAACTTTGATTGAAGCAATAAATATTGACAATATATACAATAAGATCGATTATTAATTCTTTGTCGTACCGAATCCTTTTGTATTCTCTTTGTGCTATATTTTTAATGATATGAGGCCAAATTTATTAAGGACACCCACATCTAATTAGAATCTTATTTGTTTTTTTTTTCAAAAATAGAATTAAAATTGATTTTTTATTTTTTTTCTTAAACCAATCAAACATAATTTATTTTAGTGAACATAAAATTTACCCAATATGATATGCCACCTAGACGATTGGCGTGGTGGTTCATTACCAAGGGAATGGCATAAATCTTACTTGTATTGGGTGTAGACTTGGAGATGTTGCCTCTATTAATATTTCACAATGAAAATATTGATCAATTAATTATTAGATTGGAAAGTTATAAAATAATATACTATACAATAGAAATGATTTATAAAAAATATATCACAGTGAAAAATGATATTTTATTGAGATTTAAAAATTTTCATTTATCTTAATTTAAATAATAAATAATACAAAATATTTTAGTTAATAGCAATATTAAAAATGTATTTTGTAATAATAATAGTATAATGAATATTGTTTCAATATTAAGTATTTAATCATTTTATAATTAAGAAAAGAATTTTACATGTAATGAGTTTTTGTTTGATTAATTAAATATTTCTTAAATAATTTTAAGATTAAATTACTTGTTACAATCTAATCGGATCATAAACTACACTAAACGGATGGCAATGCTAAATAGTAAAATATTAGGTCCCAAAGGCCTGACCTTAAATATGAGCCCAAAATATTTTTGGACTTGAGCCCATAACTAACGTAGGCCGAAATGAGAGAAAGCCTACTCCAGTTTAATCGTCGTAACTAATTTGGCCTCAATCGTAAGTGAGAAAGTGACAAGTTTCGACGGATAATATTTAAAATTTTCTGAGAGACCGGGTCTCATTACATTAGTTGGTCAATTTAATTAAATATTCTAATTACAGGTAATCTTTAATTAGATTTTTCTATTTTATTACTAGTTATAAATAAGTATCTTCGGGGTCACTTATGTTTTGTTCCATCCAACTTTTTCAAGGAATCAAAATCTCTCTTATCTGTTTCGCTACATATGATCATCAACCTGGGTAATTCAATTACTCTTTAGTTTCCTCAATTTCGATTTAAAGTCAGGCTTTATTTTTATTTATTTGTTTATTTAGTTACCCTTGAATTTTCTTGGCCATATTCTGAATTATCCGTATATCATTATAAAAGAGAGAACGAACCTAGAGTGAGAGTGGGACTGTGTTTTATTTGTTCCTCTTTAGTCTTTGGTCGGTTAGGGTTTTTGGGTTTTGGTCATCTGAGCATCTTTGCATCTTCATAAGCACTTTTGATTTTACTGTACTAAAATTTGGTTTTTGTACTAATTCAGATTTAGTAGTTTATAGGGTTAAATGGCTCGGTTGATTCTTCCATGCAAGAATTCGTGTTTCACAAAGACCGCACTTTTGGGTTTGATATCTGCGTCTCCCGTGATTACTCAATCCCCACTTTACTGTTTATCATACGTGTGTGCTGCTGTGTTCGGTTGCTGAAGAATTGTTGAAATGATATGGGAATTGACATTTTTAAATGTTAAAATGTATTTCATTTGGTATTTGTTGCAAAAGTTTGTTTACGTTCACCTTGGTTATATGGAACTGAATTACTGCTGTTGAATATTTACTCACTTTCTGGAAATTTATCTGAGTTTGAAATGCAATTTGAACTTTTCTTGGGTTCTAACCATAAGTGTGCAGACACACAGGCATCTGAACACACATCTTGGTGGTGACTGTAAAATGATAAATTCATTTGGTAATCTGGCATGAACATATTCCTTTTGTTGTCTGCAGCGTCAGGCTACTGGTCGTGTTAGCTTCTTCCGAACTTCAGCAAAACACAGTTCTCAGAACAAGTGTTTGCTTAGTTCCGAGGTTAGTGCATGATCACATCGGCCATATATTGATCTCATTCTCAAAATCTAAGTAAAACATTTCTGATTTGTCTATGTTTAAAATGTTAGGTCTCTTATCAAAAGAATTACAGGTTTCCATATCGTTTTTCAGAGGTGAGTGGTTATCCATTGTATATAAATATTTTTGCTTTGCTATATGTCTGTACATACTCACTAGACACTTGTCTGGTATGTAAAAGACGTCCTGATCTTCCTTGTTCAATTTTGTTGATCTTTTGGTTTACTTATCTTTTCTTTCAGAGGACTAAGCAGACCAGTGGGAGGCTAGTTTGTTCAGTTGCCACAGAACCTGTACCAAAGGAAGCTCAGGAATCCAAAATGGACACACCCAAAGAGATATTTTTGAAGGATTACAAGATGCCAAATTACTACTTTGACACGGTTTGGAATCATAATTAAACTAGAATACTCTTTATTTATTAATATGGATTTTGCTTGTGTTACTGCAGTACTAATGGAACTACTTGTTCAGGTGGATTTGAAATTTTCCTTGGGTGAGGAGAAAACAATTGTCAGTTCAAAAATAACAGTGTTTCCTAGGGTTGAAGGTAATTTATTAGTTTTTACTTATTGGTGTTTTCATTTTCTTCTAGTGTTAGATAGCGTAAATGATAATTCTTTGTGAATTTCTTGGAAAGTTCCTTGGCTTTTGCATTAATCTATTATGGTTGCCACATGCGGATCCTTCTTTAGCTAGGATATAAATGTTCACTCTTTTTCATTCTCTTGGTAAAGTTGATACTTAAGTATTAAATTCCAATAATAAACAGAACAAAGAAAGAAAAATGCACTAGTCATCTAATGTTGTTGTGGAGCAGGTTCTTCTTCTCCACTGGTTTTGGACGGACAAGATCTCAAGCTTGTTTCAATCAAAGTTAACGGTATAGAACTGCAGGTATGTGCTTTTTGTTAAACCTTCCTATAATAAACTCAGGGTCATTAAATCTTTAAGCTAGGGATCCTTGATTTTCACACTCAGGTCAGAATTATCAGTTGACATCTTCGAGGTGGGCACATGCTTTCGGGATTCTAGTGCATGTTTTCTTACTTTGTTCTCTTTTTAGGAAGGAAATTATCACTTGGACTCACGCCATTTGACACTCCAATCACCACCAAATGGTACATTTACCTTGGAAATTGTCACTGAGATATATCCTCAAAAGAACACTTCATTAGAGGTAAGTCAATGCCCTTTCATTCTTATGTTTTACTTCTGTATCAATTGTATTTCTGATCTAATGAACTTACTAAAAATTTGAAATTTTCATGTAGGGGCTTTACAAGTCATCTGGGAATTTCTGTACACAATGTGAAGCAGAGGGTTTTAGAAAAATTACATTTTATCAGGTCAGTATCTTGAAATAGCTAAGAATTAAGTAATCTTTGCAGCAGGTTATCAATCTTACATAAAATTTGTGGACCCATTTAATGCACTAACAGGACCGTCCTGATATAATGGCAAAATACAATTGCTATATTGAAGCGGATAAGTCATTGTACCCAGTATTGCTTTCTAATGGAAATCTCATAGAGAAAGGAAGCCTTGAGGTGACGTTTGCTTTTGCTGCAATGAGGCATTTTTTTCACTTCTTTTTGTCATGTGTTATTTATCAGCTAATGATTCTTATTGTAGTTAATTTTGTCATCCATTGCAGGGTGGTAGACATTATGCCCTTTGGGAAGATCCATTCAAGAAACCTTGCTACTTGTTTGCCTTAGTTGCTGGACAGCTAGAAAGCAGAGATGATATATTTGTCACCCGCTCAGGTCGGAAAGTGTCTCTAAGGATCTGGACCCCAGCACAAGACCTGCCGAAGACTGCACATGCCATGTATTCGCTTAAGGCAGCAATGAAGTGGGATGAAGATGTCGGTATTTTCATTCTTAGCTCTTATACTTTTGAAAAGTTTGCTTTATTAGCCTTCGGTTCTAAAGCCTATTGAATTTAATGGTTCTACAAACAGGTTTTTGGTCTTGAATATGACCTAGATCTTTTCAATATTGTGGCTGTTCCTGACTTTAACATGTAAGCTGCATTTTATTATGATCTATGCGAACATACATGTATTATCTTTATTTTTCCCTGAATCTAAAACACTATTTTAGTTAAATCCTGTTGAAAATATTGTGTTTATTATTTTACAATGCTGATACTATTTGTTTCGTCAGGGGAGCAATGGAAAACAAGAGTTTGAATGTATGGATTCTGACTTATTGAATCATTGTGGTTTTTTCCCCCCCAAATTTCTGTGAATTCTATTATAATCATGCCTGGAATGCTCCTCTGCAGATTTTCAATTCAAAGCTTGTCCTGGCATCTCCAGAAACTGCTAGTGATGCAGATTATGCTGCAATTTTGGGAGTAATTGGCCATGAGGTTTGCTATCACTATTAGTTTTATTAAGACATACGAAGCCATGATTTTTCTAATTAATCTGATCCAAACAAGGTTGTTCTAACTATGTTTTCAATTTTATTTTGCAGTATTTCCACAACTGGACTGGCAACAGGTGAGCTTATATTCCATTATGGTTCTTTGTTCTTTTAAAAAGACATGATATACTTTGTTCTTCTTTTTCTAATTATGTTTTGGATGTGTAGTTGAGTGGTCTCTGCATTTTAAATTTAATGTAGCACAACTCTTTGGCATATATTTGAATGGTTTAGGCATATACAGAGGGCTGATCAGGTACTTGCAGTCGCGCTCCTTATGGGCTGGCTGTGAGCATGGCAAGCTCTCAAATAGTGAGCCGTGGGCCTGACAGCACAGCTCTCTATTTGAGAGCTATGGAGCGCGACAGCACACCTGATCAAGTTTCGGCATTTATATATGTTCTTGGAGGTGGTTATATTTGTAAGTATTCTCATGTTATTTTAGTTACAATTTTGTGCTGGCACTAGAATTTATTTTAGCTAAATAACTGCAGAGTGACATGTCGTGACTGGTTCCAGCTCAGCTTGAAGGAAGGTCTTACTGTCTTTCGTGATCAGGTATAAGGACATCTATCTTCAGTACGTCGATGATAGATGCAAATCTCATGGTTCATCTTTCTCTGTTGACTTAAAAGTGTATGAATCAAATCTTTTGTTGATAGGAATTTTCATCCGACATGGGAAGTCGTACTGTAAAGCGGATTGCTGATGTTTCAAGGCTGCGAAATTATCAATTTCCACAGGTGCTTTCTCTTGTCTTTTGTCCATAACCTTGGACAGTTCACTCATTTTGTTTGATTATTTCTAGTGTTACAATTACTGTTTAAAGCAATTTGCAGATTTTTGCGTTGAAAATATATGTTATTTTTGCATTCGCAACACCACTAATGTATAATACACTGCACGTTAAGCACCATTAACTTCTATTTTCCCCTTTTCAAGGATGCTGGTCCCATGGCTCATCCTGTTCGGCCACATTCTTACATCAAGGTCAGTATGCAATGACCGTTCTTGTAAAGTGTTATCAGTTCTCAACTAAGCAATTTTAATTGTTTTGGTCCTAAACACAGTTAAATTTGTTTCGTTTTCTTGTGCAGATGGATAACTTCTACACAGGCAAGTTTTTATTTTCTTTAGTTTGACATGAGCTGAACGTTACATGGAAATGCTTTCTTTGGTGGCTTAGAATTTCTCATTTGATGGTGACTCTCATATTTCTGCCTTCATTCTGCAATTTTCCTTGCACATGGTACTGATATTGGGCTACCTACCAACTTCAAACTGCAGTGACGGTATGGCTTAGCAGTTTGTTGTGTCTTTTACTTGTGTTTCCTTTTTTGGTTTCTTTTAATAAGATATCTAAATGCTCCTTGTTGTCTTTGGTTGTTTTATTTCTTTCTGGCAGGTTTATGAAAAGGTTTGACTTCGTTTTAGTATCTCTTTCTCTCTCTCTCTCTCTGTGATTCTGTCTGCTTGCATGTGTTAAGAAACTACAATCTGTACATCGATGATTCATGATTATGCCAAGTTGCCAACTTGTCAGGGAGCTGAAGTCGTTAGGATGTACAAAACCCTACTTGGGAGTCAAGGGTTCCGAAAGGTAAAGTTTAAGGAAACTTATGACTTGGAAACTAATTGTTATATCATCAGAAATATGACTTGTGCTAAACAGCTGCTCTTGGAATTGCCATTTGATTTGATCTCTGCACATTTCAGGGCATGGATCTTTATTTTAAGAGACATGATGGGCAAGCTGTAACCTGTGAAGATTTTTTTGCGGCCATGCGAGATGCAAATGATGCAGAATTTGCTAATTTCTTACTATGGTATGGGTCTGTTATCTCCCATTTGAGTTTCCATTAGATAGTTTTAATGATTTTGCTTTTATGTGTGACGAAAATTTTAGGTATTCCCAAGCTGGGACGCCTCGCTTGAAAGTCACTTCATCCTATAATGCTGAAGCCCATACATATTCTTTGAAGTTCAGGTACACATGCTAAGATTTATTTTGATGAGAATTTAATTCCTTTGTTTTGTTTGAAGATAATGTCAACAATAACTGTGTGTTTTATGGGGAAATTTCCAGTCAAGAGGTACCATCAACCCCGGGGCAGCCAGTGAAGGAACCCATGTTCATCCCTGTGGCAATAGGTCTGCTGGACTCAAGTGGCAAGGACATGCCACTTTCTTCTGTGTACCATGATGGGAAATTGCAGTCTCTTACAAGCAACAATCAGCCAGTCTACACAACAGTTCTTCGAGTAACCAAGGTTTTTCAAAATCTTGTTATGAAATGCTTGCTTTATCTTCATTTTTTAGCTGCTGTAATTTTTTTTTTTTTTTTGGTTTTTATTTTGAAACTTTGGCGGTTTCCCTTTTCAAAATAAACTAGTTGATAGTGCTAATTGACTGTTTCTGTTGTTGAAAAGCAGAAAGAAGAAGAATTTCTGTTCTCTGCTATACCTGAGCAGCCAATTCCGTCTATCTTGCGGGGTTACAGTGCCCCTATTCGCCTTGAATCTGATCTCTCCGATAGTGATCTGTTTTTCCTCCTTGCTAATGATTCGGATGAGTTCAACCGGTTTGTCTTTGCTGAAACATTGATACTTTCTTTCATCTGGTGTTGAGTGGTTTATGCAGAGTTGCTTACAGATTTTTTTCCATTTTAGTTGGGAGGCTGGACAGGTATTGGCAAGGAAACTGATGCTCAGCTTGGTGGCTGATTTCCAACAAAACAAACCACTTGTTCTGAATCCGAAGTTTGTGCATGGGCTCAGAAGTATACTCGATGATTCAAGCTTGGACAAAGTATGATGAGGGCTTCCTATTCATACCAGATTTGGGTGGGGTGGTGGTTGTGGAGGAGGATGAATGTACTATTCAACTAATGTACTATTTTCTTTTCAGGAATTTATTGCAAAGGCTATAACTCTGCCCGGTGAAGGAGAGATTATGGACATGATGGAGGTTGCAGATCCAGATGCCGTTCATGCTGTTCGAACTTTCATAAGAAAGCAGCTTGCCTCTGAACTGAAAGCAGAGTTTCTAACCACAGTATGCTATCTTCTGTGGAGGGACATTGCCCTCAACAAATGAAATTACATTATTTCTTTTTCTCTTCATCATGATTGATCTCTGTTGATGAACAACTTTGAAACTTTTTGTATTTTACAGGTGGAAAATAATAGGAGCACAGGAGATTACGTGTTTAATCATCATAATATGGCCAGGCGTGCTTTGAAGAATATTGCTCTTGGTTTGTCTTCCACAAAGTTACATGTTTCGGATGAATCTGCTGGAATTTCCTGCAACTAAATGTGTTTTTTGTTTTGTATGTAGCCTATCTTGCATCGCTTGAAGATGCTGATATTGTGGAACTTGCATTGTGGGAATATAAAACTGCCATAAATATGACAGAACAATTTGCAGCTTTGGCAGCCATTGTCCAGAAGCCTGGTAAAATTCGAGATGAAGTGTTGGATGATTTCTATAGCAAGTGGCAGCATGACTATTTGGTAATTTTCCAATTCAATAGCTGCTTGTTGACTGAGTAGACTTCTCACTAAATTGCTCGATAAAATGTGCTGTTTGGGGGATGCACACCTCTCTCTCAGATGTGATGTGATTTTTGTCTGTTACTGGTGTATTTATAAACCAGTTTGTCTCTTTGTGGTTAGAACTGTTAATTATTAGAGTCGTTACCAGCATAGTTCCTTAATACATTTCTAGTACAATTTCATTTTTCCTCTTTTTTCAGGTTGTGAATAAATGGTTTGCTCTTCAAGCCATGTCTGACATCCCTGGTAATGTTGACTGTGTCCGGAGACTATTGGACCATCCAGCGTTCGATTTGCATAATCCAAACAAGGTAATTTTTTGTGCTCGTTGTGGTCAGGTGTAAGCGTTTCTTATGTCTTCATGTGCATCCCTTCAGTGTTTTCCTTTTCAAAGGGTACATTGAAATTTGGGTTCTCTTTTTGGGACAGGTTTACTCGCTCATTGGAGGATTTTGCGGTTCTCCCGTGAATTTCCACGCAAAGGATGGTTCTGGCTATAAGTTCTTGGGTGAAATGGTGGTCCAATTAGACAAAATTAATCCACAGGTTTGTTTAAATTATGCCTGGGATTCTTTTTAATAGTCTGCATTTAGTTTAATCAAAGCCCATTTCCTTTTGATGCTTTTTCTCTTAGCTTAGTCTCATTTATTTATTGCAGGTGGCTTCCCGAATGGTGTCAGCCTTCTCCAGATGGAGGCGTTTTGATGAAACTCGACAAAACCTTGCCAGGGTATTAGTCTGATTCCTTTTGCTGGTAGTCAGTAATATTACACAATATTTGGAAAAGGACACAATTCAAATATTTAATTAATCTCTGATTGAAACCAACCAATGCATTTGACTCCAATGATAAATCATCTTGTTCTATTGTGCTACCAGTATTGAAATAATAATAATTGGCATGGTGTTCTGCAGGCGCAGCTGGAGATGATTATGTCTACCAATGGACTCTCAGAGAACGTGTTCGAGATTGCCTCAAAAAGTTTAGCTGCATAAATTTATTTGGGAAAAAAATGTTGCCTTGGCTAGTTTTGATATGAAAAAATAAATTTATGTTAATGTGGGAGCCCTTGCTGTGTTTTGCTCCCCTACAGGATTATGGAAACCTTCATGCACAGAACGTCCCCTCATAGTTTCAAACTTTCAATGTAGAAATCTCTTCAATGTGGGATTATTGATTTATTATCCTACTTTAATTATTATTGTTAATTTCAAGTCTACAATGGTAATGTTCAAGCAAATTTTTTTTTTTTTGTTTTTTAAAATAAAAGAGATTGCATGTATGTGGTGTATGTATGACATTCAAAATGTGTACAGCCATATAATATAAATGTGGTGGAGGAATTTTTGACTTGATGGCTCGTTCGTTGATTCATCAATTGGAAAATGACAACCTCATCAGTAAGGGGCCCTAACTTAAGTGAGTTGCACGACACTCTGTGGCCTAACGTCTATAAAGGTTAAAGTTTTAGTTGAACTTCCTTGAAACTTTGTTTTAGGAAGTCAAACATTTTTAAAGCTATGATGACTTTGATTCGCAGCGCAATTAGGCGCATAGTAATCAGTAATGACATGTATATTTATATATATCAAGAGCATACCATAATTCATTCTGCCGCCTTTTTGATATCCCCAATAATTCCTGACTTCCCAAATCATTCATCCAAATCATTCATCAAATCACATGTGAGTCCGCATGATTTCACAAAAGCCAACAGCCAAAAGCCTGGCTCTGAGGGTGTGTCAAATATCCAGAAGTGGACCCAAAAGCTATGGTTTTGATGATTGAGCTTTTTCATGCAGGCAAATAACCGAACCATAAAGTTAAGCAAAAGATTAAAGCAAATCTTCTCAAATCACAATCTCCTAGCGTCTCAAATCGATAACTCATAAAGCTTCAAAGATATGTCGAAAAGCCTCCTTTCCTATGTGGGTTGATTATGAGATGCATTTAAAGGGGAACAAAATTTTTTTAAAAAAAAGTGGGGAAAATCACATCCAACTCCCTAAAGTTTGTCCTAATTTGTTGACATTTAAATTTATTGAACAAATTCCTTTTATTAGTGTTTTTATGCTCTTATGGAAAGATTAAACATATTTTCTAAAATCTATCTATGTTACAATAATTCAATTTCATAAAAAGAGTGATTTCTTTTTTTTTTTTTAGACATCAAACATATTATCAAAATCAATTTTTGATATTTACACTATGGCGAATTAATTCTGAGAAAGAAGTAATAAACAAACTATACAAATAATATTAATTATAATGACCCCAAACTTAACTGAAGACACGTGTACCCATTCGAAGGATTGGAGATTAGTGTATCTCATAAGTGTGTGCGCCTCTTTTTTAAATGACCAAGGTTTAAGTTTCCTTTTGTCAAATTGTGTGGTCTAATTATCTATTTAAGGCGAACCGCAGGGGTTCCGATGTCTAAATCTCTTACAATGAGAGAAATATAAGTAGGGAGAAGCCTGGCAGGCAAGTTCGTTGAGGTGGCGGGTAAAGGGGGAGAATTTTTGGGGGGTGGGACCTGCGATACGAAGTGGGCTGTGTGCGCACGAAAGCCGAGACCCATCAAGAAAAGGATGCGCACACGTGCACACATTTGACAGTACTAATTTTAAATGCTTTCTCGGTAAACCACAAATTATTATTATTATTTTTTACTTTAAAAAAAAAAATCTACAACTTAAGAAACTATCACAATTATATTGTTATCAAATTCCTGGGATAACAGCTCTTATCCTACTAATTAGACAAAACTACCCTCGACTACCCCAAAAAGTCAGATTCCATTGATGTGAAATAGAAGTTGATAACCAGGTCATTTATGTCAGTGTGTTGGATAATCAATCCCTCGCACAGTAGCTAAGTCACTGCCGTGTTTGACCTCAAAAGCGTTACTTAAAAACACAAAAATGTATTTATGTATACTCCCAGTTAGATTAATTTATTCATAAATCAAAATCACATAAATATAAGAAACGAGATTTGATTTAATCTTGTCTTAATTATAGCTTCCTCCGTAAATCTCAGTTCCTCACTTTCGCGAGAAAACTTTATTGTTATTTTCCGAGAAAATTAGAGATGAGAGGCGTGAATGGAGGAGATTCGAGAGCTTTGAACAACAGTTTGGAGACTATAAACGCAGCTGCTACTGCGATCGCGGCAGCTGAGAATCGCGTTCGTCAAGCTACGTCTCAGGTATAAATCATTTGATCGGTTTTGATTTGTTATGTGGCATGAATTTCTCGGATGTATTTGTTCGATTGGTAGATTTTAGATCTGTTGCGTGTATTAGGCGTTTGTTTTACTTGAATTTTGGTTATGGCTTTCTCTGAAAGCAGCTATTTTTGCTTTCAAAGGTAATGGAGTGTTTCAATGAGAGAGATAAAGTTGGGATTGGCTTTTTGATGTTTGACTTGTCGTCGAAGAAATTATGCAACTTTAACTTTTCTTCAATTTCAAGTTCAATTTTTTTGTTTAATATTTTCTCTTTGCTTGAGACTCTATTTTGGTACTTATGATTCACTGCAATTTCTTGTTGAAGTACGTAAATTTTTTATTGGGAAGGAATTGTTTTCTCTGATAAATTTGAAAATCTACAAGCTATGATACTTGGAACAGAAAAAAAAAAAAAATAACAACTTGGTTTCTGGTTTCAAATATTTAATTGCTGATTAGAAGGGCACTAGGCTAATTTATGAGTGCTCTTTAGTGGACATTCAGATGTTGATTTTTATTTTTAATCATTTATAATGAAAAACTTTTGGACTCTCTTTTTAGATGGCAGGCAGGTATGGTCATTTCTAGATTCAAAATTTCAAAAATCTTTTGAGAAATCCAATGGGTGAAGAAAATGGCGTATGGAAAAATTTATGGGAAGTTGTTTATTTGAATATTAAAACAAGGAAACTGAAAATTTCTTTGTAATATAATTGATCAATCCTAATCTGACTGGATGCCTAAGTGAGGATACATCTGTTGCATATTATCAATACAGATCACAAAGCTATGAAGTACCAAATGAGAAGGGAAATTCATCATTTTTGAAAGATTTTGAAGCTCCTTGCTTGGGGTTTTGAGACATACTTGCTTTAACATGTTACATTTCTTGATAATCTGCGATTGAGAACTTTGTTAAGCAAATGTATAAGACATGTGAGCTTCAAGTTTCTGATGATTCTCAGAAACAGATATCATATATTTAATTGATTAGGTAATGGCACAATATGCTAAGTTCACAATACGAGGCAACTTCTTTTTGAATTGTAATATGGCTGAGTTGCTACTGTTTTTTTCTTTTCATCTTTGCGGCTTATAAATATATTAAGACATTCTGAAGTGAAATACTTCTATTGTCCCTAGCTTTTATAAATATATTAAGTGGAATTATTGCATCAGTTGCTCTTTGACTCTTCAATACATGATCAAGGACCAAAACTTATGTGGTCATGCAAGCATATCAAGTAGATATGGTGTTTATGCCTTCATTCAACACACTGGCACTTAATCTTTTGTTTTTAAAGGAAAACAAAATGTGGCTCCCATTGGTTTTTCTGATTGTTCCTGCAGAAGTGCAGAATGCATGAAGAGATTTTAAATGTTTTCATAAATCTCAAGTTTTTCTTTGAGCTGTTCATATTTTCGGTTTCTTGATGTCTTTCTGGTCACAAGATTGGATTCCTCGTATAATATTATACTCTCTTTTTACAGAAAAGAAGATGGGGGGGTTGCTGGAGCATATCCTGGTGCTTTGGATTTCAAAAACACAGAAAGCGAATAGGGCATTCTGTCCTTGTTCCCGAACCAACAGCCTCCCGAAGTAATGCTTCTGAAGCTGTAAATTCTACCCAAGCAGCTGCTATTTCTCTTCCCTTTGTTGCACCTCCATCCTCTCCTGCATCGTTCCTTCAGTCAGAACCTCCTTCTGCAACACAATCACCTGCAGGTTTAGTTTCTCTCAACTCTATTTCTGGCAACATGTACTCCCCTGGCGGGCCTTCCTCAATTTTTGCTATTGGACCTTATGCCCACGAAACTCAGTTAGTTTCGCCACCTGTCTTCTCAACCTTCACCACAGAACCATCAACTGCACCTTTCACTCCCCCTCCTGAGTCTGTCCATTTGACGACACCTTCCTCTCCCGAAGTGCCATTTGCTCAGCTTCTTGACCCCAGTCTCCGATTTGGGGAGCAAGGTCAGAAATTCCCGTTTTCCCATTATGAATTTCAGTCCGATCATCTCCATCCTGGTAGCCCAGTTGGCAACTTGATCTCACCTAGCTCAGGCATCTCAGGTTCAGGCACCTCCTCACCTTTCCCTGATGGTGAGTTTGCTACTGTTGGGCCTCAATTTCCTGATTTCCACAGAGGTGATCCTCCCAAACTGTTGAACCTTGATAAGCTTTCTATTCGTGAGAGGGGATCACGTCAAGGTTCTGGCACTTTGACCCCAGATGCTGTAAGGTCCACTCCTCGCAATGGCTTTTTTCAGAACCGTCAGATATCAGAGGTTGCATTGCGTCCACATTCAGAAAATGGACTCCGGAAAGATCAAATTGTTGATCACAGAGTTTCGTTTGAGTTGACCACTGAAGATGTTGTAAGATGTGTAGAAAAGAAGCCAACAACGTTGGCTGAAGCTGTATCAGAATCGCTACAGAATGGAACAACAGTTGAGAAAGAAGAAAGTTCTGGCGAAGCTGAGAATGTTCATCACAGCTGTGCTCGAGAAGCAGCAAATGATGAACCAGTGAAAACTCCAGTAGATGTGGAAGAGGCACCAAGACATCAGAAGCAACCGTCTATAACGCTTGGTTCCACCAAAGAATTTAATTTCGACAGTGCAGATGGAGATTCTCATGAGCCTACAATTGCTTCTGACTGGTGGGCAAACGAGAAGGTGGTTGGGAAGGATAGTGGGGCCATCAAGAACTGGGCCTTCTTCCCTATGATACAGCCAGCCCCAGGTGTGAGCTAACTGGTATGCCAAACTCCTGCTCTCCATGTTTATGGAAAACATTGTGCGGATCTTTGTGGCAGGAACTCGGGGACCCAAACTAGTTATTGACGGCAAAACAGATTAGATAGTTTTGGTGTTTTAGATAGTTGGACAGGTGTTACAGCGCCTTGCTACACATGAAGGCTGTTTTTTGAGTCCTTCGTGACCTGAAAACAGGGCAGGTTGGAATATTTTGTTTAGTTGGTTCGGATAGTGTAACATATATGATGAATAGCTTAGGCTGCCAAAAGACGCATTAACAGCAGCTGGTTTAGATCTGTTTCTTCATCCTTTGGGTATGTAATATAAATGATGATCGAATAGTGATAATGATTGATGCGGCCACTAAAGATGGAAATGTACTTTTAGCTCCGCTGATTTTATCTTTGCAGTTATGCCATTGAAATTTGAAACGATACGGGGAAAGCGTTCTACAAACGTCTGCTACTTCAGCGGCCCGGCATTGATGTTAATATCGCAAGGAAGCACGAAAATATATTTATCACACCACACGAGAATCAGAACTCTTGCAAGCTGGCACCTCTAATTTTAAATTTTTATGACCTTGTTTATGTCGTTTTTGGTGTGTTTCGGTTGAGAATTTATGCAATTAAAAACAATTGCGCTATCCGTATTCTACCTAACATGTGAATCATGCTTTTTAATTGGAGACGTGGCAGAACCTTCCTCCTACCTAGTTTTCATGCCAAAAAATTTATTAGTTTTCGTTGTATTAATTTTTTTTTTTGAAGGTAAGTGGTGGATAAATTTTAGCTTGATTTTTTGTAAGCACGTGTTGATGATAATCACCTTGATACTGGCTTTTAATTTTATAAATATGCATACCCTTGAGATATTAATCTATTAACATTTTTACTATTGATTTAAAAAAAAAAATCAAATTTGAGTAAATTTATTTGAAATTCCTAGCAAATTTTTCTTAAAATTTATGCAGCTGCGCAAATTTAAAAATTTATATAATATAAACAATGATGTATTAAGCTATTAGGTCCAATGATAAATATTAATTTATCTTTTATGAAAAAAAAAAAAAAGAGTTCATGTCGCTCTGAATTCCCACTCAAGAAATGCACTATGAGATATTTCTTTAAAAAAAAATAAAGAAATAATTTAATTAACTTACTCCTACATTATTCATCTTGTTATCGAGTACAAATAATTCCCAGTCAAAGTCAAAAGTCTACTTTGGACGTCTAAGCCAATGTCATCCTAAAATTTAAAATAAATAAATAAATAAAATGAAAAAGGAAAGAAGGTTCAAGTTACAACAGCGGGGCGCTAGCTCAGAAGCTTCCACCATATACACTTTCAATAATATTTTTTTTAATTTAAAAAAAAAAAGAAAAAAAAAAGATCCTTCCACCATATTTGACCAAAAAGCCGAAATTGACCTTCTAGAGATTCCAAATATAATCGATTTATATATAAGTTCAGAGTGAGTTTAGGCATCCTCAGCTCTTCGCAAATCGAAAGTTTCGAAAAATAAGAAACAGTTGCGGAGTTTTGTTTCGCAAAATTAAGGCTTTTTGAAAGGGAAAAAGATTGTAAATTATGCCCTCGATTGCAACCTCAATGCCACCATCAAAATCAAAACCAAAATCAATTGATTCAAACGTTGTTACGATTGATGTTGGTGGTCAGATTTTCCAAACCACAAAACAAACCCTAGCCCTAGCCGGTCCCAAATCCCTCCTCTCTAAACTTGCCGATTCCACTCACCGATTCATCGACCGAGATCCCGAGTTGTTCTCCATCTTGTTGTCTCTTTTACGAACCGGTAATTTACCCTCAAAGGCGAAAGCTTTTGACATTGAAGACCTGATTGAGGAGTCCAAATTTTACAACATCGAGTCACTTTTGATTAATTCTCACTCGAACCCATCGCAGTTTGACGCTTTTAGCCTTGAGAAGTCGTTGATTCTTCCGTTAAACGGACGTGATTCGCCGTCTACGATCGCGACGACCAATTATGGGACTCTTCATGTTTGTCACGGAAGCAAAATCACATCCTTCGATTGGTCTATGAGGAAGAAGTCAACAATCTTGACCCAGTTCACTGCCGTTGATTCTCTGTTAGCGTTATCTCCTAGCGTTGCCGCAGCCGGTGCCACGGATTTTTCCGGATTGCAAGTTCTTGACCTCGAAAATGGGTATGTGAAAGAGACTTTGAATTGGGAAAATGTTACTAGGTCTAGTTCTACGGTTCAAGCGATTGGTTCGTCGGATAAACATTTGTTTGTTAGTTTTGAATCTGGTCGTAGGAATTCGAATTCGATTATGGTTTATGATATTAATAGTTTGAAACCTGTTAATGAGATTGGTCAAAATGAGATTTATGGGACTGATATTGAATCTGCTATCCCAGCTACAAAATTGAGGTGGGTTTCGAGTTATAATTTGCTTCTGGCATCTGGATCTCATAGTGACATTTCTAAGGTGACGGGGAATATTAAATTTTGGGATATAAGGTCAGGTAATGTTGCGTGGGAGGTCAAGGACGAAGTTGATTGCTTTTCTGATGTAACGGTGTCTGATAATTTGTCTGCAATTTACAAGGTTGGTATTAATTCAGGTGAGGTTTCTTATATGGACTTAAGGAAATTGGGATATGCGAGTGAATGGATTTGTCTAGGTGATAGGAGGAAAATGGTTAATGGGAAAAGGAAAGAAGGTTTTGGATGTAAGATTGAGTGTCATGCCAACCAAGTGTTTTGTGGGAAAGGCGGGGAAATTGAATTGTGGTCCGAGATTTTGATGGGTTCAAGAAAAAGCCGCGAAGGTGGGTCATTAGAGGAGAGGGTGTTTAGGAAGAATTTGATGGGAAGAGTTACGGATATGGGAGGATCAAAGATAACCAATTTGTCGTTTGGAGGCAACAAGATGTTTGTGACGCGCAAGGGTCAGCAAACTGTGGAGGTTTGGCAGAGTTCAAGTCGAGGATTTTGATAAGAAAAGGTTAAGTTGAAGTTGGTGAGGGGCGAGGACGATTCTATTATCATACATATTGTTAGGTGTTTTCAAGTCATGTATTTATGTTTTGGCTTAGCATCTGCAAGCTGTTAATTTTTTTATTAACCAATTCTTTGTACTATGGATTTAACTTTTACCTCTTATTGTGAAAATCAATTCTTTCGACATTCATTATTGACAATGTGTTGCTGAAATGTACAGTTGATTCCCAAAGAAATGAAATCGACAACTTTGTTTCACAACAGTGTTGGAATTATTCCTCTGTTTCTACTTCATGAATGGCTGACTTATAGGATCATTGTACTGCAGTTAGCTGCTTTCATGCTTTTTAATGAAGCTTGAATTTAAACGACTCAATGTCACAGATGTTAAGACATGTATGGGAGACGTTTGTAATGAGAAATTCAAAGAAAACCCGGGGTTCTGCAGCTTGAATTTGAACAAAAGGTCAACCCCCGCTTTTCAGTGGTGCCCTCAGCGCTTGAGGCCCCGTAGCGCCAATATGCTTGAGAAGAAGTTTGCGCGTGCGGTTCAGGAAGCATCAAACTGTTCTAGCCCTGTCATAGGCTGGCCGCCAGCCAATTATTATATCGGTCCTTAGGCCCCATATAAAATAGTCGTAAATGGGTCAAGACGGGCCTCGTCAAGCTCATATTTTAACAGGTTGTGTCGGGCCTGTCCAATTTTTATATGGATAAGTTTGTGTAAGCCCAAGTCTAAGCTCGACTATAAACGAACCATGATTGTCAAGGCCCTTGGCCCTAGCCGAGGGCCGGGTTAAAACCTTGCGGGCGGGATCTGGCTAAGCCAGTTTGCTAGCCCGAGCCCCGTTATGAACAGAAAATTTTGGGTAGAGATGTATTTAATACTACATTTACTAAATTTGAATCAGAATTAGCTGAAATAGAGGCGGTGAATTATAATCAAAATAAATTATTTACGTGAACTGTAGGAATCAGAATCGAAGTAGACTTTATTTTCATTGATGTATTTGCTTTGTTTTGAAATCAGAAATAGAATTAGAATGAATTAAATTGTTATAAACTGCTAAAATTTTTTTAATTAATTATTTTCATAATTATTATTTTGTATTTTTATTATTGTGACTATAATTATAATATTATTATTAACATTTATATGTTAATTAATTATAATACTTTTTATAATAATCATCGTCGTCATCATCATCAAAAATCAAATTCATCATCGACAACAGCAACAACAATTGCAATAAAAAATCATCATCGTCGGCATCATCATCATCGTCATCAAATCAGAACTGTGGTTATTGGAGACGAAATAGAGATGGATCAAACAGAAATGAAATTGAGATAGAGACGGATCGAGAGGGCCTAAACAGAGACAAAATCGTCAACTAGTTGCTGCTCCATAGTTGATGGACCAACAACGACGAAGACAGCTGTTGATTGTGGCAGCAATGGTGAGGTTTGGCTGTGATAGCATTTGCCTAGATGGAGCTTCGATGTGAGGAGTTTAGGCTTAGGAATTTATTATTTTTTAATTTTTTTAAATTTATATTTTTCATTAAAAGGGACGGTATTTTGAAAATATTAAAATGTTAATGTGGATAGAATTAGAGCTCTCGAGAGTGGGAGACTGATTCCCACCCCCAAGAATTAATCGACTATTTTTCATTTTTAAATTGGAATGGGTTTTATGATTTTTTATTTTTATTTAATAAAGTAAATACTGTCAATAATTTTAATTTTAGATTTTGATTTCATAATTCAAAAACTAAATGCACCATAAACGTTGGTTAGATAAGTATCGTAATTCCAAAGATAAGGAAATAGATATTCCATCAATGGTAAAAATAGAAAAAAGTTGTCTCTGAGACTAATTGTCGACGCATACTTTAAAGTGATCTCATCACTTTGGATTCATTTTTGCTTCTAACAACGGAACAAACAAATCTTGGCGTCATGTGAAGCTGATGAAGTTAGATTTTAAGTCATCATTTTGGTTTGGTCCATCGCTGGCATTTAGAGCCAACTAACAATTGGGCGAATTGTTTTCACACGACACCAGGATAAATCATTCAGTTTTGCCAGGCTAATCATATAGAACCCACTATCCAACTGCCATGCCACATCATCCTGCCAATTTGGAGCCATTTTTTTGCCCTATTTGAAACAATTTTCTTAAATTGCATCTGTAACCGTAGAATAAACAATAACTGCGTGTGAATTACTGTTTAAACTACAGTAAATTACTGCTTATGCTACCGTAACTTAAACCTTCCCTACTTGACAAAGAAAATGATGCATGAACTACTTTTCTGCTGACTGACTTATCAACCTCGCTTTCAATACAGTGATTTTCTACTGGAGACTGGACATATATTAGCCACTTGCAAGTTGCAACCCAGTACATCCACATGGCCAAGCTCGTACGTCTTAAGCTCCTCGGGCAAAATAAGGAATTGGTGCAACTTTGACTTATAATGAATGCGTCCTCTGATTAACTGAATAAAACCTAGAAGAGAGTCTATTGTTGTGGGCCTTCTTGGACCACTGTTTTTTAATTTGCTTTGTCTTTTTATCTACTCTTTCCACTGACTGGCTACTGAGCATGACCGATATAATCATATAATAAGAGTAATGCTAGGGGGAGAGAAAGATGAGAGAAGAATGAGATAATTTAATTATTTTTGTCTTTACCCACTCATTCTCTCTCTACCCATTTCTTTATTATTTCTCTCATCTTTTTCTCAATCTTCTCTTCACCAAGCATTTTTCATATAATAATATCTCGAGAGATCGTCGGATGCTTCCAAGTGGGTCCTGGTCCTGGAGCATTAAAAAGAAGGATTTGTTATTACCGGATCAATCATCATTCCGAGGATCGAGAGGCTGTCGAATTTATACATTTCAGTTGGCAAACCACTGTATTTGCTCCAAATTAACAACATATTTTCACTATTCAAATATTTGATTGGCAAGCAAAAGGCTCAAGGCATTGAAGTGGATCACTTTCGGTATATGTTCAAGAGCTCCTGTAAACCTAACTTTTTCATTTTTTATTTTCTGATAATGTTCTTATCTGTTTGCAAGTAATTGGTTGGTGCTAATTAGTGTGTGATTGTGATTGTGTTTGTGTTTCTTTCAGGGCCGGTATTAGTATATTGTCCGAATTGCTGCTATAAAGATCACAGTTAAGCATGCACTAGAGTAATAGAGTTCTCTGTTGTTCTTGAGCAAAGGCTTAATTAAAATTAGGCTTACAAAAGTTGAACAGCAGAGATGGCGTTGGCTCCAACTGAAAATGTGGTTCTAGGTTCATTTGCTTTTGCAATCTTCTGGATATTGGCAGTCTTCCCAGCAGTTCCATTTCTACCAATCGGAAGAACTGCAGGGGCTCTCCTCGGAGCGATGCTCATGATCATCTTCAAAGTCATCACCCCAGAGGATGCATTCGCTGCCATAGATCTCTCAGTCCTTGGCCTTCTTTTCGGCACCATGGTTGTGAGCTTTTACCTTGAAAGAGCAGGCATGTTTAAGTACTTGGAGATATTGCTTTCGTGGCGAAGTCGCGGTGCAAAGGACTTGCTCTGCAGAATCTGTTTCATTTCTGCCCTTTCAAGTGCTTTGTTCACAAATGATACCTGTTGTGTCATTCTTACTGAGTTCGTCCTAAAAATTGCTATACGAAATGGTGTTTCACCTCATCCCTTTTTACTAGCCTTGGCCTCAAGCGCTAATGTTGGATCCTCTGCCACTCCAATTGGTAACCCCCAAAACTTGGTTATCGCCTTGCAAAGTGGCATCTCATTTGGGAAATTCTTATTGGGAATTCTCCCTTCAATGCTTGTGGGTGTCTTTGTAAATACTTTGATTCTCCTGTGCATGTATTGGAGAGTCTTGTCCGTTAAACAGGATGAAGAAAGTGCTTTTGCTGAAGATGATGACAGAAGTCCGCACTGTTTCTCACCTACGTGTATGTCATCTATCAACGTTAATGACAGCAAGTGCGGGAATTCTAAAAGACGCAGAAGTTTAAGCGAAAATGATTTATGCAATTTGTCTGGTGGCGAGTTTGAGTCCGCAAAAAACTCAGTTGCTTCCAAAGATCAGGCTGCAGAAATGATCATTGCAAGAGGTGATATCGAACTTGGGGTGTCACCAAAATTGACCGAAGAAAAAAATGACAACACTCAAAAACGGAATTGGAAGCGAGTGTCATGGAAAACTTGCATATACCTCGTTATTTTAGGGATGTTGATTGCTTTGCTTATGGGATTAAACATGTCATGGACTGCGCTAACAGCTGCACTTGTGCTTATAGTTCTTGATTTTAAGGATGCAGGGCCATGTCTAGACAAGGTAATATTTCCTGCAATTATGTACGTGCGCGCGTATGTGTGTGTATAAACAGAGTGCATCATCTTAGTTAGTAAAGCCACGTACAATTAAAGCTGCTAATTAATTAGTGTATCTTTTTGACTCTACTGCAGGTTTCATACTCTCTCTTGATATTCTTCTGTGGGATGTTTATTACGGTTGAAGGTTTTAACAGAACAGGAATACCAGGCACTCTATGGACGCTAATGGAGCCGCATGCACGAATCAATCGTGTTGGCGGCATTTCAATTCTTGCAATTGTCATTCTTGTGCTTTCAAACGTTGCTTCAAATGTACCTACCGGTAAGTGAGTCTATAACTAATGCATATCATTCACTATCAGCTAGCGTTTGATTTATTTTATTTTTTAATTGCATATGTACGTATAATTATAATTAATTAAATTATCATTTTCAGTGCTTCTTCTGGGAGCACGAGTGGCAGCTTCAGCAGGAGCAGTGTCTGAAAGCGAAGAGAAGAAGGCATGGCTGGTATTGGCATGGGTGAGCACAGTCGCCGGAAACTTGTCATTGTTGGGTTCAGCTGCAAATCTGATTGTGTGTGAGCAAGCTCGTCGCTCCAAGCCCTCCGGGTATACTCTCTCGTTTTGGACCCATTTGAAATTTGGCCTTCCTTCAACGCTTGTAATCACAGCTATCGGGTTGGCTCTTATTAGAGGATAACTGATCGATTTACTACTCAGGGTTTTTCTGCCCTCCATGATCTCATGGATTTGTACGACAATTTACTTCTAATTCTAATAAGAAGCAGCAGATAGATCTTCCTTTATTACCAACGTCAACGTTAAGGAGTAGCAGTGATTCTCCTTAATCCTTGTTGCCGGGGGGCGGGTGGAAGAAAAAGAAAAGAAAAGTTGTAGTAATTCTCTCCGGGAAAAATTTTTAAATACATTAAAAATCCAATGTCAGCCATACAAATACATAATAAATAAATCATAAGTATATATATATATATATATATATTAGTTGGTTATATCATCTATAATATATTTTAGAATTTCTCCCCTCTTCAACTGTGGCCGAACCGACCTAGAGGAGACACTTTTCCAATCAAAGAAATCAATTTTTGTAAAATGTGGGCATCAGCAAATTGCTAATAAGTGGTACCATTGGCACCCTCTAGTTTCCTAAAACCATACCACATTTCTGAGCACACCTTACAAATAGTTTTACAAGCTCCTCAACTGCTTTTCCGCAATAATTCTACATTGCCCACACCTCTCTCTTCTCCAGATTTCATCATCGAGTGCACAAACGAGCACTTACATAGGGATGCTTCCAGCGTACTGAATTGAACCCCAAAAGAGTATCTTCCTTTTGCCATTAATGATCAACGACATCGCATCACAAGTGAGACCAACTGGCTAAGTATAAACTTTCATTTCTAATAGCTCTCTCCATCCCTCCCTTTCTCAATCGTCTTGCTTTGACAAATAATAAATAAATTCACCATGGTTCCCTTTATGTACATACGTTGGGTTGGTTTCAATCTCATTTTGAATGCTTAGTACCATGGGTTTAGAACTAATGCATGATTCTGGCATTTCTAGTTCAGTTGTGCTTCATCACATTCATCTACACTTTGCTTTCTGAAACTGATCAATTCAATGTTATAAACGATTAATACACACACACACCACACACATTATAAAATAAATGGACCAAGGTGAAAAAGTAAATATATCACCTTGCATTGGGAATCGTCAACCAAAAAAGGGGGTCAGCTTAAGTACATTTAAAATATATATATATATATATATATATATATATATATATATATATATATATATATATATATATATATATATATATATATATATATATATATTATATATATCTATATATATATATATATTTCTAAAAGAAAAATGCGACATGTGTGACTATCGAGTTGGAAAACACTTAGATTTCTTCCATCTTATACAGTGTGAATGTGACGAAAGTGTTGCGTTGGAGTACACAATTAAGCAATAATCTCAAGTTTTGTTGCATAATATTTTAATGCGTACTAGCTCTTGGCTTCTATAACATAGCGTGGTAATGGAGCACACAGGGTTGCGTTTTATTATCACTTCTTTTTAATAAACTTATGGTAAAGCGTTATAAATATAAGCATAACCGCACCATATAATATAATTTATGGTATAACATTACCTAACATGGTTTGGTAGTTACCTTCTGAGTTTTCTCTTTTCTGGGTCACAAATTGAATCAGCACCGATCATGGAATTTCTAGTTCTATAGATGGGCAGCTGGTTCACAATTTTTGAATACTAAGAAATAACTTAAAGCTGTCAAATTCATCAATGAAATCATCCATAACTATTCTCTCTCTCTCTCTCTCTCTTTTTTAAACTCCTATGTAAATATTAATTACCCTATGAAATTTGTACTTTCATCCATGAATGGGTGGTCCTTTTGCAGTAATTATAAATTTATTTCAAGTGTGGTGATATTATTCCCCCTTAATTTATCTCGTTAATTCTCATCAGTTATTTTTACGTTAACTTTCATTTTGTCCCTCTATGAAATTACCGAAAAAGATAAATAGGCGGTGAAGTCGTAATTGATTCTGAAAAAACAAATTTGACCTCAGGATAAGGATGAGTCTATGGTTAAAGATGCGAAAGACTACGATGACTAGAATGACGAAATCAAAGAAGATGGAGCTCCAGGTGGCAATTCTGAAGTTGGGCACGAAACCTGAGGATTAAAGAGAACCGGAAAAAGAGTTTTCAAGCCCTCAAATTATGAGACGAACGTCCCATTTGGAGAAGCTAACTTAACACGGGGGATTCGAGCTTCCAGCTGCAGGCATAAGCTGCCGTGCACCAGATGCCTCTGCTGCCGCCGGTGGACAGCCAGATGTGAACAGGAAAAAGTTGACGACACGTGTTATTTATTTGATCGTGACGAGGGCTGGGTCTTGAGAAAGAACAAAAATTAAAAAGGTCATCAAATTAAAACCCATTGCCGTTAGAGACAAATGACGTCAGAAAGAAAACAAATTAAAGAAGATGAAAAAGGTAACAAGGGCAAGTCGCGCATTACATGAGTTGTGTTATGCGCAGGGATGAGCGTTATTTTAAAAAAATTTTGGTGATTACAAATATCCCCACTCATTTACTTTTGGTAAGGATGGCAAAGAAGATCGGATCTGGCCCAATAGCGAAAGGATAACGTCCGGGGTTTAATGCGTAGGCCATTTTTATTTTGTAAATACAATCAAACTAATTCTAAATGTACGTATTTATAACGAAAATGTTAAGGCCCAGTTCAAAGGTCAATGAAAACATTAAAAAAAAATGGTTTCTTATTGTTGTTCAAGTATAAAATTGAAGCCAAATTTTGATAAAGCTACTGTTAATTAAAGTGATTGAATTATCAACGTCTTAGAAATAAAATTTGAACTTTACACTGTCATATATTTGCTGTCAGTAGATTGTCATTAGGAAAAAGAGGGAGGTTTAATTATCTTACGTTTGTAAATATTTAAGATTTTGAGTTAATGGGAACTTGGAACACACATTCTGCTTCAGGCTATGACGATGGCACATAGCGAAGGAGTCAATGCGCCGGCCGCCAGGGCCTCAAAAGTGGTCATAGGCCACAGGTTCCCCTGATCTACATGTAATATTTTCCGATAGTTCTATTTATTTGTTGTACACTTCCTTATGCTTCTAAACATCTTTTGATTTTTCTATAGAAAAAAAAAAAAAACGAAATGTTAATGGGTTTAGATCGGATAAAAATGACATTATTATTAAATGAATTGAGTTTCATATCACTTGTTTGATAATTGTGTAGAGTTTATTTTTAGAGTCGCAACGTGATATCTCATTTATAAACAACTAATAATTAATTTAATTGCTTATATATTACAACGATTTTTTATTTTAACTTTTGATAATGTACAATGACCTATTTAGTTATATTTAAAACATCATCGATAAGAACTTGGGTCAGGATGCTACCAGTATTTTAGAAAATCTATTAATTAAAAACATGCTACACAAGAGAAATCTAAGAAATAGTATAATTGTTCTAAATAAGTAACACGATAATGAACAAGATGGATAGTGTTATGATTCTTCACGCGATTAACAAATGGTCCAAATCTAAATCAACTCAAATTAGATTAGTCACAAATAAAGTACAACATACCATTTTAAATTGTCATCTCTAATTTCAACAATGCTACCTACTTTTATCTCACATAATATAATAGCTTAAGTCATTATGGATTTTCTACTTTTGAAGGGTACTTAGGTGGATGGGTGTACTTATTTGTTGGAAGAACAAATCAATAGTCAGTTCATTTAATGACTTAGATATATAGAAAATGAAGCAATCAGTTGTGCAATGTATATAAGGCCTTCTTTTATGATGATGGTGTTTCAGCTACGATTGCAGAATAAAAGTTGATAAATAATTTGAATTAAATCTATAAACATTGCAAAATAATAATTGCAGCCTGAAACGTTATTTGATTAAGTCTCATGATTCAAAACAAAATAGCTAAAGTTGTGTGCTAATTAAAATTAACAGCATGTATGTAAAGCAAAAGAAATAGCTAAAGTTGTGTGCTAATTAAAATTAACAGCATGTATGTAAAGCAAAAGAAATTGCCACAATCAATTTATGTTGACTCAGGAGTAATGCTAGGTATCCTAACATTTAAATCTCAATTTGCATACCAACTGATGTGTTATTCATCCATTAGATGGTGGTTAAGTAATTTTACTAATTATAAAATTTATCATTTAATAGATAAGTGACATATAGTGTTGGGACTCAAATGTTAAGATTCCTAACATTATTGGTTAACTCAATATTATTAGTCCTAAAGAGAAAAGGATCCAGACCTAATTTCGAATGCTAATTAATTTCCAATTGACATATTTATCTATCAATCCTTGGCTATAATTAATCATGTCATTGTTCTTTCCGCAGGGACGTCAAGATACTAAAATAACATGACGCTTGCTCATTGACCTTGCAGCCGTGCAAATTGCAAATTAAACCTTATACATTGACCACGCGTGGTTACCGGTTGGGCATTTACAAATTTAAGTTAAATTTCTATTTTACATAATATTGCAGTCCAGTTGACATGCATCACGCGCCGTATATGCACCATATACGTAACGAATATATACATTTATACAATGTGCGTGTGGTGTTTCAATTAATATAATATTACAAGTCGTGACTTAAGAGTATTGAGTGACTAATAATTAAGAGTAATAAAATGATGCCGTATGAGACAGGCAATTAAATGTTAGGGTTCCTCACCCAACCCAAACGAGTGAACATCACATGCATGAAGAGACCGATTTTCATTAATGAAAGCAATAATAAAAAGTCACCGACGTCTTCTCCTTCCAATATATATACAGATAGACACACACACAAACCCTAGATAAGCTGATGTATATTTTTCTTATTATTATTATTATTATTATTATTCTAGAAACACACATAAATAAGTCTTTAATAACCCTACCACAAATTGTATGTCACACACAAATTTGTGTGTGTGTGTATATACACTCACATACATTCACTTCTCAACTAATCTCATTTACCTGACTACTTTTTCATTCAATGCTGGAATTTAAGGTGGTGGAGAAACTTCCTGCAAAATTAGGTGAGCCTTTTTAATTTTTGTTTTTATTTTTATAGAAAATCACCTATTGAAACAGAAAAATGGAAAAGTTAGTAGTCTCCAATATTAATATTACTACGGGCTTGTGTTAATTATGCATGAAAGATAAAATGCTAGCTTTTTTCATATTGACAAAAGGGATTGCGAGGGATTTTAGTTATTAATGATCACATCAGCCAATATATATTTCAAGTTTTCAACGACCCGAGTTGGCCATTAATGGCTAGCTGTGCCTGTGTGTTTAATTATAAGCAAGCTAGTTAGGCTTGGAAAATTTCAACAACAGCCCGTCACCCTTATTTATTTTGTTTCACTTATTTTATCTATAAATCGCGTTTCTTTTCTTTCTTGGCCTCACACACTTCTCGTTGCTCCCACCCTCTCTCTTTCTCCTTCACTTCTCAAGAGAACAAGAACCAGACGCTCTTACTCCAACAATCTCTTATCTAATGAGCTTCACATTTACGGATCGATCCCTCATCACTTCCGCTTGAAAGTTACATTTCAACATATACACCTTATTTTATTTTATGTTTTACGTGCTAGACAGCATTTGCTTTTAGATTTTGAATTTGATTAGATTGTTTTTCTTCGGGGAATTTAGCATTTAGAAGGGATTACCTGCGGTGATAACGTGCGAGCTGCGGATTATCATGGATGCGTCAACGGCTTTAATTATCTTATCTGCCGCAGCGGCTTATTTACTATGGTTCAGATTCATGTCAAGGTCCCTGAGGGGTCCACGCGTCTGGCCCCTATTGGGCAGTCTCCCGGGCCTCATCCAGAACTCTAAACGCATGCACGACTGGATCGCAGACAACCTCCGCGCGTGTGGCGGCACGTATCAGACATGCATATTTGCTATTCCATTTTTAAGCCGCAAGCAGGGCCTCGTGACTGTCACGTGTGATCCAAGAAATGTTGAGCACATTTTGAAGGCCAGGTTTGACAACTATCCAAAGGGTCCCACTTGGCAAGCTGCATTCCACGATTTGCTTGGTGACGGAATCTTCAATTCTGATGGTGACACGTGGCTGTTCCAGCGAAAGACTGCTGCACTGGAATTCACCACCAGGACTTTGCGCCAAGCCATGGCTCGGTGGGTGAGCAGAGCCATAAAGCATAGGTTTTGCCCTATTCTTGAAGCGGCCCAGCTTGAAGCCAAGCCTGTCGATTTTCAAGACCTTCTGCTTCGAATGACTTTTGATAACATCTGCGGATTGACCTTTGGTAAGGACCCACAAACGCTGTCCCCGGAGCTTCCAGAAAACAGCTTCGCAGTTGCTTTTGATCGAGCCACTGAAGCCACGCTTCAACGTTTTATTTTGCCCCAAGCTATTTGGAAGCTGAGAAAATGCCTGCGGCTCGGCTTGGAGTTCAGCATGGGCCCAAGCCTTAAACACATCGGCGAGTACTTGTCTGACATCATCAGTACACGCAAGCTTGAGTTAGCGAGCCGGGGCCGGGAGCAAGGTGAAGGCGCGACCACCACCCCACATGACGACTTGTTGTCTAGGTTTATGAAGAAAAAAGAGTCATATTCGGACGACTTTCTGCAACACGTGGCACTTAACTTCATCCTAGCTGGACGTGACACATCATCAGTAGCGCTGAGCTGGTTCTTCTGGTTGGTCAGTCAAAACCCTAGGGTGGAAGATAAAATCATCACGGAAATCTGCACCGTTCTGTTGGAGACACGTGGCCGGGACGTGTCGAAGTGGGTGGAGGAACCCCTAGTGTTTGAAGAAGTTGACCGATTGATATACCTCAAGGCAGCACTGTCCGAGACGCTGAGGCTGTACCCCTCAGTGCCGCAAGACTCAAAGCATGTGGTTTCCGACGACGTGCTTCCCACCGGAACCGTTGTTCCGGCGGGATCAAAGGTTACGTACTCGATATACGCGATTGGACGGATGAAATTCATATGGGGTGAAGATTGCTTAGAGTTCAAGCCGGAGAGATGGCTCTCACAAGATGGTAAAAAATATGAGGGACATGATCAATACAAGTTTGTGGCGTTTAATGCAGGTCCGAGAATTTGTTTAGGGAAAGATTTGGCTTATTTGCAAATGAAATCGATCGCGGCGGAGGTGTTGTTGCGGTACCGCCTCACGGTGGTGCCCGGCCACCGTGTGGAGCAAAAGATGTCGCTGACATTGTTCATGAAGTACGGGCTTCTGATGAATGTGCACCCAAGGGAGCTGAAGCCAATGGTAGAAAAGATCTGCTGATGTGGGAGTAATTACCAGGGAGTTGAAATGATAGCTAGTGTGGCTTAATTAGACAACCTGCTATTTTGCTTAATTATATATATGATTTGTTTCGACAATGCTTTTTCATCATTAAAACGACCTTGATTGTTTGTAAAATTGATCGTGAGGGACTGAGGGTTTTGTCATTACAAATCATATCCTATGGTTGATATATATACACATAAAATTATTATGGAAAAAAAAAAAAGGAGGGCGGCTTCATATATTCTATTAGGGAAAACTGAATTGAAAGGTTATGTATTATTTGTGAGAGAAAATAAGCTAACATGCTTATAATTGTATAATGACAGACAAGTTATGTGTTGATGGTATGGTCTCTCGCATATGCTCTCTGTCATGCAATAAAGGCAGAGATTTTCTTTACCATTTGAGTATGTATATGTACTGGCACTGCTTTACTGAATAAGAATTTTAAAGTTCTAAAGCCATACGTGCATCAACTTGGTGATTTAAGTCAACTATATTGAATTTTTCCAGTGCCCTCGTACAATTAAAGGTTTTACTAGTAAATTATGATCATAAGCTAGTGCTTTCTTTTTCGAGGTGGGTATAGAAATGCGCATCCTAAAAATTGAAACGTTTGGTGTCATCATTTCAAAAGCCGGAAGAGGTGCATAGCCAGTTTCATAAATAGCCTCTTGCAATAGCTAGCTCCATAAATAGCTGGTCATTTTTCAACTTTTTTTTTACTTTTTGAGAGAGAGAGAGAGAGAGTCATTTTTCATCCTTATACCTTTAATAAAAAGAGAAAGGACACCTAGATGGCATGCAACCCATACACGCACACACACACACATATTCAAGAATCAAGATCAGGCACATAAATTCTTTTTAAAATTAATATTATCGGGTTCGTTGGAGGACCTCAAATATACCATTAGGTTTTATATGTTTATTGAAAATTTAATTTTGGAGTAAGCTAAAAAGTGAATAAATTGAGATATACGAATGTTGACACCAATAAACATTGGATGAGTGCTAATTTAATTTTTATATTTTAATTTAAGTGTATGTTTAATCTTTAAATTTTAAAAGATACATCAAAATATCTTTATAGTTAAATATGTTACATTTTTATCTTTACTTTTTCTTTCCTTTTACAATAATATTCTTACTAATAATTATTTATAAAACATTAATTTACCAAATTAATCTTAAAAATAAAATAATAATATAAAATTTTTTTATAAATTTTTATGTTACTTTTAAGTTAATTTAATAAACTATCATTTTTTCTTTTTGTTAATATCCACAAAAATATTGTTATAAAGATATTATTGTGAAAGTAAGGGTAGGAATATAACATACTTAACAATGGAAGTGTCTTAATATATTTTTTAAAATATAAAATATAAAAACTAAACGAATACTTAATTTAAAATTAAGACAAAGCAAGCATTTATTATGCAAAAATGACAATTTAGTCAATTAAATAATAAAGAACCCCACAATCCCACAAGTTTTTCAAATGATCATCTTAATTTTTCTTTACTTTTTTATTGTTGTACAACATTTGCAAGTAACAATTTTATTATTGTTGTTGTCTTGTACATTACTTGTTTTTACTTTGTCCTTTTGCACTTTGAAATCAATGATTATTTTACTTTTTTTTCAAAAATCATATATAAACATGCATTCGCACAAAAAGCAAACACTCCTTTTCTTTTTATACACTTCTTTCTCTCTGGCACAGCACCACCAAAAATTTGAACTGGCACTACATATCAAAACGCGTCAAACTAAAATTCCTGAGACACCACTAGAGATTAACACAACAAACAAGTAGTGAGTAATTTTGACCACAAGGACGAACGAGAACGACCGAGACTGAGACTAAAGGAGAGTGTGTGTGTGTGTTTAGAGGGGGCAAAAAAAGGAAAAAATCTTTGCAGCTGGGTGTGATTTTCGTTTAATAAATAAATAGTAGTTGATTTTCTCATGACAGAGATATATACCATTAGTGGAAAAGGAATCAGCCAATAGGAGGTGCGGAGACATAATGGGCCGTCGAAGTAGCTGAAAGAAATACGTGCAGAGTTTAAAGAGGAGAAAATTTGGTGGCGGCAGCAACTCATTGGTGGATATGATACCTGTCCAGTATTAATTGGGTACGCTTCATCAGCTGAGGATCTGACAGAAACATGGAGCGGATCTTAATCCCTGACAAATACACCGCATCCTCCCTCTCATGACTTTTGCGCAAATACAAAACAGTGTATATCAAATGATGACGTTGATTGACCACTAAGTATATACTTAATATTAAGGCCTATATTTTATTCTTCGGGTCCAAATGCTATCAGTTATCAGCTGATCAAGAAAGCAGCCTGGAATTTATGGTTAAGGGTAAAAAAAATCCCATTAAATACGTGGAGAACAAGCGACAACCTTTGTTTACGTGCAAGAAATGAGTAATATCATGGCAATTTCTGAATGATTATTTTAAAAGAAGTTTTATTTCACGAGAAATTTCCATGAACGAAGCCTTGAAAAATAAAAAGCGAAAATGCTCTCCCTCGCTCTGTGTTTGTGTGTTTTGACGTTACATATTTTGAAAACGTAAGTTGTGGGTGAAGTGTGTTCAATTAAATCTCACCAAGGGTCTTTTTCCACTTTTAAGTTTTAGTCAAACCTAACCGAAAAGGGCAATTATAGCCCCAAAAATTTGTTCGGAAACTACATTAATGACCGGACCGCATTGTTAGCTGAGGAACTGAAGCTTCAAGCTTTAGCATAGTTCAAAGTTTGGTTGACAAACGCTTGAAGTACTCATGCTTTCTAGAGGACAAGAAAGTGTTTAATTTAGATTTGAATTAACAAGCCTAATGCTTCGACGATTTGAGTGTAAGGCCAGTTCATGTGGGTCCATTACAGATCAACATGAGTTCAAATTAATTATGCTCAAGAGCGGTCTCTTTCGTTTCAGCTGTTATCACCTCTGATAATTTTTATAATTTTAATTCTGCCATCTCTTACTGTCAAGGCTTTTTTTTTTCTTTTTCTTTTTTTATGTGAATGTTCTTACTGTCAAGATCTGAATTAGGAAACCGAAAACAAAAAATAATGATTGTCTGTGGGTGGGATGAGTTTTTCTGCTAACGGTGTAAGAGGGTATTAAGTATATATGAAAATAGTAAGAAAATAAGGAAAAAATTGGGAATCTACTGCTTGAAAATTACTTCAAAATTCAGTTCTCCACCAGAAAATAAAGGAAAAAAAAACATCCATCTCTTTTAATTTCTTTATGGTTCTAACCCATTTATTAGTTGTTCCATTATGGCAATGTTAGTGGCCAGCTAGAGTCATTGAAATCAGATGGCTTTACCATTTATTATTCACATAATCCACAGCCAATATTTTTCCATCCTTTCAGATGATCATAAGCGTAACATGAGTGAAGAATTGTTAGTGAAAAACTGGAATTCCATGACATTACGATTCGTTAACAAACAAAGTTTGAACTTTGAAGTGTTGCTTACTTGAGAGATCGTGTATCAAGAAACAAATTGGTCTCCTGCATAGACTGACCAATTTTTGGGTTGATTAGCACAAATTAAACCGGCGCATTTTGTATCGAAACAACCACTCTTTACACCATGTAATGTACATAGAGATCAGTTAACTATTAATTTATGTAATGATATAATTAGAGTGAATTATTGATGGAGATTAGGCCATATCAAAAGCTTAATTACTTGAGAGGTTCCAAAAGGTCATTACGGGATCCAGCACCGATATAATTATCTACGCCTAATGTTGGATTCACCACATAATTAAATAAAAACAATATTAGAGTTGGAAATACAGTAGCATAAATAAAATTAATGGCTGAAAGATTAAAAAAGAAAAAAAAAAAAAGATTGTGTAGAGAAAGCTTAATTACCATCGACCCTACTTGGATACAATCAAATTGAATGCCATTTTGAGTTTAAAGCCTTGAGAAGGCTTCACGGAATCGGTCATTTGCAGCTGATACTTGACTTTGTAAAACAATCTCCCCGCTAACTCCCAAGTACTAATTTTCACTTGCAATCGAACTATTAGCAGTCTTTTTAATGATTAAGAAACCATCAAATGAAAATTATCGAAATTATAAGAGTACGAAAAAGATTGGTATCAAACTAACAGGTACAAACCCATACCCATTGTTGAAAAACCTCAATAAGTTTTCAAGAGTACGAATCACAGTTGCTGTGATTTTGATATCCGATCAGTGACTTACATGGAAACCTGGAGGTTTGGCATTAATAGTAATTGTCAGGAAACTTTCTTTAATCCACTCTTCGTTCTTATTGCCATGAATTGAACTTCAGTTAACAACACTTTTTCTTTCCTGTGCTCTTAAAGTAATATCTTCAATGACAATACCTTCTAGAATTTATTGTTAATTGTTAAGGTTGACCCTAAAAATTTCGCCATATAGGAAGAGTTGATATGTAGTTGTTTTTCTTGAGGAATGGGTTATGAAAAAATCTGATGCCCTCAGTATTGTTATTGTTGAGAGTGAAGAGTTTGGTGGTTCGAATCCTGCAAAACTATTATTACTAGTATAGATTCATCGATGCTTGAGTTAGAGATTCAAAATAAGTGGCATGATAACAGATAAAAAATAAAAGAGGAAAAAAAGACAAAACATTTGGAGGATATTGCACCATTCCTCCAATATACCATTTTCTCTTTCCATACCTTCAAGTGGTGGCGTTTTTATATAAGCGAAACGTATAATTGAGTCAGAAAAACTTATTTTTTATTTTGTAAGATTTAAATTTAGTCAGAATTAACACTTATATTGTTTTATCAGTAGTTAAATTATAACATATTACTAAATGTAGATTCTCGGACTGGAGGGCCATTCATTTATATCATCAAGTCTAATTTGTTAAAGATGTGGGTATAAACAATTAACCCATCCTATCTTAAACTAAGGTTAATATTGCATGTCCTGAAATAGATTTAATAAACTATTGACCTATATAGCTCATTGAAACTACACAACTCCAATTATTGTCAGGAGGAATTAACAAGTTCAAGTTGAATAAATTTTTTTAATTTGATGCAACGCGTGCACGAAATAATTACAGCAATATCAGTAGCACTGCTTTAACAAGTTGTGGGTGCTGCTTTGCTTTCAACCCGATACAGAAACAAAATGTTAAAAACCTCAGTTGGGCAGCAGCAGATTCTTCCATCTTCATAAGAACCCGAACTTTCTTGTCTTAGCTTCCAGCAAAACATCTGTACAATAATTTTTAACCACCACGCATCATCCTTCCACCCAAACAGTTGAGGGACAAGGAAAACCCTAGAGTCCGAAATGGTAAAAACAGTTTTAATTCTAACTCCTCTGTTTTTCATGTATTTGAAATATACAGTTCTTTACAAAGGAAAATTTTCTTACACTGTAAGAACAGCTAAAGTGAAGAAGTGAAGTATCCACAATCCTTCTTGGTGATTTTATATTTCCCGCATCTGTTCTGTATCGAGTCACTGAGTTGACACACAGATTATGCCAAACTAACAGTAAAGGTGAAATATACAGCTATAAAAAGAATGCTTTGATCACTCCCCTTTGCAGTAATTTACGAGCCTGGCAAATTATCCAGCCCCTAAATCCTACGGTATGTTTTGATTATTGTACACAATTAGACTGAGAACACCAAGGCCTCCAAAAGTATATTGCAGTTTTCTGCAGTTCAAGCTTCCGGGCAGACCCAACTCTTTGAATTGTCTCCTTGCAACAGATAGATATCCTCTGGCATGATTTTGATGACAAAACCAACCTTGAGCAACAGACAGTAATTTAAATGCCAAGCAATCATCAAGGATTCAAGGACTATATTCCTTTAGTACGACCAAGCATTGGCGGGCCTGGACTCAAGTCCAGAGGAAGGTTCGACTTCCCATGATCCTTGGAGAACTGCTGAGACACATGATCAGCCAAGACTGGCTGCCCATCATACAATTCCCTGAGGTCCCCGGGGCCAGGCCGTCCATATTGGTTTCCAAGAGCACTCCTGTCTGATGAAATTATTTCCCTGAAAACATGAGAGGCTTGTGACATTCCTCGAAAGAAATCAGGTTTAGGATCTTGATACAGGTTGCTGGAACTATAATGGAAACTGTTTTGGGACCTTGGGGCCATTCCAATGCCTTCTAGTAAATAGGTTGATGGAGGCATGGGGTGATGAAATGGGATAGAACCACTTCCACCAGTGACAGGAGTGGATGAACCAGATGCAGTATGAGGACTAGAAATTGGAGAGGGAGATATTCGTCCGCTGATAGGCTGTGGTGACCTTGGATGTAAAAGAGGACTCCCAATGGGAGAAACAGGGCATGACACATTTCTGGGAGTATGTGCATCACTGGAGTGGAGAAGAAATTGAACAGAGAAAGATTCAGAGAACTAAAAGATAAATGTCATCATCCATGTATCCTTATATTTATCATGGAAGAGTGAGAAGGAGAGAGAGAACGACCTCGCTGAACCAGATTTCAGACCCCTGGACTGAAAGTTTGCCAACCCTTCCGAGTCAAAGCCTGAAACAGTTCTTGCTTGTCCAATGCCCTAGTAGAGTGAGAAAAGCATGAGCCACAAAGCCAGCAATTAACAAAAACTAAAAGGCTAAAACAGCCGGCTACTACAGTAAATATATATATATAGAGTAATTCTACTAAAAAAGAAAAACACAGTTTTCAAAACATTACAGGACAAAATACACTACATTGGGGTGTGTATTTTTTTTTTTCTTTTAACTTGTCCCTTACTTTATTAAAGTAAAGATTCCCTTGTTGTAAAATTACTCATACACACACGCATATCCCTTGATTTAATAAAGTAAAGGATCTTTCATTAGAAAAGTGCTATATATATATATATATATATATATATATATATATATATACAGGGAATAATCAACAATGTTTTCAATTGCATAATAAGCAGATCAAATGCATAACATGATGGCTGAATATTCAGGTTACCAGTATTCTCATTGCATTGGTTACTGTAGGTTGTGTTTCTGACGGCTCAGCACTCAAAATGGGTCTCTCCAATGGGGTGGTGTTTTTAACAAAGGAGTGCTCTAAGAGCTGAGCTGCTGTAGGACGATGTAATGGGTTCCGCTGTAAACACTTCCTCACGAAGTCCTTTCCTTCATCTGAAAGATCATCAGGAATCGCAGGAAGTTCCTTACTGTTTCCGATCTTGAACATTGCAGCAACCTTTAAAGAGACACAGGAAATAATATCATTGTAAATGCTAGCCAAAGCACAGGAGAAACCATTTACATTTCCAGCATGCAAACACTACCTCCAAGATAACTATTAGTAGCGTACAAATTATACAAAATAACCCGAAAAACAAAAATGCTAATCCAGTTGAGTTAAAATTTTACTGACCCCTTCATATTGGCTCCAAGGTGGTTTTGTAGTAGCCATCTCTAACACTGTACACCCAAGGCTCCATATATCAACAGCAAGATTACAACCATTTGAATTCTTTATGACCTGAATAAATCAATTTAATAAAAGAAAAATGTTACCAGAAAGCATCAAAAGAGACTGTTGACACGAAGGTACCATAATATAACAATGCTGACCTCAGGTGCCATCCAATAAGGGCTTCCTTTGAACGATAATGGACAAGACTGCCCAGTAATCTGCAAATATTTTTGGTAAACTGTATCAGAAAACAACCTCATCTTTTCACAGATAACTCATTCAATTTTGACTTAAAACAGGTTCCTATCACACAATTATATTAAGCAAACTTCTAATTGTTATATTCTAGGAAAATTAACCTACTAGTATCTACTAGATTTTTTTTAACCGATCACCCGAACTCCACTGTTAGCTAATCTGACAAACTTGTTGTAGCTTAGCAGTGAATGTTTATAGCTGTTGGTTCTGAAACATACACTATAAATATCAGAAGAAAATCTTACATGCTTTGCCATCCCAAAATCTGCCAATTTCACACGGCCACTTGGATCAACCAATATATTTGCTCCTTTGATGTCTCTGAACAGGATTAAAACTCACGCATAAGCACAAAAAAGTTTAGAGGAATAAGGACTCATTAAGTTGATATCTGATAATTATTGTTTCTAATGTAATTAAACAGAAAATATAAACAAATGGACTCACCTATGGACAGTATTTTTAGCATGTAAATATTCAAGCCCGGATAAAATTTGTTGTGTGTAACTGCGAATAGCACTTTCACCAAGCTGTCCGTAATCTTGAAGAATTTTATAGATGGAACCACCAGAAACGTATTCCAAGTAGATATAAAGCTTGTCATCTAACTGCTCAAGAAATAAAGAGCTTAATTGGGTTAGGTTGATACAAGATGTTTGATCTAAATCTTATACTGTGGGACTACAAAGTACCCCCCCTTGTAAAACACATTTAAATACATATACAAAACTATACGCCAGCAAATCATTGAGAGTAAAAAGGTGACCCACTTTATAGAGTATAACAACTTCTAGATGCCGTGGAAGTTTGGCACAACAATCACAGGTCACTTATCATTTCACACACTCAAAATTGACATCAGTAAGCTTGTCATGCGGTGAAAAATAACAAAAAAGAGCAAACAGAACTTACAGTTTCAGATCCATAATAACGCACTATATTCGGATGTCTTAAGCGACTTAACAGTGCAATTTCCTGTCAGATACCATCGATAATTATAAGCCCTTGTTTTAGAAAGTATATAGCATATATAAGACTCATAAATTCTAATTATTTAAAAAAAAAAAACTCAGAAGAAAAAAGAAAGAAAGAAAAATAATCATAATAACTTACTTGGCCCAGTTGCTGCGCACTTTCCTTCGACTTTGCATCATCTGAAAACAGAGTAACCTCTTTCATTGCACACATCTCCCCACTTTCACTACATGCCAAAAGTAAGATAAATCAAATTAAAGGAGGGGTGCCCCAAAAAAGAAAAAAAAGAAACAACATTTAAGAACCTAAGAAAAAATTTCTGCAAGACAAATAGTAGCATGAAGCATTAACAATAACAAGGGTGGCATCATTTTGAATCATGGACATGTCCAACCTAAAAATTCTATGGCAAAAACAATGGTTTCCATGATGCCCAGAAGCCTAATAATAAAAAATTCCAACTGATCTTTGAATTCATGTACTCCTGCAGCAATAGAGCTGTGACAGAAAAGTATAAATATTCATAGATGCAGAGTTTAGAATTCAGTACAAAAATGGAGTACAAACATAAAATGATAATGGAAGTTGCATAGACACCTCCTTACCTGTTAAAACCAAGATACACATGTCCAAATGTGCCTCTCCCAAGAAGTCGACCTTTCTTCCAGCGTGAACCAGGACTTGTTGGATTCTCAACTCTACCAGGACTTCGAGGGACTGATGGAGATGTCACAGTTGAATATGAGGGAGAAAATGGACAAGTATTAGAGATTGATAGTGGGGGAAGGGGCAATCGGTGACTTTGTTGTTTTCCATCATCATGTCGGCTACTAGGTGACTCATTAACTCCCCCTCCAGCTTGTGGATGCAAAGGTGTGACAGCACCGCTGTGTATTCTGGAACTGGGACCAGGGCTGGTCATTCTGGGGCTAGGTATTGGAGAACACTCCGGGCTACACCTGCTATGTGGCCAAAATAGCTGGCCCAACATATCCCCACCAACTGAGTTATGCCCAGAGTTATGACCAGAACCCGGACTAGAACAATGTCCAGACCCTAACAAAGCTATATCTGAATAAGGCTTCCCAGTCCAGAGACCAGAATTCAGAACTTGTTCCTGACCAAAGGCACTCATTGGACTTCTAGAAGGACTTGACATTGAGCTGTCTGGAGCACTACAAAAAGCACCAGGAGGAGGGATTTGCAAATTTTGCACATGAGAGCTCAAATGTCTCTTCTTTGGTGATGCAGAAAGATTTCGATTATTGAACAAAAGATTAGCTGGCTTTATTGTCTCTCCAGAGCTCTTCTGATTTATAATAGGATACTTAACCTTTTGCATCATGCTTCAGAAAAGGTCAAAAATATATAGATATATATCAGAGATGAAACAAGATTCAGAGAGAGGGAGGCAAGTCAATGCATGTCAGTGAATATGGGAGGAATGAAGATATCATCCTGAAGAACACCAACATGAATTTCATTGGAAGAGATGTTAAACTCACCTTGTAGGACTGGTCACAGCAGATTTATTTCCATTTTCATAATCAGACATGAGGGGAGTAAGAAGACGAGAGTCAGATGGGTCATCACTGTCCATAGAGCTGTCACTGGAAACAGAAGCAGTTTCTAAATCTCCCTCAGCATCAATAGGATCCAGCCTATTGGGGACAAATCTAGGTGTTGGAAGGGGCAAAAACATAGAAGCCTTGGAACCTGTGTCAAATCTTGGTTTTGTTGATGCACTAATTCCAGACTCACTGCGTCCAAGGCTAGCAAAGTGTACCCCAGGCAATGGAAGTGGTTGGGCACGAGACCTTTCTGCAAAACTTTGACAGCGCGATACATGTGTAGAGGGTGATGGTGATCTTGATGGCACACGGGATAAAGATCCTCTTTCTGAAACAGTTTCATTACGACTTCTTCGAGTACCTCCTGATCTACTTTCATCGGATCCAGTCTTAAATTTGCGGTGTATAGCATCAATAAAACTTTCCTTGGTCACTTTCTTCTTTTCTTCTTTGGATGAAGACTTTCCCCACCATGAAGGCATATTTATGTAACAAAAATGAATGAAGTACAGAAAAATTCCAACTTAAAGTTCCCTACCAAATTACGTATATCACATGTGTGCCAACATAACGACCGATCTTGAAAATCAGAAGCTTATTAATGAAATTAGATCCCAGAATGCCAACCGGATAATGATGGTGACTACAAAGAAACTGCAAAGAGCACTAATGCATGCTTTACTATTAACCTACACCAGAAATATATCAACGAATAAACATAATATCACATTTAAATGAATCGGAAAAGTAAAAGATCTTCTCAAAGCAGAAAATAGCAAGGGAATTCATATAGCAAAATTTCTACCTATTCACACACACAATCTTCCTATTATATGACCAGCAAGCTTCAAATTCATGGCACCCAATTGTCTCAGGCCTCCAAACCATAATAGGATCCAGGCACAAAGTAGATATGCATGCAACAAGAACTTTTGTTTTATCCAAGCACATTTTGAACATGAAGTTCAACAACACGAACAAATGAAGCTGCTTTCATCAGTGCCCCACTACCATCACTTCTCAATTAGACATCCTACCCAAAACAAACCAATTTTCATAAACTCTAAAACATATCAGGAATGACTATAATATATATATATATAAAGGGGGGAGGGAGGGGAGGGGGAACATATAATGTGTCAGCATAAGAAAACAAGTGAGATCGCGAGTTTAAACTCACATTATATCCCGTATTGGAACACAAGATGCTCAAAGCTCAAGAACACAAAACACACTCTTTCAGCATGGATCTATACACTCATCCATTCATATATCTAACTAAACAAACACAAATAGCAATAACTGAACCAAAATCAAAGTCTCACAATCACTTTAAAAACAAAATCACATAACTGGAAATGCAAAATTAATCTAAATTAAAGCAACAAAACTCGAATAACTCTCTTCAAACTCATTCTCCACCAGCTTATAAGCTCATTGAAACTCACAAAATCACAAAAATTACCAGCAAATAAAGTAAAGTCACCAACTTTGCAGCTCATAACTGACATTCAAAATGGCAAAATAAACAAAAACAAGAATAAAAACGAAGCAAAACCCAAATCATTACTCACAGTGTACAAGTGTAAGTCTCAGTTTCCACCCACAACGAAGAGAAACTGAAAAGGCTCAGGCTCAGACCAAACTCCAAAGTGGAGGAAATGAGAGGAGAGAAAGATAAAAATTTTAGAGAGAGAGAGATTGTGCGTGTTTTTTATTTCAATTTTTTTTAATTTTAGGAGAATAAAATAGTTGTAATCTTGTCTTAAGCGTTAATTGTAATCAGAGATTTAATTAATTAATACTAAGTGGATTAATTATTGACAATAGGAAGACCCCCTCGTGAGATGTGTGATGTATGATTGTAACTTGTAACATGTTACGTGGAATCAGAACCGTGTGTTTGACGCTTGTGATGTCCTAAATTACGTTTTCGTCAGCGAGTGGGAGCGCGTGGACAAAGGGTGCCGCTGGTCAGCGATGCATGGAATCATTCTTTTTTTAATTATTATTTCTTTTGACGGCAACTTTACTCAAATATATATTCCATTTATGCTGTTATATCATTTATCCCATTTCGCTCTACGCAATTGTTTTTTCCTTTTTTTTACCCCCTTTTGTCCTCTAAGGCGGGCTAAAGATCCCTTTTAGTGGATTATTTCTTTTTTGACACACTGATTTTTAGTTTTTGCAAGGCGGTGTCTTGTTTTTTTGTAATTTTTTTGGTTTTTAACCCTTATACGTGTGAGTACTGAGTTATATGTGAATTGATAAGGACTTCTAAAATTAAAAAAAAAAAAAAATTAGGGTTGATGAATTTTCTACTTATTTATAGTTATTTGTATCTTTAATGTTTGGTCATTGAATGCTGTTACTCACTCCCTTTACGTACAAGTATTACATAGACAGCAGATAAAGAGTGTTAATATTAATATTTTTATATTAAAATAATTACTTATTTGAAGTTCAGTCTTGTAGCAGTTTGTTTGAAACTCAATTTAAAAATTTATTTTAAAAAAAAGAGATTTATACTCAAATAAAAAAAGAGTAGGCCTTTTAACACCCCTCAAAATTTTTCATAAAACTCACTTGTAACTTAAATTACTTAAATAACCAAAGATGATCTAATTGATTTCTTTAAATAAAAATTCAATTAACACATAAATAAATTAATCTTTTTACATCCACCACATTTGATAATACACACACACACACACATATATATATAAACATTTTTGAGAAAATTATAAGAGTTTAACTTATAGAAATAGAAATTATACAATATAAAGAAAATTATTTGTGTCTTTCAAAAAGAAATTTATTTGTGATTTTAAGATTTGGATGTGTTTTATAAATAAAAAATTTAAAAAAATTCTTTTAGGTTGAAATTTTATTGGATGATGGTTAATTTTAACATATCGGGTTGCATTTACAAATTAAAATGTAGTATTTTAATAAATAAATTCAAAAGGATTGTTATAAGAATTTTACAGCGGTGTCAAAAACTCTACACATAAGAAAAAATTTTTATCCCCACAACATACATAATGAGGTTGAAATCTTTGACCACAATGATAATTAAAATATAGAACGTATTGGTTAACAATTAGACTGAAATAAGGTGTATTGATAGAATATATTGACACAAATTTTCTCCATGAAACATAAGATATATATATATATATATATACACACACACACATAAGTTGCCCACTTGATTAGATTTGTGAATCTGTAGTAATGATGAAAGTATGCCATCAAAGGTGACAGCACGAATTTGAAAACTGTGTAATTAAGTACAAGAGAATTTTATGATTGATAAGGATCAAACCACAATTATACCTTCCAAAATTTTGATAATAAATAAAACGCACGCCGTTTAATTTTTTATACTATCTTCAAATAAAAGTTTAGGCTGATTACCCGATTATTATATGACTGAGATTAGGCAAACTAAAGATTTAGTTTAAGTTAGAAGTCTTAAACTAATATAACAGGAATTATTTTTACAAAATTGACCACTTTTGCGGGTCTTCCAACTAAATTTTTTGAAGATGATACGACATGCGCCAATAAAATTGTGTAGGAGAATAAAATCTGTGAATATGTGGAGCAATAATGGATGGTGAACAATAAATGAATAATTGTTGTGTTTGAAATATAGTTTGTAGAAAGGTCAAGCTCCAATGGTAAAGAGTGGCCTCTTTAAAACTCGGGCCTTGAGTTTGAAACTCATTATTCATTAATGTGAGTGTATTAATAGTCACAATAAAAATTAAATTAAAAATAGGGGTGAGTTTGAGCAACCCAATTTAAATTTAAAATTGGGCCTAGAAATTTTTCTTGTTTGGTTGCATGTTTAGAGTTCAAAATAAATTTATTTATTTATTTGAAAAAAAATTAATTAGTAGATGCTTATCGTTATCAACGACATAATGGAACATACCAAAAATACAGAAACACTATAAAATCAAGTATATGTGAAATAATCATAAAGCACAATTAATGTTAGGATTATGATGAGTTACCCATTAGAATAATTAAAAATGTTAATGTATTAATAAATTAATGGGTTGGGTTGGGTGCTGTGGGCTTAGTTTTCTTAACCCAATGCAACCCATTAAAAGCGAGTGGAACACTGGAACTATTGCCACCCATTTAAATTCTCTTAAAGCTCCTCGGGTATTTACTAAATCTCGAGACACTGCTCAAGTCAAATGACATTTGATTAGATAGAAATACGACTATACTAGAGCAGCGAATAAACTTATTGGCACACCATTATAACAGCTATTACAATACAAATTACAAGAGACCAAGGACAATAACTAAAACCCAAGCACATAAAGAGATAAGAAGAAAGGCTCTATTCTATTTCCTTTTCTGGACTGAGTTGAGCATGCAATATGACGCTTAGAGAGTGTGCGAGCAGCAAAAGTTTTTAGAATGCTTATATCTACTTGGATCGGTTGAGATTTCAGTATTTTTATATCAGCTTGTTTTAACCACGAATTTCTTAGCAAGAGAATCCATATTGGTATTGTGGTTCGAACAACACCAACATCGGGGCCAGTTCAATCATATTTGGGATCTTAGGCAAATGGTTTTAATTAGATCGTCCTAAAATTTGAAGCAAAAAATATATATTAGTTATATTGTAAAATTTATTTATTTAAAGTCAATTCTTCCAACATCTGAAAATGTAAAATTATGGAATAAAATTTTCTATTCTACTTTGGCTAATATATATGAACTTTTAATTCAGTTACAACATTTTCACTTACTAATTATTTACTCAAATTACATTTTTTTTACTATTTTTTTTTTTAGATTAAACCAAATTTTCTATTCTTCCTTTTTTTTTAAGTTTTTCGATACAATTTTATTTCAAAACAGATAAAACAAGCCACACAGAAAATAATAATGTATGGACAAAAAATATTTTTAAAAGAAATAAGAACAAGAAAATAACACAACTATTTAGAAGAACAATGAAAAGGTAAAATCAAGAATTTGAAATGAAATTATAAATTAACTTTTTATCTTTAATTGTTTAAAGATTTGAGCAATGACCAATAACTATTGAGAACATAGAAAATTATTAGATTTTTTTTTTTTCACTTGAGCGGGAAGTAGAGGAAGCATGTTTGTTCATTTGTTTTTTTTTTTCTCTCAAAATCACCAAAAGCATATCATGTCTTGATTGTTGGACGAAAAAATTTAATGAATAATAACATATTATTTCTAAAAATAAGATATAGATTTTGTAGGATTGAAGCTATTAATTTAATGGTTTTGTAGGAATTAAAACTATTAAGTATTAAGTTAAATAGACTTTATAGGATTTGATAGTTTATTTAGGAAAAGATAATTACAAAATAATAATAAATTAAATTAATAATAATAACTTTCGCATTCACTTTCTCCTTTTATATACAAAATAACAGTCGAATACAAATGTGGGGCTCATATATAGAGGGCTCTAGGCAATCGCCTATGTTGCCTGGGCGGTTCGAGCTGCTTTTGAATAACACAAGAGTTTAATAAGGAAGAATACATTAAAGCTTTTATTGGAACCAAATGTAAGCGATATGATATTGTATATAATAATAATAACATTGTAGGACCTAGTTAAATTAATAATTCCATATATTTATTTGATAAGAAATTAAAAAAAAAATCTTATTTTTCGATAGGACCTAATTAATACATAAATTAATAATGAATTAATTTGAAACTAAATATATATTACATGTGTATGAGTTTATATCTATAATTTTCTTTGTTGTACCAGCATAATGATTTACACATTTCATTGGTCATTGTTGCTTTCTTCACACCTTTTAAATGCGAAGCTATTATTGTATTTTATCTGTTATGTTAAGAGAAATAAGAGAGAGATTAGCTTAAAATATTGCTAAAAAAGTATTATTTAATGAGTTATCATATAATCGTGATCCAGCCGTGCAATCTAGCTAAATGATTATTAAGTGACTAATTCACTCAATTAAGATTGAATTATAATTATATCATATAGCTTGATAGAATCAATACAACTTTTAATTGTACTACCTCTATACTTCATAAAAATTTCCATTATAAATGTGATATTATCTTTATAAATTATTAATTCATCATTAAATTAATATCATAGTCCCAAGACTATTAATTTATCAAGTTTTTACTGTATTTTAATATGATAAATAAAGAAAAAGAGTTTTAACATAGGGATAAGCATTCAGATCAGTTCTGAATCGAAATATGTCAATTAGGTTCGATTTAGTTCAAACAAAAAATCAACCAGTTTACATTTTTTAGGTCATTTGGTTTTTACTAACCAAACTGAACCGAAAACCAGCCTATATTAGTGTTAAAATGAAAAAAGAAAAGAAAAGAAACAAAAAATTATACGCACACGCAGAGTAACATTTTTTTATAGTATTTTTACATAAAACATGAATAATTAGTGATTATAATTGAATTGGATTAAAAAATAATCAATTTTAGGAGAAAATTATGGAAAAATTGGCTTAAATAAAAGAAAAATATTAAATTTCACGAATCGAATCGTATAAAATTAAACCAAAATAATTTAGCTCGGTTCAGTTCACATTTGGTCCATAACTTTTTGAACCAATCAAATTTGGTTCAGTTTTACTTTTGGGGCAAAATCAAAACGAATCGGTTCATGCCCACTCATATTCTAAGAGGACTTTGAGAGGGTGCCAATAATAGCTCCACTCTTAAAAACTTGGGTTAGAGATTTTTAACCCAACTTAACGAACTCAATTTGGATTGAGTTCGATTTAGATTATATATTATGAGTTTCTTTACCTTCCCTTACTTAAAAAGAAAGACAATACTTGGTCCCTCAATTTATATTATCAACCTTTACTTTTCAATAAATATCATTCATTTTAGAAATAAAACTAATTAAAAAAAAAATTCTTCTCCCTCAAGCTCTCAGAGGTTAGCTTCTCATTTTTCATATCTCTCTCTTTTTTTTTTTTTTTCAAATTTCATTCACCATTCGAATTAAATATTAACTCCTAATCAAATCTCAAATCTTAGATTATCACACAAAATCAAAACCAATATCACCAATTACAATAAAACCCATCACTTGTTCATAAAATTTTACAAAACTCAACATTCAAACTCATCATATGTAGTGGATGTGATGAATTAATGGTGAAGAAGATAAATGGTGATGGTGGTGATACACTTATTGTTCATGAAATGATGCGGGTATGGTCCCTGAGAAGGGAGAGAATAAAAATCATAAAAGTAATAATTTTTATTATTTTAATAAGAGTAATTCTAAAAAATAAGAAAGACAAATTGAAAAACAGGGGATGATGCGATAATTTTCAAAGCGTTAGATATCATTACTCAGTTCAAAACGCAACACACGGTGGGGACACTTTGCAAAATAGGGGCCCAAGCCCACATAGTCTTCAGTTCAACAAAATCAAGCGTAATTCATTGGCCTTAAACGTCGGCCCTTCCGGACAATATCTAATTAATACTTCGGCACTTAATGGGAGCGACGATGGACTTTTGTCGAATTCTGTTTAACGCATCGACAGATAGATATTATTGACCAAGTATAATCAAACATCCCAAGGACCAAACCTCTTTTTCCTTTTCTCTCCCCCTTTTGGAAACGTTTTAATTTTCTTATTGTTCATTTTCATGAGTCGTTCTAAAACGTTAAAGACATTCCAAGTTCCGCACATAAAACGAAGGATTATATGTAAGAGTACTTTCCGAGAGACATCGACAAGATAAAGCAAGCTACTAAAGCTACAACAACCGATACCTTCACCCGTAATAGGTACCACAATTAACACAGAGAAGACTTTTTCCATGGGGTTTTCCATGGGGCTTCGAGGATTTTATCAAACAATATGCAAGATCCAAGCACATTTCCGAGACTTCAAATACATATACAGATAGATATCTACCGTAGGCCCCTTCCAGCAGAATCGACTGTAATAATCTCACAATAATAGCAGAATTTGGCACATAATAATGAAGACTGAAAAAAAGAATCCTCCGTTCGAAAGCTACATAAGCCTTTAAAAAAAAAAATACAGCAATGCTAGATAATTTACACACAATTAATTAATTCTTAAACAGTCAACACCAAATGCACATAAACAAAAGGACACGACAAACACCAATTTTTTTTTTTTTTTAATAAAAAAAAGAGGTCCATCAATGAACTCTCTTAAGCCCTGGACTTGAAGGGAATGGCCCTGATGACTATCTGGTGGTACACAGCAGCCAGTGCAGCTCCAATGAATGGTCCAACCCAGAAGATCCACTGCAATATTATATTCAAAGACAAAAATAGCTCTAAGAATTTGATTCACTAGACGGTAAAAACTACATAAAATTAAGAACATGTTAATTGCGGTTGAAGAAAATCATACATGGTCGTCCCAGGCATGGTCTTTGTTGAAGATGATGGCAGCTCCAAGACTCCTAGCTGGGTTGATGCCAGTTCCTGTGATGGGGATGGTGGCCAGATGCACCAAGAAAACAGCAAATCCAATGGGAAGGGGGGCCAAAATCTGCAGTAAAGTTGCACAAAGTGCAGCAGGTGCGAAGCAAAATCATCAACCGCACTCACAAGAAAAGCACTTATAGAAAAGCACTTTACACGTCACACAAACGGCCAAAATAATCACGTGCAAGCATCATCATCAAAGATAAGATCTTACCAACCCCCGTCCAACCCAAAAGCTGATCTAAATTTACTAAAAACACAACCGCAACACCAGCCAAACCGGCCAATCAACCATTTACCAAAAGACAGAACCAAAACATTGGATACCGGATGATAGATTCAAGTAATGCTGGAAAGAATTTTCGAAAATAAGCCTAAAGCAGAATACTACTCACTAAAGAAGAATTATCTATTATCTATTATCCAAGACAAATTGAAACAAAGACAACACACAACACAATATTCCTAAAGTAACTAATAATTCAACAAATTAAACACCAAGGGTCTTAACAATAGTTGTACCGAAGAAAGAAAGATAAAGAATGACATAGGGAAAGAATACTTACAGGGACATGAGAATCTCTGGCGTTTCTCTTAGCATCAGTGGCAGAGAAGACAGTGTAAACAAGAACAAAGGTGCCAACAATCTCAGCACCAAGACCGTCACCCTTGGTGTAGCCGTGAGCAACAACATTGGCTCCACCACCCAACCTCTCATAGTTCTTTGAGCCTTCGAATCCCTTGACAACACCAGCACCACAGATGGCACCAAGGCACTGCATGACCATGTAGAAGACAGCCCTGGTCAGGGAAAGCTTCCTCGCTAGTAGCAGACCGAAGGTCACTGCCGGGTTGATGTGTCCTCCTGTTGTTTGAACAGCAAAGAACAAACAGATCTGAACACCATCACCACCATAAGAAACGAACACAATAGACTACAAATTTAAATGTAGCTATAGCGAACCAAAAAACAAACAATATTAAAGCTTTTTCACGTAGAGACGTTGAAAAGTATCAAATTTAACTAGGAAAGTCATAAACTTAGTCCATAAAATAAGCATACGAAGAAATCACTAGCCAGATCAAATGATTAGTAAAAAAACCCATGGGCAAAGGCAATACGCTTTACTTCTGCAGAAGCACAGAAAAACAATATTAAAACTGCATAATATTTGCATTAAGACTCATTAAAGATTCGATTTTTTCCCCCCCTCTCAAAAATATGTAGAAAAAAGTGAACTTAGAAGGTAGCACTGACCTGAGATACCAGCAGTGCAGTAAACAAGGGCAAAGATCATGCCACCAAAGGCCCATGCAATTCCTTGGATACCGACAGTGGAGCACTTCGTGTTAGACTTGGAGACACCCATGACAGTCAAGACAGTGATGTAGAGGAACAAGAAGGTAGCCATGAACTCTGCAATACCAGCTCTGTAAAAAGACCATGACTTGAGCTCACCAGGCTCAAACAAAGGTGCTGGTGGAGGCTCCTTGTAGTCTTTGTCTGATTGAGCTGATGTCCCAATGGGTTGCCTCTCTGAGAACTTGTTAGCTCCAAGCTTAACATCCTCTTCTTTGCCCTCCATTGACGATGAACCTCTGTCTCTCTCTCTCTCTCTCTCTTTCTCTCTCAAAGAAGATGCTGTGTTTGTGTTGTGTTTGTTCCGTAGTAAAGAAGTTGAGGATTAGGGGTTGTTTTATAGAACAGTGGTATCACTGCCAAGCAACCTATTATGGTCCCATACGACAAAACTGGCTGTCTTTTTTTTTTTTTTTCTTTAAATTCTTTTTCTTTTTTATTATTATTTAATTAGTTTGATCATAAAAATTAGCATGCTTTAATTGGATTTCTTTTCTTTAGATTAATGTGGAAGTATTATTTTCATTAAAGATTGTATTGGTGTTTGCAGGATTGTTCTGGAAAGTGCTGAGAGATGTTGGCAGGTATTGGTTGTTTCATTGTCCCCTTGGTCTTATCTTCAACACTATTGAGCCCATTTTTATTTGGATATTTCATTAAATGCCCAAAATATTTAGCCAATTTTTAAATGTTAACTCAATTTATAATTTTCTTACTTTTATATATATATATTTTTTTAAAAGCATTTTAAACAATAATATCCTATTATTATTCCCATGACAGTTGACGCAATAATCAATATTGTGTAATAATATCTTACTTGGGTGATCAATTGTTTTTAGCAGCAATATTATCTTACTCGGTCACTATTTTCCAAAATAAGTATATTTTTTTCACAATAAAAATTAAAAAAAAAAAGAATTTGAGCATTTGTATAAATTAATTATGCTTTTGAATATGTTTTGCATTTGATTAGCTGTTTCTCTGGGCCATCTGATCTTTCACGTAATCCGATCAAAGAATGAGTAAAAATTCTTGTGGTCCTCGTTTGTAGACCCATGTTTGTTAAATTCTTATGATTAAAGAGAAATCGTTTTTCACTTTTTTACTAATAAAGAGAAATAGTAGGACCTCTTTGGTCTCATGCCAAACATGCCCCAGGGCCGGCTCACATAAGTCTTGCTTGATGATACCCTTAACTGCTTCAGGGATGTTCGCAGCATTTATGACCATCTAACGTCGTTGGCAGGGTAAAACAGTCAATGAGGAAAGAGCAACCGTTGCTTTTCTCGGTTAAGTAACGGGAAATTTCTACGGTATGCGAAGCAGGCTGAGAAAAATATGGCCGTTTTATGACCGTTGGGAAAGTGACGTCTTGGAGTAGGCACATGGGCAACGGCTATGTATAACGTAATATGACCTAATAACCAAGTGGAATTACTGTTGCATCCATGTCACATCGTACTGACATTAAGAGGGTGCATTTCCTTCAAGTAATCGTCTGATCGTCTTATCGCCTTCGTCTGCTATTAACGTAAGCGTAGGGGTGGCGACTCACAAGGGGAGAGTAGACCGGAGCAAGAAGGAGCCAAATCAACTACTGTGGTTGTGCCATTTGGTAGTCTTGTGTGTTTTTTTTTTAAATATGCGTAGAGTAGACATTTTATATAAGATTTAATGTAATAGCCTTAGTAATTATTTGATTTTAACTATTAAAAGTAGTATGATATAATATTAATAGTAATATAATGTAATATAAGTTGTAATATAAGTAATAACTTCATATAATTAAAAAAAAAAATCTATTATAATGCATTTGTATGATATCTCACATCGTCGGCGAGTGAGTTTTTAAATTGATTTATAAATCATAAACTTTTCTAACTAAGTAGATACGTTTTGGACTGCAAAGCACAATAACAAAACGTGATATGATGTGTGGATGAATATATTATATTATATTATATTAATACTAACACAATATTTAGTATAATATTTTATATAATTTTTATATCAAATTAATATAATTTAGTCTTATTAATATTTTAAAGTTTTATATTTTTTTATTTATATTAAATTTAATATTATTAATTATTTTAAAGTTTATTATTGAAATTTATAAACAAAAGAATAAAATAATTCAATGCATTAATTTAATAAATAATTATAAATAAATGAAATAACTTTAATTGATTAAACGAAAAAAAAAGGCTTTGACAAAGAATTTAATACATACTCACAGAAGGATTTAGATTCGATGATGCTAACCTCTTAAAAATATACTAATTAAATTTTAACTATATATTACATTATATAAATATATGCACGGTGAAAGATTGTAAACAATTGAGAACACGTCATCGCAGGCTCGCAGCACTGAATTAAAATTCACCCGCATCAACTCAAGAGGTCGCGAATTGCATTTGTTCTGGAAAACCCACATAAGGCTTTTAATTAATGATGTACGATGCGTCTCATTTAAGTTTGCCAAACACAAGGCTCTCAATAGTTAATGCTGGACCCACTAGTAATGCTATCCAAAGCGTCATGCCAAACATGTCAATATTATAATACTTTGATCTCTTTTCACTAAACTGGGATTAATTTTTTTGCCACAAAACAAATGAATCACCCCTAACATATTATTACAAGTTAAATACTTTTTACACACATTTTATTCCGGTGTCGAAGACTTAAAACGGATTTTTTTAGCAATTGAAGAATGATTCTTGCTTGACCCGGATGCAGACTCTGAAAGGCTGGACAAAAATTTGCTTCAAAGAAATAAAGACTTGCTCCTATTTTCAACAACTATGCTCCACTTGGTGTGACAGCAATGTCTTGAGAGTTGAGACTGATCACAACACAATATCAAACAGAGTCGTAAAGGCTTCAAATCTTGTACTCAATAATAACCATTTCGCAATTAAAGTTAGATTTTGAAAATTAAAAATTGAAGGATGGGGCATAGATTTCATTAACATTATAAAATAGGGATTAGGGCACATTTAATCATGTAATAGTTGTTTTTATTTTGGCATGACCTAACACGATAATGATCAAACAGAGTGGAGATTGGGACCACATGGCCTTGTTTTGAAAATCTTTGCTTTCTAAAATGTGCTTATTTGGTGAGCCCGATTCTCCTTTTCAAGTTTTAAATTTATGTATAAAAGGAGGTGTCCATGATGCTAGCCAACTCACACTGTTAGTTTTGTGTCCTGCAGTCACATGCAAACCTAGCCCCACTTGGCCACCTATAAGGTCCATGGCCCCGTGCCAACCATCACTGGCATCCAAAAACACACTAAAATGGAAAAATACACAATCAAGAGCAGAGGTACCTTGTTATAATCAGCTCAACCGCCCAAACCACCATAATCTTTCCACGTGACACCAATTTGATATGAACGCTTGTATTTTTCCAAGGCGGGCGGCTCACCAGACCCGACCCAGCAACCCAAGGATGCACCAAGTGGTCCGTACTTCATAGACGAAGGAAGGATTAAGGAACCATGAAGTTCGTGGCATGAACTCCAAAAGGAAAGGATCCAACAAGCAGCTCACTCAGACACAGCCTCAGGTGGTCTTCACCAGAAGATGCCTTCACCACGCTAAGTGATGGCAACATTTCTCTTATTTGCTTTGCAACAAGAAATTGTGACCCTGAGTTTCATCCTGAAGGAAAATGGTGGGGATATTTCTTTTTCAATAGAATATTTAGCGCTGGAAACACAGCAATAATAAAAGAGCACCACTGACTTCTAATCTTTTTCCACCACCTGAACCGCATTCTGATCAATGAACATAACAATCATGGGTTTGAGTTGTTTTTCTTGTTCACGGCAATAAAGTAGGCAGAAATTTATTCCTAGCATTCAGGAAATATTCAGTCCTAAGCTAGACGCCTAGACTCTTCTCACGTTTAACAAAGACCTTTACCTAGCTCATGAAACTGGGGAATCCAAGAAAATTGCTTGAAAGGCAAACATAGTATGGCAATTGTCCATTTCAATTTAAATGTTCCAACTCTAGAAATAAGAGAAGATAGAATTTCACTTAAAGCAGCGTACTCTTCAATGATACGATCACCTGGACCAGGTTAGGGAGACACTGCGGACGATGAATCACTGAGATACCATGACAGCCGAAATTTGCTGCAAATCCCTGGAAAAATTATAAGGTAATCAATTGAGATCACAACATGAAGATAAAGGCACAATGACAGCAAAAGCCAAGTAGGCATGTCATTGGGAAAGGAAGTTTATCCAAGAATTTATGTCAAAAGACATTACAATTAGGCCCCCGACTAATTAATTATCACTGGGGATTTCATACAACATTCCATTGTTATGCTAAGCTTGACAGACTGTTTTTTCAACCGATTTCCAATGATTAGAGATACACTACAAACTCTACATCATAATTACAACAAAAGAACCCTCATTTTTCTACATTTAGTTCATGACTGTGTTGGAGATGGACATGGGGACAGGGTCTTTCGGGTTCTCCTCTTGTCCACAGAACCCTGAGATCACCTCTCTTCTTCCCCAATGCCAGAAAAGTCCCTGCGTGAACATGTGAAATTTACCAGTTCATTAGAAACTTTTAGCCATTTTGCATTATCAAATGATTTCATACACATGGTTTGACTTTATTACCCAATGTGAATGGGACAATATAAAGCAGAGCAGGTTGGCCGTGGCCATCCATCAAGTTCAGTGCCACATATGTGATGAGAAGACCTGACGTAAAAAAGATTAGTAAATTCAGAATGGAAAAACATTGAGATATAAATTTAAATATGATGGCAAGAGGAAAATAGCAAATTTGATTCTTTTTAACATCTCAATTATCTTTCATTTCCAGAAAATTCAATATCATATCTTCAATCCTACAACTTGTAGGAGAAAGATGATTTGTTTATTATCTCTCAACTTACACGAGACAGACAATTTGTTTATTATTTCTTACCTAATCCATAGGCCAACATTGCCCACAAAAAGTATCCAGCCCGAAGACTCTTATTTGCCAGCCAGTCATACCTGTGATGATGAGCCAAGCACAAGCTAATATAGGTTTTTCCACACTCAACTTATTGATTAAGTTAAGAATTCACTCGCTGGAACATACATCCAGTGGGATGAAAAATATTTGCAATAATACCAGAGGCATTCACCAAAGTATTTAGGAAGTTAAAGCCTGCAAGTACAAAGCACTAATAGGGATGTGGTCTGAGGAAAGGTCAGAGAGCTTGAACCTGAGTGAAAATGCTATAATCAATCCAGGTAAAAGAATATCACCAAAACCGATGATGCTGTAACCGCCCCATGGGTCAAACATGCGAGGAATCTTCAATAGCATTGGAATACCATCCTCACCACTTTTATCACCACGTGCCACCTATGAAATGAACAATCGAAGTAATTCTTCAGCATATGAAGCTCCATTTCTACCTTCACAAGGTCTGATAGCAGTCTAAATAAAAAAATAGATATAAATTCAAACAAGGAGGAAGAATATTTACCACAATCATCACACTTTCATGAAACAACTTCTTGGAAACAAATACCCAAAAGATGTCGTACAAGAAGGCACAGCTGAGAAGAACTGTACCCACCTGATCAACAGACCACCCAGAATTAGCCAAATCCATTCTATCTAAAAGCTGAACATAAACTAATCAATATAAAATTACCAAAGAATTTAGATTATAAGCAGAACAAGACTATCATCAGTTAAGAATTAAAGACGTGAAATTAAGGCCATGCAATCACACATAGAACACGAATGATGCCTTCTGTCATGCAAACTCTTGATTCTGATAACAGCTCATAATTACAGTCACATAGAAAGCCAATAGTAAAAAAGTAATTGAAAAAGAAAAATGACAATAAACAGCACTAAGAAAATCTACTATTCCCTTTTTATCTCCTGCGGGAGCTGGAATGAGTAACAGAACTAGCAAGTCTAGCATAATCGTATTTCAAGGTGATCACCTTTGCACATCATATTCTTACATTCCCACAAAAAGAAATAAGCAAGTATATAAGCAATAGGGACTTGTAGCAAGCCCAACCATTCTAACAAACTACACATAATGTTCAGCGATGCCAGATTTGTCAGCAGAAGTACTTTAATTTCAGTTTTCTTTTAGTAGATAACACAAAAAAATTTCATTCACATGAAAACTTACTCAATAAAACAAACAAACATTACTGATGAAAAGAATCCAAGCATTAACATATTGCCATATTCTGCCACTGTCGCAATTGAGACATTACCTTGAGATTAGGAATATGGACAATTTGCAGGACTGTTATTATCAGTGCAATTCCCTGATTAAAGGAAAAAATTATTAGTTGACTCCGCCCATATAAGTCGTCCATCTTCACCTCCTCAAAAGTATTGTTAGATAACATGTGAGAGATGTTATGCTTCGTCCTTAAAAGTGATCTTTAGTGTGGTATCATAAATAAAAAATGACATAGCCAGAAGCATGCCAAGTGGATTTTCTTAAAGGTATTCATCTGACAAATACCAATATTTAGCATCGTGTTTTTTATTTTTCATTGTTTTTCTTAGCTAAGAAGCCAAAGAATAATTGCCATGCCTTAATAATGACCAAACTTAAATTTCAACAAACACAGAAAATAGTAATTATTTCCAATAACTTTTTGCTAAGGTCAGTGAAAAAAACATATTATATCATTAGTAAAAGATAGAGAAGTATATGCTTACAAGAATATCTTGACCAATCCATGCAAAGGAGACCTTGCGATAAATAGCCCACACAACAGCAAATGCTATGCAGAATGGAGTAACAGCCAAAGTAAGGTGAGAGACAGCTCCAAAGAAAGGTACTTTGATGAATGATTCTCCAGCACGTCTGAACCACCTGCCCAAATACATTTACATTCAATTGTTAACCTTAGAAAGACAACTGTATGAAAATCCATAAAACTGAAAGAAGAACGAGCATGTGGGTCCATAAATCCATCAGGGAAGCTCATTCAAACTACAAGGATGTGCCTGGAAACAAGGCCAGTAGAAATCATGTAATGAATATTCCTCAGGCATGGAAGGCATGCTAATGTACCCAACTCTAATTTTCTTTTTTCTTTTTTTTCCTTGTTTTAAAGTGGCCAGATGCCAATAGACAAGACCTTGATTGAGCCTCCCAAGTCAAGATAACTGAACTGTTTAAAACAGCCTATTACAAGACATGTAGCTGTTTGAGAGTCCACCTCGAAGATTATGTCAATACTGAAAGTTGTATTTAAAATGGAGATATTTTTACCTTGATAATAAGGCAACCAAGCAAGTTTGCAGGCCCTGCATGTACATGAAACAATGAAATTAGAATTGATTTATTCTTATGTTTATGGATATATCCTATGTTTGTGCAAGTTTACACTGCCAGGGGATATGTACATACAAGTTCAAGTATTAGTGTGAAAGGGAACACATACCTCTACACCACCTATGCAGAAAAGAATGACCAATAGCTCAAGGAACCAGTTTGACATAAGTTTGTAAAGCATGACCAAGAAGCATGAAGCAACTAAAACGAATAGGACAGCAGATGCTGTGTTAATGTCCACAACACCACTAACACCTACTGCTTTGGCATCTGGAATTTCGTCCACAGCATCCTACATGAATATTACAAATTTGAATCAGCAATTAGTTATAAGCTGAGAAGACAAAAACAAAACATTAGGGAACAAAAACAGAAGGCTGATCCTATTTACTAAAAGTTCATTCAGATGATGACCTTTAATAACTTGTCTTGTTCAATAGCTGTTTCTCTGGCACTCCTTGCAGACCAATAAGATGCACATAGGATGGTACCAACTGCCATCAGCCATAAAAATACTTCAGCTACATCAACTACCGGTCGTCGTGGAGAATATAGCTGCACAGAGACTGCAAAAAGCAAAAAGTCTCAGAAACACAACCCATGACAATTCTTAATGATGTATTTTTTTGAAACAAAATTGCTGAAACAAACATAAAATAAGATGTTAAAGTTCATGTTTTTCTGCATGCACAAAAAAGGATACGCAAAACATTTTACTTACCTGATGAAGTATTCAGAAGCATCTTTTCCAAGCTAGCACCAGCATCCTGGGGCATCATGACGGCTGGTATGTGTATATCTAGATCAGTTTCATCAGGATCACAGACCATCTTGTACAGTTCTGCGAAGGCAATAAAAGGAGAAAAAAAAAAGTTTGAGGGCCATGATTGATCAATTAACATTGCATTCTATCTGCAATTCTGCCAGGCTATTGTGCTTTTATATTGGATGATGCTATAACGTAGAATACTCTAAACAAGGGCCTATATCATGACCATGAAAAAGCAGAAAATGCGATTTACAATAAGATCATTTTTTAGTTTCAGGTAATATAAAGAAGCATTTGGTAATCAATTCTTGGAGCTTGAATGAGAACAAAAGTTGCTGATTACCTTTCTGGTTATTTATGATCAGAAGGGCTGAAGCACCAGCAGCCTCTGCAATATTTGCTTTAGTTGTAAATTTGCAGTTTCCTCGGTCAACCATGATGACATCTCCAGCATACTAACAGAATCCAGATAACACATTCACTTCAATAAACATTTACTACATTCCCCAAATGTGTATAACGATGGATAAAATATTAAGAGTATTAAGGTAGTTCAAAAGGAAAAACCTTATGCTTTGGCATGCTGCAACAATCCCGGGGATGTGAAAGAGTAAGGTGAACTTGGTTTGCATTTTTCTCCTTTGACACTATTGTGGTGCCAAATCTAGCACCTACACCAACAAATTCTCCATTCTCTATGCCATCAATCCACGTCTGAACTTTTACCTAACAAATGCGATAACCACTAATGGTTAAATTGCACGGATAAAAACATCATAAAGCTAAAGGAGGCAACCCATGCAGAAAAAGCTTTCTAAGACTAATTGATGCCAACATTTCTGTAAAACACATATAGGTTACTACTATCTTTAACGTGGATCATATTGTGTGCAAAAGCATGTTTAACAGAGAATTCGTAGTTGTCATTCCAATAAAAGCTACCCAAAAGCAGCCGCAAACCAAAATAATAAACATGAAGAAAGAAAAGAGGCAGGTAACTGAAGAATGATAAAAAGAAAATAGACGGCTCTCATCTTATTTAATTACTCCAACTAGTTCAAAACTTTCTCAAGACCATATAACCCAAGTGAACAATAGCATTTGAATTAAGAGATATAAAACATAACACCATATGCAACTTTACTGGTAAGCATCATGGTGATTGAAACCACATGCACCCAATACAAGTTGCATAAGTCCAACAAGCACTAGTGATCAAAAAATCAATGACACAAGCAACCCAACACCCACTTCATCTTTTTATGCTTATTTTATTTTCCCCAGGAATCAAGTCCTCCGAAGGTAAACAAACAACAATAAAAACCAGTTAAAGTACTTCCATAATTATAATAGCAATCAAGACATAAACAGCAACAATTAGCTGCAAAATACAAGAAATTCAAAACTAAACAAATATAAGATAAGCAAATTAATTATTGTTGCCATCATGATCAGCTTACATAACTAAACCAACCAGGGGGGCAGTTGAGAATCAAAAAGACTAAGAACTGGGTGGGAAAGACGATACCAAAACAAAGTCGTTTTCGCAACCAGGCTTCTTTGGAGCTAAGTCGTCGTCGTGAACTATGTCACCAGCTGTGACAGATGCTGGACAACAGACAAGGGAAACTATAGCTACCGGAAAAAGAACCCAGCTTAATCTCTTGAAATCCATGATTTGAAGTTCCCTTCTATGTCCTCTTTCTCTGCATCACAAGATTTGAGAGCAGAGATTTTTTTTGGGGGGGGGGGGGGGGGGGGTGTGGAGAAAAAAGAGTGCGAGGCACAGGCAATGCTTTTGGTTAGTTTTAGTAGTAGCACTGTAACAAATGATTAAAAATAGTAACGGTTTTGAAATTTTACATAAGCTGAAAAATAGAATAGAAATAACAAATGGGAGCAATAACATTTAGTGTCCCAACTTTTTATAATTTCGCAATCAGAGGCATAGTTTTTTCATTTTTATTAAATAGATCCCTCACTCAATGGCAATACGCAATGCACCCCCATCAGAATTCTTAGTTGCATATTCTTTCATATTTCTTAACAAGAACAGGCCAACAGGGAGAGTGAATACTGATGTTAACAAATTGGGGACGATTGGGGGGTAATTATGTCATTTCTCTAGGAGTCGGTGAAATTTTTTATTTCATTTTCATATAAATAGATAAACTAGGGACATTAATGTTATAAACCCAAATAATAAGAACTATGTGGATCTACTGCTCTTAATAAATGCGACCAGTGACCGGGAGTGGGTGACACAGCGAATGGGAACTATCACATCGATTCAGAACGACGTCGTCTAGCGGGTTAAACACTGTATTTCACTGATTTTGGCTCCACATGCTTTCAACAGTCATAACAGTCGTTTATTATTAAAATATGTTTTTTTTTCCCCTTTTAGTTTGCTGATTCGATCTATTTTAATACAGATAATACAATCGTGTACGTACCTGATTAGAAAATTATTGGTAAAACAACAAAATGAAGATGGGAAGTCACTTCAAGTCGTGTCTGAGAGCATGATCGATGTGTCCTAGTTTGTACTGTGGGTTGTTACATTGAGGAGAGGAAGCAGACGAAGGAGCTCGACATGTAACGTCGAAGGCTGTGATCTTGTCCTTCGATGTTAGACCAAGCATGTGCCTACAACTACTGGTTCTTGAAAAAAGATAATAGAGCATTCCAAATTGACCAATCATCCACCCCCAGAAAAAGGAAAAAGAAAACAAATTCCATTATTTATTTATTTTCCTTCTGTTGGGTGTGCAAGCAAGCTATCATGGTGGCTTCAGTTTCATCAGTCATGATATAATTATTAAAATGTTTGTAGGATATGGTACTTTTCTCCGTTTGTAAAATAATATATTAATTGTCTAATCATTATTGGTTACTTTTGGAGATGAGCATAATCTAAACGTAATGGCTTATCTTTTAATGATGGGCAAATTAAAGCACATAAATTTGCGGCTTGTCAATTGTTAAACAGTCCAGAGCAATATCTGCGCGCACTTACTTCGAAGCATCCTCTAGCCATAAAGGCACAAGCTAGGCACGATTCTATGAGCAACCAAAGTTCAACTTTTGTTAAGGTTTGATCTGGTGAAGGTTTTGAAATTTTGAGCTGATCTTTCATATCTAAAGACTAAAATGCCGCCGCGCAAATTAAATTAAAAAGGAAAGTGAAAATAAAAATTATTAGCCGAAGAGAATCCAATGATATTATATTTTAGAAATTGAGTAATATCAATTAGCTGACATTAATATCGATTTGATTTGCTTTTCGAACGTGAAGAAAGAAAGTAAACACTAGCAAGATTGTTTCTAGCAATCAATTTCATATGTGGCGGTCAATTCTAATGCAGCTAAAGTCACATATGTGAGGGAAAACTCTCTGAGATGAGATGCCAAAAATAAAGAAATTGGGAACAAAATCTAGTGGATTCTGAGCCCATGGTTTCACTGCGGCAAGGCAACAGAGAGAGAAAAGCAGAGCATTAAATCCCACTTCAGATATTGCACAGTGAAAAAGGCGGATGCCCAGATAAAGAAAAGAATGCCTGCCAACACCGCACTAACAGCATTCTTCACCATGAATTGATTTCCATGTGCACAGTAGAATTTGTATAATTCTTCCAAGAAAATATCTACTGCATGATTCACTGGTCAAGATTGAAGAATCGCATCAAAGGCCAAAACAATTTAAAGCAAAGTCCATTTAGTAATGAGGCATCTAGGGCATTATTTGTATAGAAAAGTTTGGTGTAAAATCCAGAGGTAAGTAGTAACTACTTAGGGAATAGATAAGCATCTGTAATGCTTGGGATTTGACAAGGCCTAAGTCTGCCATCAGCTCTATAATCTGATTGGCTGAGGAGGTTGTTGGTAACAAAGTTTTCAGATGATGCATAGCTTCCCCTAGAAAACGTTATGGCTCCTCCGTTCATCTGCATGCCTAATGTGTTATCACTCTCTTGGGGTATATTTTCCAAAAGAAATCGGCTGGGAATGTTAAATCCAGGGTTGGTACACTGATGAAGTGGGATAGGACATCCAATTCCAGTGCTTGAACTCTGATTTCCACTGTGGTTTAAATAACTCGTGTTTCTGGAACCCATTTGAGAAAAATTTGTACTCCTTCCTTGTAGCTGTATGTTTGGAAGATATCCAAAATGAGTGCTACAATCATTCATTTGCTTCGCTTCTTCTAAATTCACACTGGTTTTGTTCTCAGACACTCTTGGTTGTATATAATTACTCAAAATGGTGTCAAGCCCATTGTTTGAGTCGTGGGACTTGGTTAAGACTGTAGGCAAGGTTAAATACATAGAAGAAGCTACCCGTTGAGTGGGATTGGGTGAAAAGCTTTGTTCAACAGATAATCTCAACCTTTCAGCTTTGTCCTTTTCAGTTGATATCATGGATCCAATGGCTTGGCTGTAACCGACCCGATCTTCCCGTGCTTGGTAGTGTTTATTGAAATTACCAGGCCTTTTTCCCTTTATAGACCTCTCTGAAGACCCATCATTGCGATTTAGAGCTCTAATGGCCAATACAACACTCTTTGGATGCTGCACCTGAACGTTCTGGTTGGAAGCACCAGACGTGTTAACAGTTATTGCTAATCTCTCTCCTTTCTCCTTTTCTAGTGATGTTAAAAGCCCAGTGGCTTGGCCACAAGCAGGTTGATCACTAGTCTCTGATGATTTGAAGCTTTTAGTGATCTTTTCTAAAGATTCACCACTAAAGTTTTGAACTCTCAAGCCTGATTTGAAGTTGTTGGGGTAATGCACTTCAGTGTCCTCAAAGTTGTTTTGCTGTTGTCTCTGGACAATTGCTCCATTATTGTTCACATGTTGCACTCGGACATCCTCCTCATTGTAGTTCTGTTGCTGAAATGGCACATTCGTCTCAAAGTTGTTGTGATGTTGGGACTGAACTTTCTTTCCTCTTGAATTCCGTTTTCTCCTCCCTTCCTTCCGAGCATTATCATCAGCTGCCAACTTGTTCATTTCCTCCCTCATCCATGTAAACAAATTTTCTCTTTTAACTTGAAGCTCCTGTAATAAAGACTCAGTGAAGTTTTTAACACCATCTATTGCAACACGGTCATAGACAATACTTTTACTCTTCTTTCTATTGACTCCTTCACGACAATCAATCTTCACTTCACCATCAGCAATATTCTGCTTACTAACCCTTTTGATTTTCTTCTCTTTACCTTTTGCAAATTCAATTTGATCCCCGAGACCAGGATTGTTGCTGTGATTCAGCTGAGGCCTACTAGCATTGCAAGTTTCATCATCATCAAGTGAAATCATGCTAGAAGCCAATTTATGCTTCTTGAGAACTGGCTGAGCAATTGAACTTGATTTTGAATCATCACTTGAAGAATCTAAGTCATCGTCTTTCCTCCTAAACTCCCACCGCTGCTGAAACTTCAGCTCATCTCTCATTGTGGAGATGGGTGACATCATAAAACTAAGAACAATAGTGTTTGGGACTGTAAGTTCACCAAAGAAATATTGAATCACCCCCTATAACTTGCATTCAACACCTGGAGATTTTTAAAATTAATTATTGGACTCAGTATTAAAATCAACTTCCCAATAAGATGATAAGGAATATAACTAAATAACAAAAGAAAATGGAATGATGAAATTATATCAAATTAAGATCATAAACTTGAAAACTCTCCAAATTCTAGTTCTACAAGTTATCGAGAAAACTGAGACAAAAATCAATATGCATGCTAGCATTTAGCAGGTATATATTTAACAGTCTCGAAAGCGAAAAAAAAAGGGTCAGATATAAAAAAGCAAGAGCAGAACTAGGCCAATGAAGATTGAATACCTAAATTTCACAATTTGGGACACCAGTTTCTACATAAACTCACAACCTAAACAATCAAGGAAGAAATTTATACCTGACCTCTGTTAACTTATCTATCAGACATGCCTATAAATCCAATGAATTCATTAGCTTGCTTAATGATTCAACATACATTATATGTACATAAAAAATGAACATAGCAACATGTCCAAAAAATGAAAACAAAGCTGTTTGCAGCATCAAGCTTTCAGTTCCGAAGTTAACAACTTTTGGCAAGATCACTCCCGCCAACACAAACCTTTAAACATGATAAAGCAGATAAACTAAATGATTCTATGTGAGTTGAAATATGTTCTCGCTTACTGTGAATTGCTGATGATAGGGATCGTTCCTCTTTTCATCAAATCCCACTTCTAACAAAAGATGTGTCTGAGTCCCACTGCATTTATGTTTCCACCTTCTCCCTGTCTGTAAGGAAACAACAAATACGATTTCATCTGTCTTCTGTTTTGTTTCTATATGTGCGAGGGAGAGTCTCTGCTGAGAGAGTTTGTGTACGTGGCACGGTGCATTTGTGTTTGCTAGTCTTTCTGTTTATGTCAGTGTGAGTTGGGTCTTAGGTGGGACGTGGCTCACAGAGTTATATATGGCCTATGTGGATGGTAACGATAATTAACTAACATTAAATCACTGGTTTTAATTTTGCTTAAAGAAATTAATTAGATAATTTCCCACTTTTTAGTCAAGTTCAGAGCTCTTCTTTTTTTTTGGAAAAAAAAAATATTACCTGTTTCCATCAAAGCAAAGCAGATTTCTTGCCATGTATGTGTTTCTTTTGCCTTTCCTGGAGATTTGCAACTTAGTCTTACGCTGGTTTCCCACAAATACTTTTTGGCAGCTGTGAAAGAAGTCTCTTTTCTTTTTCTTTTGATTTTTTTTACTTGTTTTTTTTTTTTTTTTGCCCCTCAAAAGTAATAAAATCATAAACCTCTATGCTATAAATTAGGAGATAATTTTCTTTGGATGGCAAGTTACTGTATCATGCCAAATAAATGCATAACCAGATTTGGTATTATAACAAGAAAATTATAGAATATCTGTGACATATTATGTTATTCATATAATATATAAATGGTATTATAATATGTGTACGTTTATTTTTAAAAACTGACATGTAAATGAAAATTATATAAAATAAAATAAAAATAGAAGTTATATAAAATTAATTCGTCTTGTAGTACTAGTAATTATTGCATGCAAGATATACGAAGAAAAATATCAGGTAAGCTTTGCAAAAGACATGCATCGATTTAACGTATCAGTTTTAAAATTGACTGTTATACCATATATTTCACAAACAAGGCTCAGTAATCCATAGGCATTATCCTTTACGGGGAAAACTTATTTGACCTTTTTCTTTCAACAATATAGCAAAGCCGCATTCATCCAGCTGGCATAAAATTACCAACGAAACAAAGACAATTTTCGCTAGTGAAATAAATTCCTTAACCTTAAAACTTCATGTTTAACAAATAATACATATCTGAATTCGTTACAAACTTTGCTCACCAAAATGGAATCCATCATTGATTCAACGAGGGTGGTTACAATCATTAATTTACATTTTTCATACAACGATTGGTACAAAGTTACAGAGATTTATCCGCTTACAACAAGATACCTTCAAAATTTGTTGTATTGCCTAATGTCTTTGGAGCTTTTCTGGAATAACACCATAATATTAACCATGCCGAAAGAGCCCAAGCATCATAGAATTTTAACAATCATTTATCTAGTGTAGGACTCTTAATGGCTTCACTTCAAATATAATGTACGTGACTATCCCTTAGAAATGTACATCCTTGAGCATTTCTCTAACTCAAGGATTCAAACCATTTCTTTGTATTAAGGTGCAAAGGTTCTAGCCTCTCTTTATTCTTCAATACTAACAATATTAATGAGACTCCGGTAACCTGCAGCAGCATGAGGAATGGTTAATACAATGTATGTCAAGGCATTTATAACATACGAAACCAAGTAAGAGCAGCAAATAAATTCCCACATCCGCAAACTGACACTAGGCAGTGAAAAAAACTCTTTCTTTGTCAAAGCTGTTTATGTCCTTCATCTAATGCTCATAGAAGTATCAACCAAGAATGTGCAAAGAAGAAGGGAAAGGATAGAGTTAAGTTACCGCCATGGGAATTCACTAGTGTCTATTCCTGCTCGGTGAAGTTCATCAACATACTGCAATGCTTCCCTGCATTCCTCACGGTCATCAAAGAACTCCTTTTTGTCACCTTCAATTTGATATGTTTCATGACCTTTGCCAGCAACTACCTGGCAACATTGGTTATAAAATCAGATAACAAAGATATAAATGATTAAAATCATGATAACAAGGGAGGATGGGCAAGGATAGGTATTGATTAATCAATAAACCATTCAACACCACAAATTGTATATACCATCTGTTTGCCAAACGTCAAACAGAGATCTGAAAGCTACATGCAAAATGATTTATTTAAATTCACAAAAAACTGCATTTAAATTTACTTTGCTTTCCAAAACAGGTAGTTTTTGGAACATTTTCGCCTTCTTTGCTTAACCATACCCAAGTCCTTCGAGCTACTCAAACTAAGAACGCAAAAATTCAATATTTTATGAATATTTCAACTTCAGAAAAACCACTATGATCTGGAACTAACTTACTTACTTTCTGTGGTTCCATATACCCTGCCAGTTTCAAGTGTGAGGTTTATACGCCCATTTCTATTGTTGTTCAATATAAATCCAAACAAAAGAAAAGCATAATGGGATACAGAAACTTACAACCATATCACCTTCTTCACCCATGGCAACAGCACAACGTACCGCTACTCTTCTGATATCATGCAGAAAAAGACGATGACCATTTGGAAGAGGAGGGTAGTAATCATTCTCTCCAAATTTCAAATACTCCTGCATTGTCCATCCTACACCAGCCAACATGTCATCCAAGATGTCCACTGAGGAGATGAAATAGACAAGCATTAGTTCCAGAAACTGCAGTACTAGTCATTTTAGTGTGTTTTTGTAGTACATTATATACGTACATGGATCTTCATTCATTGGATTGTCTGATGTCAGAATAGTCACATCACTTTTATCTGTCGCAATCTTTGTCATCATAGGTCTCTTACCTCTGTCGCTCTCACCAGCACAACCAATGACTGCAGGTAAAAGTACAACAAATAAGTCAGGAAAGAGTCCAAGAATGCAAAATAATGGATTTAGTCACCTAACTAGGGCAAAAGTAGAAGATGATGTTACTTTTAGATGCAGAATGCACACGCACTTTATATATGAAGCATACCAGTTATTATCCTCCTTGGTGCAAGCTCCCTCACAGAATCAAGTAGTCTAGAAAGGGCATCAGGAGTATGAGCATAGTCCACAATCACCCCAAATGCTTGCTCCTCATCTATCAATTCACATCTCCCTGGAACTGCATCAACCTCTTCAATCCCTCTCACAATGTCCTCCAATGGTGCACCAACTGCTATTCCAACTGCAACAGCTGCAAGAATGTTGTAAATATTATGGCTTCCAAGCAATCCTGAAGAAATCTCCAGTATCCCATGGGGGGTATTAACCAAAACCTGAGTCTCAAACAATGAGAGTTCAAACTTCAAAGGATGAACATCTGCTTTCTTATTCTCCATTGCAAATGTCACAACAGGCACATCTGGGTTTCCTTGAGCAATAAAAAAAGTGGCATTTGGGTCATCAGTGTTGACCACCTTCCTATGTCTCTGTGGATCCACCATCCTCGAAAACAACTTTGCCTTGGCATCCCTATACTCCTCTTCAGTCCCATGAAAATCCAGATGATCCCTGGTCAAATTACTAAAAACTGCAATATCAAAATCAACCTCACTGCATCTCCCTAGTGCCAATCCATGAGAAGAAGCTTCCATGACAACAGCCTCAGTTCCATTATGGAGCATCTTGGCCATCAAATTTTGAACCATAACAGTATCTGGGGTCGTTCTTGGTGACTCCAACTTATTGTCCCCATGAATGTAATATGAAACCGAGCTCAACATACCAGTCCTCAACCCCATTGCTTCATACATTCCTTTAATCAAATAAGCAGTAGTTGTTTTCCCATTAGTACCAGTTATCCCAATCACTGCCATATTCTTTGACGGATGCCTATAAAAAGAGGCAGCCAATGCAGGCAACACCAAATTAGTATCCTCCACAATCACCAAAGCCTTACAACCCAAAGTCTCCTCTATATCAATCTCTTTACTAGCAACAACAGCAACAGCACCTCTCTTATCAGCCTCACTTAAATACAAATGTCCGTCAGTTTTCCTCCCAACACAACATACAAACAAATCACCAGCACTCACCACTCGAGAATCATGCTGTATTCCAGTAATCTCAACCTCTAAATCACCGTAGACAGAAACCGGCACCACCTTACTCTCATCTAACAACTCAGCTAAACTCATTTTAAACTTGGGTTCCACAATTCTAGCTCTACTCTTACCAAAACTATCAAAATCCAAATCAAAAGACGAATCTAACGCTAACCCATTTCCTTTATCTTTATACTTATCACTAGTAGCATCAAGATTAAGATCGAGCTTACCTGACTTATTATTATCGTCAAAACCCTCATCTTCTTCATCTTCAGAAGCCACCCGCAAGCCCTGTAAGTCATCAATCTCTTCCAAGTCAACAACTTCCTCGGGCTCCAACTCTTCAATGTCTTGTAGAACAGTCTCACCTTCTCGCTTCTTAAGCTTTATAAGTCCTTTTTTAACATACTCATCTCGTTTCATCGCAACAGCTTTATCAATTTCACCAAAAAAATCATCTTGTTCAGAAACATCACCAGTATTGACAGGTGGGTCATCCACGTCAGCAATGGCGTTGAGGTAAGTGGACTGGTTGGCCTTGAAGTCCTCCTCTCGACGCTTTCGAGCTTTGGCGGCTTGACGATGGATTTGCTGGAACTTTGAGACTCCATGGGCGGTGTCTTCTGGGGCTTCTGGCGGGTCGTCGTCGGACGGTGTCGGGTAAAACTTTCCGTCAGGGCCAATGGACTTTAAGGGGCGGAGGGAAAGGAAATTGAATGGCTTTGGAAGGAAAGAAATGAATGGTTTCGGAGGGAAATTGTGATGAAATTTGAAGGTTAGTGTGGGAATTGTGAAACTGAAACCCATTTTGATATTTGATTTTGAGCGTCAAAAACAGAGGGAAGGGGTTCTAGCTTGAAGATAGCTTACGGGTTTACGTGTTCAGTTTCCAGTTTCCACATTCAAAACGGTGCGTCGTCTTTAATGCTCCTGGAGCTTTTAAGTTTTAACACCCCTTTTAAATTTATTTCCTAAAATACATGCATGCAAGTAATAAAAAATATAAATTTATATATTTATATATATATATATATATATATATATATATATATATATATATATATATAATTTTAATTCATATTTTATTATTAATTAAAATTTTATTCATATTCTCAACGTAGAACGGAGGGGTTCATATTTTATGATTTAATTAAAATTTTATTATTAATTCATAAAATGTACTCTCCATCAAATTAACAAATTTTATAATTCCTTTTAACTTAAATTTTGACCTGACCAGCTGACACCTGGGGTGGGTCACGAGCGTGGATATTTGATGAATGAGGCAGCAGAAGCATTCGTAAATCAGAAGTTCATTGAAGGAAAATTCCTCGGCAAAAACAAGGCCAGCCACCAATCTAAACATTTCTTGGGTGCATTAGAGATATTAAACTCTAAGAAGGAATTATTCATAAATATGCTACAGGATCCCAATTTTTTGTTAGTCAAACATATCCAAGATTCACGTCATTCTCTGGCAAACAAACAGGAGATCAACTCTAGCTTCCCGGAAGCAAAATTGTCAGAAAGTTGTGGAACGACAATGATTCAAAGTAAAGGGCATGGCTGCAGTCAAGTGCCTTGTGACAGACACCCAACTAAGGCAAGTTTTGATCCTCAAAACTTCATAAAGAATTGTGGTTCTGAAGTGTGGATCAATAGCCATGCAAAATAGTGCAGGTGACACCAGTGATTACTCCTCTCCAGAGTCTCTTTATAGCTTGAGGAACTGAGTGCAGAATGCTAAACCTACATAGTTTTCCTTTGGACATATGAAGAGGAAATAGCAGAAAAGAGAAGAAGCCCTCGACATCAACTAATTGTACAAGACATAAATCTCCTCCTGACATTCAGGATTTGGGAGCAAGTGCAATCTTAGGACTGGTCAAATGGCGAGGTCTTTCTGTGTCAGGAAGGGATGGGATGCAAAATGGGCAAAGTTAAGGATTCTGAGTCAGGTACTAAAGAGCCAGTTGCTGCGAATGGTGGAAGTGACCCTGGAAACTCAACATTGTCCATTGTCAGGCATCTTAAACAAATTGAATCTAATATATATCTTGAATCTACGAACCATCTCTCTGAGGTTTTAAGGAAGAGAAATGAAGATTTTTCAAGAAAACAGGTACCGACAAACTATAGAAGGATTGTTTCTCTGCCTGAATATGACTTCTTGGGAGGGTACCAGGACCGTGGGTTTAATGCTGCACAGATGAGATTTTCTCCTTATAATCGTCAATGAAAAGAAATAATGTCAGAAAGAAAAGAAAAATGGGCACTTAAGTCCGGTGAGGCAAATCATAGAGGCTCCATCCTTAGCAGATTATAAGAGATTCACTGATCAATTGCAAATCTTTGATAGGAAGCCAAATGACTCAGGGAATCATTTTCCTGATATCAAAAGGCACAAAAGGTTTGGTTTCCTAAGCGGTCCTTCAAGCTCTAAAGGTAATTTTTCGCTGCTTACTCTTATCTTATCTGAGCTGCTTAGTTAATATTCAGGCTCTGTGTATAATTCTGCGAACCGTGGAGAAATTAATTCTTTGGAAGTTCCCTTGCAATCAAATGAATCATATGATAATGGTGCAAATCAAAGTTCTGGTCTGGGCAACACTATGAGGGCAATGAACATTTGGAGTGCTCAAAACTGGTAGACTTTAATTCTCAACTCTTATCAAATTAATTAGTAGTGCATCTATCCGTATTCCTTTTTATTACATTTTATTCTACTACTACTACTCTCAGACATACTTCAGTGCATTGTTTTTTGCCACCGATTTGGCCTTCTTCAGAATTTCGTTATGGAAAGCTTAACATCACCATCTTCAGAAGATGCTTATTCTTCAAGCCCTTTGATCATGAAGAGACTAGAAGTGTCTAATGGCATGAAAGATAAAGCAGATCATGCAAGTCCAGTATCTGTTCTGGATCAGTTCTTCGTCGAAGATATAACTAGCCCTCTAAGCACCATATCTCGATCTGGTAGGCTTCCAAGTCAGCAATCACGAGTTATTTGTTTTTGTTCTTCCAAAATGTTGCCGACTTTACCAACTTGAACTTCTGCAGCTGAGCCGGGCGTCGAGCCAAAGCAAGATGATTGTGAAGAAAACTCTTGCACTGCTCCTGCGACATCTCCTGCAGGTCTAGGGATCAGTTCAAGCAATGCCATGAATGAGCATGAATCCTTGTCCGAATATGTAACAGCAGCGTTGCAAGCTTCCGGTATAAAATGGGAAGAACTTTCAATGAAATGTCATTCGTCAGACCAACTTCTCGAACCATCCTTAATTGATGAGGTGGAGTTATTGCCTAACCTACTCACTGTTGATAAGAAGCTCCTCTTTGATTATTTCAATGAAGTCCTTCTAGAGGTATACCAAAGTTACTTCAGTTGCTTGCCCTGGGTATCATTTCTTAAACCAAAAATCCGACCAGTTCAAGCTGGAGCAAATGTGGTTAACGAGGCGATGAAATGTGTCGATTTGGACATCCTGTTCCATCGACAGTTTCAAACCTTGGAGGAACTTGTTGAAAAGGACTTGGGAAAGTCTAGATGGATGGACATTTGAATTGACACTGAATTTGCTATTACTGAATCGGTTGAAAGTGTTTTAGAAGAACTGGAATTGGAAATTTCAATCGATCTGCATGCCTGAAGCCTTGAATTTTGCTTTACATGAATTCTCATCAAACAATGTTTCTTATGGGATGAAAACGTGCAACTAGATGAATCAAGAAAGATTATAGAATACTTTTTGATGAGTTAGAGGAGGCTGCTGATCAGGGACTCATTGAATCAAAATTCATGGCCCTCAAGTTTCCTGTTTACTACAATTACTGTATAGTTTACAGTTTACAATAAATGTCGACAAATCACAGGTTTTATTTGTTGTTTTCGAAATTTCCCCGATGGATGTTGTATGAAATCTTCAACACAAAATAATTTTATACAAGAAACATAGTATTACCTGGATCCCTCAGTAGTCCTGACTTAGGAAGAACAACATAAACGACCCTTTTCTAGGAAGTTCACTAGCACAGGGACTTATTGGATACATATTGAAAAATTATATTTCAAGTTAAAAAATTGTAAACAACGTGGGATCTATTTGTTATATTCTCATATATATTTTCAATTTCAAAAGGTTTAACTGTTAAAGAGTGCGTGTCACAAAAAAAAAAAAAAAAAAGAAAGGAAGGGTGGGGGGGTTAAACTTTAAAGAGTGGGATATTTTCACCGCATATTTTTTTGTACTGACACCACGTGCAGAGTATGTTTTTGAAGTGACAATTTTATCTTTGAGAACAGCAGCTTGCAGCATGAGACCAAAAAAAATTCTAAGAATAAAAGAAAAAATATATTGGGTTTTAAGAATTATAAAAATCTATACTTTAAATTAAAAATAATGATAGCACATCACATAAAACATTTTTTTACTCCCATAAATAGATTACTTCTTCCAGTTTTCATAGTGAACGTTTTCAATAACGAAATTCGTGAAAAATTATTTAAAAATTGAATGGGATGAATGATAGTTTGATTATTTATGTAAGAAATTATATATTTAATAATTTTAATAATGAATCTATTGTATAATATTTTCAAAATATGAAATATATCCAGAACAATCATAAGTATATTAGCAAATGTTTTGTATATTCAAAATTTTAGTTTTTAAATTTTACTATTATCTAATTTAACCCTCTAGTAATTTTTTTTTTTTGGATCCACCACTACTTAAGAACACAGTAATTATTTTGCACTTAATATTCATCTCCCACCAAAAAGAAAAAAAGAAAATAATAATAATCTTTCATATCTTAACATTTGTTAGTAGGATTTTGTTAAGTTGCCATAAATTTGAGTAAACAGTAACTCCACGTGAGTACTGTTCACTGAAATTTGTAGCTGCAGCAACTTAGAAGCTTCTTTATTAGTATCCTTTACCAATCTAACCACTTTCTTTCTCTAGGTTATAATTACATATTCTCTCTCTACTTTCACAATCCCAAAAACTAAATACTCAATTTTACTTTTTTTTGAATTTATTTTTTAGGTATTTTGTAGTATATCATGATTTATATTTCATGTTTTCTATATATAATTTTTTTTCTTGGTATTCTTTGTCTTTTATGTTTGATAAAAAATAATATTTTAATATTGATTAATTTTCATGACTAATAAAAATCGTTGATATTTATTTTTGAATGGTGAATTTTTTATACCAATTATTTGCAGGTAAAAAAATATATTCAAATGAATGATGAAAATTTTCAAAATTGAGAAGAGAAAGAGAAGAAAAAGATAATTAATTAATTTTTAAAAATTATATAAATAATAAAATTCTCAATTTAAAAAAGAATGTAGAGATATTTTAATAAAATGTACCGTGTCCTGATCTGAACATTCATGATCTTTTACAAATTTTCTGCCATTTATATTTTAGTAGTAATATATGATTAGAATTTAATTATTTTTTTAATTTATTTTTCATCAATAAAATTTAATTAGAAGATGCTTAGATCATGAGAGAATCCTAATCCATATAAAAGATGGGTTAAAAATATCACCACCAAAAAAAAAAATGGTATTTTAAAATCTGATTACGAATTAAAAATTATATTTCCTTTCCTCTTTAATAAATAATTTATCCGCGCCCCCACTTCCCGCCAAACTTAACAATAAAACCCTAATTTTCCCGCATTCCTTAAACCCTCCAGAGCCAAAGCCACCAACCAAAAATCTCAAAACCCCTAACCCTAGCACTAACCAGGCCACCTGCACCAGCAACAAATGGAGAATAAACCAGAACTCGTCCTTATCCTGGACTACGGTTCTCAATACACCCACCTAATAACCCGACGAATCCGTTCGCTCTCCATCTTGTCTCTGTGCCTCTCCGGCACTTGCTCTCTCGAAGACATTACCGCCAAGAATCCCCGCGTCGTTATCCTTTCCGGCGGCCCGCACTCCGTCCACTCCCCCGACGCCCCTTCTTTTCCCGCTGGCTTCCTCGAGTGGGCCCTGTCCAACGGCGTTTATGTTTTGGGAATTTGTTATGGGCTCCAGTTGATGGTTCAGAAGCTTGGTGGTGTAGTCATGGTTGGGGAGAAGCAGGAGTACGGGAGAATGGAGATACTGGTGGAAGGTAATTCGGGAATTTTTGGGAATAAGAAGGTGGGTCATCATCAGGTCGTTTGGATGAGTCACGGAGATGAGGCTGTTGTGTTGCCTGATGGATTTGAGGTCGTGGCGAGGAGTCAGCAGGGTGCTGTGGCTGCTGTTGAGAACAGAGAAAAGAGGCTTTTTGGGCTTCAGTATCATCCTGAGGTAGATGGAATTGGAATTTTCTAAAACTGTTTTTTTTTTCTCTTTTTTGGGGCGGGGTGGGGGGGGGGGGGGGGGGACGGATGTTTTGTTATATATTAGTTGTATTTGATTTGCTGTGTTTCCGGTGTCTTGGTGACAAGGAACAGGAGTTATTTGTTTTGATATAAGGTTGTGCCGTAGGATCTATGGAGGTTTTGATGCTTATTGCTCTAGAATTTTACATAGACCTATTTAAAATGGTTTTACATATCAGTTGCTGATTGGATGCTACCAGGGGAGCCCCATTCAGGCTAGAGGGTGCAACGCACAATCAACAGATTCCTATATGATAATATCATGAGGTTTAGGTGTAAAATCTTCATTTTGGCCCCTGCAGGACTGCACATTCTCTCACAATTTTTAAACTTTAGATAAAAATGTCATTTAAGTTATATAATCCCACAAACATTAATTCTGATAAAAAGTTGAACCTTTACAATTATTAATTTATTTTTAACAAATTCTTTTATCTTTCTTTTGTTAAAAACAGGTGAGCCTACTTTTTTGTTGATGTTTTGTGGACTTTGTTTTATTTAAATTTGTATTATCTTTTTTTAATAGGAAAAGAACTTTTATACTATGAAAATAAAACTTTTGCACATTACAGCCTATTCATATAATTAGTTTTGAAATGTTTTAATTTGGGCTCTCAGAGTTGAACTCCGAGCTCCACCCCTGAATGCTATGGCTTTGCCATTGTTAGTGATAGAGTATGGAATTATTGGAAATTTATAATGGTATGCGAACTTCCATCTTTAATTGCTGATTATTGAATGTTCTGCAGGTGACACATTCGCCTGAAGGGATGGAAACTCTTCAGTATTTTCTATCTGATGTTTGTGGAGTTAATGCAGGCTGGAAGATGGAAAATGTATTGGATGAAGAAGTTAAATGCATCAATGATACAGTGGGCCTTGAAGATCACGTCATCTGTGCATTATCAGGGGGTGTAGATTCCACTGTTGCTGCAACTCTTGTTCATAAGGCAATTGGAGATAGGCTTCACTGTGTTTTTGTTGACAATGGTTTACTAAGGTAAGAGACTGTGCATGTTTTTCTGAGACGAGTTTCTGGAAAGACTTTTTATTGGTTCTACACTTGCATTTATCTTTTGGTTTCTCTCTTTAAATCTTCAATCATAATTTTGTTTTACATAGGTACAAAGAGAGAGAACGTGTTATGGATACCTTTGAAAAGGATCTACACCTACCAGTTACTTGCATTGATGCAACCGATCAGTTCCTTAGTAAGCTGAAAGGTGTGATAGATCCTGAAATGAAGAGGAAGATAATTGGAAAGGAATTCATCTGCATCTTTGATGCTTTTGCCCATGATTTGGGGCAGAAATTAGGAAAGAAGCCTGCTTACTTGGTCCAAGGAACCTTGTATCCAGATGTAATTGAATCATGCCCACCACCTGGAACGGGAAGAACCCACTCCCACACAATCAAAAGCCATCATAATGTTGGGGGGCTTCCTAGAGACATGAAGTTGAAGCTTATTGAACCTCTTAAACTTCTATTTAAGGACGAGGTTTGGTTTTCAATTTTCCCGTATGATGCGTTCATACTAATGAATATGATTTCCATTCTTGTTTATATCTGATTCTATTGTGGTCATTTTCTTTCTCTATTTATGAAGGTCCGTCAACTTGGCCGGATCTTGAATGTTCCTGAGCAATTTCTAAAGCGTCATCCATTCCCTGGCCCTGGCCTCGCAGTACGGGTCCTTGGTGATGTAACTGAAGGCAACGCCTTGGATATCCTTCGCCAGGTATGTGTAGTTTATGCTTTGAGTGAGAACCCGATGTCATTGTTTACCCTTTTAAACCTTAGTTTTTTGACCTCTTCTTTTCAGGTTGATGAAATTTTCATTCAATCAATCAAGGAGGCAGGTCTTTATGATTTGATTTGGCAAGCTTTTGCAGTGTTTTTGCCTGTAAGATCAGTTGGAGTTCAAGGCGATCAAAGAACTCATTCTCATGTTGTTGCTCTCAGAGCTGTTACAAGCCAAGATGGGATGACAGCAGATTGGTAAGCCTCCAATTTTTTCAGTTTTGATGGTTTCTGTAGAGTTGTGCGTATGCATAAGCTAACAAACGACCATATGAGCGTATGATAGCATGTAAACTAAGGTCTATAGTCATGACCCATCAGAAGCTTATTTTGATGAACCTTGCCTCTCAAATACCTTGTCGTTACCGCTAATTTTTTTATTCTTTTTCCAAAAGGCTGTTAATTTAAAAGTTCATAATTTTACAAATGCCACTAATTATTTCTATGGAGTGTTGGAAATTACTATTTCGCTCCTATTCTCTGTGAAATAGTTTAGCCTTTTTGGCTTTGCTGTTTGAGGTACAATAAAATTTCTTGCATGCAACTTGCTTATTTTTTCTCTTTGGATCTGTGGAAATTACAGGTACTATTTTGAACACAAATTCCTTGATGATGTAGCCAGAAAAATCTGTAATACTGTTCGAGGTGTAAACCGAGTTGTTCAAGACATCACATCGAAGCCTCCATCTACAATTGAGTGGGAATGATGCTCTGTTGAATGCCTTGTGGCTTATGAAAAGTACAAAACTCTCTATTCGTTTAGGGTTAGGGTTATGCATCAATTATTACCTTCCCTCTGCTTCTAATCAAGTGGGGTCGTGAGATGGAAGTTGAATTACGCAAGCTCAAAATGTTTTATGCCTGTGCCCTCATCCATATTACATAATTCTCTTAAGGTAATATGTTTTGGAGGGTCAGTGGCTTAACATTTGTGTGGAGGCTTTGCGCTGACTTGTTACTACAGTATATTTTTTTTTTACCATATTGGTTCTTATGAGCTTTTATGCTTTTGCTATGTTTATCAGAAATTATATGTTTCTGTTTTTCTCAAGCTATATGAGAAGTGTGTATTTGTTGATGATGGGAAGGTGTGACTTGAGCATCAAAATTTTGTTAGCAAGAACCGTGTAATGCTGAATTTATGCTTTAGAAAACTATTTCCTATCTTCACTTGTATATACATTTTCACAATTAAGCTTCAATGTTATTATGTTATCACCATTGTCAGTCCATTTTATTTGTTTGATGGTGGCACTAGGAGTTGCAAATTAGTAGAGACGGTGACGTTGCTGCTCATAGTCTGTGGTCTCCACCATAATGGTGATTATGTTGTAAAGTAATTACCACTTATCTTTAAAAAGTATTGATTGAGATGGCCACAATTCTCTGTCTCACCACCTCTTTATACTTGCCCAATCATAGTTGTAATGGTGGGATTCAGATTATCATCATCTATAGAAATCCCTCAATTAGTGTTCTTCATTTTTTATTATGGTAAAATGTATCAGAATTTTTATTCAACAGTTGGGATATACGTCTATCTTATAAATTCTTACAGTTGACTCCTTTCTATATGGAAAATGCTTTTTATGTTAACATTTGAATCCAGCTGAGCAAACCATTGTATTTTTCAGTATAGTAATGCCAGAACTGCAGATTTCTGTTCGGCTACCTGTGTTGGATTTATCCCAACCGGTGTGCCCCTCCTTTCTATCTTCCCTTTCTAAAACCTGTCAAGAATGGGGCTTTTTTTATGTAACTAACCATGGTATCTCCCAGGATATGTTTAAGAAAGTCTATTCATTCTCCAAACATATATTTAGCAGTCCCACAGATACCAAGCTCAAGCTTGGCCCATCATCATGTATCAAAACCTATACTCCTCATTTTATAGCTTCCCCTTATTTTGAAAGCCTGCGGGTTTCTGGACCAGACTACTTTGCTGCTGCAAAGGCTTCTGCATGTGTGCTTTTTGGCCAACAGAGTTCTGACTTTAGGTAACATTTTCTTTAACATCTCACTATCTTTGCACTATGGTTTTGGTTTTGTTAATCATTTATCTGCATTATGTTTATGTTATCTTGCTTTTCTATTTCATAGTGAGATATTGCAGGAGTATGGGATCAAGATGGTAGAGTTATCTCAGATAATCTTGAAGATTATATTAATGAGTTTGGGAGATGATTATGAAAGGAAATTTTATGAATCTGAATTTGGTAACTGTCATGGGTATTTGAGGATCATAAATTATACACCACCAGAGAATGTCGAAGATAAAGAGGTTGAAGGGCTTGGAATGCACACTGATATGAGTTGTATAACACTAGTCTATCAGGATGAGATTGGTGGACTCCAGATGAGATCCAAGGAGGGGGAGTGGATAGACATAGTCCCATGTGAGAATTCATTAGTAGTTAATATTGGAGATCTTATGCAAGCTTGGAGCAATGGGAGGTTAAGGTCATCTGAGCATCGGGTTGTTTTGAAACGATTCATAAACCGTCTCTCACTGGCTTTCTTTTGGGGTTTTGAGGATGAGAAGGAGATTCGAGCACCGGATGAAGTTGTGGGAGAAGGATGCTCAAGGATTTACGAGCCCTTCATTTGTTTGGACTATTTGAAGTTTAGAGAAAATAACGAGGAAGGCAAATTCGAGAGAATTGCTCATACTGTCAACGATTTTGCAGGGATAAAACAGGAGGGAAGTATAGCATCAGTTCTGGAGTTTTAGCTGGGTAAAAATATACAATATCCAGTTAATCAAATTGTATCCAAATGTGAATGTGTATGTTCTGTATTGCCTGATCGGCTATCTGATGGTGACAAATTGTCGCTACAGTTGTATTCTGTTGGTGTAAGTGTGAGTTGGTGTTTATTATTGAATCCAATGAGATTTTTGTTTTGGATAAAAAGTTACATGTTAGTGTAACTCAATTTCATGAGTTGGATTAAAACTCACGGTTGAAAAATTATTTATGAAAAATGTGTAATAACCGGGTTAAAGCATGATTTGTAAGTGTAACTTAACAAGACACAAATAGATAATGTCCTATTCCATTTCGACGGCCAATTCATCAGCATTTGCAAACCAAGGATTGAAGCAAATTCTTCATCAGTAGCATTTGCAATCCAAGAGGCCATGGTTTTCTCTTCGGTCATCTTTTTCTCTGTTATTTGAATCTAGCGGACATGTTAATAACACATCGGAATAATTTTTTTACTGTTTTTGCATCTATCGGTAAATGATTGTTTAGTTTTTACATTTTGATTTAAGTGACTATTTAATCTTTACATTTCAAAAAATATCTCAAGACGTCCTTCCTTTAAATATGTTGCCCTCTTATCTTTACTTTTTATTTACTTTTATAATGATGCATATGCTACAATATTTTTTTCATTAATTAATTTACTTTTTGAAAAAGTTAATTATTCACTGAAAATTAATCAATGAATATTAATCTAAAAGAATTAGTATCTTTTGTGTCTTTACAACAATCTTGTTAGTTATTATTTATAAATAAATTAATACTGGTAAACTCTAAATAATGTTTAATATTCTTACAACAATCTTATTAATTGATTATTCATAAATAAATTAGTTTACAAAATTAATCCTAAAAAAATATTTTGCTAATTTTTATTTTACTTTTGAGACAGATTTAACAAATTAATATTTTTTTATTAATATTCTAAGAATATTATCGTGTGAATATTATTATAAAAGTAAAGAAAAAAAATACGACATAAGAGTATGGCACAAGTAATTGCAGGGAAATTTTAAATATGGTGACTAAAAATATAAGGAAGAGACTAATATTCACTCTTGCATGTAACGCATGGTGTGAAAGTGGCGTGAAATGTCACAGCAGCTCACCAACAAAGCAAGTGAGATCATCAATAGATCCTATAATAAGAGTTACTGACTTTACTATTAAAGAAGCTAGTGGGTCTCAAAACCATAGAACTGTTCCATCGCAGTGCAAATTTTTCTCTCCTGCGGGTCAACAACAATATTATTTCCGCCATTATTTATTGGCAAGATTACGAAAGGCCGCTGCAAATTCTAGAGCTATATATCTTTCAAATGACAAGCTCAGATGGAACCCATTCTCATAAGAGAATTGGATAAAAAGTTGGCTTGATAAGACATGATAAAAGCATTCAAAATTCTCGCGGATGAAAGCCCTCTGTGTTCCATTAGTAATTGCTAGCCTATGATTATTAACTTTTGAGGACACCTGTTGCTTGTTGCTGTCACTTCTCAATGAAGACGTGTTGTTTGCCTGTTGCCACTAGGAAAAAATCACTTTCTTGATATAGATTGGTAGGTTCACCTTTGAGAAACCCATTAATTGCCAATCTTCATGCTGATACGTTTATGAAGGATTAATTCGAAGGGTCCCTTGGTGTGTTTCACGTGATTACTCAAAGTTGATTGCGATTCCATCAAGGGTTAGGCGTGAGATATGTGCTCTCATTCGAAGAAAGTTACATTATCATTTATCAGAACTAAGTTTATTTCCCCGAACTATATTACTCCCTCGCACTCTTTTGAATTTGATTTTGCAAAATGCTCTCAACTACGCAACTCTTTCTTTCTTGGGACAACAGGGGATCAAACAATTTCTGTGGATAAACGAAGATTCAACACTTCCAAGCAACTCTTTGTAGTGATTGTTTGATTATCCCAGCTGATGCGACATTTGACCCTTTGTACTGAATAAAACAAAACATGCATGGTTATGAATAATTATGTTAGTTACAAAAGAAAAGATACTGTCAATTTGTGCTTGTAATTTCACGTTCGTACCTCACTTTTGATGGTAAGAGATAGAATGCCTTGATTGGTGAATGATTGAACCGAGTGAGAATATAAATGAAGGTTGCTTATTGCATGCAGGATCTCGAGCAACATTCCTTCCCTCCACGGACACTTGATCTCAATTTGAACATCCTTTTCATTTATGCTCACACCTATATTATCTGCTGTCACAAAATGTTCAAACTCTGGCTCCAACTCATAGATGTCACGAGATTTTCTCTTGTTTACCAAAGCCTTCTTTGCTTTACTAGTTTTGTTGTTGCCATAATTATCAGATGTTCTCTCAACCGTGTCCTTGGTTTTTCCTTCTCTTTTAGCCTCTAAGTTTGCTCTGCAAGACTCCAATTCTTTGACTTTTCTCTCAAGCTCTTGTACGTACTCTATGGTGTCATCTAGTATAGATACTTTGTCGAACTGCAAATGAGTTAAAAATGTTAATCAAGTGATTAATGTTTAGTGATCACTAATTGTAAGGAATTGAGTTTTAATTAGCTACCTTGCTGACTGAAGGGACAATAGATTTGAGAATAACAAATCTTTCATTTAGCTTCTCCCTTCGCCTCCTCTCTGATTTTACGTGGTTTGTAGCGATTTCCTCAGCCTCTAGTCTCGAAACATCATCTTTAATGTGATTATCTTCTGACGACTCAATCAATCTGTTATTGATTATCCGAGGAACTTCAAATAAGACTTTCTTCAATAACTTTTGTGAAACTCCGTCTCTTTGTTTCTTGCAACTCACCAACCCACCTTTCTTCCAACTAACAAAGCTGGATTCTTGGCTGCGGTTTTGAAAATGTGGCTCCGAAACTAGCTGATGGGAGGTCTTTAGGAGGGATGAAAGAACACTCTGATAGTGCAAATCACAGCCTTGAGGATCCAGTGAGGTAAGCTTTGTCTGATTACACTCTTCAACTTCTTGCAAACAATGGCTAATTGTTTTATCATCTTTTGAAGCAAAGACACATTTTGCAGCATCTACAAGTGTTTGGGAAATGCTGTCACTAGAATTCACGGAATGAACACAGTTACTGAACTCATCATCCATGAATTGCCAGCTTTGTACTTGAGAAGCCACCCCATTTATGCCTTCAACCATAAATGAATCATCTGCTGGTTGATTGTGCTTGATGCCACTGGAACTGTTGTTATCCGGAGAAGCCACTTCTAACACTTCATATCCCACAACTGGAACCATTGCAGTGCCGAGAGTCTGTGGACAAAGTGCAGCATGAGCGAGATCTTTGTCATCTCTCATGTTTCCAGCACCACCACTGGACTTACTGGAGATCATGGGGCATGGAATCTCCATGAATGAAGTCTTAATGTGCTGAATCAAACCAGGTTCCTCCAACACCTTAAGAAAACGAGTCATGAAACATCAATAACTTGAATTGGCACTGTAATGTGCAAAGCAAAAATCTGAGAGATTGTAGTTAAACAGGGATCTGATAGAAAAGTTACCGGCTCAGTTACCCCCAACTCGACCACACCATGCAAATATGGAAAGCATACTACTGTCTGAAAAAAAAATAATAATAAATAATGAGGTATTATGACTGCTTTTACTTGTACCAAAACATATATTTATATTAGATTTACTTTGTTTCCATTTCTTATTTGTGCAAGATTCTTGATACAAGAAGTGAAAACTCAATAAGATGCAAGTGAAGGCATCACTGAAAAAGATATAGAGGCAAAGAGAAACTGCACCTGAATAGATGCACTCTGAGAGATGCAGTGCCGGTTTATGAAACGAACACCAAACAGAGAAAAAATATTTAGTTCCCTCTTCCAATATGAATATCTTAGCCAATTGGTATCATTTTAGGTTGAAAATTAATTCTCAGCATCCTACCTTTGCCAGAAGAGAACGACTGAACACTTTGCTGTCTGCGTACTGAGCATTGCACAACCATATAGGCTGATTATTTGCAAGTGCCCTTCCTGGCAACCTAAGAACAATGTAAGCAAAAATTTAATACAATGGGAGATTATTGTGTATGCAATTTTAAAGGGTTGAGTACAAAGATGTGATGGTCAAAATTACCCTTCACCGATGTTGAAGACAAATGACATGCAAACCAAGTAATACCACTCGGTATCAGTTAGATCTTCAGGGGATAATGCTGCTGAATGTCTTTTGCTAGCAGCTGGTGGACTACTCTCACCAGCCAAAAGAGATTCGTATAATTCTCTCAATTGCTCACTCCTTTGCAAACCCAATTGGTTAGAATTGAGCTCTACTGCTTGAATTGTTTTCCTTGTCTTAATATCTCCATTGTAGTAACCATCACCCCACTCCAAGACCCTAAAATATCATTCACAGTGGAAAGAAGAGTAAAAAAGCAGCAAAAAAGTAAGATGGAAATTTGAAAAAGGAAAAATTCAACTTTTCAGCTCTCTACTCCAGTGGGCAAACATGTCCCTAAATCTGGAACTAGTTTGTCCCCATTTATCTACATCAATTTTAAGAATCTTAAGCAGACCCAATTGCTAAAAAAGAACAAAAGCAAGAGCAGAAAATCACTTTCGCATATATTAAAACAAAATAACTGATTTGTTCATTTTATGTCGTTGTACAAAGCAAAAATGTATATATTTGAGAGGAAAACAAAAGGAAAGCAGATCAGGAATAAGCCAGAACTGAAAGAAGAAGGAACTTTGAGTACCCAGGTTGTGTATCTGAAATGGTCCAGAAGATTGCATAGCTCCACTGAATGCTTCTCACAGCAAGAGCGAGCTGTTTCTTCAGGCTCTCTGGCACTCTCTCTTGATTTTGAATCTCAGAAGGAGCCATTTGATGAAATGCAAAGAGAGAGCTTAAGCTAAAAAGCAAGCTCCTGGAAAATCAATCAGGCACTAACAGATTCTAAATTCTTGCTCAACTCTTGATTCCTCATTTTGAGCAGACTAAACCAACTAACCTTTATGGACTTTTGGCAAAACTGTTCTGTTTCCAAAATGAAAAGCAGAAACAGCCCCGACTCAAACTCGGACGCCACAAAAGTAGCTAAACCTCAAGGGTTGGTAGCTCAAAGACGGCCGGGAGTTTTTGGGTAGCTGTGTAAAGCTGGTATTAATCTTTATCAGATAGATGTACAGGACGTGAGTTAAAAGACTTAACGTCCATTACTGTAGTGGAATGGACCAGTAGCAATTAATTCCTTCTTGTAATTTATACATACTCAGATCACTCACTTTGACGAAAGAAAAATAATAATAATAATGATAGTAGTGTCTTAGTATTAATCTCAAGAAATGGCACTAAATAACCCAATAAAGAGTAGGAAGCAAAGCACGCACACAAGAAGATAACTTATTGGCTCTTTTTAATTGAAGAGGCTAATAAAGATCTGAACTTTACTGACCCAGAAAACAGAAACACTTGGTCCTACCAGCTGATCATACAAACACCACCACTATCTCCAGTCTAAAGACTAAAGTAGTTGCAATAATTTTTCACTCACAAAAACGAACCATCAAAACCAGTAGCTCAATCAACAAAAAATGAAAAATGAAAGGCCGGTACAATTGATAGCAATAAAGTTTGTTTCAAGTGAAATATGATTTCATGTATATGTTCTGCAAGTGCTTTGCTTTGATTTGTGTTCATGGTTTTTGGAGGTATCAAGATGTATAAAGCACGCATATACATGAATTGAAGAGTTGCCTACTAGGAAATGAAAGATAGCGAGAGAAAAAGATAGAAATGTGGAACTGGTACAAAAATGACAATAAACAGTGGGTCACATGAACATTTAAGCAGTGTCAAATCGAAGGAGGGATTTGGTGAGAAATAATAACAAACAAAAAAACAAAGTTAATTATTACAATGAATACTGCTTCTTCATGTCTCTCTTGTTTCTGCTTGAGCATTCTCTAATTACGCTAAAAATAGAATTCTCCAATTTATTATTCCTGTAAATTCTGATCAAAAGTTTGATTTAATGGGTTGTTTATTAAATAGATTTTTTTATTTTTACCATATTATATACTTAATCTATGGTGAAAAAATGTCAGTTGCTATTGATGATCAATGTTAAAGCCATTTTTTAATAGAATATTGAGAGCCTTTATTTTAGAAAAAGTGTCAAAATATTAGCAAGCCAAGGAAGCAGAGAGACGGACCCCCCGGCCGAAACTGAAATCTCAACAGATGTGAAAATATATTGAGAGCCTTTATTTTAGAAAAAGTGTCAAAATATATTTACGTACCTCTTAACCATCGCCAACCTCGAGCCTTAACCTTATCGAAATTTTTACGTTCACATTTTACCAACTTTTTTTTCTTTTAGTATTAAGGTCACTTTCATTACTGTTAGGCATGGCAACCCAAGCCTGAGCCCGATTCGATAACATAAATAAAATATTCGAGTACGATAAAAGTCTGATTTTTTTACCTTTGATTCGATCTTAATTGGTAAGTAATTTTTTAATTTTTTTAATATTTAAGTAATTTAAATTTATCCCTCCTAATATATTAAATTATGTAATTGGTAAAGCCTGAGCCCGACCAAATTTTTTAAATTTTTAATATTTAAATAATTTAAATTTATCTTCTCTAATATATTAAAATCAAATATAAAAATTACTGTAATCAATATCTCAACCATAAAATCATACAAATAACTAAATATAAATGAAAACCACCTCTAATTCGAATAAAAGCATAAAATTTAAATAAAAACACATATTTTTTTAATTATTATTAAAGTGATCGGGTCAGGTAAGGCCGAACCCTAACCCGAATTTGATCTGACTTTAATTTTTAAGTCCGAGCCTGAATTTTGACCCTTAAATTCGAGTTAAAGCCAGAAAATTTCGGACCGAATCAATTAGACCAAAATTTAGGTCAAACTTTTTTACTATCCCAATTTGGTGTTGTTAAATTAAATGGCCTTTTTTTTAAAGAATTAAATGGCCTTTTAATATACCTTTCAATGCCATTTCCATATATGGAAAATTACATATCCCCCCTCAAATTACAGATTTCCTGTGGTGTTGATGGTGCAGTGTTCTTTGTTGCTGGCTGTGGCTCCGGTGATGACTACTTCTGGTCGTCGTAGTGCAGCATTGGCTCATGTTTTGTGCAGTGATGTCATTGCGGCCTGCTACTGTGTCCTCGTGTAATTGTGGGAAGAATGGTGCTCAAGGAGATACTGCTAATAATGTCGCCAAAATTTAATATTTTATCATCAATAGTAGTTATTTATTTGTAACCATCCAAATCCAATATTACCATGATTGCAATCCACGAAGATGGAGTTGCTCCATATCTGCACAAATTAGGGGCAAGTAATCAATTTCATTGATTAGGATAATACGGACTTTTAAATTATAATTTAACATAATATATTAATTTCGGTTAATATCAGGAGATTAAGTGTGATGTTCCTAAATTTAAAAAAGATAAATATCACAACCCATTTGAGTTTGGAAATAAATATTTTTTTACTCATATTTGACGGAGAGTATGTAATTTTTCCTTCCGATATGTAACTAACATTAATTTCTGCTAGCTATGTCGATTCAACTCTCAACTTGAGAATATTTTGGCTTATATTGGGAAGAAAAAGTAAAAGATGGTTTTGAATAAGATAACTTGGGATGAGGAACGCTATTAAAATGATTATGAGCTTCTATTTGAAAATAATTTAATAAGAAAGATTATGTTGTATCCACGCACTAGATATGTGTGTGGAAAATTACCTTTACACCACTTTTATTTTGTTTTATATATATCTAACAACCATAAAATTTTGACATATTCTTTGCACCACTTTTTTTGACACTAGGAATTTAAATAAAATAATCATTTTACCCTCAAATAAATTAAAAGATCATTCTACCTTATAAAAAATTTTTAAAATAAAAAAGATTATAATTACTATTGATGCCTGATTTTTTCTCGTCTGGGGTCAAACTAAATGCAGCGGATGAAGGTAATCTACACACACAGTAACAAACAAAGAAAATGTGAAATAGAGCCATAAATGGTGGTTTTCGATGTGCCCACTCCAATAGCTTAAGTCAGTATAATTCTCTTTGGGGTTAAATCTAAGTAGTTTTAGTTCAGTAGAGTGTCCATACCTTTCTCTTGACAATAGCTAAAGACATTTCCTAATATAGATTGAAAGTTACAATGATTTTATCCATACACATGTATGATAAAAAAAACTTATAACATTTTTACTATTTTATCAAACTATTATTTAAAAGTTAGATTTATTGTATACCGTCAACTTTTATTTTATAACCTCAATAACAAACATGATCATAGTTGGGATAGAATAACATTTTAGGATGTTCTAATATTGGGACTCAATCCGTATCCCAATAAATGCGGCATTCATTTATTGGACGGTATAATTATAAATTTATTAGTAATAAAATTCATCATTTAATAAATGAGTGACACATAGTTTAATAGTGTATTTATGTTATATTATTAAACTGGATGATTTAATAGTTTTTTTTAACTTTAATAATGTCCCGAATCCTAAGTTAGATAGCACTAATAATATACATACCAAATGGCGCTCATATGAATTGTTGAAGACCGGTGGAATTAGAAGGATGAATGAGATCCTCGGTTGTCTGATTACTGTTATGGAGTTCGGTAGTGAACAATAGAGAGAGTGATGAGACAGAAGGATGTATGAAAAAAAAATTATATAATTGAATAAAAATGAAGAAAAATGTAAAATGTTTTCGGTTTTAACAGTGATTTTACTTTAAAGACTGTATTTGCTAGTATTTATTGATTAATGAAGGATTTTTATGGGGCCATTGTTACCTTTAAGATTGGATTAGACAAATAGGTTAAGATAGTTGAAAGTCAATGGAGTTTCGAGTTTGGATGAGTTTTTAAATATGATGGGACAATCATTACTTTTGATTAAAAAAAAAAAAAAAAGGGAGCGGTTTCGTTTATTTTTCCTAATTTCACGAGTAATGTTTTGGTTTGTTTAGTAAGTCCTAGAAGGAGTTTGATACGGCGGTTGGCATTTCGTACCTTTCTGAAAAATCAGATAATCTTCAAGCATTCAGGATGAAAACGAACTTTTTGGCTTCTTATACTTTAATTGAAATTAAAATTTTCATGTACGGATAAGAAAAGCAATCATTCTTTGAAGAAAAAAGTTACTTAAACTCACAAATCAGGCCCCCCGAAATCGAATTATGTGTAGGAACTGTCAAAGGAAAAAAAGGAAAGAAATGGAAATGAAATAAAATTTAATTTAAACGAGATTCAGTCAACATTACTTATTAACAATTGGTGCTGAAAAAATATCATCAAAATCTCAAGGAGTTATGAATTTCATGGCTTGACCGTTAGATCACACTAACGTATCCAAGTAATAATAATAATAATAATAATAGTAATAATAATAATAATAATAATAAAAATAATAATAAATTACGGTTCTGTATAATTAATGATAATTATTAGATCATCTAAAATCCATAAATAGTTGAGTAATTTAATTTTAAGGAGTAAGTAAACCGAATTAAGGCTCCGTTTAATATAATTTTTTAAATTAAATTTATTCAAGTAGAATTTTTGTTGGTAGGGCTTTTATCAAAAAAATTTTGGTTGTTTAATTGCTAATGAGAGTTTTTATTAAAAATGATAAAATTACTTTAATAGATAAATTTTTTTTAAAATTAAATCTTAAAATAAATGAAACACGACAATAAAATAAGTAAAAGATAATTTAGATATTTTAATATTTTAAAAAAAATTTCAACTAAGTCTAAAATTTGAGCTTTTATTAATAGAGGACAAAACAACTTGTTTAATCCTCAAATATTCTATTTAAAAAAAATTATATGATTAAATCAATACTTATACTTATTAGATACGGCAACTTGGAGTGTAGTTTGAGTTGTTCTTTTTTTTAAAAAAAATAAATAAATAAATAAATTGAAACAGAAATTTAAAAAAAAAAAAATTCTTGCAAGCTTTAGTGCCGGATTGCGGCTGAAAAAACAAAACGTTCTCAAACAACAAACTTGATTCGAAAACTTCCCATTTCTTTTGGATGAAACTGGACTCTAATCCGTATCTTTCATTCTTTGGATCAATAATAAAAGATGGAGGCTCAAGGCTCAGTGGCCAACTCAGCAAGGTATAATTACAACAGAGGAAATACAATAATTGTAGGGTCACGTATCTATTAATTCGATATGATTTTATTTTAATGAATTTGCCGTTTATATATATATATATATATATATATATATATATGGAGCTACTAAGTTACAATCAATATAATTTACAATCACAATAATTTTACGTAAATAGTAACCTCATATGATTACTGTTTACGTAAAATTTTTACAGCTGTAAATTATGTTATCGTAACTTAAAAAAATTCAATATACATATTCATAAAGAAGAGAAATTGATTTTCGGGCTTATTGGCGCGAATTAATTTTATTAATTGCTCAGCTAGCTACCAGTCAACCGGTTTATCGATGGCGGCTTCTGTTGACTTTGTCGCGAGTTCTGGCGTGCGTGGCAGAATTTTTATAAGTAAGAATCTCTAATAAATTGAATGTCAGATGTGTTAATAATTTTAACAACAAAAGTTGAATATTAGTTCGCTCAGGGAATTTCTTTGTTTGGGTTTCAATGGCAAATGTAGTTCCGATTTTTTCATTCTCATAGCATTAATTTGCTACCACATAATGGCCCACTAATAATAATACCACGTCGAACGTCGAATTTAATATGATATTGGGATCAATATTTCCTTGGTACTTATCTTTCTTTCACAAATACGATACGACCATGATTGTATTGCCATAAAATTAATAATAATTTATAAAATTATTATTAAATTTAGCTACTTAACAAAATTTCGTATTATAATAGTTACATACACTCATTTTGAACCAAATTATCTTATAACATATTTAGTTTAAAAAAATATGAAAAAATGAGAGGAGAGGAAAAAGAAATAAAGAGAGAATCATGAAATTTCATGTTCAATCAAACAATAAAAATAATATTGATCCTGTTTTTTACATATTTTCTCTCTTTCTCTTTTCTCAACTTCTCTCCTCTCCTACCATTTCTTCCAATCAAATCGTAAGCTTAAAACAAACAAACTAAAACAAAATCTACAAGCGTAAGTGTCACCTCCATCTATTTTGCATCACCCACGTCGTCCCATCCGTTATCACGGCATCACAAGTTACTTTCTTCGACGACGAGACTTCGCGATGGCAGCGGCTTCCATCAACGACAGTTTCCATCACGGTTTTGAAGATTCGATTTTGCTCAGCATCACTTCATGGTATTGTCTTATAAACTCTAGTACATTAGTTGTTAGTTAAAATGCCACTAAGAAGATTTTTCACTTAAAGATGAATTTTAACTCTTTCTGAAATTGTATGTTTGGTGGGCGATTAATTTTACATTTACGAGAAGTGCTCCACATACAGACAATGGAGGCCATCACCTAAGCAAAGAGGGCCATTGCCTGCAGAGTTGAACAACTCTCTCCAACACTCGCGCCATCGCCCGTGAGAGTTGAACAACTCTCGGCTACCTCTCGTGGACGATGGTCTCTATTGCTTGGGCGATGGTGACCATAACCCGCAAGAGCTGTTTCACATCCAAGGCAATTTGGCCCGAAATGCGTGCGTGTGGCTATCATGAGAAGAAATTCTGTTAAGTGGCTAATTTTTTTATGATAATTTTATAAGAGTGGTCAGATTGCTAATAAATTTCCCATAAATCTGACTCTCTGCTTAATGAATTTATGTATCATCAATTCGACTAATTTGAATCAAAGATTGTATTTGTACTTGGGGTGTGATTAAATTGTACATTGTTTTCACAATGAAAAATCATTTTTAACAAACATCTAAAATCTAGTGTGTAATTAACCACTCCAACATAAAATTTCAACCATTGTTAATGTTGAGTACTCAGTGAAGCAAATCAAAGAAGTGAAACAGCTTAAGCTGACTTGGTGGCCTGGAATCAATCAAAAACGACATGTGAAGCTTGCGTTTTAAGGAGTGTTATGATCACTTACCAAAACGACATATGACCTAACCGTTTATTGGTTAATGAAGCACAAGCTACGCACGTGATCTGTTGAAGGTTGTTAAGAACCGTTAGAGCACAAGCTTCTCACGTGCATATCAGATTCAGAATCTGGGTTCATTATAAAACAGGGCACGAAACAGATTGCAGAGTGGGGGGATCGAGAGCATTCTATTGAGAGAGTTAGCTTGATAGGAAGAAAGCTTTCTTGTTCATTGTAATGTGCTCTGTAATCTCTGTAAAGCTACCTTAAGAAATCAATGAAGCTGATGAATTTGTTCCCGTGGATGTAAGTCAATATAGATTGACTGAACCACGTTAAACTACTCTGTTATTGTTTCATTAATCTTGTTTTCTGCTCTTGATCGTTTTCTGTATCAGTCATCATCTTGTATAATCTTTTATTCTTTGTTAACAACTCAGACAATCTCTTTAAGCATCTTGCAAATCGGATTAGTGAATCTTGGGGAGAGAATCAAGAGTGCTTGAGTTTACAGCCTCTGTTTCTCTACAATTGGTATCAGAGAAGGGTTAACTGATCAGATTCAAGTATGGCTGCATCAAGAGTTGATCTTGAAAAGTTTAACGGAAAGAATGATTTCAACATGTGGAAGGTTAAAATGGAAGCATTGTTGATTACGCAGGGGCTGGGAGATGCCATTGACCCAGCAATCAAGAAAGAAGGAAAAGAGGTGTCTTCATCGAAAACCCTTGAGCAATCTGCTGAGATAGACAAGAAAGCCAGAAGCATGATAATATTGAGTCTGAGTGACTCAGTCATCAGAGAAGTTGCAAAAGAAAAGACAGTGGCTGATTTGTGGGCAAAACTTGAGAACTTGTACATGACCAAGTCACTGGCCAACAGACTCTACATCAAGAAGAGGATGTTCACTCTTAAAATGGCAGAAGGGTCATCTCTGGAGGAGCACATTGATGAGTTTAATAAAGTATGTGACACCTTGGAAACGATTGATGAAGGTCTGAATGATGAAGGCAAAGCTCTGCTCTTGGTAAGCTCCCTACCCCCATCCTACTCAAATGTTGTTGATGCTCTCATGTATGGCAGACAAACCCTATCACTGGATGAGGTTAAAGCCGCCTTGAACACAAGAGGGTTACAAGAAAAGCAAGCAAATGAAGGACATGGAGAAGGGCTGACTGTAAAAGGAAGAAATGACAAGAATGATGGAAAGAAGAGGAAACAAGGAAAACCAAAGAACAAACCAAAGAGTCTGAAATGTTTCCAATGTCACAAAGAGGGGCATTTCAAGAGGGATTGCCCAGAAAAGAAACTCAAGAAAAAGGAACAAAATGGAGATGCAGCTATTGTTGAGGAAGAAGGATATAAGTCAGCTGATGTGTGTGTTGCAACAGAAGAGATGCAGAAGGGTAAGTGGATCCTTGACTCGGGTTGTACCTTTCATATGAGTCCATATCAAAATTATTTTTCTGAATATCATGTATTTGATGGAGGGAAAGTCATGATGGGGAACAATGCAGTGTGTAAAGTCATTGGGATAGGTAATGTAAGTCTGAAACTACATGATGGGGTCATTAGAGAAATCAGGCAGGTGAGACATGTACCAGACCTAAAAAGAAACTTAATCTCTTTAGGGATGCTTGATCAAATGGGATGTAGCATTAAGCTTGAACATGGAGAACTGAAAATCTTCAATAATACAACACTGGTCATGAAAGGGGCAAGGAGGAATGGTGTCTATGTCTTAGATGGAGAAGTGGTGACTGGTGAATCTAGTGTGTCTACAAAAGTTAACATGGATGTAGCCAGACTATGGCATCTAAGACTTGGACACATGAGTATTAAGGGTC